>JAJGRX010000829.1:0-1200000 GCA_025461125.1 Carex kokanica | reverse complement strand
TTTGGATGAGGGGTGAGGGAATTTTTTGAAATTTATTATGCTTTTTTTGTGTCAGGGGCAAATGCATTAGCAGCATCAATTGACGCTGTCAGTAAATATAGCGGGGCTCGTGCTGGCGACTGTACTATGCTTGATGCTCTCATTCCAGCTTATAATACTTTAAATGAGGTATATTGCAACTTAGAAGGGATTTATTCAAATTTTTTCTTATTAAATTGAAGTTTACAATATTCAACATTTTTTCTTCATGAACAGAGATTGGATGCAGGGGACGATCCTGTAACTGCTTTTGTAACATCTGCTGAAGCTGCCATGATTGGTGCTGAGTCAACTAAATTTCTGCAAGCACAAGTAAATAATGAAAATTGGAACTGCATATTTCTGAGTTCTGACTTCTAAAGTTATAGTTTGCACCATGGCAATTATGAGGAAGTAAGAGGAAACTAGTTAATTTATTATGTTCTTATTTCAGGCGGGTCGATCTGCATTCACTTCCCCAGATCTTCTGGTTTCTGTTCCAGACCCCGGTGCTATGGTTACTGCCTTATGGTATAGAGCTGCAGCTTTTTCTGTGGCATCCAAGTTTAAGCTGTAGAAAGGGATCCTTTTGTATATTTCTGTAAATATTGTAAAATGCCTCAGAAAACATCTCAGTTATTATATTTCCTCTTTGTTAATTATGGTTATAATGTTATTTCTTGAAATAAATAATAACTTGTTTTTTTTTTACTAGTGTGCCTTTTTAGAATATATAATATCCTGTTTGATGTTGTATTGTTGTACAATTATTTTTTATACCTTGATTCTATTATAGGTTTCAATAGTTGTGCATTCTCTAATCGCACGCTCTTCAATAGCCCTACAATTTAGTAATCCCTTATATGTGGCTGTTTGTTTATAGGCTATTACATGTAAGATTAGTTAGATTATTGGTTAATGGTTGTATTGGTGAAACTCGTTTTACAATAGTCTAAGTATGGAAACCCGAATTTCTGGTTTTAGTATTAGTTGCCTTAATTTTACTGGCGACTGGCAGAGGAATGCACACAGTAAGGCAGTTGGAAGACCAAAAGACCCGCCAATGGAAATTATAACATAATTTAGACAGAAATCAAACGCGACATTTTCCAAAACAAACAAAGGCAAGGCCCGTCCTTGGATTTATATGCATTGCATTTGTTGTAAGTATTAATTTTGATCCAAATGCAAGCCACATATGCCACCGGTCCACCGGACCATGACATTGCGAGCCCAGTCCAGCCCGGCCCATACCAGAGTGGCGAGCAAACGCCAATTCTTCGTCTTTTTTTACATTGGAGGAATTTCATGTATCCCCTCCAAAACCTTGGAATTACATATTCTCCTTCTAAAATTTATAATATCATATTTATCCTTCTAAACTTCAAAAACTCACAAATTTACTCAATTTATTATTTTTTCTAATAAAACTCATTTTAAATTTATATATTACCCATTTTTACCCTTTCTCCTTCTTTTCTTCTTCTCCTTTCCCTTTTTCCCGAGATATCCCAGAAAGACATTGTGTCTCAATTCCATCAATACAATACTACGGAATTGAATTTGTCTTCTAGCTTCACACAATATAGTTTCCGTAGAAGACTAATTGTTCCTAATTTACCACACCTAGCCATACTTCGATGGCCTTATCAAGGCCCCTGATGGACGAGCGCCTGATTAACCAACTAAAATGTATCAGATCGATGACCTAATTGTTCAACGATGCATATCAAGGAACCAGAGCCGCAAGGTTGGTTCCAGAACCTGGCCATTTTGCTTCAGAACCTTGCTAATTAGAGCATCTACACCTAGCAACTCAAATGAGTTTCTAAATAACTGTTAACTACTTTTTAGAAATTGAGGTCTCTGAAGTTTTTAACTCTCACATCTTTGAAATTTATTTTAGAGTTTCTATTAAGCCACGTCAGTAATAAATTAAAAAAGAGAAATAATTTAAGCCAATCATATCAGCGTGAAGTTTATAAATAGTTTTTTAATAAGAAACTTTCCTACATAGTTTCTAAATAAAAAACTCTCTTACATCTTGAAACTGAATTAGAAACTGTCACATCAGATTAGAAACTCTCATAATAATAGAGATGTGGATGCTCTTATATATCCTATATTCAGACAGTAGCTCATGTATCAGGACGACTGGGTCGAGCAGCTGGCCGATGTTGCCAGTGCAATTGAGGGCGTTTTGGGTGATTTTGCCTACCTAGGTTGTGAAATCTAGCCGAATATCTGTTTTACAATAGTCTAAGTGGGGAGTGATGAACCATTAACAAGCTATAAGATCTGTTGCAAATGCTCCATGATATTCAGAGAATCTTCGAGGAAAATATGTTGGGGGTCAAAGTCGATAATGGAAAGTGAGGACAAGATGACATTGTGTCGTCTAATAATCCAATCGAGACAGGAGACGAACGACAATGAGGAAGATGAGTGGTCAATTCCAGTGCAAGAATGGGTTCCAGGGGTGCAAGAGTGTCAAGCTCTGCATGTATCAAACAATCCCATAAAAGTTATAATTAGTAGAACGCTTCCGTTCTCACAGAAGTTCATAGTTCCTGTGATGTGTTTAAAAATGTTATAATACGACACTGTATGTAGCAATTTAATTTATTTCCACTGACAAAATTTCCAATGGAATCGGAGCCTTATTTTAATCATGCAAATTGAACAAGAAGTGCTATGAGGAAACAATATAATTATCAATTGCTTTCATTTGAGGCCTAAAAGCACAAATTGTTGTATTGATCAAATTGAGACCCTTTGTGAGGGGTACTCACGATGCTGCATGAATTTTTCTTGGCATTTCATCGAACACTCATATGCCTGGCTGCTATAAGAAAGTGGGGAATTGACTATGTTTGATTTTTTATGGAAGGATGGGAAAGGAGGAGAAGAAAAGAGGAAGAAAGGATAAAATGAGTAATATATAAATTTAAAATGAGTTTTATTAGAAAAATCAATAAATTAGATAAAGTTGTGAGTTTTTGAATAAGGCATTTGATATTATGAATTTTAGAGGACTAAATACGTAAATTCAAGGTTTTGGAGGGGGATACATGAAATTCCCCCTTTTACATTCTAGTAAACTAGTGTAGAAATCAAAACGATCGTCTCTCATGCGAGTCAGTATGTCCCGATTTCTTGCTACAAAATCCAAACCCTTCTCCTCTCTCCTCTCCCCGCGCCACCTCACTTCTCCTCTCAAACCGCCATGGGCTGCAAACTGCCAGAAATTCTACGCCTCCGCCGCGGGCCCCTCCGCGGATCGTGACCGGAGCTCTAGGAAGACGCTGGTGTACCTGGTTGGACTGGCGGCGGCGATGGTCGGAGCATCCTACGCGGCTGTACCTCTATATCGCCGATTCTGCCAGGCGACTGGTTATGGTGGCACTGTCCAACGCAAAGAGGTATAGATATCCGCTAGAAACTCCAATGAGTTTTTGTTTGTTTACCAAACATCCTATTTTTTCAGTTACTAATACTAACAGGATCATACAAAATATAATTAATTAATGAAGCTGCGTACAAAGTCGAGCCAAACTTTCTTTCAAGCTATGTGCGTCAATCATATAAAATTTTCATGCTGCACATGGGGGTCAATTTTACAGTACTCATAGCATTTTACTCTAAACTATATAGAAATCATGTATAATTACAAATAATTTGAAAATGAATTGACCCCCATTCACTTAACACGGCTGCACCCCTGCATTTGAGCACAAGCATATGCAATTAAGCAAAGCATAAAATTTATAATTATCAGACCCAATATCCCATTGTGTTACTGGTTGTGGACGGCTCCTTCTGAAAACTAGGACAACCAGACAACATCTGTTGTGTTTTATACCCTCCAGGATACGTGAAGTGTTCAGAATTTACATGATATCCTTTTTTGTCGCTTCATCATTGATTGAAAATTAAATTGAAAGCAAAGTTTCAGCATTGCTGAAAAACAGGAGTGGCGGGGGTGGGGTGGGAGGGAAGTTCATCTCATTTTAATGGCATACAAATTACTTTTGGTTTGCAGGCGTATGTTGGTTTTTTGTGAATATTCTGGGTAATAGAAGATACTTTTTATAGAAATTAAGGCCTTAGAATATGGTTCTTTGCAGACTGTGGAGGAAAAGATAGCAAGGCATGCTCGTGATGGGACTTCTACTTCAAGGTAACAGATATTGGCTATCATATTTACTACTCAAAAGATTTTTTTCAAAGGCATTTTTGATAATTTTTAACCCCTAGAAAATCCCAAAGTTTTTGCATACTGACAAGACTATTTTGATGGCAAGTTTTGTTAATAAGCATTATGTTTTTGATGATTTAGAGAGATAGTGGTTCAGTTCAATGCTGATGTGGCTGACGGCATGCCCTGGAGGTTTATTCCCACACAAAGAGAGGTTTTTCTTATCAGAATTCTTAATATGGTTACCATTTTTAGTTGGAAATAGCTTTATGAATGTGTTACATGACCTCAATGTGCACCCCTGCAAAAGAAAAGAAAAAAAAAAATGAAAAGCATGACAGTTTTCTCACTAGTTTTGTTGAAAGTACAAAATAACTGTTAGTTCTTGTATATGTTGAAGACAAAAAATAGAAAAAGAGGGTTAGTTTAGGCACTTTTGTGGTAAATGAAGAATAATGGGGTATTGAAGTTATCTCTTCATTTTTGTGGTGGCATACTTAATATTTCGTACATTTTTATTTTTGTGTACTATCACTTATAGGTGAGAGTTAAACCAGGTGAGAGTGCTCTTGCATTTTATACAGCCGAAAATCGAAGTTCAGCTCCAATAACTGGTGTTTCAACGTATAATGTTACACCTATGAAGGTATGAATTTATAATATCTTGTAATTTTTTTCTTGAATAGTACAAGATATAGTTTTAACTTCTTATCCATTCGGTGAATGATCAAAATGGTATAGTATTACCATACCTGGCATTATGCATCTCTACAGTATCCCAGAATGTTACCATTACCAATTTGGAAAGGTTTGGTCCTTAAAAACTGTTATGAAGAAAAATAAGCACATCAAAGCAGAAATCGAGCTAGATAACCTTTTTGAATCACAAAATTTTTTAAACTGCTTTCAGGTAGTTCAAAATTTGGAATGGGACTCTGGTAACTGTAATATTATTCCGTTGTTTATATATATATCTGTCAGAAAAAAGATTGACAATCAATTAGTGGCAAAGTAACTTCTGGTCTGGAGCCATGTCTTGGAGATTCAAGACAGAAAAACAAATAACCAAAAAGAAAAAGCCTCCAACAAAGGAGCAGCAGACTATTGACCCTATCTCTAGCAAATAGCTGAACTTAAGATATAAACAGTTTCTCTTTTTCAAATGTTCATTAGAACAAAGACAGTTTTATCAAGTTGATACCAGACTCCAGTTTTGACCTGTGAGCTGTCTCAACCCCAATATCTGTCACCATATAGGAGCTAGCTACATCCTTACTTATTAATTAATTAACTTGCTTAGTTTGTCATCTACTGTCAATTGAACTTGTCTTTTTTGGAGAGAAATCTGTATGTACTCTATATGATGGATGGTGGTAAATTTAATGCCATCTGGGAGGCTTTGCCATTACCACACCAAAAATTCCTAGGTCAGGGAAGAGGACTAATTTCCATATCCCAATTGATACTCCCTTCAAGAGTAATTTTATGGGAAGAGTTAATTTAATTTAAGAGGGAGGAAGGGGGAAGGGGGGAAACAAAGGGAACGGAAATGGTCAATAATATGTGTTATCTAGCTTTATCTGTTTTGATGGGCACTCCTGCTCTTGCAGTTGGGTGTCTCAGTTGCTGAGTTGCTCTATTTTCCCTTCTAGCTACCTCTCTTTCAGCAAGCAGAATTCCAAACAGGCCATAATTACTTGCAAAACAGTATATTACATGTTACTTTGTTAGTGATTTTTTGTCCTCTTGCATCATGTATCTAAGCTGACTTCTGAATTTGTATAATTGCAGGCAGCTGTATACTTTAACAAAATACAATGTTTTTGCTTCGAGGAGCAGACCCTTCTTCCCGGTGAGCAAATTGACATGCCGGTAAGACCCCTTGCAGAAACATCTTGCAATCCTTCTGTTTTTTCCATCACTTGTGACCCAAATGGGATTTTCTTTTACACAGGTATTCTTCTACATTGATCCTGAGTTTGAGACGGATCCTAAAATGGATGGAATCAATAATGTCATTCTTTCATACACTTTTTTCAAAGTTAATGAGAAATAGTTAGAGGTAGCCCCTTTATTCTTTTAAAATAATTTGTGTCGTTCCTTTCCATCAACTTCAAGAAAGGATATTGAATTTGCAAGCACTGCTCTTTCAAATTTTGAGCAAGGTGACATAATTAGTTCAGGGCAGGTTTAACATGCAATTGTTCCCATCTACAATGAGATTGTTTCGTAGAATCTTGGAGTTTTTTGCAATATTTATCAATGAGGTGATTTTGAAGCAAGCAGTTCTTTTATTGAACTTCTTTTTGGCCATTATTTAGTGAAGATATAGTCATCTCCTGTTGTATAATATGTACAAACTTGAAAATTTCTGGAATAGAATTTGAATTTATATTGGGTCAGAAGTCAGAACTGATTATAGCATGCCAGTTAATTATTGAAATTCAAAACATGGTGATACATTTGATATAGTTTCCGCTGAGATCTTGTTTTATGTTCTACAGATATTTTTCCTAAATGTCCTGAAAAGAACTTTACACGAAATTTGCGCTTCAATATCATACAATTCTATTGTTGCATTTGTCTGATTGAGGTTACTGCTCCTCATTCTGCTGCAATACACTGAGTTCATAAAAAATAAAAAAAACTTGATTGAAACACAAGTCTTTCATTTCAGGATGTTCATGTATGACTTGGTATTCATTCACAACAGTTCAACTCGCTCTTTAGATCAAGTCAAAAATAATTTTTAGTATAACACAATTTGTAGACATGTTAAAGGCCTTACAAATTGGTTGTATCAAATTTCATGTAATGTATCGTTTGATATTTCATCAGAATTTAAAGAACAGTAAAAGTTATTATCAATTTGTATCAATTTTATATGTATGATATGAATAAGGTATATAGATCACGTTTCAAGTGTTTTATTTCAAAATCATGATTTATTATTAATGATGGTTAATATTATCAATTTAATCTATTGTTATTGTTAGTGAATCCCATCCACTGATGTATCATGTATGTTAAAATTAAATCTTATGCACCAGAAAGGAGTACCCTATAGCACATTTAATACAGCACATTTTTAAAGCGTCATTTAATACAGCAGAACACAGAGTGCTTTCTTTTACTCAAAATACAAACTGCACAGCTTTCTGCTGAGTGTGAACGCTAGGTAACCTGAGAGAGCAAGATGACAGCAATGAATATATTTCTTTAGTAAGCAAAATACAAAGAGCAAATTTAATGCACCTCTTACTCGTCAGAGAGAGGAAGAAGATAACTCACAAAAAAACAAACAAAAAAAGAAAATTGAGTAGAAATGATAAAGAACCCAAGAAGTTAAATATTGAAGAAATGTAATATCATAATTGATATATATCATATATGATAACAATTAGAATCTTGAGACGATGAAATATCAACTAAACTTGAATTAACAGAAGAAGACACATACATATTGAATACAAATTAAAAATAACTAAAATAAAAAGAACAAAAGGAGAGAATGAATATTCAAATAAAAAGAAAGGAAAAAGAAAAAGAAAAATACATGATCCATAGATAGACTACTCTCCATGAATTAAATTGAGTCATAACTCGCTTTAATCTCATCTTCAATACGACAACCGCCACAGCCACCGCCACCGCCACCAGCACTTGCACCTCCATCGACTGGAGAGGTCTCGGCAGTATGCGTAGTAGACGAGGCGTTCGGCACGTTGTTCTTGTGGTTATGCATCCAAACCTTGAACACCTGCCTAGAGACCCCAATCTCCTTACAGAATCTAGCTACATCATCCTCTTCTCTCCTCCCGGCATAGCCGCCACCTTCCTTCTTTGGTATGCGCCACCCAATCGACTCTGCAAAAGCCGCCATCCGCGCCTTCTGCTCATCGGTAAATTTAGTCCTCGACCGCCTTTTGCTAGCCAGATCGGCTGAACTGCTTGGGCCTGCTAATAAGTGCGAGCTGGGACTGCCCGAAGGGGTACTGGAGAGGTCGATAAGTGCCTTTCGGTGAAAATTGCGGTGGCAGCCGCAAGCTGCACAGGTTAAACTGGTTGGGTAGTTCTCATCTGGAGTGTATTCGCAGCAGCCATCGGCTGCGTATGTGCCGAGCTTGGCTGCATGGTTTTTCATGCATTCTCTATAACACACCTCTGTTAGCCTCTCTGGTTCCATCTCCCTCTCTCTCTTGAAAATATTGCCAGTGGCTGCCAAGGTACTTTCTCTCTCTCTCTCCCTCTATCTTTCTCTGTTTGTCCGTCTCTGTGTCTGTCTGTCTGTCTGTATTAATCTCTATCTCTCTCTGATGCTTAACGTAAAGTTATAGCTATATAAGCTTTGAGATAATATGAGTTTTGTCCATGATGGTATGACAAAATTGTATATTTATAATGATGCCCTTATAAAAATGGTTTATGAGCTACCTACGTAGAAATTATTAAGATTATCATTTTATAAATTAATTGCTTCAGTCCATCTTAATTAACACATCATGATTGTTATCTAATGGTGCATAAAAATTTAAGTCATTAAATAGTGGACCAAATCCAGTCAATAATTCCTAACTTGAGCCGGATCGGATAGTTCCATCCAGTCCAACCGGACAGTCTGGTCTAAGGCATTTTTAGTTCTTAATTGGAGTATGGATCTTAGTTTTGGATGAAGGGTAACATGTTTTGCCAATTCCAAACAGAATCTTAAACTGATTTGATGATTCATTTAATAGTATGCTTTGTCTGGTTTATGTTCGAATCAATGATTAATCTGATTATTTCCATAATTACATGACCTGTTGAATATTGAGCTGCATGCGCCCCACTATATATCATGATCTACCACCATTCAAATATTCACACCAGTACGGATAACTAAATTTTTTTTCTTTTTCTAAATGATTCAGTGAACCCACTAATCTTCATTGAATTGTTTCAGATTACAAGATTTAAGAATGCCAAAAAAATAAAAATAAACAGAATTGTAAGTAATGTCCAGGCTCTGCCATGGGATTTTGAATCCAAATCCTTAATTTGTTATAATTAAGTCTGTAAGTCATTGATCTGTGGACTCTGCAACACTTGATGTGGTCCCGTCCCGTCAATGATATATATATATATATATATATATATATAGTGGATTCCATAAAATTAAGTTGTTCATTCGTACGTTGTAACAGGAGTTAAGCATGCTTATAACAGATAACGTACCTTGATTTGTTTAATTAGAACCGATTAGGTGAAGTGCATATATATTCAGTACAGATTAGCAATATTATTTCGCTACGGAGAATAGACATAATTACTTTTGTTTTGCTGAAAACATAGATGTCAGAATTAAAGAAAGAACTTATTAAAAAAAAAAATCCATTAGGTAAAATTAATTTCATGAAGTAAAATGTACTCAATTACATCAATTTCACAAAAATAAATAAATAAAATGAGCGCAACTTATTTCATAATTCTAGCCTTACAATACTTATAGAGTGAGGCTATGGTACTTCGGCTAGTGTACTATGGCTAGTGTACTACGGCTCAATATGATACTTTTTAAAATCCTAACGGTCGATCCGAACCGTTCAATGTGATATCCATATGAATATGTACTTGCAAACTAAATTTTATATTTTTTCAAATTTTTTTACTATTTTTTTAGATAGGTAGAATTTTCAGTGTTTTATACAAATTATGGACCATCAAAATTCTACCTATCTAAAGAAATAATAAAAAAATTCGAAAAAATATAAAATTTAGTTTGCAAGTACATATTCATATGAATATCACATTGAACGGTTCGGATCGACCGTTAGGATTTTAAAAAGTATCATATTGAGCCGTAGTACACTAGCCATAGTACACTAGCCGAAGTACCATAGCCTCACTCATACTTATAAATACATAACTTTGACTTCTTATACTAACTCTAATTAAACCCTCCAGCAAAACAAAACGCACAATTTTAAAGTTTGCATACGTCAGAAAAAAAAAGTAAATATTTCAGACCTTCGTCAAATTCCTCTTATCTATTTCCATACAGATTTAATTTGTAATTTTTTTTTTTGCATTTCTTATATAAAGAAATCGGATCTCAAACTCTGTAAAATACAGAAAAGGAAAGTAAGACCGGGCTACGCTTGAATTTTGATTCCCTGTGGCATGAACAAAATATCTCACGTGATAGATATTGCTGACAGCCTTCATAAGAACAAAAAATCATACACAAAATGTGGCATCATGGGAAGGATATGATTGTTTCCAAGTATGCATATTGCATTACAATATAAAATCTGTCTTGTCAGTGCCTTGCTTCACCATCTGACGGTGTTTAGCGGCCACAGAGAATCCCAAAGCTTACTATTTGATTAATTATACAGGGAAGGATCTTGCCAAATTGGGATAGGCCTGGCCTTGGTGTCTCTAGGGGGATTTTATTTGGAAAAAGGTACAGATGAGCTGTATATGTTGATTACGTGTTTATAGAATAATGAAGCATTGGAACTTGGAGACACCACCAGGCGCAAGGGGAGGGGGTCCGGATCCCCTAAAGTAACCCAATTTTTTGGTTTTGAATCGAGACCGTCCGATTCAAAACCGTCGCTCGGGATCGCTTCAAGATTCGAATCCATCACTCGGGATGTGTGCACTCCACTTCATAATAGATTGTCGCGGATTTGAATCAGACGGTCCCGATCTAAACTCAAAAATTGAGTTACTTCACTGGATCTGAATTTAAGGGGAGGGAGACCTCATTGTCTCATTGACTGATCCAGACTTGCTCATCCTCACACCACAGTTAACTTCAATAATGCTTAGGGTACACTGAACATATCCTGAAAAAAAACACAAAATGCAAGTGTGTTGAATAAAAAAGAAATGTCATTTTTAGAGGTCAAACCTTGTTTAAAAAACCTTATGTTGACAAAGAAAAAAAGTTATTCATGGATCATGAAGGGTTTTTAGGATTAATACTATTGCATTAGGCTTACCATTTTAAAGAAAAAAAAAATATATGCATATAATAATCTCTGATTATATATCTATGTACGTATGAAACAAAAAGAGAAGAGTTCAAATGCCTTTATTTTTTGTGTCTCTATTTTTAAAAACTTGAATAATTCAAAATTTAAAAGTCAAAATAAAACCGTTAGATATAATCTACATCATTTAATCTATGCACATATAAAAAATTATGAGATTTCAACTTTGTTTTGTTTATAATCAAGAGCTTGTAAGAATGTACTGATGTGGATAATTCTTAGACGTTGAATTTTCAACTTATTGATTCCCATGAAAACAAGATCAAAATATGATAGTTTTTTATGAGCACATAGTGAAAACAATATAGATCACATCTAACGGTTTTATTTTGGCATTTATGTTTTAAATTTTGAGTTATTAACGTTTTAATAATGGAGGCATGATGGAGACACAAAAAATGAATACATTTGAACCCTCCTCTGACAAAAATTGATGAATAAATTAGTATCTCTCGCCATACAAACTAACTCTTTTTCATTTTCTATATGAATCTTTTTTATTATATTTAAAAAAACAACTAATAACTTGTTCGAACCCAGTATTTTTATGGGTTTTTTAAAGTTTTAATCCTCATTTCATACTACAAGAGTTATCTCAAATTCTTAATGTACAAATTTATATATAATTACCACTTAAAAATTATGAATTTTTTTCTTAGATCTAAGTGATAAAAAGCCACGATCCTATTTTTGTTCCTAATTCCTCTTGTATTTTTTCTTATCACTTTTCTTTATAAAATGTGAAGCTATAATTATGAACATCAAACGCATATTGTACCTCCAGGAGCGAATTTAAGACTTAGTCAAAGGTGGCTAAGTCATCCTTATAATTTCAAAATTTTAATTATGCATATAGAAATTTGAGTAGAACTATGATGTTCCTAAGTTCACCAAGCCTCTTTGTGAACTCAACTCTAAAATCTATTAGATTGGCTTCAAATGACGAATTCGAACCGTTGAAAACCATCTATCTTACGAGTGATACGTCTATATGCAAAAATTTCAAAATTTTGAATTGATTTTGTATAGAGTCAAGTAGTTAAAAAACGTTCAAAAAATAAATGCATTAAAATTAATTTATAAACCTTCTAATTTTGACCGTTTTACTTTATACTAAATTAAATTGAAAGTTCAAATTTTTTGCATGTGGACGCATCACTCGTAAGGTAAATGGATTCAACAGTTCGGAATCATCATTTGAAGTCAATCCGATAGGTTTTAGAGTTGAGTTCACAAAGAGACTTGGTGAACTTAGGAACACCCTAGTTCTACTCTAGAAATTTAATTGAATTTTTTTTTTTACTTTTTATATAGTCCAGCCACTCTCAATTAATAATAAATGTTTAGCTGTAACTTAGTGGTTAAAGCTCTATTTTGTAGTTGTGAGGATTTGAGTTCAAATTCCACTTACTACAATTGTGCATTTTAATTTCCAACCAACTCTATCAAAAAAAATTAGTTCTGCCCCTTGTACATCCATGATAAGCAAATTGTGGAAAAAATGGAAGGAAAAATGATAACTAAATCATGAACTTAAGTACCAAAATAATACATAGTTTATGTCTCATCGGTTAAAAATATAATTGATTGATATAATAGGCAATGTCAAAGCATACAAGAAGAATTCAGGATACATTTTTGGGTCCTTGAAGAAAACTAATTTTTAATAGAAAAAAATAACTATATTTATTCATAGCTAGCTCTGGAAAAAAGCACATGGCCTCTTGTTGGTTGGTCTATTGGAATACAAAAGATTTCAACATGGGCATATCATATGATAGCAGTAGTATATTGATATTGGCATTTGCTGCTTGAAACAGCTACAAATCCATTCAGTTAATTAAATAACGATAACAATAGGCGATGTATGTATAAATATTAAATTGTGTTATTGAAGCAATCCAATAGTAGGTGTGTGCTTCTATGGGCTCATACGTGGTCTCCTTTGCAGCCTTTTCAGGGTGGCAAAACAATATATATTTATACCTCTACCCCAATACTTAATTCAAAATCTTTGGAGCCTTCATGCCTGTGTATAAATGTGCGTCGGCAGTTTCATATAGCGCACAAATTAAATATATATGAAAAAAAAAAAGTGTAGATTTATATAGAAGAAATGACTATTAACGTGTTGGCTAGGTGTATCTAGCTACCAAGACACACACACACACACATATATTCAGGTTGTTATATTTCACACACACACACACACACACATAGGAGTTGGCTACGGTGCTACATGTAGCATAGAGGGACTCCGTGCAACGGCTCAATATTTGAGTTTTCAAAATCCTAACGGTCGATCCGAACCGTTCAACATGATCTCCATATGAATATGTACTTGCAAGCCAAATTTTACATTTTTTAGAATTTTTTTTACTATTTTTTTAGATAGGTAGAAAATCACTTGATCTGAATGGTATATCAAGTGATTTTCTACCTATCTAAAAAAATAGTAGAAAAATTCTGAAAAATGTAAAATTTGGTTTGCAAGTACATATTCATATGGAGTTCATGTTGAACGGTTCGGATCGACCGTTAGGATTTTGAAAACTCAAATATTGAGCCGTTGCACGGAGGCCCTCTATGCTACATGTAGCATATTAGCAAAATTATATATATATATATAGAGAGTCCGACTAGGCTACTCCATGGAGTAAAACGACTTGGTACTCCACGCCATATCTTCATTTTCAAAATTCAAATAGTCGATTCGAACCTTTCAACATGTTCTCCATATTGAAATGTGCTTGGAGACCAAATTTTACATTTTTTGGAATTTTTTTACTATTTATTAAGCCACTTTGAAAATCTGAAAATCCTTATGAACAGTAAAAAACAGTAAAAATTTCTGGACCGCCGGATCAGTGATTTTCAAAGTGGCTTAATAAATAGTAAAAAAATTCCAAAAAATGTAAAATTTGGTCTCCAAGCACATATCAATATGGAGAACAACTTGAGAGGTTCGGATCGGTCGTTTGGATTTTCGAAATGGAAATAATGAGGCGTGGAGCACCAAGTCGTTTTACACCATGGCTTAGCTAAGCCCAGCACTATATATCTCCATTCCATTATTAAGCACGTTGGGTGTCCGATCCGCCAACGGCTACGATTGAAAGATGAAATTATGGATTTAATCTCAGCCCTCTAATCACATAATATGTCTTCTTTTGATTAAATACATATGTTTTATGTGTAGAAGTCTAAATTTAGTTAAAAACATACTCACCACACGTACTGCCACATGATACGTTACAAGTGATACTAAGAATTAAGCAAATAGAATTAACATTAAATATTTATTACCATCTCTCTCCAGCTTTAATTGGTGCATAAAAAGATTAATTTCCAATTTAGACATATAGCATATCTCATTTCCGAATTTCCTACCTCTTATTCATTTTTAGAAGGAACAAAAAAGGCATGTTATTGATTTATTCTCTAGCAGCTTTCCACATTTAATTTAATTGAATTATAACGCAAATTGTGTATGCACTAATATGCAAAGAATGTTGTTGTATTAAAACAGCCATTTGTTGTTGTTTTTTTTATTATTTATTATTTGTCTCTCTATGTTAAATCTTATAATATATCCCGTTGCAACGCACGGGTACGATGCTAGTATATATATATATATATATATATATATATATATAGGGATGGGCTATGGTGAGCTATGGAGTAAAACAAGTTTGTACTTCACGCCATATTTTCATCTTGAAAATCCAAACAACCGATCCGAACCGTTCAAGTTGTTCTCCATATTGAAATGTGCTTGGAGACCAAATTTTACATTTTTTGGAATTTTTTTACTATTTATTAAGCCACTTTGAAAATCGCTGATTCGGGTGAACAGTAGCAAAATAGTAAAAAATTCTGGACCAATGGATCAGCGATTTTCAAAGTGGCTTAATAAATAGTAAAAAAATTCCAAAAAATGTAAAATTTCGTCTCCAATCACATTTCAATATATATGGAGATCATGTTGAATGGTTCGGATTGGTTGTTTGGATTTTCAAAATGGAAATAATGAGGCGTGGAGTAAAAACTTGTTTTACTCTATAGCTCACCATAGCCCATCCCTATATATATATATATATATATATATATATATATATATATAGTGAGTGGCTAAGCTACAAACGTTTGCACCAAGGGTTTGGTGCAAACGAATGGTTTTCGGATTTTCAAAGTTCAAATGGTCGATCCAAACCGTTAGATATTTCATCTATATTAAAATATGCTTGGAGACCAAATTTTAAATTTTTTGGAATTTTTTTGCTATTTATTAAGCCACTTTGAAAATTGCTGATCACATGGTCCAGAATTTGATTGCACTGTTTTTACTGTTCACCCGGATCAGCAACTTTCAAAGTGGCTTAATAAATAGCAAAAAAATTCCAAATAATGTAAAATTTGGTCTCCAAGCACATTTTAATATGGATTAAATATCTAATGGTTTGGATCGACAGTTTGGACTTTGCAAATAGGAGAACCAAATCGTTTAAACCAAGGGCTTGGTGCAAACGTTTTGAGCTTAGCCACTCTCTCTCTCTATATATATATAGAGAGAGAGAGATAGACTAATGTGCTTTCGGTAGCACTTCGGCCGAAGTGCTACCGATTCAAAATCAGATTTTTAAAGTTCAAATGATCGATCCGAACCGTTCAAGTTGTTCTCCATATTGAAATCTGCTTGGAGACCAAATTTTACATTTTTTGGAATTTTTTTACTATTTATTAAGCCACTTTGAAAAAAATAATTGGTTTAATATTATAAAAAAAAAATTTGATTTAAAAGTATATATATTCAGGTTGTTATATTTTTTTACTATTTATTGAAATATGCTTGGAGACCAAATATATATTCAGGTTGTTATATTTTCCATTCATAAAACAATTAAACTAATTGGTTTAATATTATATAAAAAAAAAAATTGGTTTGAAAGTATATATACGCAAAATGCCTTATTCTGTTTGTAATTAATTGTTGCAAATAACTTGACGAGCGAGACATGACATCTGACACCCATAAATTTGTACATTGCAGTATTCAGTTTTGGCCTGCTCCATAGCTGAATGTTATTTAAAACAAAAATAGAAAAAAAAATATTGAATTAACTATATAAGCCATGAAGATATACGATATATATGATAAATTACTTGTGAGACAAAAAAGGGTTTTCAAAATGGAAAAAAAAAAAAACATAACTAATTAAAAGCAAAAGATAGTTTTTCTTATTTCCTCAAAAGCTGAAGTTACGTAAACTAATTACTAAATCTTGCACAAGAGAAATATAGAAATGAAAAACATTAATTCTAACTGGCGAGTTGGTCGGAAAATGTCCTAAATTATATTTAATGGTGAGATCAGTTTGTACATAGTACGCCTTCAATTAATTAACAGTGTAGAATGATAGGTCAAAAATGTTGGAAAGGGAACCGGTTAATGTTTTTATCAAATAGTATAAATTAAACAGTCGAAAATACTCAACTAATTTTGGAGGGGAATTAATTGGTTAGGATTTTTGCCAATAAAAATTAGCGATCGAGGATTATCGATAAAAAAAAAAAAATTGTGAAAAAAAGGTCTTGATCCTGACAGAAAAAATTAAAATCGATATCATGTGATATAGAAAATTCCAAATTAAAGATCATAATTTTTGCCTCCTTGTAGCAAACACGGATTTATAATAGTGTTCTAGACCACGTTATTTAATATAAAATCAGAAAAAAAAAATTATTATTTTTTATTTGAAAGAAAGATAGAAGTCACGCCTCCAAATTTAAATAATAACGGACACCAAAAGTGCCATTATATTTTTGGATCTTTTAATAATATTTTTGTTAGTAATTTTAAAATTGCATAATATTGATTCATTTTTTTTTATCTCTCTTTGTTTTATCTAAAAATAGTGAAATGGAACTTCCTTTACAAGAAAAGAATATAAATTTTGAACAACAAAATTTAAAATAAAATAAAAATAAAAATAAAAATAAAATTGAATATAAAACAATTATATATTATTTCTTTAGGTTTACTTTTTTTTAAAGATGTTATCTTTATCGCTCCCGAGTGAACCAATCTTTGAAATACACATGATTTAAACCTTTTCATATAAGATCTAAAGCAAATATTTTTTATAATAATTTCTTTTGAAGTAGCTGGTGGATATCTCACCTATTTCATTGAAATAAAAAAAAAACAGCACTACAAATTAACTCTATGGTGCCAACAAACGAATACCAATAGAAAATCAATGGAATTTGGGAGCTAGACTCCCACATTTCTTCTCAAAAAAAAAAAAAAAAAAACCAATAGAAAATAAAATTCTGCTTAGTTATTAATAAATTATATTAATAAAATTTAATTTAAAGCAGACAGTAGATGTGAGCATCTTTAATTAAACTTATAAAATTCATGTACGTATGTACTCCTATAAATGCTCATTGATTAGTGCTCTCCATGACTGCGTACATCAGATAAGAATTCATGTGATCATTATAGGGACAGAAATAATATAATAATTAATGGTGCTAATATTATAGTTGACAAACTCGTGCGAAATCTGGTTTTTCTATTGCGAAAAATCTTGAAAGAGTTCCATGTCGGCCAATAAAACCTTTCTACTGAATAACAATTTTGCATGCTTGTTCTGATTTTTCTGTATTCATTATCTTCTTCTTCTTTTATTTTTTTTGGCGCCTTATTAATCATTATTCAAATCTTCAAAATTGTCACTGATAATCCTGTTTGTTGCTGTGTTTATTTGTCTCTTTCAGACCGACAAGTTTCTAAGCTGGCATGCTAAAAAGTCCAAGGATTTACAAAGTTGGATAAATTTGTTTATCAGTAAACTAAAATATAATTAGATCTACGATTAAAGAGAGAGAGAGAGAGAGAGAGAGAGAGAGGATCAAACACTGATAAAAATGGGTTTCATTTTAAATGTTCACACCAAAGCATGCATCCTTTGACTTTCTTCGAAACTAAGAAAAATAAAAGAGAAAAAAGAAAGTAAGAGGAAAAGAAAAGTACGCACTTGTTGAAAGTACATGAATCAGTTAGAGAACATGCATGCATGGCGAACGCTGGAGATGTTGTTAATGGAAAAATGTATTTTAGCAACCAAAGAAGGGTACACGTAGTTAAGTCAAATTTTCTCTAGTTGTTCAATTTTGTAGGCCTTTGTTGGGCCTGTGTTTATGGGGCTTTTTTGGATTGTTTTCTCAAGGTATTCTGCCCATATTTTTCTTAAATACCAATTATCAAAACTGCAAGTAACATTAAAAATCAGATACCCTATTCCTTTAAATTGAATTGTCTAACCACAATTAATAAATAAATAAATAAGTACTGTTCATTTAAAACCAAATAATTATAAAAAAATTGAAGGTTGCATTGTTATGACTTCTTTTGGCAAATAAACAATCAAATTTTAAATTTATTCAACTTTAGTAATCCCTTTTTCATAATGTTTAAAAATTCATCTTCAATTTTATTTCTTCATGGAGAAATTGGCTATTTTAAAAGTTTATATGGGTACACTAGAAATTTTGCCAAAATTATAAATGGCACATTAATATTTACAATATTTTTACAAGTTAGTGCGTACCTAATTACCTACAACATAAAAATGCAAGTGTATATGTGCGACAATTTTCCAAAGGCATGTTAGCTTGATAAATGGAACAGTATCACACTAATTCACACAATCAAATAGAGCTAATTTCCATGGAAGTTCCCCTTGCCTTCTAAATGAAGGTCCTTGGAATTTCTCCTCACAAACTCTATATAATCATTAATCAATCCTCGACACTGAGAGACGCATTTGAGTTTTAAAAGAGAGAGACATTTGAATTCTCACCGATTCAAACTTAAAAACCATACAGTTCATCCAACACACTCGACATTCAAAGATTCTAATTTGAGTCGTGCACAACAAATAGTCATGGAAGCTAACACGAATCAATCCTCGACAATGAGAGACGCATTTGAGGTTTCAAAAAAAACAAAAGAGAGAGGCATTTGAATTCTCACCGATTCAAACTTAAAACCATACAGTTCATCCAACACTCTCGACATTCGAAGATTCTAATTCAAGTCGTGCACAACAAATAGTCATGGAAGCTGAGAGAAGAGGTATGCAAATAAGATCTACAGTTAGAGGATTTGAGAGAAGAAGTGTGCAAAGAAGATCTCTCAAAACACCAGTACCACTTTCGTCAGCTTCGGGTTGCACACACAATGGCCAACCAGGCAGTCCCTGCCATCTCCTGCCTTGACATAGTTAAAACTTCGATCACGTGTGATTTTGTACATATTTTCATTCTTACTATAATTTTAGGATGTGTTGGATGTTTATATTAGGTACCAACTATGATTGCACAGTTATTTGTTTCCCAATTTTTTTGTAAATATAGAAATATAAACATGTGAATTTTAGTACTACCATTTTTTCAGTAACAAGGAGGTGGGCGACCACATAAATAGAAAATCATAATAAAAGCAATCTACTAATATGGCAGTAAATACTATGATCCCTTTTCAATTTGCATATCCACTTGAGCGATATGTAGCTACATCAACTGGATATCAAAGCTCTGTCCTAATATTCTAATAAAATAGGAAAAAAGTAACAAAAAATGAAAGAAAACCTTTAAGAAGAGAATATTACAAATTAGTTGATTGCGAATAGAGCAGTGAGTCCTCTCAGCCTTGCCCTGCCCCTCCCACTCTCGCGGACACACTATTGCAACCCTTTTTCTATTTTTTCTGTGTCTTTGGACCGAAGCAATATCAGTTATGCTGTTCTGATTTCTGTTTTGACAGAATATTGCGAGCTCCAATCTCTTTAGCAGGCCCTAATTGTACATATCCATGGTAGAATGTGCTAGGGTAGTCACGTCTTATATGCTAAAAACAAAAACCAAAAATACTGTGGCCCATTTCGGTGCATGACCTGTGTAAAACAACCAAATACACATCTTATGTCCTTTCTCTCGGGACAACCAAACCATTTTTTTTAAGTAATCACATGCCTTACAGAAACTAAATAAAATCCCCCACCAGACCTTTATCATCAACCTTCTCTTTTGTCACTTCTAAACCTTGGTCTAAGCACAGATTCACGCTACTAGACTTTGTGCTTAGAAAATATTTTAAAAATAGAATCCCATTTTTCTTCTGTTAATGTACATTTCCAGCAATCCCCACCAAAACAATTTCTAAGAAGCTAGAATTTATCCAAAATAAAGAGTGCAAGTATATACCTAAATCTTACTGAACTCGCCTTCCCTACATACACCTACATCAATGCTCATTGTGCTTCGATCACTATCTGGTGAGGTCAACACCTTACAGCAATTCCTTCTAGGAGACTGCAAATTCAACTAAATAGCATTAAAACAGCAATCTTTTTTATTGTGCTTGCATTAGATAACACTATAAAACCGAGACAAGAGAAACCGACAATTCCAGAGAGACCAAATTTGTAAATTAAAAGACCAAATGTGGTCCAACTCAAACAGAGGGTTAAAGAGGAATTATTTACCCGGTCCCATAATCCAGGGTCTGGTTTCTTGAACACAACAACGTGGTCGAGTATCTCAGCTGGGTCGGCCATCTTCCACTGGCAAGCTAGCCGGTCTGTACGGTTAAGATCATACCGTGTCACAGTGGTACGCTTGGCTGCATGGAACCTTGCCTCAGACATATAATACACATAAGGCTTCTGGCATGGGTTTCGTGCCAATGGCCGGGTGTTGAAGGCATATGCGGTATAATCGGCCCGTCGCTTCCAGTTCAAAAAGGTCCGTGCCGGCATCTCCATTTCCCTCGGCGACATGATCCCTCTAACCACTTGCACTGCAAGACCCCATGAAACTGACACTGTCCACTGGTGAACCTTATCATAGCATATCGACTGTTGCATCACCCCAGCAGAGTCCAGCCTCACAGGCCCTGAAAATAGTTTCCTCAGAGCAAGGGCCCCAGTGGAATAGTTTGGGAAGATTGGCTGCACGACATCAAGGTGGTGGAGGGAAATCAAGGGGGCAACTGGGTGTGCCAAAAGAAGTCCCAATAAGTCACCATACACATCGTATTGGTGGAATCCCTGATGCCTGGTTAGTGGCACTCCCAGCTCAGCCATGCAAGCCTGAATCCGATCATCGCTTCCATACAGTGTGGGGTATCTATTAAGGCACCCGTCTTGCATTGCAGCAAGTGCCTGAGCCAGCGGACGGCTGATTGCAAAGCCGCCACCGCCAAAAGCCATGTTGTATGAGAAATAGATGTTTTGCAAATGGCTCTCAGAATTTGACCCGATATAGTACATCTGACGGTGGTCAAACTTGGCAAGGGTTCTGACGAGGTTGTCGGGGAGGAAGACAGTGTCCTCGTCGCCCATGACATACCACCGCACATTGGGGAGGGAGAGGCGGTACGTCTCAGAGATGATTCGGGAGAGGCGAATCGCTGACCGGCGGCCCTGCCTGTGAGTGTACGGGAATCTTGATGTGTCAGAGGAAAGCCTGAGAATGGGAAGGCCATGCTGGTAAAGCGAGATGGTGGAGTTTAACTCACTAACGGGTTTGTCTAGCCAGACGAAGCCCCGCATCTGATTCGGCCGCCACCAGACCTTGATGTACTCTTTCCGCTTGTCCCAGAGACGGGCCGAAGCGGCAATGCCAAATACTATGTGTTGTAGCCCTGTCTCATTGTATTTTGTTTTGGCAATTTTCGAGTCGGTAAAGGAGAGGTGATTGCTGGTGGTGGTGGTGGTGCTCGGGCAAGGTTCAGGAGGCGAATAGTTAGCATTGGAGAGAATGAGGTTTAAGGTATACAAGAAATAAAGAGATAGGAGGGGAAGGAGTAGGTACAGTATTATTTGGCGCCGGAGCCGGTATGGGTCGGTGCAAATGTACTTGTGAGCCGATAACCTGGTATTGTACTTCATTTTCTTCTAGCTTCTACTATTGATTGAATTTGGGTGGAATGGAAACAGGAACAGAGATGAACGCAGCTGAGGTGAGATTCAATTTAATGCGATGATCAGATTGTTTCGTTCTGTTGTGGGGGTATTGTAATTCAAAGATAAAACCTGGAAAAAAAAAAAGGAAAAGGGTATTGAAGTTAATAAAAGAAAAGGGGGATTGAGATGGGGAGAGAGGGAGGGAGAGAGAGAGAGAGATCTTTTATTTATTGACAAAGCCTTCGTAGGTCTTGTATTGAACTTCTGTTGAGGCAGCCACTGCCAAGTTTGAGAGTGAGAGAGAGAGAGAGAGATGACTGGTGGGTGCCATAGAGTAGAATTATAATGACAAGTACATAAACCATGCTGATATGTGCTTGTACTAGCAAAGTGATGAAGTTTCATCCAAAATCGACAAAGAGTAAAATTATAATGACTACATAAATTATGCTAGTGGCAAGTGTCTACCAGCTAAATTTTGAGAGAGTCAAACAATACCATCAGTAATGAGTTCAGAACTCAAATCAGCCGAAGCTGAAAAGGGCTAACTCAGGACTCAAAAAAGATCATACACTTCAGTTTCTGACATTTTATACATTTTGCCACTCACAACTCAGAAGAAGGTTTCAGTTTCTAACATTTTATTGTTTTTATTGTACAATCATGTATGGTCTCCTCTTCACACCACTCAGAACTCACTACTGTCTGTCTAATACCCTAATACAAGAAAGAAAACGGAAACATACCTCAATAACAGAAGGAGATGCGATTTGCTGATTCCCTTAATCCCTTTGCTCTTCAGAAGTTCCACTATCAAGGCATATCAATTACTTGTAAGAACATAATTTTTGTAAGAATATAAACTACTTGGCGCCTTCATTCGGAAAAACAAGTTCCAACAAGGCATATCGAACAATTCAGTCAATTTGCAATTTTTAATCTACAAATAAAATGACTTTTTACTATTTCATGTGCTTTCCATACACAGGGCACATCCTAAAACTCTTGAACTGAAAAACCATATTTTTTTTAAGATATCATATCTAATCAACCACATTCCAAAGAATTTCTTAATAGAATTTTGTTAAAACAGATCAGACCCACAAAAAACGAAGATACTCTGGAAGCAGCAATTTGGTTGATTTGATGATTTGGTTAGAGTGGCAGTTTGAATGGCCGAACTATTCTTTGATGGCCACAAAAATTAAATTCATTGTAATGGTTCTTTTAGTTCAGGTTTGGCCTACTCCCTTTTCATGCAAACCAAATTGAACATTTCAATCTAGAAAAGAAAGTACCTGAATTGCATATCCATTTGGATACCAAGTGAGATGTCGATATTCTGTGTGGCTATCAAGCAACAGATCCAATCTGAAAAGGAAAAGCTATTTTATATGATGTGCTATACAAATAAACAGTGATTATGTTGACACTCACTTAGTTCTGAGGCACTGGTAAGGTCACATTGACCAGAATAAAGTAGGGGCAGTATTATGACTAGCTTATACCAGTAGGGCCAGTATTTCTAACAGTACTGGGAACTAAGGTACTGCGTCAAATTCTAAACTGTTATCCTTATTTCATTCATTCAAAACCTCACCCCTGTCTACTGTATTTCACAAACAGCTCAGCAGTTGCTGGTACAAAGCAATTGGGACGTTACCTGAATTCACAAATTAACATGCTTTGCATTAAAACCAGTAATAAATTACTCCCCGAAAATTAAGTATAGAGAAGGTGATGACTAATAGTCTAATAACATAACTCAAACAACTATTGTACTAATTGTCTGATAGCATCATGATTTTTACGACAGAGTGGGTGCGAGAGGGGTGTGTGTGTGTGTGTGTGTGTGTGAGAGAGAGAGAGAGAGATTCGAACGGAGAAGAGAGACGAGAGATGTCGGCTGAGTTGATCCCTTTACTCTTCTTGCGTTTGGCCTTCACTTCCAACATATCGGAATTGTGACTGATGAAACTATGCGTACTGCGTTACACGCAGATTTAGCACCGGAGGAAAAGAGGAATCCTTATCCCTGAGGTAACAGAATATTTCTGTTTGGATGACGGCCGTTCAATCGTAATCTGGGCCAATCCAGCGGAGGTGAAACGCACGGGGCCGCTTTAATAGTTGTGCGGATTCTGATTGGACGGTCCAGATCCAAAAAAAATATTGTGTTACCTTAGTGATACGAATTCAGGAAAAGAGATGGGCGACGTCGCCCTTTTCTCCTAAACCGCCCGATCATATCAGATTAACGTTTGATCCATATCCAACAGTTTAAATGAGTGTATTAATTATTAAGCAGAAAAAATTAGGAACATTCTATATCACAGTTGTGTAGTGGGTTAAAACAATGAATTACATGAAACCCGCTGCAAGTACCATTAGTGATTGACTGTGCATTTCCGGTTACTTCATAAAATCACAAATGTATTATGCATCATCCAGATCCAGACTAAATGTCAAAAATATTTTGAAATCCAATTGAATATACATGAATTAATGTGAATGCGAATGTTGGAATGTTCCAATATTATCTCTAATCAAATATCAATTAGATTAGGGACTGATTCAAGGTAATTTTTGTACCATTGATTCTGGAGAAGAGATGCTTTGGTAATTTTTCAAAAGTTGAGGTTTGATGTAACGAAGCAACATAGATCACGAATTGAACACAAACAAGAAAGAAATCAAACAATTTTTATGAATTCAAAGAAAATGGAATACAACGGCACAAGACCAAAACGTAGCTAGAACACTCAAAATACTAGATAATAGTCTACCCTAATTCCAGAGATGAGTTGTCGATGAAAGAAAATCTAGAATCGGTTAAGCAATCAGTTCTTATATTGCTGAGGTGATCAATGGTTACTCTCCCTTTCATTCAGCCTCCTCTCCAGTTCTGTCAAGCATCTTCTCCATTCCTGTGAACTGGGTCCCGTTCTTCAGCTTCAGAGTACTCAAACAGTCGCGGTGTCTGTTTTAATATTTCCGGACCCCACCTGTCAGTAAAAGAACTCCTAATAAAATGCCTGACTCAAGCTCTTTCCGCACTGACCGTCCGGACCGGGCCTTCGTCTCCCTCCGTGCGATGCCCAGCCGGGTCTAAACTGACCCGTTGGCACTTATAACGTGACATTTGATGAGGCTGTGCTTAATCGACACGGGTTTAAAAGATGATCTCGTCTCAAATTGTACGGATTACGTCAGATGATATATTTGATATATGGTACTAATTATTCGGGCCGTTCGGCAATAAAAGTATAATTAAGTCTTATTCTGCATTAAGGAGCTCTGTTTAGTTGTCTTAATCCGTAGAAAGACATTAAGGAGACTTAATATTTTTTTTAAAACCATCGTCGAAAAAATCAAAAATAAAAAACCAACTTGATTACAAATTTATTTAGGAAAACCCTCTTTACCGAAATTTAAGTTCGATGTGCTTTATTTGCTACACAAAAGTTACACAGATCCTACCCGTTCCAATTCAAAAAAAGAGTCAAAAAGAGCATACTCAAGTTCAATTTCAGTTTCTTATTTCTCATACCGAAGTTAATGTTTGGTTTTTTTTTTGGGAGGCAAAGTTGAAGTTTGTGTTTTTTTTGGGGGCAAACCGAAGTTAAAAGTTCGTTTTTTTTTTGGCAAGCCGAAGTTGAGTTCTCTCCTGATTTTCTGTGGCAGCCTATGAGAGGATCCTCCAAACCAAGTTCAAAGTCTATACTGAGATTCAATTTCCAATTTCAAAATTTCATATCAAACTTCATCTTCGGTAAAGATGGTTTCTCTAACGAACTTTGTAATTAAGTTGGTTTGGAATTTTTCATATATTTTTTTTTAAAACCAGAGTATTTTTTTTTTCATATTTTGAGTGATGATTTTTTAAAAAAAAATTGAGACTTAATTTATAAGTAGAGGTTTCTTAAGAAGAGATTTTTAATTCTTGCTAAGAATTCGGTGTTAATAAGAATTAATAAACTAAGAAAGTTAAATAAAAATAAAGTAAAATGAAACTTAAGAAAGTGGCTCAAAGAAAAGGGTATTGCAAGCTTGCAGCAACCAGAGAAAGAGAATAAATTCATCAACTAAAGAGGATCCAACTCTGCTGCTTTCTTTAGAGAAAAGTAGGGTCTTGTTTTTCCGATTCCAATTATTCAAAAATTTTCATTCACGTATCTCGATAAAGAAACCTTTTCATACACAAATCTTAACAAATTTGAATAGTTGGGATCGGAAAAGTAGGAGAGTCCATTCCCACTAAAGAAGGGATCCGTATCCTCTGCATTAACTCAAAAGAGAATCTTTTGAGTTAATGAATTTCAACCGTTAGATTTTAAACGGAGCCAATCCGGCTCGTGTCTGCAACATAAGGGCCCTTTAATATTAGTGCAGATCTAGTTCACACGAATCTTAAAACATATTGGCAGTCAAGATTCATTAACTCAAAAGATTATATTTTGAGTTAATGCAGAGGATATGAATTCCTAAAGAAGGGAGATATAAGGCTCCTTAACAGATGACTCACGGCGCAACAAAAATCACATCTTCTCCGTTCTCACATACCCAAGTATGTACTTTAATAATAATAATAACAATAACAATAATTATTATTATTATTATTATTCTGAGCCAATGATTCTTATTAAGCTCTATGCATATTTTGAGTATTTTCACTCTTTAAAGTACTTTTTTTTTTATTGAAACAAAGCAATACATGTTTAAGGTATATTTCTATACATGTTAAGGTATATATTTGAGTTTTTATTGAAACCGAGGAATACATGTTAAGGTGTATTTTTTTTATTTTATTGAAACCAAGCTATACATGTTAAGGTATATTTTTGACATGTATTGCAACCAAGCAATACATGTTAAGGTATATTTTTTAATTTTATTGAAACCAGGCAATACATGTTAAGGTATATATTTTTTATTTTATTGAAACCAAGCAATACATGTTAAGGTATATTTTTAAAAATTTTGAAACCAGGCAAATACATGTGAAAATTGTTAACAACAGCAATGAAAGTGACTTGAAAGCTTGAAAAATGTGAGAGTTACTTCTAAAAAGCCAATCAAAAGCTGTCACGTCACGAGAGAGGGAATGGACTCTGCTGCTTTTCCGACAGAAAAGCAGGGTCCTACTTTTCTGCATCTCACCATTCAAAATTTTTCATTTCGCGCATCTCGATACAGAAATTTTTTCATGCACAAATCTCGACGAATTTGAATGGTAAGATTTGAAATAGCTGGTTGCTGCTTTTCTCTCGGAAAAGCAGCAGAGTCGGACCCACGAGAGAGAGAGAGAAGACAAAGAGCTGATGGGATACAGTGCGAGTTTGATCCAAGCCAAAACTGGTCCTGCAAAGCTGACCGTGTGGAGCGATAAGCGGGTGGCACAAACAAAATCCATAAGAAAATCTAGTACAAGCCTGATATGTTTTGTTTTTTTTCGAAGATATAGTACCAGCCTTACAAAAAATTTGCTGAAGGCTTCAAACATAAACTAGAAAATAGAAAGCTTAGAATCTCACGCATAGCTTACAGCAATTAGAAAATTTAAAAAGAGAAAATATATATATTCAGATCCTGTTGTTAACCTGGGTATGAAAATACACGAATACGGATTATAGAAAAGATACTGCAAAAAGAGTTGGGAATAAATACAAATTATCAGTTGAGTGGATTATGCGCTCTGAATATACAGGTGGTAGCTGACAGCGCAAATATGCCCCTAGATGTGTGGCTGGTACCAATGTATACAAGCCCATGGGTACTCCCGAGTCCGCCCTGTTTTGAGGTTCCTTATCACATATGCCCGGGGGGAGGGGGACTAGAATTTGAGTATAGGGGTGCTAAACAATATCTTTATTTTTTTTAATAAAAAAATGCATAACATAATATAACACGAGGAGAAATCCACTTATACTGTTTTTTTGTGACACCGGATTACACATTACATTTTCAACATGATGGATATATTAAAATGTGTTTCAGATCAAATTTTACATTTTTTTTAATTTTTTTATTATTTATTAAGATGGATACAAAAATTCAATGGAATGATCCGTTTTCTATAAATGATCGGACATTATTTTTTCTATATAGGATCATGGCAGTTCCAGATGAGTACAAAAAATCAATATATAGAATCGGGCATTATTTTTTCTATGTAAGTATGACATTTTCAAATTGAAAGGATCCGTTTTCTTTTGTTCACTGCACAAACACAGAAATCGAAACGTCCAAATAAAATATGAAGCCCAGTCTGGTATGACTTTGATTTTTAAAATTTACGTTCAAGCCCTTAAAATTTGTTAGTATTATTGGGGGTGCTAATACATATAAAGAAGACAAATTAGTAAGAATTTTAGATACTTAATAATAAAATTTTGAAAACTTGAGGTGGCTTAGCACCCCCAGCTTGAACTATCATCCGCCCCTGCATATGCTACTATCACAAATATCAGTACCAAACTGGCCGGCTTGGTAACAAGCGTATATGTACTAATACCAGTGAAAACTCAGTACTGGCAGGGCCAAATCTACATATATGTCACGGGATGCTAAGCCACTCCAATGATTTTAAGTTTTTTAATTATGTATATTAAAATTTAATTTAATTTTTATTTTTTTACGTTTTTATATAGTCTAGCCCTCCTCATAAAATGATAAATGTGTACTTATAGTCTGGTAATAAGTATTTTATTTGGTGTTTGTAAGGTTATGGGTTCAATTTCCACTAACATTTTTTTTGCCTTTTTGACATATTATGTATTTTATAAATTAGCTCCCCTATTCAAATTTTCTAATTTCGCCCCGAGTAATGGTCCTATAGGGGCCGTTCGGCAACAAAGGATTAAGAGCTAAGAAACCGATGTTTGGTTGTCTTAATCCGTAGGTAAAAGCTAAGAAAGCTAAAAGAATGGATAGAGGTGCCTTAAGGTTCCGACAGAGGATTAAAATCCAGGCAAAAGAAGGCCAAAGGAGATGTTCTTAATCCGCGCTAAGGAACCGATATTCGATAGGATTAAGCGGCTAAGAAAGCTAAAGGAAGTGGATTAAGCCTTAAGGAGGCTTAATCCCTTGTTGCCGAACAACCCCATAGATATTAGCACTTGTAAGTTATGATAAGAGAATAAAAGCCTCTCGGTATTTATAAGCTATCAAATCTTCTTCTTCTTCTTCAAAACCTTTATTCCCAAACAAGTTGGGGTAGACTAGAAATGAAACCCAACCGAAATCAACAACACAGGGGCTTCCCAAGAGGTCACCCATCCTAGTACTACTCCTGTCCAATTTGTGAGGGTTTCATTTCCATAAAGAGGCTGTTTTTCTCTCATTTTTCCTGGCTTGGGACAGACTGTGTAGAAACTACATAGGCGGAGTTTATAAGCTATCAAATCTATCATCTTAAAATTTCAAATAAACACTGAACAGCAATAAATTAGCTTCACATGCTCAAAACAAGTGAAATATACTCTACACCAACAATAATTCAAATGCATGGACGATCTTGCCTAACCTTTGCAACATATTAGAGTATAATCAATTTGAAGTTAAACTTCAATCTCCTGATCTGTGTGACTGCGAGAAAAAAGTATTTTATTTATATAAAACAGGAAGAAAACAATAAACAAGAAAATATTCATACTATTCGTACCTTGAAATTTGAAGGAGAAAGACTTGGTGGAGGTGGCGGCAACTGGTCTCCTTTTAGATCAGATGTTGACCCCAGGGTAAAATTACTCATTGCCAAATAACTGTAATAAGCCTGACTCAGAAACAATTGAGCTAAAATCTGATAGGGGTTTAGATTGGCCACCAACAAGTGTACGTAGGAAAAGGATTCTTATTGAAATATAAAAGTACAAAAAAAGTAAAAGCAAATGATACAGGATACCTCGACTTCTCGAAGAGTTTCTCCACAGATGTATCATCTTTCATTTGCGAATGATTTCCTTTTTCCTGAACACCCCACAAAAAAAGAGATGCTAAAACCAAAGATCATATTGTGCAGTTGTGCATATGATACCAAAATCAAAATAAAAGTCACAATATAAGAATAAGTTTCCTCAAAATTTGCTACAAGTAATGTTCAAAACTCCCTCAAATTACCCTCCTTTTTCTTTATCAGAGAATAAGTCATTTAGACATTCCATGGAACAGCTTATGTGCAGTAGAATATCAATTAAAATAAGGCACAAGACATCATATCAGTGAACACTAATCTGAGAATATCCTGTTGCCTAATCGAGATCTTCACCTTGTGATCCCGTACGAACCAACACACTGCGTAATCTGAGGACAACATGCACACACCAGGTACCCACTGGTATCTTGTAACATTTTTAACCTTTTTCAATACAATCATTAGTTGGATATACGCCACTAACCTTACAAAAAAAAAGGACATCATGGTCAAATGAAAGTTGTGAATATGATACCAAAATCAAAATAAAAGTCACAGTATAAGAATAAGTTTCTCGAAGAGTTTCTCCAGAGATGTATCATCTTTCATTTGGGAATGATTTCCTTTTTCCTGAACACCCCACAAAAAAAGAGATGCTAAAACCAAAGTTCATACTTGTGCAGTTGTGCATATGATACCAAAATCAAAATAAAAGTCACAATATATTTGCTACAAGTAATGTTTTAAATAACTCCGCCTAAACTACACAGCTTGTCCCAAACCAGGAAAAAGGAGGAGGGTTCGTGATAGGCTTGGCAAGCCAGCGGTAAAAAAACAGCCTATTTATGGAAATGAAACCTTCACGAATTGGACAGGAGTAGTACTAGGATGTGTGACCTCCTGGGAAGTCCCTGTGTTGCTGATTCCGATTGGGTTTCATTTCTATCATACCCCAACTTATTTGGGAATAAAGGCTTTGAAGAAGAAGTAATTGAAAAGTTCAAAGTCACAAGGGAATTTCTCATTGCCAAGTCAAGAAAAGTAAAAGTTAAAGTTTTAATTACACAAAAGATTTGGACATGATCTATATGTACCTTAATATCATTTTCTCTCAATTGATATGCACAATTCTTGTCTGAAAAAAATCGAAGGAGTTCAAGCGTGCCATCTGTACCAAATTCCTGGCATAATTTAAGTATGAATAAATTATAAAGTCAGGGGCATAAAACACAAGTAAATATAAGAACGAAACGAGGTTGTAATTGCTTACTCTGGATAAACCTCCATTTATTAACAAGTTCGCAACTGGAAACCCTAAATTCTCTTCTTCATCCTTGCATTGAAATAAGGGTTTGAAATCGTCTATTGTTGTGTTGGCCAGTGGATGCCGTGCAGGTGAAACAATCTTCGCTGCACTTTCTGAATGTGATATTTTACTGATCTTAGCCTATAACAAATAGAAAGGGAAATTATTATGATGATTTAAGTATGACACAGCCAACAGTGCACTATGTGACATTACATAATACAAAGGTCCTTAAAGAGCTAAAAAAGGTGCAAATTAAACTTAGTTTGTGCTGCAAACACAAACCTTGGCTACTTGGATTCTACTAGATATATCAGATAATTTACTCCGCTCCTCTGCAATCTGAGGAAATAAAAAATTCCGAAATTCATAAGAAAGACATACAATTAGATAGTTTTTTTTTTTTTTTTTTGAAGGTTGGTGGCAAGTGCTGCTAACAAATATATTGATTAAAAAATTTATTTACAAGTACAATTAGATAGTTACAAAAGAAGAATATATAAGGCACAAATATAAGGATCTAAAGCTATGCTGTTTGCATGCTCATCAATTCTACAAAGTAGTTCACCTTTTGCCATTGATTGACCGTCCTGGTTTTAAATCAAAAATTAAATCAGTCCTATTCATATGCTAGTTAGTTACTTCCATGTTAACTTCACAGACACAAAATCCTTAGTCACATTGATGTATTTCCAAATGAATTTGTACTTATGGCTATAATCAAAAGACTTATAAATCCATGAATTTCTTTACTTCAGTCCCGTGCATATATACGAATTTTAATTAGGATCATGGACCTCTCGAGCAACTTAACAATTTCAAAAGAACACATGTGAAAGATGTCAAATTTAGGGGGTTGTTTTATGATCTGGCCTAGAAAACTAGATACAGATTCAACATTCAAGAGTATATGTGCAATAGAGAAAACAAGGTACTGAGGTACTTTTAGGGAGACGGCATCAAACACTTGATCCGCGGCGCGCTGAAGCTCGAGAAGCGTGTGGCCCATCTGACGGTAGCTCGCCACGTGGCTCTCCCTCCTTGTCGTTCTTCCCTCCGTCTCCGACACGCGGAGCATCTCTCTCTCTGCGCAGCGCGCTCGCACAAGTACGAAAGAAAACCCAATGTGTCCGCCGGAGTTGCTAAACGAGTCGATTCGTTAGGCCGTATAAACGGAAGAGTATCCTCTCCAATGTGTAAGAGATTCTACTCACTTTACGGTTTGAGATTTACTCTCAGCCACTTTGAGATTCGGGCTAACGCAGGAGGCAGTATTATTTGGGCTTTGAAATTCGTGCAAAGTTAAAAGAACGGTTCAGATCCACTAATTCTAGAAGATTTCCTTTTACGGTACCGGGGAGGATCTGAATTCCGTATAAACTGCAGGAACTTCAGAGACTCAATTCTCCAGAAACGAAAAAAAACAACAAAGAAAGAAAAAGATTGAAGCGTTTGCGCCGTTCGATAGAGACGCGATGGCAGTAAGCTTACGGTGGCTGTTCAGTGTTAAGAGGGATATCAACTGTTCCTTTTACTTTCTTTAACTTTTTAGTGACTTATTCTTCTGGACATCTTCGAATCTTAAGTAAAGATTACTATTTAACATCATCTAACTTATTTTTACTAAGAATTAAAAACCAATTTTTTTTAAATTGAAAAAAAAAATATCGAAATAGGAATATATTTTCATAAAATGTTGATACATAGGAAGAACATAATAGACATTCCCGTCTACTAAAGTGTCTGTTCGTTTCACTATAATTCGCTCAAGAAATGAGATCTGTAGAGGATATTATAGCGGACGGGCAATGTAGTAGAACGAGAATGTCTATCTCGCTCTTCCTATATATCAACATTTCATAAAAATGTACCTCTATTTCGATATATTTTTTCCCCTATTAATACAAAAATCGGATTTAAAGCTCCTCCTTTATTCAAAATCTTAATCCATCTTCGGCAGAGGCGGAGCTAGACTTTATAAGTGTGGGGTCAGACGTGAATGGAAGTCAACATTATAAAAAAATTTATGTTGCAAATAGGAGTAAATTTTATAGTACCCGTAGCATTTTATTTTAAACTATATAGAAAAGTCGTGTATAAGTATACAAAGATCGAAAAAAAAGGGGGTTGATCGACCCCCATTCGTTCTTACTAGCTCTACCTCTGATCTTCGGGCCTTAAGAAAACTTTACCTCTGAATTTAACTTCTTTAGCGTCTATCTACGAGTTAAGACAACCGAACATAAACTTCTTAGCACGGTTAATATTTAACCTTCTTGTTTCGCATTTTATTTAATCATCAAAACACAAAGACGAAACATGGCCGTTTGATGTAAAGAAAGAGGGATTATTTGTTATTTGATAATTTTAATAAGGAAAATTTTCAGTGTGTATTCATGTACATGCATTACTTATTAAGTAGATGGATTTCAACAGTTTAAATTCGTCGTTTGAAGGCAATCAGATAGGCTTTTGAAGTTGTGCTCACCAACCCCTCTTGGTGAGCACATCACACCCTAGCTTTGCTCTATTTAAATTATTAATTATTATTTCTATTTCTGAAAATTATTAAACAATTATTATAAAATCAAAGGAATCAATCAAATTTTGAGATTTTTTCTGTTTTTTCAGGTCCGCAGGGAGGTTTGGCGGCCCCCTATTTATGGAGCCGCAGATTGGCTTGGCGACCTGGGTGTTTTTAGAAATATCTCAAAATCATAATTTTTTTTTAGTGTATCACTTGATCAATGATATACAACACTCGAGATATGTCAGTGGATGAACTCCTTTTAAAACAACAGAGTTAATTTTATGAGTTTGTAAATTATTTTTAAATTAGAATTTGTGTAAATAACTTTTTATATCAATATATTTATTGGTACAATAAAAAAAATAAACTAAAGATTGAACAATTAATTAATCTAGAAGATTTTATGTCTACTCTTAGATGTGTCAGAAGGTTGAATATCTGATTCTCTAGATGGCATTGATTATAAATTCGTGAAAAGTGATATTTACAAGTTACAACTCGACAGATAAGATACTTACAAAATAGTCAAAAGTCATGACAGCTATCTGATACGACGAAGATTCATTACGTGACAAGAATGCTCTCTTTTTTCTCTAGTGTAAGTGTATGTACTGCATAAATCTCTCATGTTCTCTCTCATAAATTTTCATGATTTTTTATGTCTTATCGTACTTTATATTTTTTATTTCTAGTTTTTTTATATTAAAATATGTTTGGAGATCAATTTTTTATATTTTTTAATTTTTTTTATTATTAGTTTAGATAGATACAAAATCATTGTTTTTTGAGTGGTTCGAATTAACTGTTTAGACTTTAAAACAAAGATAAATAATATGAGATATAATGAAGCACGAAAAACATGAGGTATTTTATCCCATTTCATTTTAGCAATAATTATGATTTTTTCTGAGTTGGGCAAGTTTTTCATATAAAATATGTATCTCACTTTGTGATAGTTCATATCCTCTGTGTTAACAAAAAATTTCTTTATTCGGAACGTTCAATCAGAATCTGAATTAATTCGGTCAGTAGTGAAATGCATGGGTCCTTTAATAATCGGATGGTGGGGATCTAAACAAAAGTATATTGTTACCTTAGCCCTTAAGTGATATGAATTCACTTTGTGATATTTTTTTTGGTGTATGTGATTGGTGTCTTATGTAAGAGAAGATTGAGTTTTCTTTAGCTTCTTTAGTCGTTTAATTTTTCTTAACATCAATTTGTTAGTGAGGATTAAGATTTCCCTCTTCTAGTCTTCTTTTGTCCGAAATCTTAATTCATATTTGAGTTTTAAGACACCTCTATCATTTAGTTAAGCATCTTTAATCCCTATTAATGTATTAAGACAATCAAACATTAATTTCTTAGCAGGATTAAAATTTAATTCTACTTTTGTTGCCATACAGTTCCATTATTGTGGAAGTCTAGATTGCTAACAATTAATATAGATACTTGAACTATCTCCCAAATAGTGAAAATTTCAGAATGCTAACGAGATAAATATCTTTGTTACTAATAGTTTTCACTTTTATTGAAAAATACCATACTTGTTTTTTCCTCTTTATATTCTCAAATAATTATCTTTGGAGTAAAATTACCACAATTTCTCCCTCCAGATATTTTTTTTGAAAAATTTGGCAGTGGCTGCCAAATATATTTTATTGATATTTTAAGTCATTACACCACTTCATTACATCAGTGTTATCATCTATGCCAGCTATTCAAAAGTACAACTTCCCTGCTAATTGAAGATAGTTAACAGTATCTTGCCCACATCCGGAATTCATGTGTTATTCGTTCTGCCAGTATTCTCGGTGGCAATTCTCCCTCCAGATATTGGATGTTGTTTTACAGATAGCCTCCTAAAATTTGAAACCTGACAATCCCTCCTTGAATTTTTGAGTTCGACATAATGGCTTCTCCAAATGTTAATCCCACTAATAATTAATGATTTTGATGGAAATGATAACAATGCCCTAAAATATTTCTGGTGTTATTATTTATTTTGTAACTAAAATAAATTACTTTTAATAAATAATTCAAAAAATATATATTCAAAAAATAAAAGTTTGATTTTTGTTTATTTAATAGTTTGATTTCCATTTGTATATTTTATTTGTTTTAAATAGAAAAGATTTTATTTTATGAAAAGCAAAATCGATATGATTAGCTTTTACTTTAAAATTTAAAATAGAAAATAGATTGAAATAAGTATATATAATACTGAGAAATAAGTAGTGACAAATTTCATATGAAATCTAGGCAAATAATTGTTGGAATAAGAGAATCTACAATGGTGATTTCTTTTAAATTGCTAATTTGATGTGTTAATTGTTAATATAATTGTTGGGATGTACCATAGTTTTTAAATTAGCAAGTTTTCTTTAAAAGCAACTCTTTAAAGCATCTACAACGGTGATTTCTTTTAAATTGCTAATCTGATGTGTTAATTGATAATATAATTAGTGAGATGTATCACAGTTTTTAAATTAGAAATTTCTGGGATGGAGTGATTTAGAAATTATGAATCCCTTTAATTGCTAAACTCAGTGACATGGCCCAAATTAATTGCTAAACGTTTTTTGGAATGGAGATGCTCTAACTCATAATCGTAACTTTCGCCCCCCACTTTGTAACTTCCGCCCAGGCGAAAAAAAGGCGATTCAAAGGTGACGCGGTTTTAAGAGTCATTTTCAGTCTGGTGCTAAGCTCTGCCCCGCCCCTCCACCTCCTCTTGTTCGCCCGGTCCACCTCGACTCGTCCCAATTGAGTGGACGTCCGTTTCGACTCTTTGGTTTTCGATGGAGGGTGTTGTGAATTCGTTTCAACTCCGTAGTATCTACTGTAGCTATATATGAATAAGGTATGTGTTTATTTGGTTGTTGCCGGCAAGGGCGAACCCAGTGTAGTCCAGGACGAGTCAACTGCCCCTCCCTGAATTTTGAAGTTTTATACAAATTTATAGGTTTGGTTTGACTTTGCCCTCCTTTGAAAATTTATTTTCCCCTATGGACTTTTAGTTTGTAATTAATGTTAAATTTAGGGTTAAAATTATGATAAATTTCTTGAATTCTAATTAGTTTGCAATTAATGTTAAATTTAGGGTTAAAATTATGATAATTTTTTTGAATTCTAATTGATAATTAGAATTAGAAGTTAGAGTATTGAAAATTAGAAGTCAGAGCATTGCTTTTTTATCTAATACCCGATTAGCTAATGTGTTTGAACCCGATTAACTATTCAAATCTGATTTGTTATTTTTTTGCCCCTCTTTGACAAAAATTCTGAATCCACTCCTGGTTGCCAGTGATGATAGCAAAAAGTTGTCTCATTCTTCTCTTTCTTCTTCTCTTTTATCGGGACCTCTGAGTGGTGACTGTCTTGAATCAGTTGATTTAGTTCTTGATCTATTTTGATTCAGTGCCTTTTGCTGAGTGGTGACTGTCATGGTCCGGTTAAATTCAGTGCCTCTCGGCTGAACATTCCTTTGGGAGGCATCGATTTTGGAAAGAAAAAGACGTTTCGTCATATGAAGAAAGAAGAAAGAAGAATACGTTGTGTCTACATTTCCAGAGAAGAAAATTAGAAGGCCCACATACTTGCTAATCAGACGCAATAGACCAATTCGCATTCTTTGACTTCACGTATCTGGTTTTCTAACATAGCAAATTAGATGATTTTATAGGTAGCTTAATGTACAGGTTTCATGCTTTTTAATTTAAACAAAAGGAACATGTATATTTGCTATCTTTGTAAATCGTTAGATAATGCAATTGTTTCAATCCAAAAAAAACAATCGTGGAACAAAAAAAATTCAAATGGATGATTGTCAAAAGAGGAGGATTCAAATGTCTTTATTTTTTATGTCTCCACTATACCTTCATTTTTTAAAAACTCTAATAACTCAAAATTTAAAACTTAAAAAGTCAAAATAAAACTGTTAGATATGATCTATGTTATGATAATTTTGATTTTGTTTTTATGTTAATTAATAAATTAAAAAATCAACGTATATAAATTAGAAACATCATTTGTCGCGAGTCAACAGTGTTGGAGCTGATCTCGTGGCAATACTTTCATCTTTTTCCTCCAAAATACTTTTCAAATGCATTATAAAATACTTTCTGTTGGCGTGTACTTATCTCACTTGTTAGTTACAATTTTGTCTTATCTATGAAATCAAACGATGTAGGTTGGAATAGTGGACCCAACTTCCCTGCTATATATTAATTAATGTTTTGGTAATATTTAATCCAGAAAATTCCATATAAACTAGATTGTACAAATTTGTTTAGAACTCTCTAAAGAATTATTTAAAATTGAAGACGAGACCAAACTATAATAGATAGCATTTTATTTTTTCAGAAGAAAAAATGTATTATTAAATTTAAACATTAGTTTTAATTTGTAAGAGGACTGGAAAAGTAATAGCAGAAAGCATCAACTGTAGTAAAACCTAATAACTATTGTACAGTATGCACAACTCACGCCGACATTTTTAAAAATACCCAAAGTTAATTACAGATTAATAAAAATACCTAGATCCATCTGGTATTTTTTAAAATGTCCAAACTGGCCATTTAATGGCCGGTCCCTATTTAAAAGGAAAACCAGCCATTAAATGGCCGGTCCCCTTAATTTTTTATTTTATTTTAGAGACAAATAGCTAAAGTGCTGAAATATAACACTAAAAAATCGAATTTTTTTCCTAAATATTTGTCAAATTAATTTTTTGATAGCATATTTACCGGTTTTTTTATTAAATATATCACACGGACTATTTCTTGTTTGAACATACAAAACGAAATATACTCAATATTAGGATGCTGATTATTGTCAAATTAAATTCACTAGCTGCATGCGAACACTAAACATCAGATCAATAATTTTGATGCAAGTTCTGACTTTTACCATGCTGCATACGACACTATCACTAGTCGCAAACGGATCGTTGTGTCTACCGATGATAAAAAAACTTTAACTCAGTTTTTGGGACACTAAACGATGTTTTTTTGCAATTCTGACTCCATCGGCCCCTTAGGGGTAACCTCGGGCGCCATTGCCCCCGTCTCGTCCCAAGCTTTTCGAATTGGGGTCGTACGCGCAAATCTGAGTTTCCTAACCAAAGTTATGGCCGTTTAAAGTTTTTTAAAAAACATTGATGCTTTCGTGCAAAAACACCGATGATGCACCAATGCTTTATGCACGGCTTGTCGACGGCAAAAGTGCATCGATGTTTCATTACAAAAACATCAGCGACGCACTGATGTTTTTTCAGCACTACCCTGCGTCGCTAATGTTTTTGTAATGAAACATCGATGTTTACCGTATTTTTTGTAATGAAACATCGATGTTTTTTCAGCACTACCCTGCATCACTGATGTTTCAACACTACCTTGCGTCGCAAATTTGCATAGTTTACCATAATTTAGCGTATTTCATTATAATTAGCGAAATTTGCGTAGTTGACCGTAATTTACCGTAATTTAGCGTATTTTAGTATAAATATGCTATCAAAAAAGTAATTTGACAAGTATTTTAAAAAAAATCGATTTTTTAGTGTTATATTTCAGCATTTCAGCTATTTGTCTCAAAAAAAAAAATTTAAATCAGGGAACCGGCTTTAATGGCCGGTTTTCCTCTTTAATAAAAAAAAAAAATTCAAGGGACCGGCCATTAAATGGCTGATTTGGACATTTTTAAAAATACCAGATGAATTTGGGTATTTTTATTAATCTGTAATTAACTTTGGGTATTTTTAAAAATGTCGGAACTCACGTGCTGTAATGTTGCTTAGATGAATAAATATATGCTATCGAACATGGCTTATTAATTTGACCTTTTGGCTGAAAGATAAAATATCTGTGGAGCATGTGAGGGTACTCGTAAAAGTGTAAAACTGTACCGGCGACTGATAATAACATTTGAACCCTCAAACTATACTCGAATTTCCCGCTGGCCACTGTTAATTAATTTTACTTAGTTTATACCTTTCGCCCTTGCTCCTCTACCGACGCGCCTAGTTACCAAATATTCATTCATTCGTTCATTCCCCCTTTCTCTATCTCTCACCTGATCCGCAATACTTGGGGTACAGCGACAACAAATCTATCTAGCTACTGGCCTTCGCACCGACTGCATCTTCATTTTACTTTTTCATCTTTAGCTTTTGCGTATCCAATACAAATGGCAGTAAGCTAATTGTCTACTTTTTAATGGTTATTACATTTTTATTACCTTTGTTGCAAATGTATATAATGCTAGTAAGTAGATCCGACTAATTCGGTTAACTTTCGCTTTCATTTGTTAAACTTCGTTTCATATTCAGTTTGTTGAATTTTAGTCACTGATTTCTTGATACGTAGATCTGATATTTCAAAACCTTTTTGTTCGTTTCAACTGGTCTGAGGTTGAGTTATTGCGGTCATAGGAAATTTCAATTAGTTTTCAGATTGTTGCTTAAAGTTGGATAACTCTTTCAATACCCTCCAAAATTTTGAATGTTTCTAGGCTTAAATAGTGAAATCTTATTTCATGAAGCGCTCAAAATTGGATATTTTCTCAATTGATAAAGGGACATTGCATCTAACAATTTGCAGGTAGCAACCAAATAATGTAATGGGAGTTTCAATTAGTTAGTTTTCCTTAATACCCCTTTGTAAGATTGCTGTAGAGAATACCGTTTCTGACCTTTTCTCTGGCCCATTGTTATTTTCTCATATTACTTTCACTAGGAATTTCCTCCCTCTCTAGTACATATAATTGATGGTCTTGTTCTGTCTTCTTCTTCTTCTTCTTCTTTTGTAAAGAGCCATATGTCATTACTTATCTTCCCTTGAAGTCTTGACCTGTGGTTTCATCTCTGACATATTACATGTATCAAGAGATATTTATGATAATTAACTTGTTTTTAGTTTGAAAGCAGAAGGTAGCTGTTCATTGTAAAGTTCTTTTATCATGTCTTAACTATGGCCCACATTTCCAAAATGATACTATGGAGCAGCTTGGGGTCTGATGCCTATCTGCATCCCAGCCATCCAATTTATGAATCGAAATCTTGATTAGCGACTTTCCTCCTATGAAATCCACTTCTGCTAATTGAACCTGCAAATCAGACAACTAGAATGACTATATGATGCAAATTTGGTCCCATGGGCATCAAGCCCAAACTGCTTCCATGATACTAAATTTATTATCTGGATCAAAGGCATCTTGACTGGTACATGAGTCAATCTTCTGTACTCAATGCTAGTTGTTCCAGTAACAAAAATTATTTACAACATTGAGAAGCAAATGCATTTGATTCCCGAAGTGTCAGCTTTAGTTTATTGATGAATTATTGTACTGTATTTACAGCTTTCCTTGTATTGTAGGTTCCACTTGAACAAAGCCATCTCAGAATGGCAGCAGATCCTCAGGTGCCTGTCTCTCCAAGTTGGACAATCGATGTTTCTGATGTGAGAACACCACCCCCCCCCCCCGCCCCCAACATATCCTTCTGTAATATAGTTACACACTTGGGCATTACCAATATATGACAGCTGAAACTTACATTTAAGGCAATCTGCAATCATAGCGCCTGATAGTGATAATTGATCTGCAAATCTCAAAGCTAGCCTTGAATCTGTAGCCATACTAAACATCAATTACCTGTTTTACATTTTCTTCAGGACAAATAATCAGTGAAAATGTTTTTCAAGATCTTGTACCCTGTGTTGAGGCCATTTTCTTTTCCCCTTGTCAGGTCAGGACAGTGAAAGTCAGCAATATTTCCTTGCATGCATCAGAAAGGGATATAAAAGAGTTCTTTTCTTTCTCTGGGTCCATTGAATACGTGGAAATGCGAGGGTTTGTCACCTTAATCTCTCTGTATATAATTTTTCATGATAGACTATGCTTCTTTTTTATATATATTTGACTATACCTTTTGAAATTGGCAGTGAATCTGAAAGATCTCAGGTTGCTTATGTCACATTTAAGGACACACAGGGTGCAGATACAGCAGCTCTACTCTCAGTAAGTCCATTTACCGTAGTTCTTTTATTTCTGTCTCTCTATGTTGCATACAATGAATTGCAGTACGATCTGGTATTATCACATACCATCTGGTACCTGATCCAACTGCTTATAGTAACCATCACATAGCAGTGTGTTCCCAACATCAGGTTCTTTTGGCTGGAGCTAAATCAATTTGTACCTCAATTGAGCATTTATCGACATATCCATTAGTGAAAGTTGAGCAACCCAAGAAAATAGGGGCAGTCACTCGAACCACTGAAATTCAAGATGACAGAATTTAGTTCATTAAAACACATACCAACAGATTTTAGCGATCTGTAAATGATTAGTTGCAAACAGAAGTTTTTGAGTGTCCCAGCTCCTTGCAAATTTTTTTACTAAATTTTTTCTAAATCATCAATATTTTTGTACTCAAGTCTTTTGCATTTCTTGGTAATTTAGGGAGCCACTATAATTGATCTTTCAGTCACCATAACACCTGTTGAGAACTACCAACTGCCTCCTGAAGCCTACAGACAACTAATGGTAATATTCTGACCCTTTTGTGTCTTTTGTATGTTTTACATTCTTTTTAACCTATTTATCACAGTTGCTTGGGTCATCACAAATTTTCCTGCATCTGAACTTCATTGTTCACAAAGGTTGTCAGATAGTTCAAAGGTGGAGGATCATAAATTATAATGGAGTCCATACTTATCAGTGATAAGTTCAATTTATTTGTCATGAACCCGACTAATGCAGTAAAGTGTAATATGTTACAACTTTTCATGTCATTTGACTATTTTCTGAATTCTCCCATCAGTACTGATTTTGCTTAGTTCTCATTGGTATAAGATAATAGAATTCTGTTGTAATGAATTTCTATCTAATTTAATCAATGTGGCTAAAGAGTGAGCAGAAGGCCTCAGCGACAGAACCATCAGCTGTACTCAAGGCCGAAGATGTGGTTAGCGGCATGCTGGCAAAGGGTTATGTTCTAAGCAAAGATGCTCTTAATGTAGCAAAGTCATTTGATGAGAGGCATCAGCTTCTTTTGAATGCCTCAGCTACAGTGGCCTCTCTGGACCGCCAGATCGGCCTCAGTGATAAGATATCTGCTGGAACTGCACTTGTCAGTGGAAAAATGCGTGAGGTCGATGAGCGTTACCAGGTATCAGTTTTCACTTAGCAGTCATGGGAGCAAAATTAGCCACAGTGAAGTTAATTGGCATTCACTGGATTTTCACAAAAGGAAGGGTAAATTTTGCCGGATGTCACTAAACTTTGTACTTTTGTCACGAATTGCACTCAAAGTTTAATTTGTTCCTCTGTAGCAATTGAACTTTTCATTTGTCTCAATCAAGTCCCTAAGTTACTTTTTTTCGTCCAAAATACTAACAAAATATAAAGTGCCGTGGAGATGGATGAACATATTCCGTAAGTATTTTGGACGTAAAAAGTAAATGAATGACTTGATTGGAACAAATAAAAAGTTCAATTGCTACACAAGGACAAATCAAACTTGAGTGACCAATTCGTGACAAAGGACAAAGTTTGGTTACCTTCGGCAAAATTTACCCCAAAAGGAACCTTATGTTATAAGATTGGTGAATTGGAAGACAATATCTCAAAAGCCGTATCAATTGACCCCACCGGGATAAATACTTTGCCTCGATCAGTAGAATAGTTTAGCATTCTGGTCAGGAGCCCTAATGATTTGACTAAAAGCAAGTCAAATTCTAGCATTGAATTTTGGTTCAGTCACTCAGGGTTAGATTATAATGACATCCCTATTGGTTCAACCAGGTGTCTGAGTTGACCCGGTCAGCTATTGCGGTGGCCGAGCAGAAGGCAACTAGTGCTGGTTCTGCTTTAATGAACAACAGGTATGTCTCTACTGGTGCATCATGGTTCACAAGTGCACTTGGTATGGTGGCAAAAGCAGCTGGTGACGTCACCTCCCTGACTAAAGAAAAGGTGGAGAAAGTAGAAGAAGAGAGGAAAGATATTATTTGGAAGGAAAGAAATGGAATGGTGAGTGAATATGCACAAATGCACTTCGATGAATTGCCAACTTCATGGGAGCCAGCGACTGTTGCAGTTGAGTCAACTGACGAGCAGAGAGTTCAGATATTCTAAATGATGTTTTGGATCTGATCTAGTAGTACATTTTGTTTGTTATGATTCTTTTTTTTTAATTTTTTTTTATTAATGTGCCACATTTAATTAGTTCTTTTGAAGGTGCAATGGTAAACTGCAGAGCAGATATGGACTGCAAAGTAAATAGTTGTAAATGCTGACTGTTGCTCTCCAGGAAGTAAATTTCTTAGAGTTTACTGAAATTCTGATGATCAGTTATTTGTAAAAAAATAATAAAAAAAAGGCATATCGTTGTAAGTTGTAACATACTTCAAACCTCATGCGGTTGGGGCGTTGGGCCTCCCAATCACGCAACTAAGCATACAAAGGCGTCTCCCCACAGGATTACTCGTGATTTACTATCGTTGCCATAAATGACAACATTCAAAATGGAAAGAAATACATTTATAAGTTATAACTAATATTTTTCTAACAACCATGACAATTGACTTTACTCTTTGTTTTTTTATCACTTAAATATAATGTCTTAAATTTGGTACAATATGGACCCTCATCACTAAACAAAATCTAATTAAACTCATTGAATATTCAAATTGCTGGGCGGATGATTTTTTTTTTTTTTTGAGTAGACGGTAGATTGGGGGCGAATCTAGCTTGATTGAAGGGGTTAATTGACCTCATTTATTTTTTATTTTTTTTTATATTTATACGTTAATTTTAATATAGTTTAAAAAATAATATTATGGATAATATAAAATTAACCTCATTTACAGTAAAAAAATATATTATATACTTGATCTTTATTCACATTAACTTTCGTTCATAACATAAAATTTGATATTATTTGTAACAGGAAAATATAGTTTGGCTCCGCCCTGCGGTAGATGACATTAATTCTGAAAACTGTGTAAAATCTGATACTCCACAAATGCCGAGATTTTTATACATAAGAAAATAAAAAATTAAAAAATTAAAAATAAGAAATGTATCGTGGAAATTTGAAAAATAAGAAGGCAGTAGGGGGTCATGGCATCCCGCAGGGACGCCATGCCACACTCAAGACCATTGGAAAAAAAAACCAGCTTTGGGACGCCATGGCTCAATACAACCAGGAAAAAAGAAAAAAAAATTTAAGTGGGCCGCCATGGCCCAGGCCAGCTCAGAAACGAAATTCAATTTTTTTTTATGCTATGTTCAGTGAGTAGTCTAATAATTTTGACCAGGTTCAAAACTAAATTTAGAGAAAATGGCTACATGAATTTTTGTGTTCTTTATATTAAAATAAATGTATGAAAGTCTAGTTTCCAGATAATATAATTTCTATATACAAAAATATTACAAATTAATACAGTTTTAGCGATTAATTGACAGAGGTCAGAAATCAGAAAAGCTGAAATTCCAGTGAGCAGTCCAATAATTTTGACCATATTCAAAATTAAATTTAGTGAAAATGACTACATGGATTTTTGTGTTCTTTATATCAAAATAAAGGTAAGAAAATGTAGTTTCCAGATAATATAATTCCTCTATACAAAAATATTATAGATTGGTACAGTTTTAACGATTAATTGACAAAGGTCAAAATTATTGGACTGCTCACTAAAATTTCAGCTTTTTCTAATTTCTGACCTCTATCAATTAATCGCTAAAACTGTACACATCTGTAATATTTTTTTATAAAGAAATTATATTATCTGGAAACTAGACTTTCATATCTTTATTTTTATATAAAGAACACAAAAATTCATGTAGCCATTTTCTCTAAATTTAATTTTGAATCTGGTCAAAATTATTGAACTGCTCACTAAAATTTCAACTTTTCTGATTTCTGATCTCTGTCAATTAATCGCTAAATCTGTACACATCTGTAATATTTTTGTATAGAGAAATTATATTATCTGAAAACTAGACTTTCATACCTTTATTTTGATATAAAGAACACACAAATCTATATAGCCGTTTTCTCTAAATTTAATTTTGAATCTGATCAAAATTATTGGACTGCTCACTGAACATAGCAAAAAAAATAATTTGAATTTCGTTTCTGGGCTAGCCTGGGCCATGGCAGCCCACTTTAATTTTTTCTTTTTTCTTTTTTCTTTTTTCCTGGTTGTATTGAGCCATGGCGTCCCACAGCTGTTTTTTTTCCGATGGTCTTAAGTGTGGCATGTGGGACGCCATGACCCCTACTGCCTTCTTATTTTTCAAATTCCTATAGTACATTTCTTTTTTTTAATTTTTTAATTTTTAATTTTCTTATGTATAAAAATCTCGGCCACAAATGTAAGTAATAACAACATATTATAAATTAGTTCTTATTTTATTTTATTGGACATCATGTCGGTTATTAAGTATTTAAATACAACATGTTCCTCTAAGAATTCCATCTTCTGCATAGTGTTTTGAGCCTGCTATCTCCAATTCCTCCTTTCCAAACAATCGTGACTAATGAGCTTCGGTGTGTTGCAACAAACATAAGCGCAATCCACAATAATTCGTCGATAATATTATTTTCAGAAGTCAGGATTTCCAGTTCACAAACCTTATGTGTAGCAACGCCTTTTCGTCAAATCGAAAGGAACTTCTCCCTGGTTGCACTTGAAACAAGGACGGAAGTGCAAAACCATTAAACCACTAGTCACTAACATGGGACCCGATCGACATCGTGGTATTTCCGTACAGCTATAATCCAAGTTCAATCAATATTTTCCGGTTGCCAATTCAAATTTCCAACGAATCATGCAAACAAGGCACGACCGTCTCTTTGCTATAAATACCGGTCGCCGGGTCTCCCATCCGACACAAACACTGCTGCTTCATTTCTGTTCTCCTCTGCTTCACACTTATCTGATCTCTCTCTCTCTCTCTACAATGTCTAAGAGAGAAGACGCGTCTCCAATCGATGAGTATCCATGGAGAAACCTACCTACAAAGCTCCGTTCTGACATCCCTCGTCGGAAACGGATCCCTCATTTCTCCATCTCCGCCACTCCTGTTGCTGATCACACGGAGGTGGTGGTATTGCCGGCACCAGCCCCCGTCCAATCATCTTCATCCACCTCTTGTCTCCAAAGCCAGATCACTTCACTTGACAGCTACTCCAATAACCACCTCTCTTCGTTCAGATCTCTCACTAGGCAGCAACCTGAACTCGGATCAGCAGTCGATCATGCACCGGACGCCAAGAGGCTCAGAATGGAGGTGGTGTCTGAGACCGGATCCTGCCTCGAGTCAGTATCCGAGACAAACGCGCCCGTACAGATCGCTGATTCGGATGAAGACTGCGACGAGGTGCTGAGTGATTCGTCGGACTGGTGGTTCTTGTCAGAGGATGACATCACTGACTCGTCACAAGAGGATGCGGTGCCTTCGGAGATGTATGCCTTCTTTCTTCAATTCACGAGGCAGTTCATTCCGTTCGATAACGGTCGCACGAAGTCCAAAGCGCCTGCAGTTGGATCGCAGGATAATAAGAGTGAAGAGCTCAGAGTAAGTTTTATAAGAGAAAAGTTTGACTGTTTTACTTTAGATTTATTAATTTAAGTGTAGTTGGTTAGGATTTGGAGACTAGTCAAATCAACATATAGAAGGATCCATATGATCTGGCTTGATCGTGCGAAAATATACCGACATGTAGTATAACTTGTACATGTGCGAGAATAATAGATCGGTAATTTATATGAATTCGACTCGTTTTACTTTTACAGTACTATAATAATTGCTCGTCTGTCTGAACTTAAAAATAGCGAAATCTAAGCAAGCAATCAACCTGTCTCGTCTGTTTCACTATATCAACATTTGTTTTACTTATTTTCGCCTATGAAGGATCCGACCTGGATTTGATCCGCTTATGAACCTTTAGTGGCACAGTCCCATGAATCTTTACAGCCGACTCTGTAGCATTGTCCCATGGGCTGTCCACGTGGGACCTCGGATTCATCGAAACAGTAATGATCAAAGAGGACCCCGCCTGTTTTGAGCCAAAATACGACTAGGAAAAATAACGCAAATAAAAACCTTTTCCTGAACTTATTCTCTTATGCTAAGCTAAATTACTGAAGTGTTCGAATAAATTTAGGTTTGAATAAAATACGAACTCTCTGAGGAGGTATTGAATCAATTTAGATGTGCTGTTCACTTGAGTATGCAATTTTCTAATTTCGAGCTCTGACCCTCTCCAAACTTGAAGCAAACTTATGGTCCTAAACTGTTTGCAGAAATGCTCTTCCTTCGCACTTTTCAATAATTGTTCTCTGTTGTTCAGGCAAGATCGTTTGAGGAAGAAGGGGATGAGGAGAGCTACACAAGGTTGCGTAGCAGAGAGAAAAGAGGGATGCAAATTGAGTCGGTCTTTGATTATACGAAGGGCTCGCATGAGCATAGACATCTGCTCTTAGATCAACGGCACCTCATGGTTCATTGGATGATTGAGGTATGCTTCTGAGGTCTCTTTAAATAACAGCCTTAGCAAGTTTGGGTTCTAGTTTAGTAGGAGGCATTTAAAGCCACTAATCTTCAAAAAAAGATTGGGTTCTAATTAGGATATATATAAAATAAATTATTACTGTAGAGTCAGAGTCCATCAAAACTATCCTGTACCATAAACTGTGTTTTTATACATAATTTTTATTGATGACCAGATATAGCAATAGTTTTTATTGATGACCAGATATTAGATGAATTAAATTGAGGTTTTATCTTAATTCTCCCGTTGTCTTTGCTTTTCATGTTTGACTTGCAGTAACATGTTTCTAAGTTCCGAGTGCTTGCCATATTGCTGGCTTGTCCTTTGAACCAAATTGATTTTGCTACATGCTCGGGGTCATACATTGTAATTAAAGAAAATTCCAAAAGTTTCAACAGAGAAAAAACAAGCCAAAGTGTTATTTCATTTCTTCTTTTCTTTTTGTACCAGAAGACCTGTACCAACCATGATATGTATTATTTGGTATGAATTACTGAATCCCTACCTACCTAATAATTTTGATCACGTCGGTGATGTTGAATGGCAGCGTTTCAAGGCAACAGAGATGCAACTAGAGACGCTCTTTTTGGCGGTTAGTATAATTGACAGGTTTCTGTCAAGAGGCTACTTCAAGAGTGTCAGATGTCTCCAGCTATTGGGCATTGCTTCCATTACTCTGGCAACCAGAATTGAAGAGAACCAACCCTACAACTGGTCTGAAATCTGAACCATTTCTTTTCTTTCTCATGTCAAAAAGCTGTATGCTCTGTATTGATCAAATTTGTCGAGGAATTTACTAATTAATAAATGGTGAATGCACAGCGTATTGCAAACAAAATATAATGTAGAGAAAAACATCTACAGCCGGAACGAGGTGGTTGCTATGGAATGGCTTGTGCAAGAGATCCTGGACTTCAAGTGCTTTGTGCCTAACGTCCACAACTTCATGTGGTAACATATTTCTTCCATCTATTTTTGTCCGACCAACATGTTTGGGGCGTCTAGTACAGTTGATTTCAGAGACCATCAATTTCAATAGGAGCCAGTACTAATCCCAGTTGTTAAGAGAGTGATGAATCAAATAATGGGAAATTGAACAGGTTTTATCTGAAGGCCGCTAAGGCGGATGAAGTTGTGGATGAGCTGGCCCGATATCTGGCAGTGGTAGTTCTGTTGGATCATGAGAGGCTCTCCTTTAAAGCATCCACACTGGCAGCAAGCTTGGTCATCCTCGCCTGTCTTGCTGCTGGCCACGAAGAATCTTCTCATGTTGTCATAGAGGTATAACCTTCTTTTCTCTTACCAGAAAAAAATAAAAAAGTAGATGGAGAAAAAAGGATGTGCTTGGAAACAATGTGTAAAGGAAGTGCGAAAGCAACAAGGTTGGATTTCTATTAGGGACATCATGTAAATTAATTAACCGGATTGGGGAGCACCAATTAAGCCATCTATGAATTGTACTTAATTCTCATTTGAGTGCATAAGAAAAATCAATTATCAAACACCTTTAATGTAAACAATTCTTGTAGCCCATAATAAATATTGCACATTTGACAGTGGACCATATTATTGATGTTACAGAAGAGTTATTTAATAAATAATTTATGCAATGAAATTAATTCTTGGAAAATGTGCAGACTCATGTCAGAACCAGAAATGATGATCTGCCTGAATGCCTCAAGGTCCTCTCTCTCTCTCTCACTCATACACACACAAAACACAGACTCACAGAGAGGAACACCTAAGAAGTATGACATATTGTGAGTAATATTTCGATCCTATTTTGCATTTACTCTTCTATATAACAGAGTCTGGAGTGGCTAATCAAGCATGCTGGATTGGAGTAGTCTCGCCACTTCACTGAAGCATTGATAAAAAGTTCAAACAAGCCAATACAGAGAGAAAAAGAAAAATAGTAGTATAGTACAGAAAAATAGTAGTATAGTACAGCATACAGATAGATCTATACTTGATATTTCGGTTTTATACTTAAATTTTGTTTAGTAAATCGTTTTTATATGGATAACGGTGAAAGACGTACGTACCTTTGTTATCTTTCTTACATTTAGTAGTGCTATTTTAATTGAAAGTTAAAGCGTATAGAATCAGTCAGTAATTGTTCTTTAACAACAACAACACCACCACCATAGTAACAATAACAGTAACAGGAGTAATAGCAGTAAGAACAGCAGCAGCAGCAACAACAACAACAATAAGAATAAGAATAATATTAATAATAATAATAATAATAATAGAGGAGGAATCCGATTACACCACTTTTGAGTTACCACAAAGTTACCCTTCTAATTTTCTACATTTTCAAAGTCCAAATCATCAATCCAAACCGCTCAACAGATTATCTAAATAAAATATGCTTGCAGACCAAATTTTACATTTTTTTGAATTTTTTACTATTTATTAAAATGGATATAAAATTTAATGGTCTGAATTTGATTAATTTTTGTAAAATACTTAATAAATAGTAAAAAAATTCAAAAAAATGTAGAATTTGATCTGCAAGCACATTTTATTTAAATAATCATGTTGAACAGTTTGGATCGACGATTTGGACTTTGAAAATGTAGAAAATGAGAAGGGTAACTTTGTGGTAACTCAAAAATAGTGTAATCGGATCCCTCCTCGTAACAGTAATAGTAATAGTAGTAGTAATAATAAATAAATAAAGAAAAAAAATGTACAAGTGAAAGTTATTTGATGCTCCAAGGTGTTGTTTGAAGGAGAGGAATTATAACTTTATTAATTTATTTAAGGAAAACAGAAAACCGGCCTATTCAACGCCATCAAGAATCCAAATTAAAGCATACGAAATATAGCTATTCAATTCAACAGGGGAGCAAAGTTAGGTAACAAGATACAACACTTCTCATCGATCGGCTTTATTCATTGGAGCGGATTCCAAACAAGCCATCAAAAATTAAAAGGAAACAAAATATAGCACAAAAAAGTAGATAAGAAACGATAAGGACAAAAGATTGAGATACTAGGAACCAACTTGAAATTAACGTAGATAATTAGTTGATGGTTCCTCAAGGAACTCTGAGGCACGATCTGAAGTGGTTTTGTGCTGTGCAATTATCCATGATAGCTTTGTCATCTGCATCCCATTCACAGTTCCCATCCAGATCTTGCTCTTCTTTTGGAGAGGCAAGCAGAAAGCAATTGAAGCAATAACTCAACAAGCCATGGATGGTCGCATCTGACCACTGGAGAAAAGAGAGCAACCCTGCCATATTTTTTTTTATGTTACTTATCGAGACTTTTGCAAAGGAGGATAAAAAGGGTTTTGCTAAAAAGTCTTGTAAGATGGGGAAGATAAGTGCATATTTGAGAAAAGGCAACTAAAGCACACCCACAAACGACAATGGAATCATAGTTATTTTCCAATGACTTTTCTTGTGCTTGCCAAAACATATTGACATTATAACCGTTCCACGTTATCTATCCTGAAAACCATTTCTTATTCTTATGGTATGATCTTCTTCTTTTTTCAGAATAGTACGAAAACTTTTAGTACAACCCGTAAGCCACACTTGAATTGAATTTGATCATGAATTTCCACAAGTAAAGCCAATACTCAATGTCTCAAAGCGAGTACTCATCCTGTATGAATTTTGTAACAAACTAAAGAACCAGGTAGATAGTTCCCATGAAATTTCCTGGTCGAGAGCGACCCTCAAAAGAGTCCGCATCCTCTGCATTAACGCACCTTTATTACTATAGCTCCGGACCCTCCCATCAGAACTCGGGCCAATTCGCACCGTCTGTAATGCACATCAGCACATGTTCCCTTTGAGATTCATGCTAGTATGAAACGAATGAATCGGATCTAAACTCAAATAGTGCGTCAATAAGATATGAATTCTGCAGAGCTGGGTTAAAAATGGGGACGCCTAATATCACGTTTGTGAATAATCTTAGTGGTTGCATTGTCCTCTAACAAATATTCCTTTAGGATTGGAACATCGACTTCCGTGCAAGTGAAACTGCTCTCACTCAAATGTAACTATTTAAGCCGCGTCAGCACCTGCTTCCTTTCCTATCTCTCATAAGAGAAACAATTTTAAAAAAAAAATATATTGAACAAGGGAGGCAAGATCCTTTTGTCTATCTACTGAAACGAGACAGTTTTAATTTGCTAAGACAACTATAACAAAGTTTTTTTTAATTATTTTTATAGAAGTACAGTATCGAGGGGTAAAAAGGAAATTCCATGTGCCAAATTTTGATGTACAAACAAACGGAAAAATGAGTAAAAAATCATTGCTTCAAATTTTGAACTCCAGAAAAACAGAGGGGTCATCTAGCTTATTGCTACACCGCAGTACATTGTAATGGCAAACATGCGAGTCTCACTGCACCCAACATGGATACAGTCTTAAGTTATACTCGATTCCCAAATTCAAAAGAGAATATTAACCTCCTCTTAACAGCTTGGGAAAAAAAGGAAAATAAAAAAGGGCTAAAGAAGAAAACAAAGGAGCATCTCACTTCCTCAACTGTAAACTGCACTGAGCCATGATCTTAGAGGCCCTGGTGATAGCATCTGTCATGTAGAAATTCTTCACAGCATTTTTAAATGGTGTGGAACTCAACTGTTGTGTGACTTTCGGCTTAACTTCAAATGGAACTGTTGATCCCTCTCTCTCATCTACACGCACTAGATTTGGCGCAACCATCTCGATCCTAGCACGAACACCTGCCAAATTATCATAAGATAAGCAGACCCCTGCTACCTCTGACAGTGCACGGATGATCTTCCAATCGTCCCTTGAATCCCCTACAGTTGGTACAGCTGGTACGGTCCACTGTGAGCACCCCTCGGTATTCTCATAGGTACCTTCTTTCTCACTAAATGCAGATGAGGGTAGAATTATGTTTGCACGGTACACACTCCTGTCACCATGGTGGCCTTGGTACACCACAAAGGCATCCTCTGGAACCTTCTCAAGGCGGATATCATCGGCCCCCATTAGATATAGGAACTTGCTAGATGCAATGGTTTCTGGGCTTGCGACCAGCCCTAAATCAAGTGCTGCAGCCTGAGCTGCATGGAGTAAGAGCACATTCAATCCATTCCAGCCGGGCTTGACCACATTGGCCTTCTTGGCTATGGTCTCTATGGTAGAGAAGAGGGCGTCTTGATCTTCTCGCTCAAATAGGCCAGCGCCAACAATTATAACAGGATTTTTAGCATCCTGGAGGGTGGTGTAGAATGGGTGGCTGCCATTGGCTAGCTCAAGAAGGGTCTGGGGCCCAGTGCCCAGGTGCTCTATGTCATAGTTGAATTCTGACTGGGGCCCAATGTATGCCACCTTGGCCTGATTGGCACGCACAGTCTTGCGAATTCTAGCATTAACCATAGGGGCCTCTACTCTTGGCTGCATAAGTTAAAAATTGAGCTAACATGAGATTCAACTAAAGAAATATCATAAATCACTTTTGTATTTAAAATGAAGAAGGCTACTAAAGTATCATTATGATGCTAGTTTTAGACATGTCACCAGACTAAAAAGAAACTTATTGGGCTACTACAAATCATTTTGAGAATTTTCAAAAGAGGCAGTGTCATGTATAACCCAGTGAAACATCAATGTATTATAACCCTACAAAACCCTCAAAGCCACTAAAATGTCATAGATGACCCAATTCGCACTAATTATCACTGTGACATTAAACATCATTGATGTAAATGCAATATAAAATTCCTTGTAAATCAAGGTAAAGTATACTAATTAGCAATTAATATGAGGAACTACAAAGTATTAGTAATGGTAAGGGTATTGACGATGCATTACCATCTGTGTTATTTTTGGTGGTTTTATATAGGTGCACATCGTAAGTCATTTGTTTTTGCAGGGAAGTCATGATAATTTGACTGTTTACAGTGATGCATGAGAACTTCCAGTTCAAATTGTCGACTGCTACTCTAGTTCCCCTACTTAAAATAAAAAAGGGTTTAAACTCGGCCAAAATCAGGAGAACCAGCCTTCAGTCTAAGTGGTTAAGGCAATGCCTCCATATGAGAGGTCGCAGGTTCAGAACTCGGTTGGGGGTCAATTCTTGTGGATATTTAAAGTTGGAAGGTTTGACCCCCCCCCCCCCCCCCCCCCCCCACCACCTTTATCTCAAAAAGAAACTCAGCCAAAATCAGGTACAAAAGAGAAATATTTAGATGATATTCAAAGGGGCATACTAATTTCTGTATAATTATTTCAGGGCCTGATCATTGCTTATAAGAACCAACAGATGAGAGTATCTGTATCAGCTCTGAAAATACCAATTTATTTATAACAACTATACCTGAGTACCAATCAAAAGGAAAGCATCAGCCTTCTCAAGCCCAGATATAGTCGTATTAAGCAAATAATTCGACCTCAAATCTGCCTTTGGAGCAGGCCCATTGCCCTCACAGAGCACATTATCGGAACCCAATCTGTTCAAGAAATCCTTCAGAGCAATCATGGACTCTGCATCAGAGAGACGACCAGCAACACCAACAATCTCTTGAGAATTGATCTTATTCAAGACCTCAGCAACAGCCTCGAGGGCATAACGCCAAGTCACAGTATTCAACCTACCATCAGGTCCTCGGATCATTGGATCATTCAGTCTTTGTCTCTTCAGGCCGTCATAGCAGAACCGAGTCTTGTCAGATATCCACTCCTCATTTATATCCTGCATGTATATTTATATGTTTTTAAGCTTAGAGGGAGCCCTTATTGCATTTAAAAAATATATAACACCTTAATGTCCACTATGTCAGATCGATAAAAGATTTTTCGTTTCCTTTTCTTTGAGCTGTATTGAAATATATTTTTAAAGCCTAAAATTCCAACGAGGTAACATTAAATATGTTTCCAGGTGTTCAAGATTTTAAAGCAAGGTATTACATTATCCTTGGGTGAAAAATTTGAAAACTTAACACTAGAAACAGATCAACAAGAAAACAGAGTACAATCCCTAAAAGATAGTAAGTAGTCCAGTAAGACATCGGACCTCATTTAAGCGAGGAATGATCCGCATGACCTCAGGCCCACGGCTATCAATCCTAATATTTGAACCAACTGCATCAGTGACATCAATAGTCTCAGTCCCCTTAAGCTCCCAATTTCTGGCCTTAAAAGCAAATGGTTTTGAAGTGAGTGCACCAACTGGGCAGATGTCAATCACATTTCCTGATAGTTCACTTGTCATGAGTTTCTCCACATAGGTGCCGATTTCCTCTCCACTGCCACGGCCTAACATGCCTAGGTCTTCTACACCGGCCACCTCAGAGGCAAACCGAACACACCTATCTCATTGTAGAAGCAAAGAAATTGTCTACTATAATCTTTTATAAGAATATATTAAAATACTAATGTTAATACACAATTATGTCACGTCTTGAAAGTGTTATTGATATTGAACAGTTTATTTTCCATTAGCAGCTCAAAATGTCTTCTAACTAATGCAGATAATCAACGAATAGTAACAAACAAAAATCATGAAACAGAGAAGTAAAAAAAGAAGACGACAAAGAAGTTAAGGCTACTTTAGCAATAATTGCCTCATTTAGCAGAAAATATTAAAGATTCTAGCTAGTATAGCTAATCCAAATCCTAATGAAACAAGACTTCAACACACCATCCATTATAAAAATAAAAAAGGAAGCAAAAAGCTAACCTTGTACACTGGATGCACCGGGTCATGACGGTCTTGACTAGTGGACCAAGGTTCTTGTCCACAACAGATCTCTTCATTTCAGTGAAGCGGCCTCGGTCGGCACCGAAGGCCATAGACTGGTCCTGCAAGTCACACTCCCCTCCCTGGTCGCAGATGGGGCAGTCGAGTGGGTGGTTCATCAGCAAGAACTCCATCACTCCTTCCCTTGCCTTCTTCGCCACTGGTGTGTCCGTTTTTATCTTCATCCCTGCTCACACCAAATTGCAACATGTGAGAAAAAAGGAATTGACAATTCTCTAAGAGTAATCTAGTTATATGTCAGGATCCATTGACAATATTGCATCTTGACAATCTTGACGATAATAAAAAATTAATCGAAATTAAATAATAATTACTTGATGTCTATAATGCATATAAAGTATAAATCCTGCTTATAAAAACTGAAGAAAATTAATACACTTTTACCATTTATTGAACAACTCAAAACTTTTCAATGGTCTCAAAACTAAAAACCCTTGATGCATTCTCAAATGAAACTCAAGTGCATGGAAGTTTACTGGTAGGTCCTCCATACATTCAAAACCACACCTGTGAACTTTTATTATGTTTTAACCATAATTGATCAACTTCAGCAATACAGTCACCATTGTCACCTGAATCCATTGTCAATAATCCCTCTATAGAAATAGCTTTATGTAACGAAAGCCAAATTTAGCCTACACAGTAAGGTTAGTGATTATTGCTATTCCTTTTTGTTTTGTTAATCTTATTTTTCCTCCAATGTCATTTGTCTCATTCCCTAAGCTAGGTGTGCATATCATTTGCACCCTAAGTTCAGCTTTCGGACTCCATATTCATATATATACATGGAAACTATAAATTATTTGAAAACACAAACAAAATCACAAGTATGAGGATGTCATATACAATATATTTTTATTTTATTTTAGTATTTGATATTCCATATCTATAATCTATAAAAGATAAATGACCTATGATATTGATTAGCAAGAATAAGTGATGTTCCTTTTCTCTGCTAATCTCTAGCTTTTATCCTGTTGTAGTACCCCTGAAGTTTTTTTTTTTTTTCTCTTTTCATTTAAGTATTTCTAGAAACTTGAACATAGTCTTTGCACTGTGTTTCCCCTTAAAAAAGTATACAGAAATAAAATTGATTTAGACGGCATAGCATCTGCAGCTGCTAATGAGAAAGTTACTATGAGCAAAGCTGATTACAGATCTGAATAGATAGGATAATTTAGTAAAGACAAACCAAATCTCAAATTTCAATAAAAAAAAAAACTAGTATCCCTAAAGCATACCTGGCAAGGCAGGCATAGCGCAAGAGGCGACAGGTTTTGGCGATTTCTCGACCTCGACAAGGCACATCCTACAATTTCCAGCTATTGACAATCTCGAGTGGTAACAAAACCGAGGTATATCGACTCCAGCCACCTCGCACGCTTGTAATACACTGAAACCCTTCGGTATCGTCACTGGATGTCCATCGACGAACACCTCCATCGCATCTTCTGGTTTCTCCGGAAGCTGAACGCGGGCCCCAGCGACGGGTGTGCGATTCGGGCTGTACGCATCTGGATCGGGCGCCATCGCTGCGGATTCGGGTTTGGAGACGGCGGGCGTGTAGGTGATTCGGCGAGTGAGAGCGGAGAGGTGTGGTGAGAGGGGCTTTGAGCCGCGTTGGACGGATCGGGCGAAAAACGCCATTATCGTATAGCTTGTGATCTTAAGATTAAATGGTTTGGGTTTGGGGTAGCGCTCTCTCTCTCTCTGTGTCTTGTGTTTGTGTTCGAGGGGGCTGAGCTATGCCTCGGCGAGGACTGGCGATTGAATTATTCGAAAGACGTGGTCTTCGTGAGCCAACGTAGTCCTTTAAAACTTGGCTTAAATTAATACATAGTGCTGATATTAATAAAATAAATTATATTTTTAATCATTTAAATTACATATATATAAAAAAACTATGAAAATGTTATTTTATTTTGATGGGCATTAAGATAACGGTTTTAATTGCTAAAATTTAATCCGTTAAATAAGACAGCGATTTATGCAAATTATACACACATACATAGGGCTGCAAACGAACCGAACCAAATCGAATCTGCCCTAGTTCGAATTCGAATCAAACCCAGTTTGAAATTGAAATAGATTTCGAACCTGAAAGGCCAGTTCAAATTTGGTTCGGTATAATTCGAACTAGTTCGATTTGATTCGAAATTAGTTCGAAATTCAGTCCCTGCTCGAAATTCAGTCCAGATTCGAAATTCAGTGCAGATTCGAAATTCAATGCAGATTCGAAATTCAGTTAAACTAGGCTGCATATTTTTATACATATGCTTTTCTTGAGGCAATTCAAACTTACTTTTCTAGATCTATCCAACAATTCGATTAAATGCTTACACAGATGTTTTTCGAAACAAAAACAAAGTACAATCTAAATATCAATAGAACAATCACTACAATTTTATAATTATTACAAACTCAAATATTATCCTAAATAAAATTGGAGGAGAGCAACGGCGGAGAGTAAAAGTTGGCTAAACCTAGATTTAGGTTTAAGCGACTCTGGCTGCGAGAGGGAGAAAAATAATGGCCAAGTCCCTCTTATTCGCTAGCCTATATTAATTGGACGGTTGGCTGATTTCGAACCTTCAAAATTCGCGAACTATATCGAATCAAACCTGGGCAGATTCGAATTCGAAATTGAATTAATTTCGAATCGAACTGGTTTGAATTAATTTCGAATCGAATTTTTTTCGAACTTTTTCGAATCGAACTCGAATCGAATCACGAATCTCGAATTTTTTGTGCACCCCTACACATACACCATATATATTTAATAATTTTGTTTTAAAAGTTTTACAAATAATAATTTTAATTTTAATTTTAATTTTATTGACACCAATTTAACACCATAACTATTGAAATTTGAAGGGATCTCAATTTTATTTTCGTTTTTATTGAGAAAAGGCATTGTGGGCTTCACAGATAAGTGTGAGGCCTAGTATTAGTCCAGCCCAGTTTAATGGGTTTCAAGGCGTCCAAATTAATAGAAGGCGACGCTCATTCCGGTTTGTTATGATCACAAAATTTATAAGAGCATGCATAGCTCATGTGCTACTTGACAGTGGGTGTATTTACCATCTTCTTTCTGTTATGTTTAAGGTCATGGAGTTGAATTAATAGCAGTAGTGCCAATATTTATTAGGCTGCAGATGAAGTCTAACCTAATGGTAGAACATTTTAGTATAGGTGGCACTGGTTTGTATATAAATAGTAAAGTTTTCCTAACAATTAAAACAAACTAGACATATACATTTCTCACATAGCATGGGAGCAAAATAAGCAGATAGATGCAACATAAAGACCGGAGCAAAAGTGTGTGTATTTGTTAATTGCTGTACATGCCGTAGCCCTTACAATGCCTAGTAACTTCAGAAAATTCGAAAACAAGCAAACAGCCCGGAATACCAGGTGAACATATTGTACCAGTTAGTTCATAAATTATACAGCATAATCTGGTTGAGCTGCTCTTCGTTTTCTTAGCTCGAGAAAGCAAAAAAATGTTGAACAATAGTACAAGAGAATCATTCTTTATTTTAGTGACAAAGACAATCTCTCCGTGTGGAAGGTCGCATGTTCAAAATCCGAATAGAAAAATCCTTTGTGATATATTAAATAGTTAGATGACTTGATCTTTAACTTTTACTTAAAAAAATAATAGCACAAAGTTTATAGAGCGGAAGAAAAGAGATTTTTTAGGAACTCTCCTTCCATTTTATTCTAACAATTTTTTTTTATGGTTGGTGGAATGCCAGCAAATATATCGATAATAATAAAAAATTTATTTACAAATATTCTAAGTTTTTATAATGTTGTCCGGTAGCTTGAAGAAGTTAATGATCGCTTCACAGAGTTTATATGAACTTCCGGTACATGATGATGATTAATAGAATGACAATAATATTATAATTAAATAGTACGAGTAATACAAATAATTGTAAGAGTAAGAACTAGGGTGTGAGTAGAACTAGGGTGTGATGTGCTCACCAAACTCTTTGGTGAGCACAACTCTACATAAACTATCGGATTCACTCAAAGGAGATGAATCCAACCGTTGAAACCGATGTACTTTACGAGTGATGAGGTACATGCAAAATTTTGAATTTTTTGAATTCATTTAGTCTCAAGTCAAGTGGTCAAAATTGAGAATTTTTTGAATGCATTAAAACAACTTCATTTTGGATCATTCATTTTTCATCAATTTTGACCACTTGACTTGAGACTAAATGAATTCAAAAAATTCAAAATTTTGCATGTACGCGCATCACTCGTAAAGTACATCGGTTTCAACGGTTGGATTCATCTCGTTTGAAGTAAATCCGATAGTTTATGTAGAGTTGTGCTCACCAAAGAGTTTGGTGAGCACATCACACCCTAGTTTTACTCCTAGGGTGTTGCCTTGGTGAGTTTAGTTTAAAATATATAGAATTAGCTTTAAACGACAAATTTAAATATTTGAAATTGATCTACTTCACGAGTGATGTGTTTACATGTAAAATATATAAATTTTCGAATTAATTTAGTATAAAGTCAAGTGATTAAAAATAAGATTTTATAAGTTGATTTTAATGTGTTCATTTTTCATCATTTTTTGACTTTATTAATTATTTCGAAAGTTCATAAAATTTGCATATAAACGCATTTACTAGTGAAGTAGATCGGTTTCAATGGTTTGAATTTATCGTTTGAAGCCAATTTGATAAATTTTGGAGTTAAAACACCCTAAGAATTTGGCAAGCTTAAGAACACCCTACTTCTACTATATAAAAAATGTCACGTTGTGACTCGCATGTTCATGTGCTGTGAATATTTGGGTGATGTGATCATCCTTCGAAAAATTGGCACGGCATGGCATGCGAACTAGTCCGATCACGACACAGCATAATGTCACGCAAGTCACGTGTGATTAGGACAGTTAGATCTTGATTGAATGGTAAATTTTGAAAACTAACTTAAATTAAGAAAAAAAATAGTTAAACATGACAAACATGACAAACATGACCGGTCACATGTGGTCTCAACGTGACTAACGTGCCATGATCATCCCTCCAAATTTAACCACAACACAATACGTAAAAATCACAGCATAACACGTGGCCCAAATCACGTGTGACTAGTCACGGTATGTCAACGTATTTACATCCCTATTCTACTCTAATTATTGTTATCATTATATTCTATTTCTACATGTTTATTCAAATAATGATAATAAAAATTGTTACTTTACTATAAATTAACACCAGCTCTATTATAATAGCAATAATAATAATATAATAATATTATTATTAAATTACTAATAATGACATTATTAGTAGTAATACTGTAATAGTACGTAGTATCGGAATAAGATATTTATTAGAGAAATGTGATTAAAAGAGTAGAACGATAGTGTTCTACTGTTCTTAACCTCACCAAGAGTTTGATGATAAGCTTAACTCAAAAACCTATCGATTTAATTTTAAACGACAAATTCAAACCGTTAAAATCGATTTATCTCAATGAGTAATGCGATTACATTTAAAATTTATAATTTGTCGAATTAAATCAGTATAAAATCAGGTAATCAAAATATGAAGAAAAATGAACTTATTAGCCTTTTTTTTTTTTACCGACTGACTTTATACTAAATTAATTCAAAATTTTATTAATTTGACATAAAAACACATTAACTCGTGAATTAAATCGATTTTAACAATTTAAATGTCATTAGAAGTCAATAATAGGTTTGAATTTTTTTTTTTTGGGGGAAAGGTTTTGAAATTAAACTCACCAGCTTGGTAAGCTAGAACACCCTAGTTTTACTCTGATTAAAATATAGAAAGATAAGAAGACAAATGCCAATTATTTAATGAAACGTGAAAGAATTTACATCTTCCGAAGAAATCTCCCGCATAACTTGTTCCAAAGCTCCTCGTAAGCCACAGCACGAGTTTTCAAAAAGCAATGCTAAAATTAATTGGTAAAATCTGTTGGCAACAGGTGCATTTCATAAACTACTGCTCTTTGGCGAAAGCATATTTATTAGCATGTAAAGGCTCTTGGCCCAAAAAATGGGTCAGGATTTAATCCCTCCACCAACTGTTAGTGCAGCGCCTTTTAATGGCACATCAATAAACAAAGAGATGTGCAAATCTTTTCTAGGAAAAGAAAACGAATCCAAACCACTTTGTAATAAATAGTTAATGTTCCCCAAAGCCTATGAACATCTTAAATGCAACGGCTTCTTCCAACTAACAAGCTCTTAATTGTTTATATATTTTTATAGATAAATACAGTCAAGCAACAGATACATCTACTAAAAATGCATGACAGCTCACCTAGGAAACCAAATTAATAAGTGAAAAAGCTGCACTGTGATCAAATAAACATGCTTCCCACTCAACCCTGCAATGGAACCACAAATTGAATTAACAAGTGTCCGAGGAAAAAAAATTAAAAATTAAAAATGAAGCTACACTATGAATGAGATCCAGTGAACAACTTTAACAACAAAAAGAAATGCAGGTATCTAAAGAGTTTAAAAAAAAAAAAGATTAGTGTGTTACTTAATCAAGATGTGAGCACATTACTTACTAGTGCACACATACAACTCTCAAGTGCAAACATTAAATGTATAAGATAGTGTTTGGCACATACCTACTTTACAAAGGAGAACTAATTTAGTAATACACTCAGATCTGACCGTCCAATCCGAAATTCTCTGGATTCACCAAGTCCCCAGCACCAATCTGGCTGAAGTTTGGGAGGTTAGTTGGAGACTCGATCTCATCCACCGCAAACCGACTTGGTAGACATGTTCCTTTTCCAACAAACCCTAGACTGTTCCTCCTCCCTTGCCTATTATTATCTGACATGCGTGCCCCATTAAACCCAAAACCAGAGTTCACCATTCCAGACATCATTCCCGGCATTGCAAAGCTATTGTTATTTGAGACAGCTGTCATGGTATTAAGCTCTTCATCCACAATCTGACCTACACCAAATCTCAAATTTTTTGGTTGAGATGAAATAAGGCTGCTATTGTAGTCTACAACAGACCCCGCACTGGTATAACCTGAGTTGCCACTGATGGATGGCTGTGATGTTATTACTGAAGGCCCTTGATTCACTTGGTAACTCTGGCTGGAAGGACCCACCCTTTGCAGGCTTGACAGAGACTGAGAAGGGAGCATCATGGGGCTTTGCACGAGTGATCCCCTACCCGTTTGAAAGCCAGATCCTTGACTTTGACTTTGACTTGCCAGAATTGTATTTTCACTTGATTGGTAAGTGTTCATATGTTGAGAGGAGGGTATTACAAGGCAGGATGGCTGCACATTTAATGATGCACTTGGTTGTGGACCTGACACCCCAGAGCCCACAACCTGTTGCTGGTGGTGGATTATTTGTGCAAGATCATTATTGGATGGCCAATTGGAGAAAGAGGAAGGCATGTCTAAACTTGGATTTACAGTGATGTTACTTAAATTGGATTGAGGAAATTGTCTGGTGAGGGTTGTCGGAGGCCCACATGTTACCAGGGGTTGTCCAAAGGCAATTTCTCTAACAGGCTGTTTGGATCCGTTTTGAGTTAAAAGCTCTTCTTCAAACGCAGCTAGGGCTTGTGGAGGGATGTGACCAGATGCGACTAGTGTCTCAAAATCGAGTCTACCAAGTGGGCCTCCTTTTATGTTTGTAGAGACTGGTCCACAGAATGGATTGGGTAGACCAGGATGGTGTTGCGTCACCCCACTAAGTCTTTTGAGGTACAGCCTGAATTTCTGCGCATGTCACATTTGTTAATAAAAGTGTGGAATAGCAATTGGATAAAAAAACAGTGGGGTTGTGAAATGTCTTTAAAAAAAGTTTTACAAACCTGCAAATGGCTGGCAACATTTTCTCTCGTTAAGCCTGGAACATTCATCAACTCGAGAATTCTTTTGGGTACTGCCTCTGCCAGAGAGAGAAATCACAAGTAGGTAAAGCAGGAAATCCAATCTCTAATGTTTTCATACGTTCTTAACAAAAAAAGGGTAAAGATAACATACTTTCAATTCCAAGCTGGTTAACAGCATTGACAAACTGCTGATGCAGTTCGACTGACCACACCACCCTGGGCTTCTTTGAGGAATTTGGGTCTGCGCTCTCAGTCTCTCCCTCCTCCTCCTCTTTCACTGTACACCTCTTCTTTTTCTGAGACGACTTCCAACCCCCACTCCCATCCGGGGCCCCACCATCATTGGCTGATGAAGCATACTCTGCATCCTCAGCCACCCTCTTATTGGAGTTATTATTGTTGATGTTTGAGTTGTTATTGTGGATAGTGCGGTCACCCTCCTCGAAGCTTCCAGAGTGCTCAACATCGCGGTTATTGTCAGTCCATTTTTTTTTTCTGAGAACATGTTGCCAGATATTCTTCAGCTCTTCCATTCTGACCGGCTTAATTAAATAGTCACAGGCCCCATGTTTTATTCCTTTCATTACTATGTTGGTCCTCGCATCAGCCGACATCACTGCCAAATGAAATATTATAACTTAGCACATGAAACATCAGTTGGAATGTTAGCTAATAATCAAATCACAAAAGTCGCATATCCTGGTCAGTCCGGAACACGATTTATTATGTTTTCAACCTAAAAGAGATAAATAGTTGAAACAAAATTGTAATTATTTTCCCATAATACATGTGTCCTGCTTACTGGAGGTTCTATACATAAGAAACTTACTAATGACAGGGAGGTCCATCTCAAGCCCGACTAGCTCAAGAAGTTTGAATCCATCCATATCTGGCATGTGAACATCACTTATGACCAAGTGAAAACTATCTCTGCTCTCCCTGAGGAGAGCCAGTGCCGATGTCGCTTGGGAACATGTTGTAACTGCAACAAATGGTACATACCAGTTAAAACCCAAAATTGCTGCGTTCCTTGATTCATAAGAATTTTCAAGTATCCTGTGAAAGTAAAAAATGAGATGTAGACATTGTGGCTTTCAATTTTCTTTTTCTTTTGATATACTGCAGTGTTCTTTCAGTATGTCTTGATAAAAAACAGTGGCAACATGTCACTTTTCCAGAATTAGGAGTCCACTCCTAATAATGGCATGACAACAGTGACGAACTTTCAAGTAAACTCGGAAGGATAAGAAAACGCCAGATCTTACTTAGATTTAAGTAAAAATAATGTTAGATATTTAATTGGAAGTTCATAATTTACCTACAAACAGACATTACCCTAGCATGCAGAAGAAGAAGAAAATTTTGACTATTATTAAATACTGGAATAGAAAAGGTGTTTGTTCATAATTTTAAGGATGATAAAAAAGGGTAAAAGTACATTACGAAGGGACCATAAATAGTTTTATCACAGGAGGGATGTTTGCATAATTTACTAAGAGAACAAGGAGCAAAAAATGCTTGCAGAAAGGAGAAAATGCAAATCTTTCCAAAAAGTAACACACAACAAATAACTCAATCATTAACCAAGTAAGGCCATGAGGGGTGAATTTTCAACAATTCCTGCAATTGGTCCCAACTCCTATAAATAGTAGCTTCCCAAAAGGAGTTTACCACAACTGAATGTAAGAAGAAGTGCAAATTTGAACAGATAAACCAGCTTTTTTGGCAAAAGGCTTAGATAATTGAAGAATTCCCGCAATCATAACTTCAGAAGTAACACTAAAAAGTAAAAACAGCCGAGACTTTTAATGGGTCTTAAATCACTAACACATCAAACGATAAAAGGAGACGAGCTAATTCCCCAAAACGGAGTGAACCTACCAAATAAAAAAAGCTGGAATTTTTCAACAATTGCTCACCCTCATATCGGCACTTGAGAAGCATCGCTTTAAGAACACGAAGGCAGGTGACATCATCATCTACGACGAGCACACGCAGCCCCGCAGGGAACTGTACCTCTTCGTCCGCGTCAGCCCTGTCCATATCCCCTCATGCCAGAGAAGAACGCCACAGAAATTCCACCTCAATTGACAGCCGCACCCAATCAAATGACCCCACCCAGTCCGATCTGGCCAGGGGTGTAAGCGGGCAGAGGGAAGGGTACAGAGTCCGGATCCGCAGCGAATCCGTGGTGGATCTCTTTGTCTCCGGCGAGGGTAAAGGGATTGAGAGCTCTCAATAGAATAGAATATTGGGTTAGAAAGAGAGAGAGGAAGAGAGGAGAGACGACTAATCGACTATGGTAATAAAATAGTCGTATTTTGGGGCGGCCTCGCTGGGAGCCTCAGACTTAGAGTTAAGACTGGAGATGGCTGCGTCATTAATTTGGAAACAAATCTGCTGTGATTCATTGAGAATCACACGACCCTGCTATTCTAAATCCACCCATTCATTTATTTTGAGATTTGCGTATAGAAAACAACAGATTTTGAGATTTGTGCATTCTGAAAAATGAATGGGTGGATTTGAAATAGCAGGGTCGTGTGATTCTCAAAGAATCACAGCAGATTTATTTCTCATTAATTTTTAGTGTGGCTCTAGATAGCTTTTCTTGGCTGGACCTGGTCTTCTGATTATTAAAAGTGCTTTATCTTGCTGAGATTTTGTAGGATTTTTTTTTTTTGAGTAAAAGTTGAAGGGCAATGTTATTTTGAAAGTAACATTTAAATTATTTTGAACAACAGTAAAGTTGTTTTTTAGTAATGTTGGATTTTTTAAGGATTATAATGTTATTTTTTTAGTAATCGTTTGAAGATAACATTGTACTTCAAGCAAGGATAAAAGAAGTCTTATAATTGTTTTGAACTTGCATTCTTTCACACAGAAAGTAATATTTTGTCGGGATTAAAATATTTTGACATTAATATGGAAAATAATTGTCAAAATGGCTGATGTGGTTTTTTTTTAAAAGTTTAAACAACAATTCAGGATCATGACAAAAATAGTCAAAATACTTGTTTAACATGATAAAAAAGTTCCAATATTTTTTCTTTATTTTACAATTTTGTTCACAACTTTTGGAATTTCTTCAAGTTTTTTTTTTTAAGTTTAAACTAACTATTCAAAATATAAAAAATATAAACATGATTATCGCGATTTCACGATTTCGCGGCACGTCATGACTTCGCTAAATATAATATGCCTTTCACATTATTTTTGACATATCATATCATGTCGCATGAAATTAAAATAGTCACGTCACATGACCAAGTTACGACTTGCTTATCACGTGACGTTGCAAATTTAAACTACCTACTAACCTACAAATATATAATTCAAATGAAATTTTGTATTAAAAATTTTCGTTACAGGAAAAGAAGGATAAAGTTGCAATTCTCTGTTCAAATCAAACCCATCATATTACATTAATAAAGTGCCGTTGCACTGGTAGTTCAAATTTCAATTTAAAAAATACAAAACATCGATTTTGTGTTGCTATAAGTATTTTTACCTTGGAAATTATAAAATATATATATATAATTTATTTAATACAAAATTAAGAGACAATAAACACAGAAAATTAATTGCAATTAGCCATTGACTTTTTGACACCTTGATTTTGTATTAAATGTACATAAGTTTTGTACTATGAATTGTAAATTATTAACTTGTTAATAATTTACAATTTTGTCATTTCTAAATTTGAAACAATTAAAACTATTACAATTATATATTTCTACAGCTGAAATTCTAGAGGTTTATATTTTTCTTTTTTTCTCAGACATCAAATGTGGCTGTGTGCTCACTAATTAAATTGCATTAGTAAATGGAATTCACACCGAATTAATGATACGTTTAACTTTTTTAAAGCAAAGTGTCGACGTTTATTATTGCAAGATCTTCATTGCCCAGTTAATTGTTGTTCTCCGTTTTTTCTCGCATTTTTCATAAGAAAGAATAACAAAACCTCATATTTATTTTAATATAGATAGATGAGCAATGAGCAATGAGCATGGCCATTTTGGGGATTAAGTTGTGAATTAATGAAGTTATATATGGCTAGACCTGGTGTAGATCTTCTTGCTGAAGTTATTAGTACTTCTCATGGGAGATGCCAAGATTTTGACATTTGGAATGAGGTATCAAAACACAACAAACAAGATAGAAGAAGATGGATAGGTCATAGGTAGCGCTAGCTAGGACCAATAATTAATGAACAAAGCAAGCTTATCCCAGCTGTACTACTCTAACAGGACACCAGCTGTCCATGTAGGATTCGGGCCCCACTAGCTTGCCACTATGTAGGAGAAACACAATAACAAATTAACAATTGCTCCTGTTATATACGAGATCCGATGGGCATCAGACCTACATTTAGGTTCAATTAGCTCTAGAACCGTACAATTAGCATCAAGATCTATGCGCACGGTAATTGATACAGACCTGTACGGATTTTGATACAGAGCACACCAATCTTGATGCAGATCGAATGGTCATCACACCCATCGAACCAAGGTAGGTCCGATGGGCATCGGACCTACTCTAATTCCGTTATATACAAGTCGGAACCAGATTTTCTTGCTGGAAAAATGTTTCTTTTCCTCGTCTCTCTTCCAGCGCGATAATTAAAAATCTTATAATTAAAATTAAGTACAAATATTATATAAATATCTAACAAATTATACAAATTCTATATAATTTAAATTTATATATAATTCACATTTCTGGATAAAAAACAAAGAAACAAAAAGACATGATATATACTAGGAGCAGTAAGGGAGCATTTAGTGATATGATAGTAGGAACAACGAATTCAAACAATTAAAACCGATCTACTTCAGGAGCGATGTGTGTACATGCAAAGTTTTGAAACTTTTTGAATTCATTTAGTACAAAGTCAAACGATAATAAAATGATGAAAAATAAATTTATTAAAGTAACTTATAAAACTTTATTTTTTTTACCGCTTGACTTTATACTAAATGAATTTCAATTTTTCAATTTTTTTTTTTTTGCATTTACACGCATTACTCGTGAAGTAGATCAGTTTCAATGGTTTGAATTTGTCGTTTAAAGCCAATTCAATGGATTTCGAAGTTATGCTCACGAAGATTTTTTTTATGAGCATACCACACGCTAGCTTTGTTCTGATAGTATTATGTTGCGATATCTCATCACTGGAACCATTTATTTGTCTTTTAATTTAAAAAAGAGTATATATGGTTATGGACGAAACTATGTATTGATTAGGGGTGGCTAACATTAGCACTTTAATCCTTTAAATTATATATATAATTTTTACAAGTATTTATATTTTTTTAATCTATTTTATAAAATAAAATTACACTGTAATAACTTATTTGGCCCCCTCTTCCATCTTAATTTCCTAGTTCCGCCCTAGTATATGGTAATTCTACAATTAAACATATCTTTGAGAAGTATAGTAATGTAAATTTTAACTGTACCAATGACCGGTAAAATATTGCAAAAAAAAAAAAAAAGCTTCACAAGAGCTCAAAGTCCTAAAATTATGAAACAAACCACTGTAATTTAAATCGAACACGAAGTTGACTGTGTATATTTTGAACACAAATTACATCACACAAGAATGCTTTTGATAATTTTATTATGAAATTTCTTTTATATTCTAACTATTTAAAAGTTTTTCTCTATTTTGATTAAGAGTATCCATCTAATTTGTACATGAACGGAATTGGAAAATTTAGATTGGAAGACGGAAGCACAAAATACAATGTGTAGCAACTGGAATTTGAATTCAAGTTTTTACAATCACAAAATAAAATTCTACACTAACTACAAGTACACATTTAGTATACTTGAGAGGTTGAACTATATATTAATTAAAAAAATTTAATTAAATTTCAATATACATAATTAAAAAATTAAAATTATGGGGTAGCTAAGCACCTCCTGACTTGACAATAGAGCCGATCTGCGACCTTTTCTTGTCAGTTAGATGTAAATTTAAAATATTGTAATTTTACTAGAAGAATTTTTAAGATGGTGATGACGTAACACATGATGTAAGGATGGTTTTTCATATATTAATAATATATCCTTGGCAGTTGCTGCCAAGTTTTTTGAAAAAAGAGAGATATAGGGGAGGGGGAGGGAGGATTTTTTAATAATGGTAAAATGGGTAATTTATAAATTTAAAATGAGTTGTAATAAAAAAGTCAATAGGTTGGGTAAATTTGTTAGTTTCAAATTTAGAGGGGTAAATACGATATTATGAATTTTAGAGGAAAAAAAATACATAATTTATAAGTTTTTGAGAGGTATGCATGAAATTTCCCCTTTAATTTAACTTGGAACGTTTTATAAATAAAAAAAAAACTTGAAATGAAAGTCTGAATGTTAAAAATTAATTTATTCAGATAAACAGCTACAGAAACTCAAACGTCCAATGAATAGTTAATGAGAGGATAAGTGCATATAGAAAGGGTTTTCCTTGTTAGTCAAATGCGTGTTCGAATCTGCTGAAATTTTCGTTCGTGAACAGTGTTCTTGGAATTTCTAAAATTCCGAATCCAGCCGTTGAGTAGTTTCGAGATGTGTGCACAGAAAAATTAACTGTTTTGAGATGCGTGCTCAGAAAAAGTTGAACGGTTGGATTCAAAATTTCAAGAATTCCAAAAACACGGTTCACTAATGACAGATTTCAGCATATCTCAAATTCAGTCAAATGCAGATCAGCGATGAGCATGTGAAAATACTTGTGCAAAAAAGCTTCTTAATTTGCGTAACGATAACAACGAGAGGAAAATTTTAACGCGGTTTGGTAAATTCTTCGTATTTGCTTCAAAAGGGATCACTCATTGAGGAGCCAGAAATTCTGTGGCTCAGTTAAATACTCTTTATATATCATTTGCCAAGTCACTGACTCACTAATATATTATACATTCGACCTTCACTGCTTATTGTTAAACTTGTTTGATTATTTGGAGGGACTTGGTAATGAACTAATGATTTATTGACATGAATTTTGATGCGCGGATGTAGGTTTTAGTTGTGAATATATTATATATATAGTACAAGGTCCATATGCTGGTTGGACCACACAGGTAGCCGCAGAGTTTCACAAACATAAGATCTTAACTCCAAACAAAGTTACAGGTTTTTAGTTTTTCCCGTGAACCAAACCCAATTGATCTGATTTTAACCAAAGTAAACGCATTTAATCGGCTGTAGCCTGTAGGTTTATTGTGCGACAATGATTCGTGATTTGATTGAGGACCAGCGACTGGCGACTGTTCAAACACCCAAGAGTCGTATCAAATCAAAGATTATTCGTATCGAGTATTGAGTTGAGAACTGCGCAACGAGTCACTCACGGATTGGTTGCTACAGAATGCGGGGAAAACAATTGCCGCGTCATCACTCGCCGTTCCCATCGCCACGGAGGACCGATCACAGCCAGCTTTAACTACTAAAGCTCCTGTGAAGGAATCTCGATGGAACAACGGCTAGACACGTTCTAAGAACTGATTAGATGGACCGACAGCATCAGAAATCCGTACAAGGATTTAATGCCTGGAGAAGGTAAACCAATTGACTTTTGGAATCCCATCAGGTTTCAGACAGCTGACGTAAGGTACCAAAGTTGTTTGATCCATGTCGAGATCAGTGCCGATACGAATCTCAATGAAAAATTAGCTAGCTATTCAAGAATCAAGATCATAGGTAGCTGACGACCAGACGACATCACAGCAGCTGCCTCAGATGCTAGCACTGTTCTTTAAAAAAATTGTAATTTAATCCCTAAATATTTCAGATCAAATCGAAGAATTATCACACCCACGAAAAGTAAGCGGAACCCAAGCCGAATTTTTTTATTAATGCGAAATAAAAAAAAAGTAAATTTAAAAAAATCGGATCGTTATGTGAATATCTCACTACGTATGCAAGACATCATAACGAACATCATAATTTATGGAGTCCGTCTAAAATAAAAAATAATATAATTTTTGAAGCTACAATGTATAGATTCAGAATCACACGTGAGAATACCTCTTCCATTAGGAGAAGTGAGAATTGCTTTATCTCCTTTGTTTGTTTGGCTCACAAGTGACAATCCAACTTCAGTCTAAGAAAACTTTTGGGTGCTTCAGCTAAATCATATTAGAGTAAAAGGAGAGATGAAAATCAATTATGACTTATCACTTTCCAAAAGTATTCTTAGACTGAAGTTGGATTGTCACTTGTGAGCCAAACAAAGGAGATAAAGCAATTCTCACTTCTCCTAATGGAAGAGGTATGTTTAATTATAATTATTTTATGGGTGCTAGAAAATATTATACAGTTGACATAACTGTCGATTTAATTTTTAAAATAACTAAATGAAAGGTTAAATAAATAAAAGCGATAGAAAGAAAAAAAATTATATTTTTGTGTAGACATCTCTATTCTTATATGTAAATGTCATTATGTGCCAACGGCTGTGATTAAAAAATAAATTTTTGATTGAATATCATCCTTCCGATCAAATATTTTGCCTTTTTTTTATTCTATGCATCTTTTTGATGTGTTTTTAGAAGTCTAAATTTATTTAGATATGTACTCGCCACAAGTTTATTTAGTCTGCCTTATTTTGCTCATGATTTTTTTACATTTTTTAAACGTCATTTAATGAATTTTTAGATTAATTGATAATTGATTGGTTATATGTTCATTTCTTTCCATGTTTTTTATATCATATAAGGAATGTTATTTGTCAATCTCATGGTAGTAATTAAATATGATTATATTCCGACTTTCGAACTACGGGGCCAATCATATAAATTTTTTATGCTAACAACGAGGTGAATTTATGATACTCATGACATTTTACTCTAAATTATATAGAAAATCATATAAAAATATAAAACTAAAAAATAGGGGCCAATTGACATAGGAATGGATCCGCCACTAGATACACACATGCATATAAATCCTAAGGAAATGAGGATAACCCTTATAACAATAACAAGAGTCGTAATATACCAAAAAAAAGTGTCATAATATGACAATAGCAAATAATACAACTTGATGATTTTTTTCATTTGTTTCTCCATTAAGCAATATTATTATGTATCAAAAAAATATCATAAATAATGGGTTCTACATTTGTACGAGTATATGTTAGTCTATTTTTTTACTATTGAATAATTATTCTTTTCATTAGTCTATTTTTATTTTTTTTAATAAAATATGTCAGAGAATTTTTTTTCCCCTCTTATAGCATCTCTACATAGGCACAATACTAATTAGATATTATGATGTTTTTATGAGAAAATTGGCTATTTTGAAAATTTATATGGACACACTAGAAATTTTCCCTTTTTTATTTACTGGAAACTTTAACTAACAATCCAAAGGAAAAAAAACTCGCAAATATTCCAACTACGTATGTCCAAGATAATAAGTTTTCTTTTTTCTAATTAGGCAAAATTTCTACTATTGAATTTAATTATAATTTTTTTTAATTATAATATTCCAACTCGAAAATATACCACCAGCTGTGTCTTCAGGATCCCAAATCTGGAGTGGAATTTCCTCAATCACGTCTGGCAGCCACACTGGCACCAACTCTCTGGCTTGCCTCTTAACCAAAGCTGCCCAATAATTAACCACAACTATCATTAGAATGACTGTTCTAAAAGTTTTATTAGGAGTATGTTGAAAGCATAGTTCATTGCACAATTTTCACTGTCCAACTGAGAGCACTGAATACCAGTAAAAATGCCAATTGTAGATCTTTTGTTAAGGTGCAGGCAAAGGTCACGATATCTTTCATACAGGTCCAGTTCTTAAACTGTTGTTGGCTTAACCCCATCCAAATTATAAAATAAAACAGCAGCTTACAAGGAAGATTACAAAGAAAAGAAAAAAAAAGAAAAATATAATATAAAAAATACAATCGAGATACAAAAGTTAATGCCAACAATCAGCAACTACAACAAATTAGAAGGGCCCCCTCGAAATACAAAATGACTTTCTAGCAGATGAGCTAACAAAGTTATGTTTAATTACATCTCTAAACAATTGAACCCGAATGAATTAGTCTCTAACCTGGAGTCTCTATGAATAAAAAAGGAAGCAAAATTGACATTACACAAGTTGCTATATTACATGTACTATAACATATATCACTAAATTTAACACCTTCCCCATTAGACATGGATTGAATTCTGATTTTATCTAAACCTGCTCAGCCTTGAATGCTGGCCGAGACAGCTCTCTGTCAGCATAATGTAACAACCTCCTAAGCCTCAGAATCATATCACAGTGGAAAGGTAAAGCACTGCGCCTATCTCCAAACACTGGGCTCACAGTAAGCCAGGAGAGTGAATGCAGCTCAGCAGCCACTGTTTCCAAAACAGCATGCGCCTCTGCATCATTATCCCGGCTCACCACGTCAGCACCAAGGAACCCCCTCCCTTGCTTGCCCCTCCGGCCGCCTCCATAATGGTCAACCAGGGTTACAGAGAGAACTGACGGCCAGTCTTCCCTGACACTTTCAGAAAGGTCTTTTCTAACTGGATGCACAGGTTTTGACACGACATAACCAGTGGCCAAGGGGATAGCCATGCCTTTGCTGTGCAAAAGGTGGGCCAGTGGGGGTGAATCGGATGTGAGGCATGTGGGTAGTTGTAAAGGTGTCGGTGACAGGTACCGTAAGCCAGGAGAAGGGATTAGGAGGTACGAGGTTGAAACAGGCACCGAACCGAGAGACTTGACAGGGCTGAAGCCTTCCAAGTAGCTCGCAGACCCCCCTGGTTGAGATTGAGACAACTCCGACTGAAGGATGAGATGCAAAGAGTGGTCAAGAGAGACCCCAACAAGACTGATGCTTTGAACCAAGTGCAAAGCTGAAGAACCTCTCGAGGAATCCACCGGGGTGGCCTGTGCGGTGCTCATTAGTTGTTTTTTGGTGCTGCCACCTTTCATGAAGCCAGATTTTGATGACATACTGCTGCCGTACAGAGAAGAGGGGCTCGGAGATGATGGCAGATTCCTCTCTTGAATGAAGGCTGTGTCTTGGCTGCTATCTGGGGAAGACCGCCTCAGCTGTATTGGCCACTTCTTCACCTCGTTCCCTCCAATTGAATATATAGCCTTTTGCCATTCTGTTTTTACAGAAAATGTCCAGTGATTTTTGTGTTAAAAAAAACAGGAATCAGAAACAAACAATTATATTTAGTTTAGTTGCTCAAGCATTACATTAATAAGTCCTTGCAAGCATGTGGTTTATTAATTTATTAGGTTCAACTTAGAGCACTCCTGTTTTCTCCTGGTTATTCTTCTTCCGCATTTTCCTTTTTTTTTTTCAAAGGAATTTGGGGCAAAGAAAAAGGCACACAAATAGAAAATCCTTGTTCAAATTGGAATTTTCTCTCAGAACTTTCCAATTATAGAAGGGTAGTTGGGTAAATTAACTATAGAAATATGTGATGATACCTCACAAAATTAATTAAAGATCACTAACCTTGACATTCAAGCTCGAAGAAGCCCCCAAGACGTGTAATAACCACATCCTTGGGCCTAGCAGGACCTGCATTGTCAGAAGAGACAGTCCCTGCTATAATCTGACAACCCTGCTGAAGCACCTGAACAAACAGCCCCTGCAAGACCTTAGTATCCTGTCTCCCACTCACCCCGCCAAATGGGAAAACAAAACTATCCAACAACTCTCCTCTCGAGTCGGTCCAAATGCACACAAACCACCTCCAATCCTCAGTCCATCCATAGCAGCAGTGCAGACTCGCGGAACCTGTCTTTGAATGGTCTGACAACCCATCTGGATGTGACATCACTGAGTCCCCGCCCTCATCGATCCCAGACTTGGAAGCTGAGTTTGCCTCGAAAACTGCAGTAGCATGGTCTACGGAGCCAGGTTCACCCAGGATAAATAGCGGCTCAAAAAGGTACTTATCATCAAGGCTAGACTGATCTGACACCGACCTTTGCATCGACTGCCATGAGTTGTCACCCCAACTAACAGGTCTCATGGATGGATCGAAATCAGGTTCTCTGGAGTTTAATGCAGCTGAACCTGGCATGCGTGGCACCAGACAGTCTTTCCAAAGGCTAGGCATAGGAGATGGAGACATGTGGTGCATCATTTGGGGTCTCCCTGGGAAGGATGAAGCAGACTGAACTGGGTCATGGGCTGGCCCAGAGACTACAGCACGCGGAACCCGACGTGCTTTATTGTACACGGTAAAGGCGATATCCTTCAAAAGTGAGAGCTCATTAAATGCAGGGGTGTTGAGCCTGAGAACTGACTCAACAGTTATTATTTGAAGGACGACTTTTGGGAGGTTGAATCCAGATAGCATAATGACATTGGAATTGGATGATGGCTCGTCAATACCAGTGCTGGGGTTTAATGCCGGCAGCACATGAGAATGGAGCAAGGATTTCCGTTCTCGCTCTGATGGCGTGAGAACAGCTGTCCCCAACGCGACTGAGCACTCAACTAGTGTCTCAAGGACAGCTGACGGCTCTGGGAATGGGCACACCACATATACTACCTGTCATAACCGATTGCCTTTAGTTTCTTAAGATTTTAATCAAAATATCTCAGAGAAAAAAAAACAAATATGACAATATTTTACAGAGATGAGGGGAAAGACCCATACTGTACAAGGTGATCCATTGCTCTCCTTTTGATTCAATGAAGAATTTGGAGTGAGCTTAAGATCCTTGATGACTTTAGTTACAGAACTGATAAAACTTTTCACGCTCCAACCCTTGGAAAGAGACAGAAAAAGATCACTTATTGAGCTGACTGAAGTTAAATGACTTCGAACATTTTTCACTTGCTGGGGGGCTTCAGCAAGAAACAGACCAGATGGTGAAGACTTGACACTGGAGATCTCCATTTGGCCCCCACCCATTTGTGGTAAATGGGTTCCTAATTTGCATATTTCATACACTATAAAGAGGAAAGAATTAAAAGAAAAAGAAAAATTATTAGCAGAAGCAAACTAATAAACAATAGCAATTAAAATAAGAAATCCGGAGAGAAAAAAAAAAAGAAAAAGAACTTGCCAGTTCCTAACTGCTGGAAGAAGTCGACAGAGGCAGTAGTTAGTAGTTCTATATCAGGGCAAATTGCATAATATGTAACCTGAAAGAAACCAAAAGAACAATGAATGTTAACATTGTTGGTTAGCAATAGCCAAGTTGTCAATTGCACCTTCTGAGCAAATTGTAAATCATAAGCTTACGGGCTTTGGTGAAGCATAAGGTTCAAGAGGAGCTTTTTCCCACAACTGGATACAATTGACAGATGCCTTCAACCAATCATCCTGGTACCTGCATTTACAAACAAATTTTCGCATACTCCTGAAGTCCCGAAATTTGAATTGAGACTGCAGAGGTTTCCCAATTGCTCATTTTCTGCCAGGACTACCATGAAAAACAGGATGTGTACAAGACCTAACTCAAACAGTTAGGGCTGCAAGGTGGTTCCATTGGTGTGCCACTTTCTACATAAAAAGAAGAAAGATTTGCTCCAGGCAGAATGAAAATATTCTAATGAGAGACAATACCCAACAAGTAAAGAAGGTGTTGGTAGTGCAGATAGAGTCGGTTTTAAACGGCAAGATCCCTTCTCTTGCTCCTGCTCAGAGTTGCTCATGTCCTGACTAGATCTCCTGTGAGACAACCCATCCATTCTTGTTCCCTCTGAAAATAACATAAGTGTAACCCATTATAAGTCCAAATTGAACATAAAAGAACCACATAATGTAACTGCACTGAAGTAATATTCTGCATATATGCCCCTAAACAATCCACCTTAGCACCATCATTCCGATCCGGTATGTGTGTGTGTAACAATTTTTAATTATTGAAGTTTAAAAAATAGATGTACAATGGAAGAGCCAAAAGTAGAGGCATTTGAACCCTCGTTTCTATAACCAATTTAACCCAGAAAAAAACATAGGTGGCTAGCTCATCAGATCTAGTGTATAACTGACCCCAACACTAACAAAAGAAATGGCGATCACAAACCTCTATGTGTTGAGGAAGTGCCAGTAGACTGGGGTGGGCTTGTAGAATCCCCACCAAGGGTAACACTGCTTGAAGAGTCATGGGCATCATTACCGCCATAGGGAAATGTATACGCATCTCCCGCGGACACAGAGTCACTCAAATGGGCTCGACCCTTGCACCAGTCAATCAGTGGCAAAGGACCATCAGAATTACCAAATGCCAATTTTACTGCTTGTTTTATGTCCGACTGTAGCAGGCTAATCACAGATGGTGCTGTAACCTGCAGCAAATAGCAATGCCAACCAATTAATGATTTTAGCTATCATTGAGGGAGGTATGTCCTGTTATTCTTTTTCTTGTCTACATTTGATCTTTGGTCGGCAAATTTGGTCGAGAAAAATTGAATTAAAACCCTCCAATTTGGGCATATTAAGACCTCTCTTATCAGAAACAAAACCAACATGCTAATTGAGACATAATTTGACCATACAAGTACAGCACAAAACAAGAAATAAGGGCACATAAAACAGCTATTTTACCAATATCATGGACCAACAGCATATGAAATAAGAAAAAATGTAGTGATAATCTTACATCAGCAGCAAGTGGGTCAACCAAGTAAACACCAGCTAAATCAACAGAGTGACACATAGAAAGGAGCCCACCACAACCAGCATGTGCTGCATCAGGCTCGCATGGGAAACCACGTCTACATTGCTCTTGCAAGGCAAGCCAGCCATATGGTCCCTCTCCATTGTTTGTATCAAGAGCCACATCCACAAGCGAGGCAGACTGTTGCACCAAAAGCCCAAGTGCAGCAAGAAAATCCATCAAGGGCTGCCTCTGATGCGCATTTGCAGCTAAGCTCTCATCAGAGAGTGATGATCCACATGGTTTTAATGGCTTTGGGCCCCCAACTGACCGCCAGACCCCTACCTGACTTGTCAGTGACCCATCATGTGGTATTAAGTCACTCTCCATATCACTTCCTATCCTGACTGATGCATTTATATTCTCCTTTTTTATTTCGAACTTGGAGGAGGCCATCCCTGGGGTTTTGGATTTTAAAGAGATGAGTGTATGTCTTACCCGGCACATAGCTGCCTGGTACATGACGCAATCCACATCAGTGGCAAGTGCCAGCTTGGTCGGTAATAGAAACTGACCCGAGTTAATTGTATTCTCTCTTTTTTTTGTTAGAGAGGTTGAGGTGCTTAAAGAAGTCCCACCTGACAGTGCTGGTGGTGGCGGGTCACTTTTCCTTGAATTCACATCGGTATTTTTGCTATTATTTGATAATTTATCAGATTCTTTTTTACCACTTCGTACAAGGGTGTATAGCTCAGAAGAAGCCTCCCCCTTTTCTTCTGACACATCAGAGTGAGGTGGAGGTGGTGTTGCATTGTATACGTAACTATTTGTTGTAGAGCTGCCTGAGCTATCAGCCTTTCTAGAGGTAGGTTGGTACGGATTTGAAAATGGAGAAGCCAGGTTTTCCCTAGCAGTTGGAAATTCAATTGCAGCATACTCTGGAGCAAATGCAAGCATGGCCTCAGCCTTTGTGAGATGGTTATGTTGTTTGCTAAAAGGGACCATATATTTGTTGGAGGTAATGGGAGAGATTATTTGACTTGTTTCCTTGATGGATTCAGGCAAAATTTTGGGGCGCGTGTCATCTATTAGGGATGCAGGTTGGAGATGTGTAGCCCCCTCAAAAGATGTAGCAGTGACAGGAGAGAGGCGCTGATCTGGTATCTCAATTAGTTGGCTGCTAGGGTTGACACTGGTCATGTCACCACCATTTGTACCGCTTAAAAGGACAGCTTGGGCCTCCATACCTGGTGGCTGTCAGAAGGTGGGGGGCGGGGATTGTTATCCAAATATAACATAAAAAAAATGCGCTTTCAATTGAAAAGTGCGAAGATACCACATGCTTCATAGTTTTGTTCAATAGTAATAAATAGCAATGAAAACATAGCTTGATCAGTAGTTATTGGCCAACATTTAATTTGGCAGCGAACTGTAAACTGTAATTGTAGATGTAGCTCCCTGTAAAAACTTTGGAAAGGACAACAAAAGAAGGAAAATGTCACTTACCTCACCAAACTCCATTACATCATTTTCAAAAAAGCCCCCCCAATCCCCAAATTCGGAAAGGAGGATGTTAATGTCCAACCCAACCCCGTCATCATCCAAACCAGCCCAAAGGATTCCACGGTTGGTGTCACTTGGATCTGCTATATGGTTTGCTTGCACTATATCGGTACCTTTTCCAGCTTGAGGATTCATTTCTAACATATTACCCTGCTGCAGTTTTTTCAAGAAAAAAAAAAAAAGGAGAAACAAACTGAAGTCATTAGTAGGGCTGTAACCAAAAAATTTCTTAGACCTGTGATCAATGTAACGATGACTGGTATATGGCATTCTCCCACATAAATTTGGCAGTATGCTCACACATATCAGCAAGCACCTAAGGCTACCCCACCAAAGATTAGGGAGTGAGGGAGGGATGGGAAGGATAACCGAAATTCATTCACCTCTACACCACAATTTAAAGGGGACAGAAAATGCATATTTGAGGGTAAAGGAGGTGGAATTTTTCCCTAAATTGTCCCCTACCCTGCCCTCCTCTAACCTCTTCTTCACCCTTCCAGAGGAGATCAAGAGCTTGCCAGTACATGAAATGGAATCATTCTGCCTGATTGCAATATGATGCTTAAAGAAAGACATTACATGGTTGCTACCAGTTTGCTTGGTTGCAAGCGAATCAGCATCACCATCAAAGTCACCACCGTCACCAGCTGTTGCAGGACCGCTTTCACTTGAAGTACTGCTCACGCTGCTGATACTACTAGTTAGGTTGCTGCTGCTGGTATTGTGGCGTCGCCGTTTGAGTCTCAAGCAACTTGAGTTGCAGGATGATTCCACATGGCAAGTGCTTCCCAGTGCCAGACTACACCAGTAAACCAAGATCAAAGCAAAAAAAATTATGAATCACAAATGTTAATTACAAATAGTAAGCTAATAAGTTTTTAATACTGATTGCTGACCAGTGTTCCACAAATGATGAGCCAGAGAAGTTCCAAAATGGCCAACTCTCAGCCAAGGATGCAATTAAGCCATTTTGTAGCCAGAATCTGTGAAAAGTGAAAAACAAAAATTTAAGCTTATATAAACATAATAACTAATAACCAGTGTTGCAAAGAGCAGAAGTATAGGTGTTCATTTTTTGACTAAATTTAAGGTCAGAGCCTCCATACTAAATATTAAATACCCATAAACCCTTAAAAAAAATAGTAAACTTTTATTGCATACCAGACAGTTGATAAGTGAAAGCAGTAGGTACCTATTACTAGAGAAGCGAGAGAAAGCGCGGTGCATCATAGGTACCAACACCGCCTCAGGAGGGTAAATAAAGGTCCTTTCCATAACTGGAGCCTGATCAATCAACTCAGTTTTGCCCTCTTTGCAAGGAGAAGACGAGCAACCAAGGGCTACTTCCACATAGAAACTCTGACCTCTCATCTGACAGCCAGGGGATTGAGTCACGTAAGGTGCACCAGTTGTCCACCCAGTTGGAGACTTTAGCTTGCTGTTATATACATGAATGTATGCATTAATTCTTTCATTAAGGCTAAACTTAAGGGTTGCTGACATTTAAAATTTGTATACGAGGTTTGACGCAAAATTACATGAAATAAACATTATCCCATTAGTTATAAACAGAAATTATAAACTACCTGACATAAACTTGCTTAACAAGCTCACTAGGACAGCAGCCGGTAAGCCTACCAAGCATCCCATTTGGAGCAACAATAACTGCAGGCACAACAACAACAGAAAACAAAACAAAACAAATCAATAAAATGGGTATCATGCACCTAACCTGACCCCACGAACTCAAATTGTCATTTTTTTTAATTCATCCCCAACTTGTTTTTCTTGATAACAAACAAGACCTTTAAATTTTTTATGGGAAATGGCACTGACCCAAAACTCAATTCATTTAGAAACTATTAGTGAATGTCTTATTTTCCGGTTAAGTGCATTGAAAATGGACTTGACAATCTTGACCAATGTTCTTAAATTTGAGTCTCAATTTGAAATCTAACAATTTGGCTGTAAGATATAAGACATTTACCCGAAATTTTTATATATAAGAAAATAAATTAAAAAAATATTAAAAATGAGAAACTGTTCCTGGATTTTCGAAAAATAAGAAGGCAGGTATATGCCATGGCGTCCCAGTGGGACGCCATGGCATACTCCAGCCAGTCAGAAAAAAAAGGAAAAAAAAAAAAAAATTAAAAATACGGGACGCCATGGCATATCCCGACCCAGGAAAAAAAAAAAAAAAAAAATAGGGACGCCATGGCATATCCCGACCAGGGGAAAAAACGTAAAAAAAAAAAAAAAAAAAAAAAAAAAAAAATTAAAAAACGGGACGCCATGGCATACTCCGACCCTAAAAAAAATTAAAAAAAAATTAATTTTTTTTTCTGCTGTGTTCAGTTAGAAATCTAATAATTTTGATCAGATTCAAAATTCATTTTAGAGAAAATGGCTACATGGATTTTTGTGTTCTTTATATCAAAATAAAGGTATGAAAGTCTAGTTTCCAGATAATATAATTTCTCTATACAAAAATATTACAGATTGGTACAGTTTTAGCGATTAATTGACAGAGGTCAGAATTCAGAAAAGCTGAAATTCCAGTGAGCAGTCCTATAATTTTGACCAGATTCAAAATTCAATTTAGAAAAAATGGCTACATGAATTTTTGTGTTCTTTATATCAAAATAAAGATATGAAAGTGTAGTTTTCAGATAATATAATTTCTCTATACAAAAATATTACAGATTGGTACAGTTTTAGCGATTAATTGACAGAGGTCAGAATTCAGAAAAGCTGAAATTCCAGTCAGAAATCCAATAATTCTGACCTCTGTCAATTAATCGCTAAAACTGTATCAATCTATAATATTTTTATATAGGAAAATTATATTATCTGAAAACTATACTTTCATACCTTTATTTTGATATAAAGAACACAAAAATACATGGAGCCATTTTCTCTAAATTGAATTTTGAATCTGATCAAAATTATTGGACTGCTCACTGGATTTTCAGCTTTTCTGAATTCTGACCTCTGTCAATTAATCGCTAAAACTGTACCAATCTGTAATATTTTTGTATAGAGAAATTATATTATCTGGAAACTAGACTTTCATACCTTTATTTTGATATAAAGAACACAAAAATCCATGTAGCCATTTTCTCTAAAATGAATTTTGAATCTGATCAGAATTATTGGATTTCTGACTGGAATTTCAGCTTTTCTGAATTCTGACCTCTGTCAATTAATCGCTAAAACTGTACCAATCTGTAATATTTTTGTATAGATAAATTATATTATCTGAAAACTACACTTTCATACCTTTATTTTGATATAAAGAACACAAAAATTCATGTAGCCATTTTTTCTAAATTGAATTTTGATCTGGTCAAAATTATAGGACTGCTCACTGGAATTTCAGCTTTTCTGAATTCTGACCTCTGTCAATTAATCGCTAAAACTGTACCAATCTGTAATATTTTTGTATAGAGAAATTATATTATCTGGAAACTAGACTTTCATACCTTTATTTTGATATAAAGAACACAAAAATCTATGTAGCCATTTTCTCTAAAATGAATTTTGAATCTGATCAAAATTATTGGATTTCTAACTGAACACAGCAGAAAAAAAAATTAATTTTTTTTAAATTTTTTTTAGGGCCGGAGTATGCCATGGCGTCCCGTTTTTTTTAATTTTTTATTTTTTTTTTTTTTTTTTTACGTTTTTTCCCCTGGTCGGGATATGCCATGGCGTCCCTATTTTTTTTTTTTTTTTTCCCGGGTCGGGATATGCCATGGCGTCCCGTATTTTTAATTTTTTTTTTTTTTTTTCCTTTTTTTTCTGACTGGCTGGAGTATGCCATGGCGTCCCAGTGGGACGCCATGGCATATACCTGCCTTCTTATTTTTCGAAATTGCAGGAACAGTTTCTCATTTTTAATATTTTTTTAATTTATTTTCTTATATATAAAAATTTCGGGACATTTACCATGCATATAAAAATGGTGAGAATCAGTCATGCTTTGCAATTTTCAACAGTCTGAATTCAACCACCTCTAATGCATTATCCAATAATAGACTAAATTAAATTTGATAGGTAAAGCATCAGTGTCTAGCTATATTCCTATATCAACTTGTTCTGGTTTTTGAGCATTTTTGTCCTGAGAAAATACATTCAAAATTGTTATGTTATTCCATTGTTAAGTGATCCGATCTCTTAATGTTTATTGCTGTAAAATCCAGTGTTGTAAATAACGGTATGAGCTCGTCAGACGGACAGGGTACCGCCAAGCGATTAATTGGGAATAATCGGGAATAATCGGCCGATTAGTCGGGAAAATACGTGATGATTTGGTCACCGCCAACGACTAATCAGCCGATTAATTGGTCTAAACGGACGGTTTTTACAACACTGGTAAAATGAGAAACTTCATGTTTTTTCAGAAGACAGAAAATTGAAAGCAGAGAGAGAGAGAGAGGGTTAGAGTACCAGGAAGTCCATCAATAGCAGATTGGGAGGAGTGTATAAGGATTTTTTCTATATCATCTCCACAAAGAGTCCGTATGTACCTTGGGAAAAGGCAGAGACCACAATTAAAATATGTTCCAAGTGATTAATTTAACTGTAACATAGCATTTCCAGAACAACTTACTTGGCAGATACAATGACGTGCACATACACAGCTTCTTCGGTGGCCGAAAATAAGAATTCAACTGTAGGTTGAGCTCTCCTAAAGAAAAACATGGTCCAAAAATCAAACAAACAAACAAAAAGGAAATAAATAAACTACAAGAGCCTAAGTAAGGAATCTGATAAATTTTAAAACTTAATTATAAGCATAATAAGTAAAAATTGCATAAGAAATAAAAAACATTTAGACAGAAAAGCTCAGATATATACATATGCCAGACCAAACTAGGCCTATAAGTGACATTTTTGGGCAACTTGGTAAATCCATTATCCTACTGTAACAATAAATAATCCCAATACAGAATCCCCTCCAACCTTAAACTTCTTTCACTTTGTCCCAAAGGATAGGATCTTGTAAAGACATCTCCAAATCTCACATAGGATAAACCCCTCATTGATCTGCAACCAGGAAAATTCAAAGGGTTGAAAACAAAATTAGATTTATTTTTATGATAGGAAAGAAGAAAAATAAATTAGAATAAAGAACATTTAACCTCTCTAATGTGTTTCTTAGAGCCTGAGATAATGCAACCGCAACTTCTTCTGAGTCACCAGGCGCCAACCATAGCCCCGTCCCAACAACTAAGAGTTTAACAAAGGGGGGAAAGCAAAAAAAAATGAGTTCAATATGGATGAAGTAAATAACTATCTTACTGGACTGTGCAGGTGCGGATACCAGAGCTGACCTGTACTGGAAAAGCACCAATATGCTTCCATTATGAGATCTAAAGGAACATAAGCTAGATAAGAAAAGAATAAAAAACCTCGCAATTTTGATACTGCAGACTGGGCAGTTTCAATGACTGAAGATTGTCGGCCAGGAATAAACAACCAAAGTTTAATTTTCTCATCTGCGTATTATGCATTAGAAAATTAATAGTGCTATTTTATACAGTGCAATTATGCATCCAAAATTTGTGCGATTCTATACTCAATAAAGAAAATGCTGTACCCGGGTTATGAACACCTTGTGATGGGTCCCATGGACCAACAAACGAATTAGTCCATGTACTGAGAAACCCTTCATTTTGTAACTGAAGGTGTGCTGAGAGTACAGCATAATTAGTTGCATCTTTCTGTTCAGCTTTTGAGCTATAAGGGTTAAAACAGCAAATCAGTTAACAACGAGAATATGATAGACAGAGAGACCCTTGGCACCTCTGCCAAGCTTTTCAAAAGAGAGAGAGAGAGCAACTTGGCAGCCTCTGCCAAGATTTCAAAGAGAGAGAGAGAGAGAGAGATCTGCACACACCTTTTCTCAGCAATGGTATTGGGATCAGGTTCTATAGGTAGAAATTGAAACCATGAAATAGCTTGGAGTTCTCCCTAGAAATTCAGCACGGCAACTTAAAGAGTTCATAATTTGATAACATGTAGAATAACCAAAGCTTACTCTAAAACAAACACAACAGCTTTTAGTTTTCAAATTTTCACTTCTTCATACAGATAAATTAGTACCTGAGACTGAGAGTGAAATAAAGTGGTAAGAAATATATTAATCGATATGGAAGATATCTTACAATTCTGAATACATTGGTCCACATATTCAAGGCGGCACGTGTTGCTTTAATTGTCATCAACAATATGAATAATGAAGCACCGATATACTCCGTGGAACCATACAGTCCCCTCTTCAAATAAAAAAAACTCCAAGCCGTAATAGGCGAATGAGAAAGATAGGGACAGGGACAAAAATAAAAGCTTAACACTTTGATGAAAGTACTTCTTTTCCTAGAAGACCTGAAATTAAAATCTTATTCCAACAAATTCCCTTACTGGAAGCAAAAGACAAAAGCAAGATATGAATTCAATGTGAATTTGAGGAGAGGTTTTAGCCAACTTAAAATTTAAGTAATTATTTGTGTTGGATTTGGCGAGAGTTCAATTCATATCGGTGTAAGGACCTATGTGGTCCCTTCTCCATCTATTGTGCAGCACAAAACGAGTGAGAGAGAACGAGAGAGGCAGAAGAAGGATTAACCCGGTTAAATTAACAAGTAGCGAGAGAGAGAGAGAGAGAGAGAGAGAGAGAGAGAGAGAGAGAGGAGAGAAATAAAGTAGTGAAAAGTTGTCTTACAGGTTTCGTCGGCGAGCAGCGAGAGAGAGAGGGTGGCGGTGTCGGAGCGTCGGAGAAATGAGCAGAGTGATTGTCCGTACTAGCAAGTAAATTGGGGCGGAGTTTGACTCGCCAGACAAGGAAAAGGAATGATCGATGGATGGATCGTTGGATCTCAATTTGGTTGCTTCAGTGCCCCCTCAAAACGAATTCGTATCACCTAAGGTAACAGAATATTTCTGTTTGGATCCAGACCGTTAAAATATAATCTGCACGAATATTAAACGGGCCGCGTGCGTTTCACCTCGGGCCGGATTGGCCCGAATTCCGATCGGACGGTCCATATAAAAAAAAAAATTCTGTTACCCCAGAGGATATGGATTCCCCTCAAAACACAAAAACGATTCCCATTTTGAATCCAATTTTCAACAAACGACGATTCGAGTCGGTGAGACTTGACGATTTCTTGGGGCACGGCGGGACCCTGCTTGAGATGGATACCTCTGGGCCGTCCGATTTGATAGTCCGCAGAGATATCTCGAAAATTTTTATCTAAAACCGGGTAAAACATTTTTAGTGTTTATTCAAAATGTAGTAGTATTATTATGCTTTGAGATTTGTATAGAAAAGATTGAACAGTTCAGATTTTGTACGGGTCAATTCAAAATTTGAGATATCTCAGGGGATGTAAATTCGATTTGATATCGGTCTCTGATTTGTTTCCATATGACCGAATTTAGTAGATGCCGTGTTAAATATAGCTCCAAAAATGCGTCAAAATTGGCTCCCAACACGAATAATTATTATCAAAATAACAAAATATAATGATTGTTGTGTACTTATGTTTGATACATATAAAAGTGAATTTTATTTGAAAAAGGTCTGATCATAACCTTTAAATTATTGCATTGGTTCTAATAAATTTCCAATTATTTAATTATCTAAAATATAAAACTCAGTTCAATTAAACTCCATATTTAAGTTGTTAACTGATGGAATATTTCATCAAATATTCTTTTGAAAACCATCAAATAAAATATCATTCTTCTAAAATCATTAACAAAATGTTTCTCTGTCTCAATTTGTTCTTTCCCTCCTATTTACTTCCTTTCCCACCATTCTCATTTCTTCTTCTTTTGGTTAAAAACTCATAGGTATTTTATTAATTAGGACAAACTAGTTACATACCAGTTTCATATCAGTACATAAAAAACATTACAGCTGAACCCTTTTTACAAAAGTAGATAAGAAAAATCAGAAAAAGACAGAACTAGAGGTTTCTGTGCTAAGATCGGTACATATTGAGCTTGCAGGATTTTCTGTACTCGTGCTCAGATAGGTTAATTGTGAGACTGCATTATTCCTTGCCTTTAGCACAAACAGTGTTGTTGTAATCAAGGCGAGTCAGAGGTATATCCAGGGGAGCGTTCATGCTTAATTAGATGGGATTTGTGTCTGAATTATTTAGATGGAAATACAAAGGAAGGTGACTGTAAGACGAAAAAGAAGAAGAGAGAGAGGAGGAAGGAGACAACAGCAGTGCATAATCATCATCATCGTCATCATTAAATATAAACGCATACCTTATTTATATGTAGCTATTGTACAGACTACGGCAAAGGTGAAGTGAATTCACAACACCCTCATTTTAACCTGGAGAGTCGAGACGAAGCGAAGAGCGGTGGCCAGATCCGTTAGATGAAAACACCTACTTGGATGGAATGGGGCGATATGGACCGAAGAGCAGTGATATAGACCTGGTGAGGTGGAACAATGAGCGGTGCCCAGATCCTCTAGACGGAAACACTACTTGGACGGGAGAAGAGAACGGGGTGGCCAGACAGGAAGGAGGGGGGAGGACGGGGGCAGGAGTGGAGGGCGGAGGGGGCGTGCAAGAGTCAACTCCCAAAACTTCAGTTTCCTTTGAATTGCCGGGAAATCGCCTAGTGATATCCTGGAGAGGAGATATCACCGAGGGTACGACTTGGTTATTTTACAATTTTAGGATTATTTTGTGACTGCCCTCCTTTCTCATTTCTCATCTCTTATTTAAGATTCACTTTCAGGTGAATATCCTCCTCCATTTTGCTTATGTAATTGGTATTATGGTGAATATCCTCTTCCATTTATAACAAGGGATGGACTAGCGGAACTCTTAAAAGGAAACTTTCAGATTTGGTAAGCATGCGTTGTGTTAATGCATCTTAATTAAGTAATGGGTACGACACATGCTACTATTTGTCATTCGATAGTTACTTCTCTATCAACTATGCCTGATATGTTATTTTACTTTGAAGGTGTTCACATAATGTTGCCAGTGAAGAATTACATGCTTCTCGTTCCCTTTCAGAAATATAATTTATGGTGCCTCACTATTTTTGGCTCAGATCGATAGTCTGTTGATATATATTGGGCAACTATCAACAACAAATTAATTAAGCTTCTACATATATACTGTATGATCTCGATGAGAAAGTTCTTTGTTTTGCTTGCTCAGTGGGGTCACTAAGCATTCTTCAGAAAAGACTTAGCAATATCAAACGTGAAAGTATTTTTCTTAAGAATTTCGCTATTACATCCCTTGTTATACATATATATAATAAGAGCTGGGCTATGGTGAGTTGCGAAGTAAGATGTCATTTTTACTTCACGCTCATATTTTTATTTTGAAAACCTAAACGACCGATCCGAACCGCTCAACATGTTCTCCATATTGAAATGTGCTTGGAGACCAAATTTTATAATTTTTGGAATTTTTTTACTATTTATTAAGCTACTTTGAAAATCGCTGATCGAATGGTCCAGAATTTTTTACTGTTTTTTACTGTTCACCCGGATCTGGGATTTTCAAAATGGCTTAATAAATAGCAAAAAAATTCCAAAAATTATAAAATTTGGTCTCCAAGCACATTTCAATATGAAGAACATGTTGAGCGGTTCGGATCGGTCATTTAGATTTTCAAAATAGAGTATGAGCGTGAAGTAAAACGACGTTTTACTTCACAACTCACCATAGTCAATCTCTATATAATAATATCAACATGCATAAGCAAGATGGAAGAAGGTATTCACCTGAAAATAAACTTTGAAGAAATTGTTCGTGCATTTCTTTACATGAAGAAAAATGACAAGTTGGAACCTAAATTATGATGGATTAAAGTGTTGGCATTCCATATATAAACAAAAAAAATAATGCCGTCAAAGAAAAAAAAATCAAAATATCGCTAATCCATGCTCAAGAGCCTTGATAATTTCTACTATATATTATAAACTTAGTGCAAAATGCTGACAATAAACTAGTAGAGGGAGGATAAGGAGAAAAGAGGGAAATGAAGTAAATGTAATAGGAATAACAGCATAACTGAATTAGTTAGTCATTAATGATGTTAGTTAGGCTGTTGAATAATGTTAGTTAGACCGTTGACTGTTGTAAAGATGATAGTTAGCATTTTCTATAAATACCTCCTTGTACTCTGTATTCAGTAAGCAAAGATTAATAAAGAAATTCTTGCTTCCATTCTCTATTCCCTTTCTCTTTAAAATGGAAAAATGGAGGAGGGAGGAAAAAATTGAGACTTGTACATTTTGTTCATAATTATAGAAAAATGATATTTTATTCGATGATTTTTTAAAAGAAGAATATATAAATAATGAGTGAGGCTATGGTGCTATGCATAGCACGGATGGCTAGTGTACTACGGCTCAATATGGTACTTTTTAAAATCCTAACGGTCGATCCGACCGTTCAATGTGATAACCATATGAATATGTACTTGCAAACTAAATTTTATATTTTTTCGAATTTTTTTACTATTTTTTCAGATAGGTAGAATTTTGATGGTCCAGAATTTTCAAAAAACACTGATTTTTCTACCTATCTAAAAAAATAGTAAAAAAATTCGAAAAAATATAAAATTTAGTTTGCAAGTACATATTCATATGGATATCACATTGAACGGTCGGATCGACCGTTAGGATTTTAAAAAGTACCATATTAAGCCGTAGTACACTAGCCATTGGTGCTATGCATAGCACCATAGCCTCACTCATAAATAATTCTATTAACTTAATTATTTTTGTCTCTTTATGTCCTCTTGTCTCTCTCTTTTATCTCTGCTTTCTTTCTCATCAATGGCTATCCATTTATTTGTCCTCTCAATTCGTTCCTTCGCCACCAATTTTTTTCTTTTGGCTTCCCAGTCTCGCCCTCCTACTCTCTCTATCTCCATCCGATCAAGGAAATTTAAAATTAATTACACTCAAGGCCTCAAGCAAACAAAGAAAACAAAGAAAGCTCCAAAATCATTATAAAGCAAAATTCCTAATCAGACAAAATATTCAAAAAAAAAAAAATTCCAGAGAAAACCATATACTTTATGCACAATATCTAGTAATTACACTCGGTGCCTCGAAAAAAAAAAATCTTTAGCTCAGTACAAGAGTGGTCTAGACATTATGAACGTTACACACACAATTGTCCAATTGTAAATCAATTATAAAGCAACGGTAACAATAAAATCTGCATCATAAATCACCATATCAAAGAGAATCTACAAACCTTCACAGAATAATTTACCCAAGAATCGAAACTTGCAAATGTAATCAGCCTGGCGTTGTGATCAACACAACCACCTTCGCCATTTTATTAGCCTAAACACTTGACATTGATTATTTTGGCATTAATGGCTTTATCACCCTCGTAGCACAAAAAAGTTACAAAAAATGAGCTCAACCAGTAAACTTGATAATATGATTAATCAATTGAGATTTCCCTAAGAGGATGTTCAATCTTTTCTGTTTACCAAATTCACAAACTTTGTATTTTGGAGCGTTTGATATGAAATTCGTGCGTGATTCTTATTTGTAAATTCTAACAATGCGTGCCTCCATTAGCTAACATTTTCTTCATTCCTTCCTTTTCACATCTTATTATTTAGTAGTACGATTGCCTCAATAAAATATAACAGAGGGTTTCGTATATACACTATATGTAATAGGTGGTGACGTGGTATCATTAGAAATATGGTGGTGTATAAACTATCATGAAAAACTTGTTCGATAAAGCCAATACGTGTATAGTAGTCGGTATCACTAGTGAACCACCAGTGAAGAACCAAGAATCAGAAACGGTCAAAAATATATTAGGAACGGACTTACGGGCTATACTGATATCTTTCCGAATCCGTATCCTCTGCATTAACTCAAAAGAGAATCTTTTGAGTTAATGAATCTTGACTGTCCAATCTTTTTCAAGATTCGTGTAAACTAGATCTGCACTAATATTAAAGGCTCCTATGTTATAGACTTGAACCGGATTTGCTCCGTTTAAAATCAGACGGAAATTCATTAACTCAAAAGATTCCCTTTTGAGTTAATGCAGAGGATACGGATCCTATGTTTCCTGAATCTTGATGATGCGGCTCTCTTCCTAATTTTTTGTGTTGCTTTATTCTCCGGCGGTATGGTAAAATGGACATGTCCTTGCCTTGATAATATATTTATATGGCAGCAGTCGAACAGTTGAAATTTACTTGTCTAGTATGTGATACGCCCTATCTCTCGGGGAGAGTAAGCCGTATGGGATGAAAGATTGGGACGGGCTCGTCCTGCCGCGAGATGGCAGTCCGAGGTGTATATGAATGGAGAACTGAGGTTGTTGTAGAGAAATTCTGACTCTGGCCTATTCGATCTCTTTGTGTGTAAAATTTCCGACCCCTGTTTAATGGGGCTTTTTGTCTTATATAGGCTGGTCTATAACTATTTCATAACCGCTATCTCGGTGGTTATCCCGCATTAAGGCGGTAGAGCGGTTACTATGACCATGTTTGGTGGTTATCCTGCGTTAAAGCAGCACAGGCCTATTTCGGGCCAAGTTTAGCCTTTGTAGGGCCTTCGGCCTGGCCTGTTTTATTCCTTGATCTCGGGCTTTGGACCTCTTCACCTTGGCTCCGGGCTGGTTCCTAGAAGGAAGTCCGAATTCCGGACTTTCATAGGTCTAAAGTTCATAAATCAAGGGCCTTGAAAACATGATCCTATCAGTATGAATCAGAAAAATTGCAACCCGTAGGATATCCACCTCTGAGTTTGCATTTATTGTTATTAGATTTGAAGTGCAAGACGTTGTTATTTCGGTTTCGACAGTCTAATATAAAGCAAATATACGAAATTGACTTGATAACATAATCTGGAAATTAAATTTTTAATGACATTAGCAAATTATTCGGTGCGTTTATTTTAGATCAGTTGGGTCGGATTGAAAGAGCATGTCCTGCGATCTAACTGTAGGCTAATAACAGAACAAATGAAGGCTGCTCAGTCAACGGAGCATGTCACAATCACATCGCATGAATCGCTGCAGAGGTGCTGCCACAGAAGAATTATACTACTACCATTTCCCCTCTTATCCTCGAAAAAGGCTGTAGCCTGTAGGCTTTATCCAGCTCCAATTTATTTCTATATCTGTTCCAATGGCGCTTCATATTCCAAGACCGCCGTTACATCAAAAATCATCTCTTTTCCCGCATACTTGCTCAAATGCAGCAAAATATCTATTTTCAACAAGAAAATTGTATCAATTTCAGAGCCAATTAGTTCATGTCAAAGCTAGCAAAAATGGAGGGGTTAGGGTTAATATGAGTTGTAGAGCGAGACGAAGAGTGAGATATGTGGAAGAAGATGAAGAAGGCGATGAAGAGTATGGAAATAACTTGGAGATTGCAATGCTAGAGACTTACAGCGAAAAGGAAAGAAAGGAAGCACTGTTGGTTAAAGCAACAGTAGATGGCGAAGAGGAACATGTTCTCATATTCAAGGTAGGTAGGCATGCACTAATTCAAAAACCATGGGGCATTGCTATTTTGAAAAGATTCCAATTCCCAATATATAGTGTTGGCACTTGGCACAAGACAATTCATTTAATAGAGATATTAAAAATTGCTTAGGACTTAGGGAGTGTAAATTAGTTACTAAAATTATTTTTGGCTTTTGTCTCTTGATGCATACCAGGGTTTCTCATCATGTTTGACGGCAACAACCGTGACAGATCCATCAAAAAGCGTGCTACCGGCAAGGGCGGTAATACAATCAATAGATGTGATCAAAGGTCCGTTTGATCCAACCAACATCGAGTATCTGGAGAAGGGATTAACATGGGATGCCTTCAAGACGCGACTGCAATAACAAGGATCAACATATAAATTAATTATAGACACCAGCATTGCTCAGTTCTGTTTTTACTTTAATGTCTGTTTTTATTTTTTTACTTTTTAAATATGTATTTGGAAAACAGAAAAGGTAGTGCTATGACTGATTTTTTTTAATTAGCATTTAAAAAAATTGAAATATCACGGAACTTAATAAGAATGCATACCTAATCTGCACACAGCTAAGGAACAGCACGAACGGTACGCAAACAAGATATGAGCACAACATAAAGAAGAGTGCGTATCCTCTGAGATGATATAACTTTTGCGTGACCGACGTGTCCGGTGTCTATTCGAAGATGGTGAAGAGGGCCAGTATTACTTGTGCTTTGAGATTCGTACAGAACTTGAACGGTTGATATTTTCCAAAAAACATGGAAAAGTTGAGCTATCTCAGAGGATGCGAATTCCATAAAGAATGCACAGACTAGGAGCCTGTTCGGCCCAAGAGAATGGACACAGAAATAGAAATAATTGAACTAATTTTTTACTGTTCACGTGGAAAAAAAAAATTAGCTAGAAGTGAATTTTTTTTTCCCACGTGAACAGTGAAAAATTCGAACGGCCCTAGGTCTGCGTGCCACCCGCCAGCAATGCACAGACTTACTATTGCTTTGTTTTAATTTTTACGTCAGCTCAATATTCAGTTTTCGCTGTATTGTTATGGGTATAGGACGGGAATCAACAATTCATCGCCAGCTTTTCCTATATTGATAATGAATCGTTCATTATACAGATAAATGTAGGAACAAAACCACCAGTGTAAAAGTACTGACCAATATTGTTAAATGAAAAACAAACAGTAATACAACTACAAAAGATGTGCGAAAACGCTCTTCAACTCCTTAAAAGGAAAAAAATAAAAAAATAAAAAACCCAATCATTTGTACTTTTCCTTTAAGAAAGAAAAATTATCCAATCTTTGCACAGCATAGTCAAGAGCAACTGGCTGGTCTCAGCATCTCATTTGGCTATTCCAATTTAATTGAAAAAAATAAGAATAAATGATCAACTGTGTGCATAAAATGCTCATATATCTTCTATGGTGTATCACTGCTTCTGAGTTGCCAAAAACAAAAATCATTTCCATGCAACTGAGTCAATCTCATTTCGAGCAGATTTGTAAAGCTCAAGTCTCTTCACTATCTGGTCTCTCTTCTCCATCAGAGAAGGGTCCTCATCCAACATAGCACTAAGTTGCTGTTTCTGTTGAGAAGAAAATTTCAAAACTAATAATTAATATGAAGAAATTAGTGAACTCTCTATATTCCTAAAAAATTTCTATTATATTGCCCTTTTCTATTGGCACCCTTGAAATATTGTCCTAACAATTATCCTGTACACATAGCTACACTGCTACACCAAAATAGCTGTACCACACTTTCCCATTAGGTCATGCTTAAGAAGTTTAAAAGAAACAATCCAGTAAACTGGGTTCCCTTCTTTAAGCTTATCGACTCCTTCGAATCCAACCCCTCTGAGGATCCCCCCCCTCCCCCCCCCCCCCCCCCCCCCCGAACAAAAAGAAACAAACCATTTAAAGAAAAATTAGTAGCTTTCTTCAGTACTGCAGAGCCTCCCTATCGTGTTTGTTTTCAAAACAATAATATTAGGGCTATATTCCTGTCATGAATCCAACAGCACCCAGAATGCTTAAAGATCAGATACTTGTCATAGGTTGATCAACACTTCCTAACAAAGAGCAATACTGAATGATAAGTGACGAGAGAAAATTAAAAGAGTTCCGTACCTCTTTACTGCCAACGTGGGCATAGAAACGGTTAAGCAAATTTCTCTTTGCCTCCCTGACTTGGCAAAAAACAACAGCCTTTGGTATTGTATTCCTTAGTGTGTCACACACCATCCCAATGTATGCAGCAACATTAGCTCCTAAAGTGGCATTTAACACAAACTTAGTTCTAAAATCCTTATATAGTCCCTTGTGTGAAATAACACAAACTTGGGCAGAAGGCAGAAAGAACTTTATTTGGACCTCTAGAAGACATCAAGATATCACATATACACCGGTGCAATATATATATATATATAGCCCAACTCTATATGAGTTGGGCTCTTGTACATTGGACTATAAATTGTCGGTTTTGACTTCAAAACAACCGATCCAAACCGTTCAATGTACAAGAGGGCATATACATTGCAATACACCATAGCCCAACTCTATTATATAGAGAGAAAAAGAGAGAGATTGGCTAATATCAAAACATTTGTTCCTAGGCCATGGAACAAACACTTCGGTTTTTACATTTTCAAAGTCCAAACGGTCAATCCAAATTGTTCAACATTCAACCTATATTAAAATGTGCTTGGAGACCAAATTTTACATTTTTTGGAATTTTTTTACTATTCATTAAGTCAGTTTTAAAATCGCTGTTTTCAATGATCCAGAAATTTTTCACTGTTTATTAAAATCAGCGATTTTAAAACTGGCTTAATAAATAGTAAAAAAATTCCAAAAAAATGTAAAATTTGGTCTCCAAGCACATTTTAATATAGAGATCACATCTAACAGTTTGGATCGACCGTTTGGACTTTGAAAATCGGAAAACCAATTAATTGCACCACGGCTCCGAAACAAACATTTTGATATTAGCCAATCTCTATATACACACACACACACACACACCCATCTGCTGATTTCTTTAGAATTTGAATAGCCCCTGTTTTGCTCCTTGTTCACATAGAGAGCAACATTGTGAACTGGAGTAGACATCTAGTTAAAGTAAATTGCAAATAAAGGTGGTTAAGGAATATTTCTCCTTTTTGTATGAATATATTGTTCTTCTATGTTTTGCAAGGAGTTTTTGTTGTTTCACTATGGTAAAGTAAACATGAGAAACCCTCACATAACATTTCACTCACCGATCCTTCTGAGGTGACCATCCCCATATCGGTCTATATTCTGAGAAGCATTTTTGTCATCCTTGGGACCTTTCTCTGGCTCGGTGGGAAGCTTCCTGAAGAATTCTACAGTGAGGTAACTGGCCTCCATGTCAACCAATCGAACGACTGTTTTACGGCTGTCTTCCCTGAATCTCTCAAGGGCTTCATTTGCAGCAGCTGATATGTCAGATTGGAGGGTAGGGAATCTTTTCAGTTCCTAGTATATTTCAGTTTATCAAAATCAGCCACGGAGTACTCAAAATTGCAACCGCCACAAAAGGACGGTAGTTCAGGTATTTGGAAAAGGAACGACGAGCAAGTTATTATATGTATATATATATATTTTTTATCTATATGATGGATGCTTTGAGGTCTTGAAGAGCCAAAAAAGATATAATTCCCTTTGCAACGAAACTATTAGTTACATTTTACTATTGAGCCAGTTATGACCAACAATCCTACTGATGATACATCTGCCTCTTTGTTTATCTTTATTAGGAAATCTACTTTTCTATATAATATTCCTGAAATCAACCATTTGATTGTTTCATCGCGTTTAATTGACAAACTTTATGTATCATTCAAATCCAAATATACTAATAGAAGTTTTGATTTCAATTATTCAATTTCTTCCATAAATCAATAATAATTGAATTATTCGAATTACAAATGAGAAGGTTTCCAAGAAAGAAACCGACCTCTGTTTCTCCAATGGACCTCCTCACAAGCTCTTTCAATACAAAATGCACCTGCAAACATAGTAGATTGTTATTTGAGATGATGTAGTAATTGATTGCATCTTTAAAAATTAAAGGAAAAGGTAAGAGGAAAACAACACTTACAGCATCAACAGAAGCTTCAGCAGGACCCTTGAAGTAGTGAAGAGAACTATCTATAAGGCGCCGGTATCCTTGCTCTGGAGCTATTAAATGTGGCTGGTAACCATCTGCCTCTGAAATAACTCGTTTTACATTATTCAAAGAAAGATGCCTGTCAAAAGGAAGCTTCTTCAGAGCTCCTGGCAGTTGGTTATCAAATACGCCATATATCTTGTCTCCTCCAGGCCGCCTAGAAAACAAAATCCCAGAGACATCAAATTCATATAATCGCATCACTCGGACTTGAAATGAATAATAAAGAGAGGCACCGAGTTTCAAGGTTTGATGTATTCTTTCACTGAGTGTATTTTTGAATTGCTTGTTGGATTTTTTTTGTGTTCTTTCATGTATGCATGCTTTTATAATTCTCATTATCCATCAATGTTGCCAGCATGTATTAGGGTGCGTTGGGAGGTGAGGCATCCAGTGCCCACCTCCTACCAGTGAAGGCTTCTAGCTTTCTACCACACTAAAAAGCAGATAAAAGGAAAGGAAGAGAGTTTTTGACTAACCCGCCTTCTAGATGCTCTTTAAAGATACGGTCAAAAGCACGGCACATGTCTAATATTGTGTAGAGTTGTGCCTGTATAAAATAAGATCAAGCACCATTGAGTTAGTCTATATAGTCTAACCTGGAAAAAAAATATAAAAATGCCAGTTGCTTTGTGTTTGCTTACCCCTTGGTCACCTCCAATGGGCCGACCCATCCGATTCAGCTCAGCTTCAAGTTCATCGATAGTTTTATTAATCATGGATATTATGCTCGGTATCCTTGCTCTAATCACTGCCTCTAAATGCTGTGAAGAGAATTTACCAAATTTTTTTTTTTGAGATTTCTAATTGATCCTGTTCTGGTCAATAAAATTAACAATGCACTGTGCACCAACTAACCTTGAAAAAAAAAATTAAAGATGAAAAATGTAATAGCAGCTATGTGGACATGCAGACACCGGAGAACATTTGAAGCTGCCAACTCCTGTTATCAGGGCAAAGCAGTACTACCAGTTCATTATTTCTTTGGTATTACTAAACTTGACCTACGATTCCTGTGAGTTTGTATTCATGGCTGCACTTCTGCTTTAAGATCCCTTCCTTTGAACTCGCTTTACAGGATATTTAGTTCCAGAAAACATAATTTGTTTTGATAGTTTATGTACAAAATTGATACCCTGTCTCCTATCATTCAGAGTTCAGACCCGTCCAAATAAAATAGGGAGACATAAAGTACCTTAGATAAAAGCTTAGCCAGGTACTCTGCACCCATTTTATGAGCCAAATGACTGTAATCAGGGCTATTTTGAAAATATTCCTGTTCCTTTTGCCTTGCAGCCATCATGTCTATATTTTTGTTAATTTCAGCTTGTGAACGATTAACAACTCCCACCCACGGGTGTTGCAAACGGTATGATCTTCCTTCAAGTACCTAGCAACATAAGGAAAAATCAACAGATGATACAGCTGAGGGTGTCGAAAAACAAATAATTAGTAGAAAGTCAAACATCGAAATTCCAAGCACACCCGCCAGGACTCAAAAATATCCTATGTGTCCCCAAATTAATGTTATTAATACACCTAAATCCTACTACCCCTCTCAGTTAATTTTCTTTTTAAAAAAAAAGGGTAAAGTACTTTCTTTCGAAATTGTTTCTTTCCACATAAAGGAGAAAGGAGGGTAGCTGGGTAAGGCCAAAAGATGAATCAAGGCATATGGTGGTCATTTTTGTTTCATTTCCGGTAATATATGTGATACTCTCTGTTATACCAAAGACTATGTGACATTTTAAGAATTGAAGTTACAATAGTTCTCATCAAAAGTAAGATGACTTACATCGAGTGCATTGGTACCCTGGTCCATCAAATCAAGCTTAGTTACAACTCCAAATGTTCTCTCACCTATTAACATTTACGAAATATAAGTGAGAATGAGATAGAAATCCAAATGAAGAGCTAGTAAGTTTATAAAAAGGATAAGAGCTCCGTACCGGTAGGATCAACCTCCCTTGCAAGCTTGATGGCATCTGAAGTGGCAATATCTTGATTTGCAGGAGAAATGGCCAGAATGATACTGTTTGGCTATATGTTAACAACAAAGTGCCATTGAGAGGAAACAAGAAGGATTAGAGAAACATGCTTAAAGATTCATTAATACCAAAAGACTGCATTATTAATTTCATTTATTGGGTGACAGATACTGACACTAAGGCAGTTATATAACTAGCAAACTGAATACAAATGCAAAGTCTATGCATGGTATTGTGTTGCTCTTGCTTTGCATGAAGCAAAAAGGGAATAACTTGCCTTATCATTTTTTATAAAATCCGCATTCCAAGAGCTTGAACACAAATTGCACAACATTGTAAAAAATTCTAACTCTTTTCCATGTTTAAAGCTCACATCTAAACTATCAAGTCCTACCTTTTCAACATATGATCGGACCATGTTTTCGATATCTTGGACAATTGACTCGGGCTGTCCCTCTGCATAAATTAAGAAAACAGTAACTTAGTACAGAACTTTACATATAATATTATAGGAACTTCATGAAAAAGAATTATGTAGTCATCATGCACATACCTACGGCAACTTTGGTTAACCCAGGAAGATCAATCAATGTTAAGTTAACAACTGCAAAGAAGATAAATTAAATAAAGTTAAAAATAATGCATTAAAAAATTAAAACCTGCACTTATTTATATAGAATGAGCACAAATTACACGTATGACAGGAACATATTTTTATCCATAAAAATTATCTATAAAAGGTAACTGCAAATATGTTGGTGTTTGAAGCTTATTTGAGTGTCCGGTTGCTCAGCCATAACCAATTAGTCATCCAATCAAGGTGCTACATAGTAGCCATTCTACATGGACAGATACAAATCCTTAAATCAAAATTGAGAGAGAGAGAGAGAGAGAGATATGCCATTTGGAGAATAAACACTCAAGTGGATGGGGTTGTTCGATATAGCCTTTGTTTTTCCAGTTATGCGGTCAGTTTCCAATTCAATCTCTCTCCTGACAGCAGCTGAAATAATATGTTTAAATTCCAGAGTCAAAACTCAAATAGAAAAACAAAGCAGAAGTACTGAAAGATTTAGTTCATCGCAATAACATGCTTGTGCTGGTACTAAACCTCAGATATGCAACAAGGCTTGGTCTTTTACTCTGATTGCCTGATATGATAGCTTAAAACCCATTAGCTCTCATTTTATACGGAAAACCCAAATTAAACATAGGAAAACTAAAACGTTCCAATATGAAATTAAAGTTATTTGGTTAAGCATGGAAATTGACTGTTATGTTATGAGGTCCTCAACAGCAATGCATCAAGTATTCTATCAGTGTATCACACTGAGTGTCCTGATTACTGGTTATGGAAACTCTATGGCAACCTGTTGCTGCAATAAATAGGGACACTATTTTCTTTGAAATGCGTAAAGAAAAAGGTGCTTGAGTGAGTAAAGCTTGATGTGGATTTTACCAAAATCGGTAAATCTCTTTCTAGGTGCATGGAGAAACTCAGCATAGTCTTGACCACCCTCGGTCTTGTGCAACTGTAGCACAAGCGGCCTCCTTGTAACAATGCCTGTTTACCCATACATTATTAGAATTTTGCATATTTGACCAAAAACAAGCTAGACTTAAGCTAAAAGAAGAGAAAAGGAAATATAAGATCCGCATTACCAGATCCACGCGGCAAGAAGTCCCTTCCGACAACGCTCTCCAACACAGACGATTTTCCCGAACTCTGTCCAGATCAATTTCCCAAAGTTGAAGTTTTCCAGTTCAAGTTAAAATCAAATTGAGAGAAATAGCCTTAGATAATTGACATTCAGATCCAGATCGAAGAAAGGTACGACTGAATAATCAATCATTCGTGCGTAATGGACATCGCATCCGCTTACCTGACCACCGACAACTGCAACTGAAGGAAGTGCTTCCCAGAGGGAGGAGGCATCCCCGCCATGGTCGCCGAGCACAGTGCAAGCTCGCTGAATCCGGTTCACTAGACCGATCAGGCTCTCCATCGTCGCCATAATTTAGGAGGGAGGCAAAGAGATCGAGAGAGATCTAAGGAGAGAGAATGAAGCAAAAGGAGGTGTTGGGTGGGTATAAAAAAAATGAAGCGGGATCGCCGAAACGCAATGGGATCGTGCATGAGAGAGATTTAAGTTGGCGGGATTACGGTGTACAATATTTAATGTGAACCGCGCAAGGTTCCTCACTTCCTCTAATGACAGCGACTATGGAGGGAAAAACGTGCCGTGCCGTGACTAACACGCCGTGACTTTGGTCACGTGCCGTGCCGTGCCGTAATCAAGTAAATTTTTCACATGCTGTGCCGTGCCGTGACAAAAATTACGAGGGGTGGTCACGGCACGCGAATGGTCACGGCACGCGAGTCACGCCGTGACTCGCGTGCCGTGACTAATTCGTGCCGTGACCAAATGCGCGTTAGTCAAGTTTGATCGCATTTAACGTTTTAAAAAAAAAAAAACAATTCTTTAAAATTCAAATGTTTTAATTGAAATTTAAATGTAATATTTTAATTAAAATAAAATTATACCTTATAGGAAGGTATGTTAGTGTATTGCTTCGCTACTGCCGTGACTGGCGTGTCTTCCGTTCCGTGACTCGCGTGTCCCGTGCCGTGCTATTTTCGTGTTCCGTGCCGTGCCGTGTCTTCTTTGCCAACAATTGGTCATGGCACGCGAATGGTCACGGCACGGGACACGCGAGTCACGGCACGTGACCGACACGCGTGCCGTGCCGTTCCGTGACGGAGCCGGCTCCGGCGTGCCATTTTTCCCACTCTAACAGCGACTCAGAAAGTTAATTAGAAATTGATAAAAAATACCCGAGTTTTTTGAGAATTATTAAAACTACTCGTACCGGCTATTTTTTAGCCGGTTTTTCGGTACCGGTTAAAAAATGACCGGTATTATATATATATTTTTAGAGACAAATAGCAAAAATGCTGAAATCTAACACTAAAAAATTGAATTTTTTTTAAAATATTTGTTAGATTATTATTTTTTATATATAATTAGCATATTTATACTAAAATACGCTAAATTACTTGAAATTATGTTAAATTACGCTGAATTACACAAAATTACACTACATTACAATAATTATGTTAAATTATGCTAAAATACGGTAAATTACACTAAATTAGGTATGAATAGGGATGATATATTCACTCAGAAGGCGAAAAACAACGATGAAACTTCAAATGGCCATAAAATGGCGCTCGAGTGTCCGATTTCAGCAAATGACTACTTTTCGGAAAGCTTGCGAAAATACGCATGCGTTAGTGCCCGCGATGCCGGATTTTGAAATTTAGAATTGCCAAAAAATAAAGGGAAGAGGCTCAAAACTTTAGTCTACGTAGCTCAGTAAATTAGTTATATAATAAACTTGTAGAATGCCAATTTTTATTATTTTTGAAATTTTTTTACTATTTTTATAATTTATGAAAGATGGCACAAAATCGGCCCTATTATACGTAATTTAGTGTAATTTATCGTATTTTAGCATAATTTAACATAATTATTGTAATTTAGCATAATTTAGTGTAATTCAGCGTAATTTAACATTATTTCAAGTAATTTAGGGTATTTTAGTATAAATATGCTAATTATATATAAAAAAAAAAGTAATCTAACAAATATTTTAGTACAAATTCGATTTTTTAGTGTTAGATTTCAGCATTTTTGCTATTTGTCTCTTAAAAAAAAAATAGTATCGGCCATTTTCTGGCCGGTACCCAAATCAATTAAAATCAGCCAGAAAATAGCCGGTATAGGTAGTTTTAATAATTCCCAACAGACTTGGGCATTTTTATTAATTTCTAATTAATTTGGATATTAATAAAAATCACGGGACTCAGCGAGAGGGAGTGCCGACATTTTTATTTATATCCAAAGTTAATTACAAAATAATAAAAATGTTTAGAGCTGCTTGGTTTTATTAAAAATATCCATACCGATCATTTTTTGGCCGGTTTTTGATTTAAATAGGGTATCGGCCAGAAAATGGCCGGTACCTTTTTTTTTTTGTAGATTAGAGACAAATTGCTAAAATGCTGAAATATAACACTAAAAAATAAATAAATATTAGTTAGATTACTTTTTTGATATATAATTAGCATATTTATACTAAAATACGCTAAATTACTTGAAATTATATTAATTTATGCTGAATTACACTAAATTACGCTAAATTACAATAATTATGTAAAATTATGCTAAATTACGGTAAATTAATGAATTACGTATTTGCTAAAGAGAACTCGCTAAAATTACATAAATTATGCTAAAGAGAACTCGCTAAATTTACTCACAGGGGTTTCGAAAGAAGGCGCGCACGGTGTAGCCACGATCTTGGAGAAGCTTGACGCTCATGGAGGCTCCAGTCAGAGACGTTCGAGGAGGGTGGTGGAGCGTATATTGGAAGAAAAGAGCGATAGGAGAGGAGAGAGGAAAGGTCCGAAGATTATTGGGTTTCTATGATTATCGGGTTTTCAATTTTGAAATAAATCAAATTCGTTTAGAAAGTCCTGTTAATTTCCATAACTTTGATCTAATGAAATCTATAGTAGATCTGCTCATTGAACTCAATTTGCCATTCCTGAGGAGGCAGCGAGAGAGAAGTTAAACAGTGATTTAATTTGCCCTTTAACGGTGTATTAATTTGCCCTTTAACCCTGAATTCACATGCTGCTTTTCTTTATAAATTGTAGGGTCCTCCTATCATCCATTGGTTTTTTTTTTTTTTGTCACTCATATTTTATGATATTTTTATTTAGTAATACAAGATAAAAAACAATAAGAAAAAGCCGGGAACGACTGAATTTTTTCAAGACTTTGTTTATTACTCTACTCCGCAGAATACAACACCAGTTAGGTTTGCAGACAAAATTGGCAAGAAAAAACTTTCTATTTCTCAAATTGTCTTATTATGTTATTCATCATGACTTCTATTTTCACCTCACTCAAAAAACTTCTATATTATTTTTCATTGCACATGTCTTTTATCATTTGTTAGATGCAAGATCTGTTGAGAAAATAACTTTCATTGCACATAATTTTAGCATTATTTTTCAGAAAGAAAATTTGTTTCTGTCCAGAAATATTTTTATGTAAGATTATTATAAAATTATCTTATTTAAAAAATAATTTTTTCTTCAATAAATATTTTTTTTATGAAAAATCTGAAAAAAATTCTTGTTAAATCAAGAAAAACGAGAAGACTCCTCGTCTGCAAAAACAAAATACTAACATAAATGTGGCCTCTGGAAAAAAAAGTACTAATTTCATTTAAAATCCAATATATCCTTAATTAAAGTGTCTATCTTTTATATAAAATTATTATTTGACCGTTTAAATGTTAACTGATGGTATCAACAATTTATAATTTCATACAAACTATTTAAATTTCATGCTTTTACAGCCAATAATTATTTCATTAATTGATGGTATCAACACAAATATTAAGCGAATTGACTGATTTAATTATCTATACCTTTTTACGATTTTACAGCCTATAATTAATACAAATGTCTAAAAGAAATACTCATAAAATCTTAAAAAAAAAATTCATTCTGTTCAACCCACAAACAACACCCGTTTATCATTTGAGAAGTTGAGAAGTCATGGGACACCAAAACAAAACAAAAAAAGGGATGTTTGTCAGACATTTGCCTTGCAACCAATTTGTAAGGAGTTAGGGCCGCTGTCCTTGTTCAAACAGCGACTCTTCTTGATTTCCAAGGAGGCAAGGACCCGGTTCACATCAGCAAAAGCTGAAACATTAAAATATTTTTCTCAGCATCCCAGTGAAATCGGGAAGTGCCTAGTGCCTACTGCCTACCATGTTTCACCGCGTTCCCCGCTGTATGAAAAATTTGAATCAATCACCGCGGAGACTTTTATCGCTGTATTTTTTCTACGTCGAATAAATTATTGTATACAGAATTACGGGATTTCGTTGGATTAAATCCTACCCCAAATTTCTTGAGCTAAGCTCCGCAGCTACTTCGTCACGAGTAATATGGATCATTCCATGGTCCGGCCTTTACCATGAATTCAATATTTAGAGAGGAAGCAATGCGTGGGTTTTAAAAATAATAGGATATCTTCGAAAAATAAAGGAAAAAAGCAAGCAACCAAAACAAAGTGACTACAATACGAGGTTCAGACAATTACCTGAGGTAAACAATAATAGGATATCTTGGAAAAAGTTAAATACAAATGTACTCCTAATTTATTCACCTTGAGTGATTCTCTAGTTCCTTAAATTAAATTAGCCTACAACAAGGTAATTTAGATTTATTTATTTGTTCATGAAAAGCTAGTGAAGAAGGAGAAACCAATGGAACTACTCTAGTATCCTCACTGTAACAGAAGCCGGTACGTCTTGTTTTTCATCTCGGATGTGTACTCATACCCAAGACTGTCAGCCCTGCTCTCGAATTCATGCACTTCTTCCTTGGGGACTTGGATACCAACCAGCACATCTGCTCCCGTCTCACCCTGCAACAAAATAACACACCATTAGATTTTCTGTTCAGAAAAAAGCAATTCCTGAGTCCAAAATGTATTTAGTTCTGGTCTCAAGTGCAGAAACCAAGGTCCATCCAGGGCTTCTTCCATTTTTTTTTATTTATATAAAGAAGCCTTCATTAGATAGTTGTGTAAAACACTGGATTCTTTGCTTATAGAAGATATTATTGGAATAATCATGCATAGAACCCTGGATTAAGGAGATAACTCCAGTAAATCATTTACAGAAATCAACCTAAAGGCTGCTATCCCAAAAGCAGTGATCAGTGATCCCTTTTCAGTCAAATAATAATTATTTAAGAAACCACACATTGTGGTTTTTTCCAATATTTCCTTGTTTTAATATTGCAATAAGAAAACTTTAACAATTAACAGTATGAAACTCTTCAAATTAAAACCAAAATTCGGCTCTAGCTTTCAATTGTCTGGATACATGACAAGGCACAGTAAAAAAACAGAGAAAATGACAGAACCTGAGCACGATAGTGGAAAAGACTGATATTCCAGCGTGGGCTGAGGGCATCCAGGAATTTAGAAAGAGCACCAGGCCTCTCTGGGAATATGAAATGGCATAGGAGCTCATCTTTAACACTAGAACGGCCTCCCATCTACAAAAAAAAAACATAGGTTAAGATAAAATATCAAAGTTATGTCAATCAAATCAAATTGGAACTATATATCTAGATCAAGTACAAACAACAACTTACAAAGTAACGAAGATGTCCTTTTGCCAAGTCATCATCAGTGAGATTAAATGTGTCGAGTTGAGCAGATTTTAATCGATCTACCATTTCTGTAAGTCCGCCATCTGTATAAACCCCAACACTGCACAAGAAAATACCTTTTTAATATAAAAAGAAGAACAAAGCAATTTTTTTAGCTAAAACACAGCAATTATAAATAGCACTTGCCTATAAAGAACAAGAGCATCCTTCTTGCGAGAATCATATCTATACTTGAACTCAGTAATGTTCATGGGGCCAACCTGAATGTTTGAACCATAATTAGGTAAAAGAAGGCCACATTGGTTCATTGCAGTTTTCAAATGAATATTATTGCTGGCCAAACAAAAAAAAAAGTTTAAAACAAAATTGAATACTTTTCATGACACATACCAACTCTGCGAATTTTTTAAAGCTGCCACGCTCCTCTGGCAAAATGGTAGCCAAAACAGCCTCTCTCTTCCTACCGACATCAGCAAGTTCAGTTACAAGCCTCAGCCGGTCAAAGTTCATGTTTGCACCACTCGCAATTGCAACCACAGTTTCACCTTTTATTCCATAGTACTTGCAGTAAGCCTCAGCACCTGCGAGTGACAAAGCACCGGCTGGTTCTAGTATGCTCCTTTTCTCCTCAAACATATCCTGAGTATAGGTGAGATTGCTAGGAGCATTAGTAGGACTAAAACTTCAAATTTCATGGAATAAATCAGTAAACCAACAGAAACAACTGGCAATTAGGTCTTAATTCAAGCCTCAAAAAGAATATAGTGGTTTTCAATCACCTATACAGGTAATTTGAATAATGGGGGGATAGCTTTTAAATGTTCTAGAAAGTAGAAAATCAAATTTACAATTTCTGCTAATGAAGGGGCTTTTATACAATTTCTTATAATTAAAAAAAAAAAAAAAGGAATTTGTGACGCACCTTTATGGAAGCACAAATAGCATCACGGCTGACAAGGACAACACCATCTATGAGTTCTCTACAAAGACGAAATGTCTCCTCACCAACCACTTTCACAGCTACACCATCTGCAAAGCCACCCACATGTTCTAGCATCACTCTCTGGCCGTGATACAGTGACAATGCCATTGCATTTGCATCACTAGGCTCAACACCAATTATCTTTATCTGCATAAGGATAAACAATCAATTGGAAATGTTTAATCAAAACAGGCTCCAGAAATACTTGTAACCAAATCAAACCCCTCTTCCTTTACAAAAATGTCTAGAACGACAAAACACTTGAAATCAAGAGGAGGGTTCCAATGCAAATGCCACAAACTCACATTTTCATTTATATTTCAAATTTTAAACCAAAATGTCAATCCAAACCATTGATCTTGTTCGTTTTCATGAGAGATGCGTTCGTGTAAAATTTATAATTTTTGGTGTTCATTTTATACTAGATCAAGATGTCAAAACAGAATGCATTCAAAAAAATCAATCATAGTTAAACTAAATTCATTTATTTTTTGACCACCTAATCTAGTATAAAATGAACTCTAATAATCATAAAGTTTTATGTGAATGAATCTCTCATGAAAATGAACAAGATCAAAAGTTTGGAATTGATATATGGGTTCAAATTTTGAAATATAAAAGAAAAATTGAGTTTGTGACATTTTCCGGCACCAAATACTTGGGGCATTGGAACCCTCCTCTCAAATTAAAAGCAACTCTAGACCACTTTTAGGTTCACTAGATTCATTAGCATCAGGTCCACTTCTAGGTACCAGCCTCCCGGTCCTTAACCTAAATGATTACATTTCGGCAATTTAATTATATCCTTTTACATAATGAAGAAGCGGATGAGCCTGTTTTGAATGGTAAATAGAATTTGGGAGCTGACGTCAGTGTTCCAGTATTCAGAAGCAAAATGGCACAAACCTCTGGTCGGACCCTTTTAACATAAGCCGCTATACCCGCTATCAAACCGCCACCTCCAACTGGGACAAATATTGCATGGATCGGGTCGCTGTTCACCTGTCTGATAATCTCCATGCCAACTGTACCCTGCCCTGCTATGACATCTGGGTGGTCAAATGGAGGAATGAATGTGCGTCCCTCCTGCTCCCCTCTTAGTTTCGCGTATGCTTGAGCTTCATCATACGAGTCTCCCTTTAGTACAACAGTGGCACCTAATCTCTCAACTGATCGCCACTGCATATAATAATAATCATTAGATGATATAATAAGCACACATGAGAATATCCCCTTGAGTGCTTTAACATGGTGCATTCTAAAGATATCTCTCTCTCTCACACACACATACACCCAGAAAACTGCAGGAATTACATTCATATTCTCACAAAAAGGAACAGATAAATTTCATTCTCTCGCAGAAAAGGATGAAGTTGATCATGTATTGCATACAATTTCAGGCTCAAATATTCAGTGCAGTTTTGAATTTTAAGTGAACCCTACTATGACATGATTAAACATTTTGAGCTATATGTTGGGCTGAAATAGTTATTAGGTCAGTGTACCGCTTAGGTCACATCATTTTGGGGTTTTTTCTTTTCTTTGGAAAATAGCACTAATCATATTTTTCACACAAGACCCAAACTTTTTGTGATATTTGAACATAACACTGAACCGCCTGTTGCTGCAATGGAAAAGGTAAATCAATGAGAAAATTTAATCGTTGACTCTTCATAGTATCTTTTTTACTTTTTATATTTCTGAAACACAGCTTGAACCCAAATAAAAACAAGTGGATTAGATGTGAGAAACAAACTTAGATGAGTTAACTAGCAGGAAATTTGGTTAACTAGATATGAAAAAAGTCGGGGGAAAATTAGTCATTCTGTATTTATCACTTGGGTGCTATTAGCAAATTACCGGAGAAGTAACTGATGAGATGCAAATTTTTAAGGTGTAATTTGCATTTTTTTTTGCAAATAATTGGTGTAGCTTGCACAAAAGAAAAACCTGTATCTATAATCCTTTGAAATAAGTAAAGTTAGAGGAAATAATTAATACCTTAATTTCAGGAGTGGTCACTGGCATGACAATGACGGCATCACAATTCAGCTCCCTTGCAGACAATGCAACTCCTTGAGCATGGTTCCCTGCAGATGAGCAGATAACTCCCTTTTCTAACTTCTCCTTTGGTAACTTTGCCATCATGTTGTAAGCTCCTCTCAGCTTGAATGAAAATACCTATCGAAAGCATTTACTAATAACAATCAGATAAATCTCTTTTAAAATTAGACCCAAAGGATAGAGATAGATATAGGGGTCGTAATAAATAAATAACCTGCTGGAGATCTTCACGCTTGATGTAGAAATTGACTCCTAATCTGGCTGACAGTCTGGGTGCAAGCTCGAGCGGGGTCTCAGCCGCCACGTCATAAACCTTAGAAGACAATATGCTAGTTAGATACTCCATTGGGCCAAACGCCGAAGAATCCCCTTCCAGTAACTTTTGCGTATTCTCAGATATGCCCCCGAGGAATCCGCTTTCATACTGTAACGAATCAGGTGCGGTCTTCTTAAGGCTTAAAGAAGAAGAAGGAAGAGTGTTGGAGACAGAAACAGAACTGGAAGCGGTGAGGGAGGGACAGAGGCAGAGGTGACGGCGCCTCCGCAAAGGACGGGTGGAGATGGGTGACGTGGAGGCGGCGAAAGAAGAGGAAGTGGCGGCGGTGGCCATGGGTGAAATCGAAGAGAGGCGAAAGGTTTTTTTGGCGTGACTAGGGGTTAATCGCCTGAGCCGCCTTGGATACTGGAAACCTCAAACCCGAATCCGTGAATCAGCGAAACGAACAGAGAGAGATATATAGATTATAGAGAGGAGGAGAGACGGGTAGCCGGTAGCGACAAAGTGACATCGCATAGCGGGTCTTTTTTAAGTTTTGCGGGGTCCCCGTCCCGCCCCCAACGTGCGGCCCAAACCCTGAATTCACATCCTCCCCGGTACCGTAATAGCGAATCTTTTACAATCACTGGATCTGTACCGTTCTTTTTAACTCGGCACGAATCTCAAAGCCTAATAATACTGCCCCTGCGCTATCCCGAATCTCAAAGCATATGAGAATTAATCTCAAACCGTAAATTGAAGGAAATCTTTTACAGTGATGGAGAGAATACTTGTCTCCAAACCCTACCTACTTCATTTTAGTTTGACGAAATTTGATACTGTTCTCATTACATTCCGACATTTTTAATAATATTCAAATTAATTACGAAATTTTATTATATCCAGCTAAGTTGGGTATTTTAAAAATGTCTAAACCGGTTATTTCTTGACCGGTCAATTTTTTTTTTTTTTGAAACATTTGTTAGATTACTTCTTTTGATGTATAATTAACATAATTATACTAAATTACACTAAAAGAGAGACGATATTTTCACTGAGAAAGTCAAAAACAACAACGAAATTTTAAACGATGCTCGAGTATTCAATTTCAGCCAATAACTACTTTTCGAAAAGCTTACGAAAATATGCATTTTTAAAAATACCCAGCTAAGCTGGATACAATTAATATCTGAGTCAGTGCATTTCCTCCATTGCGCAGCAAATGCCAAACATAAGATAAGATATCATTTGAAGAGATGACTGGAGAAATATATAAAGCAGTGCATATGCATACTGATATATATGAAATAGACTCAATATAAGAATGTGCAATATATGTACGTAATGAGTTTGAATGAAAATTACAGTATGTGTGGCATGTGTGCTTTTGCTGAGAAGGTTTGGCTTGTGCTTTTGCTGAAATAGACTCAACCTTCTTTTGTCCGACTCAGCTCGCCAAGTCGGACATAATACAATATGTGTTACATATTACATATCTAGAAAGGTTTGGCTTGGTAAGTCGGACAAAACTTGTGAATTATTTGAAATGACAATCTGGATCATGGTTCTAAATAGTAATTATTGCATCATTACTAAAAGACTAGAAAAACGACTCATAGCGCTATATTTTAGCACCTCGGATATGAAATGGGTTGTCAAAAGCTTAATTATTTGTAGCAACTATCGTATTCATATTCAGGTCGTACAAAAGCTTATTTGAACTTTAAGGACGTCACTTTAAATCCTATTTATCCGAAGTTGGGTTCACTAGCCGCAAGTTTGAAGAAAATTTTAGCACCTCGGGTATGAAATGGGTCGTCAATGTACTCTCAGAAGAAACATATTTTTTTTTCAAACCACATCATGCATTAACTGTTTTTAAGATAATCATATTTGTTGTCTAGGCAATCTGGTTTACTACGATTAAAAATCCTATGAGTATTAAGAGGTGGTCAAGAAGTTGGTCTTTGCATGTATTCAAAAACTGAAGTAATTTACCGGATAATCTTTCTTCATATTTGCATGATGGTATGTGGGAATTACAATATGTGACCCTCAACTTCATAACACCTGAAATCGTAAATAACAGGGTGCAAAATCTATCATACCAAAGGACAGAAAACTCTATCACACATGAAATTGTGGTATTCTGTGAAAGCCTGATGATAAGAGAAATAGGAAGTGGAGAAAAGACAAAATTTTAGCATCACAATTAAGAACATGACATTTTGAAGAATGAGTTGCCAATATTGTTTTCAAGACAGGGACATTCAGTCTAGCAGGTCTTCAGTACACATAATTTGACTGACATGTTCTTAGTTTTCTCTCTGATTCAAGCCTCTACGCAAGGAAGATTGCAATTTAGAAAACAACCACCTTTGTCAAAGGCACAAGATAATGTGTTTTGGTAAGAAGAAAAGTCAAAAGTTTTTTATGTTAAAACGGCATATCAGAGCTTGAAGGATCAATCAAGGATGGCAGTTAATGTTCATAATGTGTGAAAGATGAAAGTACCACCAAGAGTGTAAGTTTTTGCTTGGCTGGTTTTTTATAACAAAATTCTAACAACATATAACTTGGCCAAAAGAAGGTGGCATTTGCCAAGCATATGCTTTTTATGTAGAGCTGCCAGTGAAAATGTGAGACACATGTTTTCTTAATGTTAATTTTTCATAGAAGTAAGATCTGAATGTTCATTTTTCCTAGACACATGTAGTAAGATCTCAATTTCTTTCGAGTTACCAACAAGAGATTGGAGAAGGACATTACAAGAGGAACAAGCCCATTAATAATTAGAAAGGGAGGAGGCAGTAAGATAGAGGATTTAATTCTAATGGCAATGTTTGTATGCTGGCAAGAAAGATGTTCTATAATATTTAGGAGAGAAATCAAGACGACTAAGGAGTAAACACAAGAGGTTCAGGATCAAGTGAGATGGTTGCAGTGACATAGCAAGGCATGATCAGTTCTTGTTTCAATTCTGATCAAACAAAAGAGTCTTACGTTTTTGCTATTTTGTCTTATTTTTTCTACTTTTGTCTTTTCTTTTATATTTCTTTAGTATTATGCTGAAATGGTTCATATTATGGAACCACTTTGTAATTGCTTAATAATTAGGTTTCATTTCGAAACCTAAAACTTTTTTCTAATCATCAATATAATAAGTACTGAGATCCTTATTTTTACTAAAAAAATTCTATCATACCAAATAATTGTAAGTCTAATCTATTTTTCATTTGTTTATTAAGTCCTGACTGTGTTTTATTTCACCATTTTCTTTTGGGTGCATGTAATTCACAATTTGAGAAGGTTACATATATTTTGGGTCTTCATTTGGTTTTATACCTTGGGGTTGCTTGGATTGGGTGGAAACATATATTTTTTAATTTCATTGTTGCTATTTGTTTGGTTGTGGAAACTTGTAGATATGTTGATAATTTCTACTTTCGTTCCTATATTTTAGTATGGTCTCATAACTCGCTCGCTAACTGTTCACTTTAACTCGTTTATTTACAACTCGAGTCAGTTCCAACTAGAGTTGGCTGACTCGTTTAATAAATGAGTTGAGTTAAGCATACCCCAACTCGCTCATTAACAACTCGAGTTACACAAAATTCGTCACAATAAATCTCATGCTCTTCTAAATGACTCCTAAGATGTTGTTCGGATTGTTTGTTTTGTTAGTTGTCTTGTTAATTATGTTTGAATTGTTTGCATTTAGATAAATTCTTATTAAGTCATTTGAATTGTTTGTGTTTGGACAAACTCTTACTAGTATATAACTATAACTAAAGAAATTGACTGGTCAAACGAGTTATGAGCCAACTCGAGTTGGATTTACAGCTCGTTATTGCCATTCCAACTCGAGTAGACTCGTTCATTAACTAAATAAGCTGAGCAGGAGTTGGAGGTAACTCGCTCAAATTCAACTCATTTACAACCCTAGTCAGTTCATATTATATATGTTGTTTGCTATTTATTTAGAATTAATTTATTTTTATTTGAGACTTAGTATACAAAAGTATCTACAATTTTTACATGGCTTTGAACAATGTATTCAGGCGTTGCGCTTATGTTAATTTAAGTGCATTTTTTTATTAATTCGGCTTGTTTGTACTGGTGTTTGTTTTCTTGGCAGATGCAGACAAATTACCAAGTAAATGAGGTCAATGTTCACGAGGAATCTGCACCAACTCTGCTCTCCACTAACTAGTTAAAATGCTTGGTAATATTTTTTCTTTTCTATTTTACATCACTGAAATATTGTTAATTACCTTTTTGTTCATTAGTATGATGAATTAAGTGGGTAATATGGTTAGATAAATGGGTGATCATAACATCACTGATTGAGATTTTCAACTTGTCAAAACACATTTACCATGCCATAAGTCAATCTATAACTTGACTGTTGCTCCATTATCAATTTGATAAGCAACTAGTTTGACCTAAGAAATCCAGTTCTATCAATTTGATAAGCAACTGTTGCTCCATTATCAATCTTTATCCTTATAAAAAAATGTCAGAAAGAAATTTACTCAAAGTGAAGTAGAGAAATAAAAAGAAACAAACCAAGAAAATCAAGCATCATCACATAAGATCAATTATTTCATAACACTACTAAATACTGCTGGTGGGTAATATAGATGACAGAGAGCTACGTTTGATATAAATCACCTGTCAATGCATTAACACCACTCTATTATTCACACAAAATAAGTGTAAAAAAAATAAAGAGCACATCATTCAACCAAAACAAAAAAAAGGAATAAGAAACAGAGGGCATACTACCAAACTATACAACCGTATGATACATTAATAAAAAAGCAACAATAACACAACTAGTCACATACTCAACCCCAAAGGAAAGAGTCCACTAGCTCACTAAAATGGTTAAGCTAGTAAGACCAAAACAACCCACATTAACCCTCTTTAGCATTGTTCATAAAGGCCTAGAAGGGTGATAATGCTACCTAATTTTAATAGATAGATGTAGAAATATGTAAAAGCTAAAAATGAGTAGACTGATCTACTCTAGTTCCTTGACTTGGGAGAATCTATTCTTGAGCATTGCGCATCAGCCCAGCTCTTGGTGTGTTTCTGACAAATCAGAGCCATAAGAAGTTAAAATAAATTTCTTTCTCTGTGTGTGCCAATCTTATCAGTATAGTACAAATGCTGGTTAAGAGAAGTTGGTTATACCTAGCAGGTGGTAGCTGAGCAGTGTTTTGTGCAGGAAGCTTAGTGTTTATAGAGAGACGTTTAGCCTTTACATCTTGGTCCTTCTCCATTCGAATTGCAGCAACCTCCTTCTCCATTGCTGACATTTCCCTCCTCATTTTCTTCCCCTCCACCTCCATTGCCTTTGTCAGTGTTTCGACCTTCTTTGCCAGCATCTATTGCGCATATAAGCAGTCCATTAGTAAAGCTGCTGTTGGTATTTGGAAAAGAAGTACTGGTTTCAGTTGCCTCTATTACTATATCATTGTGCACTCTCTCGTCCAAAACACTACCCCCACCACACCCCGCATGCACCTCTTTTTAAGTTCATATTTTTTTTGCTCTGGGTGTGATGATGAGGTGAGATCTACCAACAAAATGTCTGCATTGGTGTACATTGAACAGTTCAGATGCCACTGCATTAGCACAACACTCGTCGAATTACTAGTACATACCAACATAAGTGTAAAAATTACCTCAATTGCATCATCTTTATCTTTGAGGCTCTGATCTTTCTCATGACAAGCCTTCCTTAGAGAAACCACCTCCTTCTGTAACATGTCATACAACAAGCCAGAAACAGTATCCTCCAATTCGCCACTTGGCAACTCTCCGTTGGTCTTCTCATCCAAATTATTCTCTGAACCATCAGTGGACCCATTAAGCGAGTGACCTGAACCATTAACGAGGCGCCCATCAAAAGACTTTGATGCTCCTTTAGCATGACTCACTATTGTAGTGGCAGTGCTAGAGGATCTCATTTGGAAGGAGGGTCTCCTGGCTAGAAACCCATTTGCCTTAGACCCACTATCGGCACCACCAATTGACTGACGGCGAGATGACACACTGGTACGGGCCCCACTAGCAGACATTCTCAATCCTTCCTCTAGTACTTTTAGGCGCAGGTGGAACTTTTCCTGTCATTTTTAATGTTGGTAGTTAGTAAAGGCACATCTCTGAAATAAATTTGGTGAAATTCATGAATTCAAAGTTGATTTAGTCAAAAGTCCATCACTTACCTTGAGTTGAGCCTCTGACCTTGCCGTCCTTTCTGAAATAGCAAGCTTATCTCGAAGTTGTTGCATTTCACCCTATACAAAATAAATAAAAGAGTGACAAATGCAGTATGTATCAATTGACAAAGAAGAGCATGAGTTGGAAAAGAAAAAGGAAAATTTCCTATTTCCCTTTCCAAAATCGCAGAATATTCACATATCCCAAAATAATAAATATGATCATCTTATTATGATGCGTAGAAATATAACCCTAACAAACAAGAGCAATCCACTACACCTGTTGTTACCTCCCAATTGATTAAAAAACGCCCCAAATGTGAACTACTACTCTCCTCACTCTATGAACAAGAAACGAAAGTACTTCAGGGATTTATTGTCAAGGAAAATGAATTACAAGATATTGGAGATATTTTTAATCTTCATTAGTTTCTACAGTGCTGCACTCCCAGAATAGGTTCTCTCTAGTAAGGATGTTCCATGTTATATTAAAGCTCTTTTGATAGTCTAACTTTTCCAGATTATTCATATGGGAATGATAGTCTTGTAAAATTGCAAAATCTGAAAATCTATATAGTTCCAGACAAAAATTGCATACCTGCATGAATCTTCGTTCCTCGAGCCATTGCCGAACCGGCATTACTTTGTCATTGGCATCCTTCCATTCATTTGCCACAACAACTGCAACTCTATTTGCTGTAACCTTTGCACGAGCTAGCTCTCTGTCAAGGGTCTTCCTCTCTTCCTAAACAAAGTACAAACTAGTAAATATGCCACCAAAACATGATCACAGTATTCCAGTAGTTAAATCTGTTATCTGTTGAGTTGCTCGTTCTTCTCCTTTTAATAAGCAAAAGATATTTCCTTTTACAATTCAACCTAGTTCATAACCTGCTAGAATGCGCATACTGCATTAATCAGTCAATAGTACGAAACAGGATCTACAGGAGCCTTTGCTGGATAAGTAAATTTCAGCTAAATTAATGCATACTCATCAGTCCTTTACAAAGAAAGGCAAAAAAAAAAAAGTGGAGCTAATAATTGTCACAACAATTCCAGATATTGTATTGATCGACATAGGCCATTACCAGAACAAACTGTCAGTAGGCCATGAAGCTTGTGATTGGGAATTAAATTACAAGGGAATAAGAAAAAAAAATGACAATAGTCTGAAAGTAAATAAAATAGAAAAAAGAAGTGTGTATTTACATTCATCTCTTGAACTTTTCTCTGGTAATCACGAACTGCATTTGCAGCAGCTCCACCTGCAAGAACTGCCTCTTCCAGTTCTCTCACGGTCTGAGTCAGCTTTTCTACCTCGGCTACCTTTTGTCGATGCATCTTATCCAATATCTTATTCTCCTCCTAAAGTATGACAATAACAAGTTATAAAATAAGGTACAAGCAAAAACAGTAGTTTCAGATTTAGCTGGACCAATATCATGCAACTGTACCAGATCAGATCTGTTCAATACTGAGTAGATATTTGAGCAGCTAAGCTCTAGTTAACCCAACTAAGCCCACAAATTTGTAAAATCAATACTCTTACTTGAGCAAATCTATTCTCAAGTGTGCTACTAAGCGTCAGTTTTAACATATTTAGCCACACATTATCTTTAGAATTCAATTGTGAAATTTAGTGTCAGTTAAGCTTAAATTGTCCTGAACCAGGTTATCCTCAGTTTCCCTGAATCATAAATGTGACACCATAACTGGACCTGACTGAAGCAGAACTTAAACCCAAGGTAAAAACTGTTTATTGCAATTACCTGACAGATCTCAATCTGTTTTATGAGCTCCTGGTTTTTATTTTGTAAATCATCAACTAAAGAGGCCTTTGCTAATGCAACCTCAATAGTCCTTTCTGCTTCAAGCAGAGCCGCTTCTTTGGACTTAGTAAGGCGATCAAGTGCTCTGTTGTCATCTTGTAACTTTGCAATCTGCAAAGGAACATAGTTGCTCTTAAGTCCTCTTTTAAGAAAGAAAATTTAATTATTATTACATAATTAACCCTGAATAAGCCCATATGCCCCCATAAGCAGAAAATAAAACAAAAAAAAGTTTGAAAACTGATGGGAATGTTACCTGGTCAATTTTAAATAACACAATTATCTGCTCTCATATAAAATCAAAATGAACTCATAATGGATCATGCCATACCACCAACTGTACTTGCCCAAACTTCCGGTAAAATATAAAGGACATTTGTAAAATCTTAGATTATCAAGTGATTGCAGACCCGCCCCCCCACCCACACCCAAACTTTTTTCATTATTTTCAGAGAAGTCCTATTTGAAAGAGAGATCTATCAACTGAGACCTACCATTATTGGTTCTATATAGGGCTGTTTGATATGAAAGAATATATGGGATTTTGAAGAAAAAATCTAAGAACTTCATTATTTCATTAATATTTCTCATATTTTGTTTCCTTGTTGGGGTGTTTGATGTGTTAGAAAAGTAAAAAGGAAAGCATAGAGAGAATTGGTTGACAAAGTTCAACAAATAAAGCATATGATATTCTCATTTATGATTGTGTATTATTCTGGATAATGGGTCAGAAATAACATAGGTTATGAGATTCGTTACATGTGTAATGTGCAATCAAGTCCATATAACATTAAAATTAGGCCTAACTTTTTTATCTATGGGTCCCACCTTTCCATCTTCCTCTACATTCTCTTGTTATCCAGTTAAAAATAAGAGAAAATGAAAAGAAGCAACAGAAGGGGACCATGGCCCAACAGGATTAACATTTCTTGGAAAATTTGGACATCAAACAACCCAAGGAAAGAAAGAATCTGGAAAGACTCTTCATTTCCCTCATTTTCCACCATTTCAAACGTCCCCAATGTTCTTTCTGTTTTCCTTCAAAAACATGATTACCAATGAATACGGATCTGTCTTTCTTGGAAGATGCCGAGCTCAAGTTTGACTATGTTTGCTTTATTATATGAATGGTCCTTACTATAGGAACCTTTTTTTGCAAAATGTGAAAAGAAACGGGCTATTCTGGCAATCAAAAGCAAAAAAAAAAAAAAAATCTAGAGCAACATGGTAAAAAGAGTTTTTTTTTATTAATCTTCCAAGATTCTACCTAAACAATAGAATAGACAGAGAAGAAGATGAGTACCTCAGAGCGAGCCAGCTTTAGCTCTGCCTCTAAAGGTGCGAGAATGGCCTCGATTGGGGGCATGTCATCATCCTTCTGTGCTGCATGAACTCTTCGAAGTGTCGCCTCGGCAGCAAACTGGGCTGACAGTGCTTCTTTTTTCTCTTCATTTATTTTCTTTATCTCTAAATTCTGCATAGATATCAAATCATTGACTGAGCAGTGTATCATGAATAAAAAAAGACAAGAAGCAGAATTTAACTTTTGCTATGTTGTCTTTCTGATATTTCAGCAAGCATGCAGTACAAAGTATTAGGAAAAGGGTGGGTTGAAGTATCAGATTCAATAGAGCACCAAACTTATGAAAGGACGTATTGTTAATCGCTGAGTATTTTACTCATCATGACTCTAAAGTAAGACTGGTATCATGCAAAATATCAACCCTAAACCATAAATAGGTGTCAATGGGTCTAGTCTGATCGGATTGGGGGTAAATTTAGGCCTCGCTTGAGAAGTTTTGTTGGCTCAGGTGTAACTGAGGGCCGTTGGCAATGAGTATGTCCATTCCCAAATATGTTTACAGGAAACAAAGTAAAATACCACTTTCTGATGATTTGGAAAAAATAGAGTGAGTGTCTAATAATGTTTAACAGTTCACCAAATACAAATTGCCATCTAAACTAATGTACACAATTATTTGTACTTATATCTAGCATAGATTTATAGCTATATGCCTATAATGACTAATACAGAGACTGGTCATGTTTACTGGGCTAAAGCGTGACCTTGCCAGCCTAGGTCTCAGGACTGGTTAAAGTGCGCATAGCACCCAATTTGAGGTAGAAATTCTATGATTTAAATTTAATAAACTAAATGCAGTTTAAGCAGAGAGAGAAAGAGAGAAATGTATAGGTCAAGAAAATTTGGTTGTCAAGGACAGTTGTCTCGTTTCATAGTTTAAACCTTTCTATTGCAATAACTTGTCAAGGACAAAGCAGAATACTAGAATGAATACAAATGCAAGCCGAGCTGGAAATGCTAGAAAGTTATAAAATAGCCAGGCATCTATCTCCTTTTTTACAAGAGATTGCGTGCTTTGGGTGAATTTAGAAGTACAAAAATTATCTCAAGAGAAGAGAAGAAGCATCATTACCCTGGTCTCCAGAAGAGATTCAGTCAGCTTGAGCTTCTCATCCACTTTGGCCAACTCTTCAGTAAGCTTAATTTAAAAATAAATAAATAAATAAAGTAAGGCAAGCCCATAAAGTATGGACAGATTAAGTTTTTCCAAAAGATCTGCTCCAGTTATGAATAATTTGAGGTAATACTGTTACCCACCAGGTACACAACCTAAGTATGTATAGTCTTTAAGTCTCTGAAGTAAAATATTCTAATAATACCAATCACTTTTTCCAATGCAGTCTATAATAAATTAATAATAATGATGGTACATAAATAATTTTAATAATGATTAAAATTCTAGTAATCTTACTTCTTCACAGGCCTTCTCTCTTACTCGATCTGACAGCTTGAGTGCACGTATCTCTGCTTGTGCCTCCGTTAATTCCCTCTCCTTATCTAAAACATAGCGCAAAAGGCAGCAATACAACCTTAATCGTATTTTGCAAAAAATAACTTAAAAAGACCCAAAATTGACTCAGATCGAGGCACATTGCATACCTCTGACCTCATTCTCAAGTCGGGTCAGCTCGACTCTAACTGGATCCGACCCGTGGAGCAGATTTATGAACTCTTCCACCTCTATACTAGGCTTAATAGAGGTACGACGTTTCTCCATTGCTGGATCCGTCTAATGCTGTTCGGATCCGATCTCGCGTCAAAGATTTAGATCAGAAAGAGGCGGAGAACAACATGAAATGCATCAAAGCCCCTGTAATGAGGAATTCGAGTATGGTTACCCAGGGAGAAAATTTGATCACTTCGTAGTTTTGCTTATCCGAAGATTAAGAGTCTAGTAATGCGCGCTCGTATTGTATCTTTATTATGTGATTATTCTCTCTCTGTCTCTGTCTCTCTCAATCAAGTCGCTTGTTTTAAGGTGAGTACCAGTGTGACAGCGGTTGTTAGTGTGATCTCCTACAAAATGAGAGAGAGAGAGGTTAGCTAATTGAGTCCATCCTCTCCGGCTAAAGGACAACTGGATACTCCAATGCTAAAGCCACGCGAATACGCGATGACGCGATGACGCGATAGTATAATAAGTATTTATTCGAATAATTTAGACATAATATTAATTTCAGAGTAGAACTAGGGTGCTCCTAAGCTCATCAAGCCCTTCGTGAGCGCGACTCTAAAATTTATCGAATTGACTTCAAATGACATTTCCAAACCGTTAGATGTTCAATCTATATTAAAATGTGCTTGGAGACCAAATTTTACATTTTTGGAATTTTTTTACTATTTATTAAGATGGTTTGAAAATCACTGTTTTCCAATGGTGCAGAATTTTAATAAAAACAGCGATTTTCAAACCGGCTTAATAAATAGTAAAAAAATTCCAAAAAATGTAAAATTTGGTCTCCAAGCACATTTTAATATAGATTGAACATCTAACGGTTTGGAAATGTCGTTTGAAGTCAATTCGATAGGTTTTAGAGTCGCGCTCACGGAAGGGCTTGGTGAGCTTAGGAGCACCCTAGTTCTACTCTTAATTTCATATTATTTTATTGAGAGGGTTCAAATGCCTCCATTTTTTATGTCTCCACCGTGTTTTTATTTTTAAAAACTTTAATAACTCAAAATTTAAAACTTAAAAATTAAAATAAAACCGTTAGATGTGATCTACATCATTTTATCTATGCACGTATAAAAAATTATTACATTTCAATTTTGTTTTGGTTGTCATCAAGAGCTTGTAAAAAACGTGCTAATATGGATAATTTCTAGACGTTGATTTTTCAACTTATTGATTCACATAAAAACAAAATTGAAATGTGATAATTTTTTATGAGCACATAGAGAAAATAACATAGATCACATCTAACGGTTTTATTTTAATTTTTAAGTTTTAAATTTTGAGTTATTAAAGTTTTTGAAAATGAAGGCATTTGAACCCTCCTCTGTTTTATTTAACATGATGCACAAAATATTGAGTATTTATTAAAAACAAAAACAAAATACTGAATAAGCGAAATAATAGAATGAAGTAGGTCCGATGCTTTTAGGTTTGACGTACAGATTTTAAAGCAATATGCACATATCATAAAGAGGATCAGACAATCTTAGAACCTATCAAACTATAAATAGATGTCTGATGCTCATCAGACTTCCTCCGTGCTTGCAAAATAAACATATATAAGGCCCTGTTCGGCGTTAAGAAGGGAATGGGCGTGAACATAGGATTTGAACTAAATTTTATTATGCTCGTGGGTATAAAAAAATTTACTCTGAGTAATTTTTTTTTTTCACGGCAACAGTATTCATCTGAACACACTCTAAGTGTGTGTTTAGAATAAATGTAATTAACAAAGGTATCTTAGAAACCTTACAACATGTCTGTCAAATGTATTATGAAACCGTAATTATGTTTGTAGAAATATCATTGTGAAGTAAAGTGATAAGCTTATATATGATTCAAAAATAATTAGGCAGGATCAATATATGTTCGTGATTCGATATAATACTTATAATGTACCGTAAGTATCAAAATATTGATATTTTTGTAAATTTTATTAATAGTATTATTAAAAAGAATAGATCACTTGACAATAATTATTTTGATAATTTTAATAATAAATTTAAAAATAGACAAACAAAATTCAATAAGTAAAAAGTAAATCATAAGTATATTATTGAACGTACATAAAATCTAGTAATTAAATTTTATGCAATTTAAGTATATCAACTCTCATTGTTTTTTATAGACATGATATGTAAATAATACAGAGCGATCTAAAATTGTCAACATAATGCTTTGTCAAATAATCTTCTCTTTCAGATAAATAGTTTGTTGTTTGTATACTTTGACAGGTTAAAAAATAATTTGAGACGGTGCCGGAAAAGAATAATATGAAGATGAGAGTTAAAATGTCTCGATTGTGTAACGTACTTACGACAAGAATGAGACAATATTCGCGAGAAATATTATCAGTATATCCTCGTGGATACTTCCGTCACTAATAAAAAGTCACCTTTCTGTCAGTATAACATAGCAGATAGTCACTTTTTACCTTCGCGAAACGAATACTATGACATTCTTGTAGTATACTTGATAACTAAGTAACGTCAAAAGGCATGCAGGTGTCATTTTAACGACTATTGTGATCAAGTCTTTCTCAAAACGAAAAAAGAGTACTACTGTGATAAAGTCTCCTCCTAATTAGAGTATTAATTGTTATTTATTTACTAAGATCAATGCAGGTGGCGTTTAATTACTATGTATTGTTGTTTATTTATTATTATTGCTGTCATTTAATATAGTCATCATCACTCGTTAGAAATAGAGCCCATCATATATAAATAAATAAATCCATCATATCTATACGGAACCAGAGTAGGTCCGATGGGCATTGGACCTACCTTGGTTCGATGGGTTTGATGACCATCCAATCTACATCAAGATTCGTGTGCTCTGCATCAAAATCCGTGCAAGTCTGTATCAATTTTCGTGAGCATAGATCTTGATGCTAATCGTACGGTGATAGAGCTAATTGAACCTAAATGTAAGTCCGATGCCCATCGGACCTACTCCTATCTCTATCTATACACGTACTTGAACACGTGTGATGTCAATCAAGATAACATTCACAAGTTGTGCTTCACAAACCTGAACAACAAACAGCTAATGCAATTATGAAAAAGAGAGATAGAGAGAGAGAGAGAGACAGCACGTGGCTGTGCAGTGTGTCTGGACTCTGAAGGCCCCTTTACCTCTCTTTCAAGCCAAAGAATCACTTCTCTATATATATTCACCCCACCTGTTGCTTAATTTGCTGAGATGATAAGCTCTGGTTAAGTTGTAACAGTCTCTACCAGTACCACTATCGCTACCACTACCCACGAAAAAGAATTCAGATCCTCTGTGTTACTCGAGAAAATAAAATGAGCTCTCAGCCGGTGGATTTAAATTTACACGAATCTCAAAGCACAAATAATACTGCCCCCTCCAATCACCCGAATATCCACCGGCTGAGAGCTCATTTTATTTTCTCGAGTAACACAGAAGATACTGGTTCCACGAAAAAATACCAACAAAAATTGTGTCCTAACAACTAAAGAAAAAAAGTAAAATTTACGAAAACTCGGGAAGTTATTCAAATAGTACGGAACAAATTAGTTCGCTTTTTTTTTTTATTGAAATAAATTGGTTAGTTAACCATCTCTGTTTGTCAATTATTGCTCCGTACTCGGTATTTGATTTTTGTTGAGCTAGATGAGAATATGAGATGACTAAAGTAAAGTCGTCTGAAATTCAAAATCTACCGCATGATTGATTTCTCAAATAATTGACTAAAAGTCTATATATAACCCCAAATCTCAGCAACAAGGGACAAAAGTGACAAAGTTTGCATTGCATTTTTAAACTCATTTCAACATCAATCAATTGCCAGACATGCACAGAAAACTCAGCAAGGGACAAAAGTGACAAAGTTTGAATTCCATTTTAACCTCATTTCTACATCAATCAATTGCCAGACATGCACAGAAAACGGTAAAAGACAGACATTTCAACTGCTGGCTGCTAGCACAATGACTTGTTGACTTGTTACATTAAACTAGAGAAGATCATTTTAACATCCCAAAATAAATTCAAGGATCGATATGAAACCATATGCGTCTGAGCCTTACCTTCTTTCATCCACAAATATGCCTTAATTATGCGCTGAAGAAGTAATAACTGGAATTAATCCATGTTGAGAATTTCTTTGGCAAAGAAGAGAATCTACCACGTGAGATTTCCATCGCGAATCTACCACATGAAACTGAAAAGGCAATAAAGCCGCTAGAAATAAGAATCTATATATCTCTTTGACATAAAGCTAACGTACAAGAATTTCTTTTATAAACCATAATAAAAAATATATCTTTACAAAACCAACATGATTACCTTTTTTTTTTTACAAAAACCGTAAGAACCGAAATATCATTTCGATCCGTTATTTTTTTTTATTCCGGACCGAAATCATTTCGATTTCGGTCCGGTTTCCTTTTGAATTTTCTGTGGCGGCTCATATAAAAACTTGTGAAACCAATACCACAGAAAATCTAAAAAGAAGACCGGACCGAAATGCCATTTTGGTCCGGAATACAAAAAAATAACAGATTGAAATGACATTTTGATTTTTATAGTTTTTATAAAAAAAAAGAAGTAATCATGATGGTTTCATAAAAAAAAATTAATTATGGTTTATAAAAAAAATTCAACCTACAAGTTACAACACAATAAAGCGTCTATCAAAAAGTAAAAGCTTATTCACAAGGCAGTTGTCATTTCGGTATTTCGGTCTCTATTTGAATTATAGGAATCCGCTTTGAGATTCATATCAAGTTAAAACGGAAGTTGCAAATCTAGTTCTATACGGTATGGTAAGGTACCGCACTACATTTGAACCCCTCAGGCCTCAGGCCTCAGACCTGGATCCGTATCCCTGAGGTTATCTGAGGATAAATTCAGACCGTTTTTTCTTTTTGAAGAAAAATAGAGGTCATGTCCATATTTCATTGAATAGAATGGTTACAAACTTTGTATTCATTACATATGACAGATGGTCACAAATAAAAACAGAAAAATGCTCAAAAACAGTTGAGATTCGAAAGTAATTATGAAAAGTTTAGTAAATAAAGAAAACAAAGAAAACTAAAAAAGAAAGCGAAAAACAAAAGGATAAAAAACAGGGTTTTATTTGCAATTTCATCTCCCCGAGGCTGTCATCAGACTGGTGTGCTTGTATGAAGGTTTCCTTTGCCGGTACCGGCTTCTCCGTACCAGAGGGAGGTACCATACTTTACCAGCATGTTCTGCCCCGTGTTAGTGTTCTCTTTTGCTTTGGTGAGATCTTCCTTTAACTTGTTAAAAAATCAACGTCCATAAATTATCCACATTAGTTTATGTTTTACAAGCTATTGATAATAATCAAAACAAAGTTTACATATTCATAGAAAAATCATAAACAGTTTTGTTTTAAACAATATAGAATTAAAAATAGAGGCATAACTGCCTATTCAGTTTTCACTTGATGGTGTCCCCGATATTATGCTTTGAACTTGTTTAAATTAATATTGTTTGTAATCTAGATTACAGTTGCTTCTATTTAAGATGTATATATTTATTAAAAATTTACTCCATTACATCAAATTTACATGTTCATTTGATCGGATAATTGTGCTATATTATACAGCTCTTCTAAAATTAAATAACAAAAATGTGAAGTTATTTTATTGTAATCAATATTTTCTTACTAAATCTTTTAACTAAATTTAAAATAGAAACTAATCTTAAAATAATTCGTTGTGTTGGCTTTGAAATATCCAAAATAGAAAACAGAATGAACCAATAATTCATCTTAGAAAATTTCTTCGTTTACACTACATTACAAAAGTACAATATTATCATTCCCGCATCAACGCGTGGGCTCAACTAGTAGGCAGGAGAAACATCTGCTCCGCATAAACAAGGGTGGAGAATCTATCAATATAAGGTTATTCGAATAAGATATATTGAACAACATATTAATCCAAAGTCATTTATAGAAAATGCTTTATTGCAAAATATGAATATAGTTCGGCAACCAAATTCCCATCATTTATAGAAAAAGCAGGATCTGGTGCTGAAAGCAAAGCTACTCCTTATGTATTAACCCTCCGAAATTATAGAAACTCACAACCGGATATGAGAAGAACAGTACATATAATTAACAATAACTATAAATCACCACAAAACTTTTTAAAAGACTTATTTAAAATAAACTCTCTTTATTTTTTATCTCAGATATTTATGTGATGACAGTTGGAGCTGTGCGGCCAGTAAAATGCTCCATCTTGGACATGTTAATGGCAACATCCACCTGTTGAAATAAAACAAAAAATATATATATCTATAAACATGAAGCTCTAAAAGATAAATAAGAAATAGGAGCTAAAATGGAGAGAACTCACAAGTGGGGCAAGTGCATCTTGGGAATCCCTCCCAGTCTTTGTAGGATCCTTCTCATACTGTTCAATATATACACGAATGGTTGCGCCAACAGAGCCAGTCCCAGAAAGGCGGTAAATCTGTAGCAATCAAAATGGGTATTACAGAGTTGCTTAGAAAGAGCAAAAGAAGTAATCATGGTATGGAAGATTTTGAATGAGAAATGTTTATGTTGGTTAGATCAATAATTTGAAGAAATAGGCATATAACAGAACTTAATTGACAATATAAAAGGAAAGCAGGTTCGAAACCCGACTGTGAGATCCCTTGTAGATAATTAAAATTGAAAGGATTGATCCCCATTTTCATCTCAAGAGTAACTTTAATTATTGCAACAGTGACTGTTGATCGATTTTACCATGCATTTCAGAAATTCATGCAAACAGCTCAAGCTGGACTGACTCGATGAATTACTTCCCCATTTTCATCTCAAGAGTAACTTTAATTATTGCAACAGTGACTGTTGATCGATTTTACCATGCATTTCAGAAATTCATGCAAACAGCTCAAGCTGGACTGACTCGATGAATTACTTACCAAGCGTGAACCGTCATTAAAAATAAAACGGATTCCCTGTTTCGAAGAGATAGAACCATCGACAGGATCCTTGTACTCGAACTCATCTGCCTTGATAACAAAAGATACCTCTGGCTTGATCTTCCTTATTAACCTGAAAAAATTAAGGTGCATTTAACTATAGTCCTAATTTGTTAATTAATAACTCTTAAGATTCAAATATGAGTAATAGAAAACCTTCTACTCTAATCATCAGATTCTGCTACCAAACTACATGGTATGTGATGGTATTACAATTGCATATAAAACATAAATAACCTTCTACTCTGAGGTGCATTTTAGTATACTCCAGATTATGCATGCTTAACATTGATGCATTAAACAAAAAATAGTAAATAACTGAAGTAAATTTAATTTTATTAAATAAAAACATACACGTTCAATTCACCAAGATCATACTGCAGCTTAACAAGACTGTTCATGAGTTCATTTGCCCCTGCAGATTCCACATTCTTCACGGAAAAACGAGAAAAATAGAATTAGAGTAGACAACAACACAAAAAGAACTAGAAATTAAATGAAACCATATGAATAAGAAGAGTAAAAATTGAGCGAGAGTACTTCGTAATCGTATCGAGTGTAGTAGTGGCGACCATATGTGGACCAGTGATTGACGACAATTTCTTCAACTGAGATCAGTTTCTCATCTCCTTGAAGTCTGTCCTTGTTTTTTAAAGCAAGGATAGAGAGCCAAGCTAGCACTGCCCAGATACCATCTTTCTCGCGGATATGATCAGAACCTGGAATTTAAAGCCAACAGATTAGTAAACCAACTAATAGGATACATCTCAATTTAGATTCAAGCTTCCAATTATAAATATCCTACTAATAGAATCAAAGAACCTCACACAGTCATATGCTCATAGCATTTACAATTTTAAGCTATGCAAATTATTATCTAACTGCACCGTGTAGTTTCAAAGGTCAGCCAACACAAGTTCTTTGCAGCTCAATCAAAACAAAGGCTTAAAGCAAGATAAAACTGACAAAAAGTAAAAGAATAAGAAATGAAAATTTCAAGAAGTATAAACCTGTGCCAAAGCTTTCTTCACCGCAGACTGAGCAGAGCCCAGCATCCATCAAATTCCCAAAAAACTTCCAACCAGTAGGAACCTAAAACACAAAATAGTGATTTGATAGTAATGTACACAAGATGAGTGGTACACGCATCATGAAACAACATTATGGTTCTACCTCAAAGAATTTAAGGCCAAGTGCTTTTGCAACAACATCAAGGGCAGCCGATGTAGGCATGCTCCTGCACATTAAGTCAGTAAATAAATTGTTCAAATTATTCAAATATGAAGAAGAAAAAGCCTCAAGTATGAAGTATTGATTAATCAGTATACAATTTTATTACAAACAGAAATGGTTACTACCTAGCAACCCCTTTCAAACCAGAGGCAAAATAGGGAATTGCCTCAACTGCATTGGCAGCAATTATAGCCACAGAGTCCGATGGCGTGACAAAGAACCTGACAAAAATAAAATAAAATAAAATAAAACAAAACAATACAAAGCAATAATAAATTTTTACCAAACTGCAGTTGTACTTTATCAATTTCCTTCAAAAAAAAAAAATTCACATTCTTCTCTGCTTCATTTGAGCTACTAAATGGAAATACCATCATCTATACCTTTTTCCAAGAATCATGTTACGATCTGCATCACCATCGGCTGCAGCACCAAATTCAGGTGGATCTGAAGCAGGCGACTTGCCGAGCCCCATCCGTGCAACCAACTCTTTTGCATAGGTCAGATTTGGGTCGGGGTGGCCGCCACCAAAATCTTCCTACAGATTTCAATCCATGCCATGGTCAGTTGGTCAAATAATCTAGAGATGAGTCATAACATTAAACAAGTTCTTGCTAACCTGCCCCCCCAACCAAACACACCCTTAAAGTCTATAGCCATGACAGATTAGCATTTTGTAAACCCCCAAAGGAAATTTTCAAAATTACCTTGGGAACACAGTTCAACAGTGAGCTTTCATCAGCTCCAAGCTCTTCAACAAAGATCTTGTGTGCATAACCTCCAGCAACACCATGAAGCGCATCATAGCTGCAAAATAATTGCCAAACAAATGATATTTAAAATTAGGAGATTTTAGAGTCAACAGAAACTTTTTTGCAAAATAACAGGAAAATACAAAGGCATACCAGAAAGAGAACTTAGGAGAAGTAAGCAGCTTCTTAATCAACTCGAAGTCAAAGATTGATCTGAAATCCATTATACATCAGGCTTACAAAGATTATACATAAAACAAAGTGCATGTTATAATTTCTTGAATCATATGATATCTAAAGATTTTTATAGTGTGGTTAGAAACACGGTAAGCTATAGAAATAGAACTCACTTCATTAGCTTGATATAATCAGTAGTAGAATCAAATACTTCCACATCAAATTGACCTCTTGGTCCAGTGAAGCTAGTGACCCCAACTTTCGAAATATCAACCTGTACCATTAGTAATATTTTTAAGAGCTTTCAAGAAAAAAAAAATTGTTCTTTCAAAATGTTTAAGACCTCAAATCAAGCCTTTTATCAGCCAGGAATTTTGATTAATAAATTAATGAAATAAAAAGACTTGTACCTCGGGTAGATCTTCAGCAATAAAATATTCTTTGATTGTTGTTGTGTGGATAAAGATCTGATTTGTCACCGATTCAGGTGCAGGTCCACCGTTTTCCATATTGTACTTGATTCCAAAATCCTGAAAAAAGACAGGGAAAATGTCTCTAGTACCAATTTGAATTAATCAAGTCTTAAGGTCCACATATTTAAAGAAGATATCAACATTTTGACTGCATATCATTCTTTTATTATTTATGACCGCTTTCCTGCTATTAATTGCATATTTACATGCCTATATGAAGAAAATAACAAATAGAGAGATAACTAGTACTATAGAGACAGATATCTGTACCTCAGTTGGGCCACCAGCGTTATGACTAGCTGTCAAAATGAAAGATCCAGTGGCCTTTGCACCCTGTCAATAATCATATATTCCTTTCTATTAGAAACACGACTCAACTGCAACTTTCAAGAGTAACATCATAAACAACTCTTCCACATCATGACCTCATTATAATATAAATCATACTCACATCATGACCAACTCTTTCACGAATGACAGCTGAAACAGCAGGGGTAGAAAGTAGCCCATCTTGTGCAACCCAGACACGCCTTACATGATTACCAGCAGCCATTTTTATAATAATCTATTAATAAAAGAGAAAATACATATTAATTCTAATATGGATAAGAGAATTGTAGTAATAATATAAAAATGTGATAACAGAAGCCGACCTGAATAGCTTCCTTTGAGAAGTAACGACCATCACCAGACACGACAAGGGTAGCACCTACATCAGGACAGGCAATTATAAATGATAATGAAATAACTCAACAAATATGCTTCTGCTGAACAATATTTATGTTGGATTTTAGTTCTTACCATGGACTCTGTCAACTGAAAGAGCATAAAAAGTGGATTGGACAAAGTTGTGGAGATAATTAGGCTGCTGGAACACAGTAACCTGAAAGATGTTTTGAAAATTTGTTAACTACACATCAATACTTTGTCCAAAAAGAACAAGTTAAATTCAAATTAGATAAGATACAACATCGCATGTTCAACATCTGATGATCTTGGTTAATAATAAAAAAAGCAACTGGTCGAGGTATGTTTTTGATCAGATAATTATGGAGTCTAACTTCAGACTGTAAAATTTTGAAATCGCCGTATACAAGGTGGAATAGAAAATTTGAACCAATCATTGCTACAAACTAGAATACACAAGTGATCAGGTTTCTGAAAGTCAACTACATACATGATGTAATTTCTGATCCTTGAATAAATGGAGCACAGACAAGACATTCAATGCTTGATCAGTTTAATCAGTATATCTATGTTTTGTATCATGAGCTGATAAATTTCTTAACTACACTTCAATACTTTGTCTAAAATGAGCAATTTAAACTCACATTAGAGAAGATAAAATAATGCATGTTCAAGATCTGACGATCTTGATTAATAATATAAAAAATTCATCTGGTCAACGTATATTTCTGATCAGATGATTACAGAGACTAGCTTCAGACTGTAAGATTTTGAAATCACCATATACAAGTGTAGAATAGAAATTAAAATTAATATTTAGCATAGCTACATATCTAGAATGCACATGTGATCAAGTTTTCTGAAATTCAACTACATGCATGATGTAATATCTGATCCCTGAAAAAAATGTGCACAGACAAGTCATTCAATGCTAGATCAGATTGATCTGTGTTTCTATGTTTTGTATCATGAGCTGATTAATCAAATCGTAAGATCCAATCGATAAAATAACTTCTCTCCGAACAGCTGAAACTACTGATGGATCAAAATCGAACCGACTTGATTCACATTATTACATCTAGGAAAATAACGATCTAGAAATCAAGATCCAATAATCACAAGATTCACTGCCACCGGAGAAGGATGCAGAGGATCGGATGAGATTGAGATAAATTTAAGCAGTACCCAAGCAATTCGACCTGAGAAATGGGATAAGTACCTTCTTCCTAAGGCCGGATGTGCCAGGCTTCTGACCTTCGAAAGGATTGGTCTGCTTCGAGGTAACAGTAAATCCCGCCATGGTTGAGAGAGAGAGAGAGAGAGAGAATGGAAAAGAAGGGATAGGAAGAGAGTGAGGGAGAACCTTTCGGGCTCGGGAATATATCGGGAGAAAAAACGGAAGGTTATCGACGAAACAAAATATTCGGAAGATCGTACAGATCATACCAATTCGGTACTCTGCGTTTGAAGGCCTGGAGTATGACCGTACAGATAACACCAACCCTTTACTATCGAGTTTTGCTGAAATTGGGAATTCTTTTCTTTTTCTCCCGTATAGAAGTATAGTGATTGGCAAACGGGTAAGGGCGGGCGGGCACGGGTAAAACCCGGGACGGGTCACGGGCAACGCGGGTCACGGGTAACGCGGGTCACGGGCGACACGGGACGGGTTAGCACGGGTATTTTTTTGAAAAATCCTACCCGGCCCCTCTCAAACCCCCCGGGCAACACGGGTCACGGGCAACACGGGTCACGGGCAAGCGGGTTTAGGTCCGGGTATAACGGGTCTGGTCCGGGCGAGTAATTTTTTTTTTTTTTTTTTTTTTTTTCTGCTGCCTTACTGCCTCTGCGGCTCTGCCTCACTGCCTCCGCTGATTTTTTTTTTTCTGTTTTTTTTTGTTTTCTTTTTAAACCAATAAAATACAAATCAAAATTCATTTAACATGATTGAATATTTGAACTCAATAATTATTGTGATACTAAAATCAAAATTAAAGTTACGAATTATTTTAAAACAATATTGCTTAAATCAATTACTTTAAATTTTGAACAATAAAATATAAATTAAAAATTTCTTAAATCAATTACTTTAAAATAATTTTAAATCAATTACTTTCAAATAATTTTAAATCAATTACTTTAAAACAATAAAATATAAATCAAAAATTTCTTAAATCAGTTACTTTAAAAATAATAATGAATTATTTGAAAACAATAGATTAAAAAATAAAAGTTACCCTCCTCCTTTATTCCGGGCTTGGGACCGGCTATGTAAAATAACATAGGCGGAGTTCTAACTTTTTTTTTGTTAGTAGTTCTTCTTTAAAATGAATAATTTAAAAACTAATTGAAATGTTTAGAAATTAATGATTTAAAGAATAACCATAAAGATTAAAAGAGGTTAGAAAACTAAATATAACATACTTATTTAACCTATTAAAAATAAATCCGAATTTAAAAAATAAAATCTAACCTATTCAAAAATAAATCTAATTACTTGGCATATTCAAAAAATAAATCTAACATACTTATTTAACCTATTAAAAATAAATCCGAATTTGAAAAATAAAATCTAACCTATTCAAAAATAAATCTAATTACTTGGCATACTCAAAAAATAAATCTAACATACTTATTTAACCTATTAAAAATAAATCCGAATTTGAAAAATAAAATCTAACCTATTCAAAAATAAATCTAATTACTTGGCATACTCAAAAAATAAAGCTAACATACTTATGTAACCTATTAAAAATAAATCCGAATTTGAAAAATAAAATCTAACCTATTCAAAAATAAATGCAAATAACTTGGCATATTCAAAAAATAAATCTAACATACTTATTTAACCTATTAAAAATAAATCCGAATTTGAAAAATAAAATCTAACCTATTCAAAAATAAATCTAATTACTTGGCATACTCAAAAAATAAATCTAACATACTTATTTAACCTATTAAAAATAAATCCGAATTTGAAAAATAAAATCTAACCTATTCAAAAATAAATCTAATTACTTGGCATATTCAAAAACTAAATCTAACATACTTATTTAACCTATTAAAAATAAATCCGAATTTGAAAAATAAAATCTAACCTATTCAAAAATAAATCTAATTACTTGGCATATTCAAAAAACAAATCTAACATACTTATTTAGCCTATTAAAAATAAATCCGAATTTGAAAAATAAAATCTAACCTATTCAAAAATAAATCTAATTACTTGGCATACTCAAAAATAAATCTAACATACTTATTTAACCTATTAAAAATAAATCCGAATTTGAAAAATAAAATCTAACCTATTCAAAAATAAATCTAATTACTTGGCATACTCAAAAAATAAATCTAACATACTTATTTAACCTATTAAAAATAAATCCGAATTTGAAAAATAAAATCTAACCTATTCAAAAATAAATCTAATAACTTGGCATATTCAAAAACTAAATATAACATACTTATTTAACCTATTAAAAATAAATCCGAATTTGAAAAATAAAATCTAACCTATTCAAAAATAAATGCAAATAACTTAACATATTCAAAAACTAAATATAACATACTTATTTAGCCTATTAAAAATAAATCCGAATTTGAAAAATAAAATCTAACCTATTCAAAAATAAATCTAATTACTTGGCATACTCAAAAAATAAATCTAACATACTTATTTAACCTATTAAAAATAAATCCGAATTTGAAAAATAAAATCTAACCTATTCAAAAATAAATCTAATAACTTGGCATATTCAAACACTAAATATAACATACTTATTTAACCTATTAAAAATAAATCCAAATTTGAAAAATAAAATCTAACCTATTCAAAAATAAATCTAATAGCTTAAATTTTAAATTACTCTAGGAAAAACAAATATAATTACTCTACAAAAAAAAAAATCTAACATTCAATTTTAATACTAATATTCTATACAAAATCTAACAAAAACTAATTTAAGTTAAACTAATTCAAACAAACTATAAATTTAACATTCTATATTTCAATTTAACAAAATTTAATCTAACATGAAATAAATCTAACCTTTAAATCTCGCGGGAAAATTTTGCGGGAGGTGACGAACTTCGTAATTCCAATACCTTCGTAATTCCGTTGCGTATTCGTAGAATGAATTAAATTTACAAATATATATTTTTTTTAACAACAAAATTAAAATTGAGAATAATGAAAATATTGAGATTGAGATTGAGAGAATGAGAGATGAAAATATTGAGATTGGGATGTGAAAATTTGTGAGGGATGGGGGTGTATTTAAAGAGTTTTGTTTGAGGGGGGGTATAATTTGAAATTTTAAAACAAAACTAAAAAAAAAAAAAAAAAAAAAAGAGAGGAAGGGGGGGCTGGAGGGGTCCGGGTGGGAGGGTGGGAGGGGGGGCTGGAGGGGCAGGGGGGGCCCGGGCAGGGGGGGGGGGGCTGGGGTCTTGGGGGGAAAATTCGAATTTCAAAATCTGAAAAAAAAAAAAAAAAAAAAAAAATGAGTACAGCTGCTGTCTACTGAGCTGACAGCTCTGGTTCGGGTTTCGGGTACGGGTAGGCGGGTACGGGTAGGAGGGCACGGGTCTACGGGTAGGCGGGCACGGGTACGGGTACGGGTAATACGGATCCACGGGTCGGTACGGGCGGGTACGGGTTTGAAACGGGACGGGTATCACGGGTAAATTTTAAAAAAATCCGTACCCGGCCCTTCTCAACCCGTACCCGTTGAACCCGTGTACCCGTGCAAAACCCGTGCACGGGCACGGGCAGGGCGGGCACGGGTCCGACCCGTGGGGGTATTTGCCAAACACTATAGAAGTAGAACGAAGAGAATGAGGCAAATGCTAGCCATTGAAGTTATATTATATCAAAGAAATTTAAAACTTGACTAAAAATAAATTTCATATGAAAATTTTACTATAATTACCGCAAATAATTACATCTATAGTTTTACACCGACTTTTTTTTAATATTGTAGACTTTGTTTCCACTGCATTTTAAAAAATATTATAAACTTTGTTTCTACTGCATTTTTTAAAAAGGGGAATTTCACCTATACCCTTCAAAAACTTTAAAATTACGTATTCTCCTCTCTAAACTTTGAAATTACGTATTTCTCTCTCTAAACTTCAAAAACTCTCAAATTTATCAATTTTATTGTCTTTTATATTAAAACTCATTCTAAAATTTTAAAATACCCATTTTACTCTTTATTAAAAGTATATAAAAGCCCATCAAACTCAAATTTGAATATGAAAGGTTCCTTTACTGTTCGATCCGCACGCATCACATTAAGATCTGTGCGCATTGCTTCAATATTCGTGCTGATCTAGCACGCACGAATCTTAAAGCACTTCTGATCCGTGTGTATCGCATTAAGATCTGTGCATGTCACTTCAATATACGTGTGTGTTCGCATAAAGATTTGTGTTGATCTTGCGCGCATAGATCTAAAAGCAGTTCGGACAGTAGATGAACCATTCAGATTCAAATTTGAGTCTGATGGGCTTTATATGTTTTTAATAAATGGTAAAATGGGTATTTTATAAATTTAGAATGAGTTTTAATGTAAAAGACAATAAAATGAGTAAATTTGTGAGTATTTGAAGTTTAGAGGCAGAAATACGTAATTTCAAACTTTAGAAGAAGAAATATGTAATTTTGAAGTTTTTGAGGGGTATACGTGAAATTCCTCTAAAAAAAGAATTTTATTATTTTAAATAGAGGTGTCTGATTGAAAACGAAAAGATATACTCAGATCAAATTTATTTTTCTAGTATCATATGTGTCATTTAACTCTTCTTTCATTTCATATTTCTTTTGAAGAAGAAATGTGAGGGTCACGCTTCCAGATTCCATTAATAGACACCATCACATCAATGGTGTCAAGTAGAAGTTACATTTATTTAATCTATTTTTTTAATAATGAAAAAGGAAATAAAGTCACATTCGATACATGATCGAAATTTTAATCGAACCGATCAATTAAATTATTAATCGATGTTCAAATTTAGATAATATATAATTTTGTCATTTTTTATCATCCTGTTTTATTTTTTTTCTCTTTTCATCTTCCTTTCCTTTCAGTTCAGAACTTCAGATCTAAGTGTTTTCTTTAATCATTAACGTGAGAGAGAGGAAGTTTTATAAGTGAAAAAAAAAGGGACCCGGCCAAAGTCGCAACTTACAAGCCACGTGAAAAGAAGCGAAGGTTACGTGCTTACGTCCTTTTTTTTCTTCTCTTATTATAAGGTTGAGAAAAATTTCACCTTAAATTTTTAATTTATTGCAAAAAGATCCAAAATGAATTATTTAAGAGATTTGAATTTTGGGGTGTTCCATAAAGGAAATGATATGAAGGAGAGGCGGAAAGAAATCACCTCTTCTACATTCTGCTTTGGAGTGATAATTGATGAGAACAATCATTGAAATTATACAGCGATTTTACCTTTGTTCCGTTCGCCTTCTGTTCACTTTTTTTTTTTTATTTTATCATTATGGAATAAGTAATCGAGTGCGAACCAAGTGCGGTCAAGATCGGTCTCCCCTCTGCTCACCCTCACAGTTTTGAATTCAGATTCAGTGAAGTAACTCAAAAATTGTGTTTTGGATCGGGACCATCCGATTCGAATCCATAATCATCCATCTAAAGTGAAGTGCACGCATTCCGAGAGACTGATTTGAATTCCGAAGCGATCTCGAGCGACGGATTCGATTCGGACGGTCCCGATCCAAAACTTAAAAATTGGGTTACTTTAGGGGATCCGGACCCCACAGTGTTTAGCTTCTAAAAAAGTAGTTCATAAAGTCTTCTTTAGTATCTCGATAAAAAAAAATATTTCATACACAAATCTCAACAAATTTGAATGGCTGGGATCGAAAAAGCAGAAATGTATTTTTCTCTAAGAAAAACACCTGAGTTGGTTCCTTCGCCTTCTGTCCACTCTCCTTTTTATTTTATCGTTCTGGAATAAGTAATCGAGTGCGAACCAAGTGCGGTCAAGATCGGTCTCCCCTCTGCTCACCATCGCAGTTTTTAGCTTCTAAAAAAGTAGTTCATAAAGTCTTTTTCAGTATTCAACACATTCTGTTAATTTTTAAATTATGAAATGCAACCCGACACTCATGTTACTCCAATACTTTATATATGATCTTGTATCGTATCCGATACGTATCGTATCTCTGTATCGATATCTATATCCGTATCACTTTGAAAATTATTGTATCGTCGTATCAGTATCATATCCGATACGAAATCTATATATGTATCCATGCAACATAGCTTACACCAAATGAGTAATTGTTATTGATGTATTGCTATAGATTTTGTCAATTCTTCCAATCTAGATCAGACATATGACGAAAGACAATTCCCAGTGCATGTACAATGTATAGTCGCATGGGCATCATAACCAACGGCCGATAAATATGAGGTATTGAGGTCCATGAGTTACTCCATTCCATTGTAAGGAATCTGTATCCTAGTAAGGAATCCGATTTCAAATTTTGAGTTATCCGGATGTCCGATTCGAATCCGTGAAAATCCATCCGTGAAGTGAGCGCATTCCGATGACGAACTTGAATTCCGAGACAATCTCGAGCGACGAATTCGAATTAGACGGTCTCAATCCAAAACCCAAAGATTGAGTTACTTTAGGGGATCCGGACATCCAATATGAGTCTGTATCCTATGAGATATCTCAACTTTTGCGTGACCGACGTGTCTGGTGCCTATCTGGGGATAGTGCGGGGCCCAGTATTATTTGTGCTTCGAGATTCGTGTAGAACTTATTTGAATGGTTGTGATTTTTCATAAAGTCATGCAAAGTTTGAGATATCTCAGAGGATGAGAATTTATCCAATATACCCTCTTTGTGATACAGTCATGCATATAGCCATATAGGCCTTAAAAAAAAAGACCGTCCTTTGTTTTGGGCTGATGCCATTCATAACTAGAGGAGATGATCCAAAAACTGTGCCAGTTTGGTTCAGATCGGCCCGTTTTTTTTTTTTTTTCGATTTTAAACTACAAATTGAAGCGAACTGAATATAAAGGGTGCTATAAAGGTAATAATTAAAACCCCCGTGATATAACGAACTACAGTCTACAGGTTAGGCAAATTTTAAGGCAAACTTCCTGGTACACTGAATTTTCAATTACAATGTGCATGTTTCGGACAACATCAATCAAATCTATTCAATTTCTTTCAAATTCAAAAATCGTTGAACATAATACAAGTGTTGCGAATATAGTTGGAATATGTACGCAGGGGAGTAAGGGTCGGGGAAGGGGGAGGGGACTATCCTCTCTGAATTTGAATTTAATTTTATGATGATCTATAAATCTGAACTAATTTTGTCCTCTCCTAGAATTATATTGTCTTTCTCTGAAATTATGATTTGTAATTAGAGTTAAATATATTAGCGTTAAAATTAGAATAATTTTTTTTAATTTCTGATTGATAATTAGAATTAAAAGTTAGAACATTGAAAATTAGGAGTTACAATGCTGAAAATTATAACTTCGAGCATAGTTTTAATCTAGTACTCAAACTCAATTAATTATTTTTTAGTAAAGTTTGGAGGTCAAGCTATCTAACTATTTAATATCCACAAAGTACTCGATTAGTTATTTAAATCTGATTCATTATTTTTTTACCCTCCTCTTTTTCTGACAAAAATCTTAAATCCGCCCATATATGTATATATATACCATTAAATTGCATTTAGACAAAAAAGACATAATTAAGAAATTTTAATCCGTATAAAGCTGTTTTTTTTTTTCTCCAGATATGTATATCCTGCCACTTCACCAGAGTGTTAGAAATAGTATTACCAATATGTAAAATGAATTACTCATTTCTCATCACATATTGCGTGTTGTATCAAAGTTATAGAGCAAAGCTAGCAGCGTGTGACGTGCTCATCAAAAGAATATGGTGAATAGAACTTTAAAAATCAATCAGATTGACTTTAAATGATGAATTTAAATCGTTGAAACCGATATACTTTATGAGTGATGTGTGTACATACAAAATTTTGAAATAAAATTTTCGAATTTGTATAGTACAAAGTCAAGCGGTAAAAAAATGATGAAAAACGAATGCATTAAAAACTTTTATAAATAACTTTTAAAACTTCATTTTTTGACCGATTGACTTTATACTAAATGAATTCGAAAACTTCAAAATTTTGCATGTACAACATCACTAGCTCGTCAAGTAGATAGGTTTTAACAGTTTGAATTCGTCGTTTAAAGCGATATATTTTTAAAATTATATTCATCAAATTATTTTGATGAGCACATCACACAGTAGCTTTACTCCTAAATTATATTATATATGAACAATTAATGTTTGCTTTCAATTGCATTAATTTGCCGCTAAAAATATACATGGTCAAGGTACATATTATATATATGCTCAATTATAGTCTAAAAACCACCCCTAATTAATTCACATAGGGTTACAAACATTTCGTTGATGCCTACAGGGGCTTTTGAAATAAGAGGAGGGATCCGATTACACTTTTTTTGGTGACACATCATGATACCGTTTTTTATATAGATTAATTTTGCGATTTTAAAATTCAAACAATCGATCCGAACCGTTCAACATGATCACCATATTAAAATGTACTTGAAGATCAAATTTTACATTTTTTTTGAATTTTTTTACTATTTATTAAGATGGTTACAAAATCGTTGTTTTTCAATGGTCTGAAAACAACGATTTTTGTAACCATCTTAATAAATAGCAAAAAAATTCAAAAAAATGTAAAATTTGATCTCCAAGCACATTTTAATATATCCATCATGTTGAACGGTTTGAATCGACTATTTGGACTTTGAAAATGATAAGTGTCAAAGTATGTTACAAAAAAAGATGTAATCGAATTCCTCCTCTTGAAATAAATAAATAAAAACATTTCATTGAACACATTTCCAAAAAGCATTTCATGTATTGCACTGTATTTACAGCTCAAAATCAGACAAAATGGCAAATAATCGCCTTCTTATTTGTAGTACAGTACATGACGACAATAACTAACAAGAGAGAGATCCAAAGCAAATCAACAAAATGTAGCAATAAAAGAAATAGACTTATATTCCTAACATATCAAAGAAAATCAAGACCTTTTTTTTTTTTTTTTTTCTTGTTCTTCAAATTCAACTCTCTGACCCGCGCCCTAAACAAATCATATTTTCATATTTCAAAAATAAAAAATCAAAAACAAAAAAAATCAAAAGTTTCAAGAAAGAATGAAAATGAAAATCAACCTATATAGCTAGCTACTCGGTCCCGGACTCCCCACTTGGCGACACTTCCCCGTTCTTCACAATCTCCTCAATTCTCATCACCACCTCAGATATATTAGGCCGTTGATCAGGGAACTGCGCTGTACAATCCATTGCGACCTGAAGGAGCTGCATCATATCCTCTCCCGCACTCTGGTATCTCACAAGATCCATGTCGAACACCTCTCCCGTAGAATCCTCCCGCAACACTGACTGGACCCACCTTGGCAAATCCACTCCTTCTTCACTCAGTAGTGCTTGTGCCGGTGCCTTCCCCGTCAACAGCTCTAGTACAAGTACACCATAGCTGTACACATCAGCTTTTTGGGAAATTTTTTTTGGGTCGGTGATTTCAGGGGCACGGTATCCTGCGACACGGGAGATAGGGGAGGTTGTGCTGACAAAGGAAAATAGGCCGTGGTCTGATAGCCGGGCCTCGTATGAGGTGGTGAGGAGCACGTTGGAGGACTTGATGTTGCCGTGAGAGAATGTGGGTCCCGCTGAGTGGATGTGGTGGAGTCCACGGGAGACTGCCAAGGCGATGTTAGCTCGAGTTTCCCAGTTTAGTGGGGTCCGGCCGGAGCCTCGGTTCCCTGTTTGGCACAGAGGAGGATGAAAATTAAAGAGTAGAAAAAATGATGGTCTACTTTGCAACAATTATTGTTTAGAAAAATTTGTGCTGTCATTTGACTTTGCTTCTGTTAAAAAAGCAACTTTTCACGTAATTTGTAAAAAGTATGATGCTACAAGTAGATTGTTCAAGTCAATCATGCATCATGCTGTTGGTAACACTAAACAAATAATACAATCTGGTCTAAGAAGCTGATACTTCTATTCTTATTAAAGAGTTAAAAAGAAAAAATCATAGTTTCTGAAAGATGTATATAAAACGCAAACATGTATTTTGTCGAGCATGTAATTAAATCCACTTAGATATTTTCATGGATATTTACAGAAAAACTGATTGTCGTATATATATATATATATATATATATATGACCATCAAGGACTAGTAAAAAAATAAAATCAAACGGAAAGGACTAGAAACGAAGATGCTGCAAATAATGTATGGGGATATTACGAAAGCTGCAGTTTGATTTTTGATGGAATTTCAGTGATCATGAAAGGGTAATCACACAAATGCCAAACTTTGCAAGGTCACCGGCGTAAGAGTCATGTGGATGTGGTACTCCCTACCTACCTTTTAGTCAACAGAAAAAAAAGGAGGAAAAATACTATATATGGATGATGGGCATTTATCAACTTATATCTACAGCTTCAAGTCTTCAACCATGATCGGAACCTAAATTATATATTAAAAAATATATATATAGAACATGATACCACCACAAACCAGTTCCACAAGGTTTTATGTGTGAACTTTTCCATTTAATATATATATATATATATCTAGTTGTTGAGATATCAGAGCAAACTGAACTTGTTTAAAAATCGTTTCTTGACCTCTTGCATAAGTAACGGCGCCATTGAATTCTATAATTCCATATTTGCATATATCTTTTTATGTATAATTAAATATTTTAAAATAGTTTCTTAACCAAATTTGTTCTCTTCCAAGATGATATATAATTGCATAAATGTTAGAAATTAAGTGCAATTAATTTGGCTTGAATCATAAAATAAAATAATATAATCAACGAAAGCTACAACTATTGACAATGCATCTCACAGATTTATAGCAAGGGTCTCACGTATAAATCATCGGCTATTTTCTCTTTAATAAGGCCATTATGACTAGTATAATTGGCCTTTTCTTTCAAACATATATATATATCTCTCAAAAATTATCATTTTCAAGCAATGTCAAATTCTGAAAATGACCATCTAACTAGGAGCGGGTCTAAAACCATTCAAAGGGTGGCTAAGTCACCCCTATAATTTTAAAATTTTAGTTGTGTACTATGATTTAATTGAATTTTATTTTTTAGAACAATTTATGTACAGCTAGCTCCCCTCATAAATATTACATGTTTACTTGTAGTCTAGTAGTTAGACCTTATTTTGTGTTGGTGAAGAACTTGGGATTCAATTCCCACCAACCACAATTTGTGTTTTTTAAGTTTTAGCTCCCTCTATCAAAATTTTCTAGTTCCACCTTTGCATCTAGCTACTAGATATATGGACTATCTGTGTCTTGTGAAAACTTGGGAGACCTTGAGAGACTTGGCCCTTGGCCTAGCTCCTAATTAAGTTTCTTTTATTTTTTCTTCATCATTTTTATATGAATTTATAATACAATTAAACTAACAAATCTATCTGATAATTAATTCCTGAATTGTGAATTGTTCATTAAGAACTAAAAAAAGAATTTTGTGATTATTTTGCACGTCTAGAGATATCTCCAAAGTCTAAACCTCAAAATGCAATTGTTTTATCTTTTTCATATATATAGGTACACACTCATTGACTAGCTAATTAATAAACAACAAATCAATGCATTAATTATCTCTCATATAGCTAGCGTAGTTTCTTTGTTACTTTAAAAAGAAGAGACAGGCAGACAGCTGTTAAATTAAAAGAAAGCAACTTCAAATTAAACCAAATTGTATTAATTAACGGATAATTATTCATGCATACCCATAATATAACGATAATATTGCTGGTAAACAGAGAAAAAAGAGAATGAGATTTACCATGCAAAACAGCAGAGAGGCTTCCCATGGGCATATAATCATAGACAAGCAATCTCTCATCCTTGCTATTGTAATATGCAAGTAGCGGCACGATATTCCTGCAGTGCTCCAACTCCCCGACTCTCTCCACCTTTTCCCGGAATTCCCGTTCTGGCAAGTATATTTTCGCCACTCGCTTTACAGCCACCGTCTCCCCCGATTCAAGTATCGCCTTATAAGTGGTACCGTATGTGCCTTTCCCAAGCACTTCTGCTGAAGCACGCAACAACGCTTCCAAGTCAAACCTTTTAACTTCTCCTTTCCTAAAGAACACGAATTTCCTATTAGTCGTCGTCGGAACCGCCACCGGCACTGCTGATACAGCATTCGAGGATGCTGTGGCTGAGCTATATGGTGCAGCTTGTGCTGTATCAGATTGTATTTGTGCCGGTTCTGTCTGCATCACTGTGGACGGCCCTATGACAAGAGTTGTTTCTGGTTGTTTTGTGTTGGCTGTTTGGTCGTCATTCTGCCCCTTCCTAAAGAAAATCACTAACAGGAAAATTAACACTGCAACTGCCACAACAGATCCGATCACAATACCGACAATGACACCAGCATTGAGCCTTTTGCTACCACTGGATGGGACGTCAGCTGGAGAAGGAGACGGACTTGAGCTCGGCGGTGGTCCAAACTGACAGGGCCTGAGGGGCCCACCACACAGTTTCGTGCCAATAAAAGCCGAAGCTGGAAATTTTGTTAGACCAGGTGGTATCGGCCCAGAGAGATTACTATTATAAGAAATGTTGAATTGCTGCAGATTGGGAAAATTCAACTCTTGAGGAAGGGTACCAGAGAAGTCATTATATTGTAATAACAGATAGTTTAGCTGTGTGAGGTTGTTTAGCGAAATGGATATAGCACCCGAGAAGTTGTTTGAAGAAAGATCTAATTTTTCGAGAGAAAGCAATGAAGAGAGCACGGTCGGTATTGGGCCTGTAAACTTATTATTATTTAAATACATCTCAGTGATGTTTCTGTGAAGGGAGAGATCATCTGGCAATGGTGAGGTAATGAGGTTGTACCTGAGAGAGAGAACTCTGAGAGAGGTGAGGTTGGAGATGGTTGAAAAAGGGATGGCACCAGACAATCCGGTACCAGGAAGGCGGAGCTGGAAGATGCGGGGCCCAGTGAAGGTGGAGCTGCAATTAACACCGACCCAAGCAGTGCAGGGGTAGTCGGTGGATGTCCATGAATCGAGAGAAGGTGTGCGGGTTGCCAAGGCGGATTTGAAGGTGAAGAGAGCGGACGAGTCATCTGTAAGTGATTGGGAGGTACTAAGGAGGGGAAGGGAGATGAGAAGGAGAGAGAAGAGAAGAGAAGCCAACTCCTCCATTAAAGCATGAGGAGGGAGAGAGAGAGAGATGGGGTATTGGGGTATATTGATCTGAGTCTGTTGACACAGCAAACAGAGGAAAGTTGGAAGTTGGAATGGGACAAAAAAGCCCCAGTATTTCTATTATGTATGACATGCAAAGAAGTGTTTTGGATTATAAAAAAAAAAATTAGGAAGATGATTAGTTATTAGTTTTGGTCCATGAGCATGTTTCTTGCACGTCTATGGGGGACCCATGTGCAGGCCACATGAAAAATCAGTACATATAATTTAAAAAAAAAAAACGTAACTAAATTTGCTATTAAAATGTTTCAACGGTTTTTGGATCTTCTTAAGTTAAAATTCTGTAATTACTTTTTTAAGGTTAGCGAGCAAATATCTCACCAACAATTGTATTAAAAAAGAGAAATAGTTTTAAATTTGTACAAGGTCCCCTAGCTATGCAGATAGCTCACCAACAATTCTGTAACTATCTTGATTTTGAAAAACCGTTTGAAAGGTTATTTATGACGTTATTAAATAAGTTTAACATAACAATCAATCCTATATAAATATTCCACAATTAATTAGGTATAAGTGTGCAGCGAGGTTGGAAAATAGAAAATTGTTTTTCTCCCTTGTTAGGTTGGAAGGTATAGTGCAAGGGGCGTGCATCTAATAATGCTACATTTCTAATAAATGATTGAAATTAATGGTCAATTAAGTCATTTAGGGGAATTCAAAATTCTGAAAGAAATAAGATAGGCAACCAATCACTATATATTAATTAAGGTAAGGGTTGGTTTCATATATAATAAGAATAGGTAGGTTAATTATATATTTGAATTGGTCTATAAGCAACTGAGGAATAAATGCTAACATAAATTAAGTTTGTCAATTGCAAACATGAAACTGCTTCCTTTGCCCCCATTCCATGCTAACATTAAGTTCAGTGTTTACCTACCATATCAGCAAACTCTGGTTTATTTACCAGCATATGAATTATAAACACAAAAACACAATCAGGGAAGGAACGAGGAGGCAAGGAAAGGGAGGGAAGTGGTACTTTCGCTTCATTGGTTGGTAGCTCCATTTCAAACATTGGAATTTGGATGGATATCTCAAGGTTGATATTCCACTTTTAGATTGAATTTTCAGGGTAATATGCGTTGGACTGGTTTGCTGGGGCTTTATCAAATTAACCAGTAATCATGGCCTAATTACGTATCAAATATAACCACAGCTCAAAATTGTTCAAATCCCGGCACATTCGGTGAAGCTTCTAGTTTTAATTATGACAATGTCACGGCCCAACATTGCAATCCTGAATTTCAGGTGATGGCAAATGGAGTTGAGGTAGTCATGAGCTGGTTGGTCGATTCCACGCTAAATGTGCCAGTTTCGGAGTTAGTCGATCTCATGACAAATGAGCCAATTTATGTGCCTTCTCACAGAATCATAAGAGAGTTAACTACTCAGTTGATCGGTCCTCACGTTGTACCAAACTAAACAATTAAAGTGTTAGCCGTATGGATGAATTTGCTGAGATATTCCTCTACCAGTTGCAACAACGAACTGAACTGCATTGCTCAATTGGGTCAAGTAAATTGTGTACATAATCATGTTATAACAAGTTACTATCATTGGCATTACCGACATTGAATTGTTTCGGTCTAGTCAACCAAAAGAAGATTTCTATCATTTTTTTTTATTTCTAATTACAACAATATTTTTCAGTTAGTTTTAGCAAAAAAAAAACAGATAATACAAAAGCATTAATAGAATTTCAACCATAAATGAAATAATCAATGTAATTAGGAAATAGTAACAATTACTATTTTATATTGAATTTGTCTTGTTCTATTGTTTGCTTGTCCGTATTTGCAACGACTTAGAGCATCTACAATGGAAATTTCTTTTAAATTGCTAATCTGATGTGTTAATTGCTAATATAATTGCTGGGTTGTAGGCTGATTTAAAAAAAAAAAAAAAAATTTCTTATAAAGCAAATGATTTCTTTTGAACATACTGATACTCTCTCTCTTTCCTATTGGCTCTGACCCCTTTGTTTTCTTTCCTATTAGCTTTGATCTAATTTTCTAGAATTGAGTTAAAAAAATTAAAAGGAACTTAATTTTTAAACAGTGTTTTACAGTTGTTTTTTTTTTTTTTACAGATTGCTGAGTTGGAGATGCTCTTAAGCAACTGGAAGAGATAATGGAGATCTCTATATATGAGTTTGGAGAGTCAAAAGAGCCGTCTTGTGGTTGTAAAATTAATATGAACATTCCTTTAGGTAATTTCCTGTGGTGCATGGAAATGTTTGTATATATAGAGCCTTTGTTCGATCCCCCATTGTTTTCTTTAGAGAAAGTAATTATAAGAGTCATGCCCTTATTTATTAATTGGCAAATTCTTCTATGGACATAAGGACCTATTTGTAAAATGAACATATTTTCATTTTCAAAGTTCAAACAGTCGATCCGACCGTTCAACATTATCTCCATATTAAAATGTACTTGGAGGTCAAATTTTAAATTTTTTTGAATTTTTTCAATGGTCTGAATTTGACTAGTTTTTGTAAAATACTTAATAAATAGTAAAAAAATTCAAAAAAATGTAAAATTTGACCTCCAAGTACATTTTAATATGGAGATAATGTTGAACGGTCGGATGGACTGTTTGAACTTTGAAAATGAAAATATGTTCATTTTACAAATAGGTCCTTATGTCCATAGAAGCATCTCTCTAATTAATTTTATTGAGGGCATCTGTAGAGTAAAGATCGATGTCTCATGTGTGGAATCAATAAAAGCTGCACTGTCTCACACAGTCAAGTCTCCCTTCTGCACATAACTAAGCTACGGCCTCTTCTTATTCCATCGGTTGTTTATAGTGAAGTGTGATATCTTATTAAGGGAATAAATTGCATTTCTTTTTTGCCCCATTTATTGTTTCTTTTCAAACCAATAATGCATAAATTGCATTTCTTTGCACTTTTCAATCCACATGATTAAAGAGCTAGTATATGTCAATAAATTGAACCCGATGAGAGAAAAAAATGATCTTTTCTTTTTTTAGAGAGAGAACAGAAGTTTAAAATTAGTATTGGTCATAATTTATTGCTCCAGTACTACAAAAGAAAAGTTATTATATATTTTGTTTTAATTACTCATTTATATTCTATTTATAGATCACCTTTTGAGCCAATAAACTATTATGGATTCCATTGACGATCTTGCTGTGATGTTTTTTTTGGCCCCACAACCAAACATTTCATTTTTTTTTATCTTTTTACACACTAAGCAATCCAACATAAAATAATCAAACAGAGAAACAAAAATATCAAGACAGAAAGATGATATTCCCTCATTGATGAATTTTCAAAAGAGAGACAGTGATTGCGATCGATGGAGAAGATTATCTCCAATTTGGAATCGACTTTGTCAAATGAGAGAAAGAAGCACAAGAGGAGCTTAAAAGAAGTACTTGAGGAGAATGTAAGAATTGAAGATCTATGCATTGTTTTATTGTTGATATTTACCACATTTTAACATTTTAATTGTTTCGGTACTAAGGTTATTCAAGTCTGATATGACTTTTCTTGTTCTTTGAATCTGACAGGATGATTTGAGGAAACAAATAAAAAGTTTGCAGGTACTTTATGGCTTTATAAGTATTTTATTATGCCGAGTAATTATTAATTAAACTATTTTTCACAGTATAGATAGTCAAAGAATGATAGGACATGCAGCTATCCAATGTATTTGTGAAATAGTAAATCCTGATATTTGCTTTTTATGAGACAAGACCTGTACATCAGATTTTATAAAGACTTCTCTACAGAATTTCACAACGTCAATCTCAAAGGAACTAAGAAAGGGAAAGAAAGAAACAGAAAAGATACAGAGCAGCTCAGGTAGTCTTCCTTGCCTATAGGGAAAAATTGGTAAGTGGTGAAAGAGACGATAAAAACCAAATTAAAATATTGGCGCGATCGGTCTGTTTCAGAGTTAAAACTCTGTTGAAGCACACTTGGCGGCTATTTTTGTGAGGCACCTCCAGATCATAGAAAGATAATCTGCAGTATTCTTTCTAGTTTCATTGGGCCCACATTTTTGTTTGTCCCTTGATACATGTTTCAACCAGGAAAGAAAGTTTAAACAAGACAAGCTTTTGTTTCATGTAGTTTTAGTTTTATTGCCAGGGTGAAGGTGGCTGAGAGATGTCAATATCCAGGCTCTTACCAGTACAGCCCTTACCAGTAAATATGGCATTTTTGAAAAAAAAAAAAATATATATATATATATATAAGAATAGATTGATATCATTATTAGTGTTTTAGGTTACAGAATTAGTCATAAAGTCCAATTGATATGCCTTCATTGGCAATGTGCTATATTCTAAGTCGGCTTGCCCAAGTACAACCTAAGTTCCTAACTGAACTCACTTCCAATTTTATAAAATTATCACCCTCCGATGGGCTGGAAGCAGCTATCAGGGATTTTAACTTCTGACAGGCCTTGTTACTTTGTTAGATAGTAGAAACCAAAAAACGGCCCCCTACATGTACTATAATTTAGTCGTCTGCCTAAGGATTGTGCCTCTGAAACTCATATGAACCTTGAATTGGAAAGATATAATACCAGAACAGGGCCTCTAGTTTACCACTGAGAATATGCATATACAAAAGTAGAGTTTTTTTGAGAAGATACAAAAGTAGAGTTTTGGATTGCTCCTTTCAGAGTCGAAAGTCGAAACAGATCTAACCATCTCAATATACTTGATCTTCAAATCCCTTTCATCAGAGACATACTGATACACACCGTATCCCAATTTATTAGCAGCATCTATCTTTCAATTCTGAAGAAACTGCTTTGAGTGTATTCTGGGAACGGCTAAGGATCTTGTTTGAGTGTCACATCAACATTTTTGGTTATCCGAAAATATAAATAAGTGGTAACAGGAAATGATATGCAAGGTATTACTGGGTTTGGTGGCATCAATTTGCGCCAGGTTCACGAGAACTTTTCTGCCTTTGCAATATTTTGCAACAAGCTCGAAAAATGGCTTAGTTGCTCTTGCATTCAAGATTGCTCAGCCTGGCTTGAATGGCTGAATTTTGTCCTTTCACTTCTAGGAGGAGCTATTAGAGAATTTGAGGGAGAGATCTATATCCTTTTAAATTGTTTAGGATTGAACACATCTAAATTTTATATTACTGGAGATGACATGCAAGTCTATTTGTGTTTTGTGCCTTTATCACATCACCATATCGTTGTTACTGTTCTTGCTGCATATTAATTGTCAGTTTGTTAGTTAATTTGTTTTAATTAATATATTGTTGTCTTGTTTTGAATCATGATAATTAGGACATAATATTGGAGAAAACAAAAGAGATAGAGGCAGCCCGAAATAAGGTTTCTGAACTGAGTAAAGGGATCGAGGAGAGAGAGAAACTGTTTTCTGAAATTGAAGTTGAAATTGAAGATATCATAAAGCAGGTCGGTTTCTTACAGAAACCTCAAGAAAGAAGCGTCTACTTTGCAAATTAAGAAGTTTTCCTTTTTCATATATTCAGGTCAATGGTAATATTGGTTCAGATGAAGAGGAGAGCTTGCCTGTGGATAATGGAAATGCCGAAGAAAGAGACACAAGCCAAGTATCTGAGGTATCCCTGTTATTTAGTTCAATACAATAAATTCTACTTTTTCTCACTTAGTACAAGATAACTATTTTCTTCTGATAAGTTTCGAAGGACATATATATTTCATCATCAGTTGCGTATAACCAAGACATATTTTTTCCCTTTTGTCATGCACAGGATTCCAGCTCGATGCCTACTCAACCGGCTACCATTCCAGTGAATAAGCAGCTGTGTTTCTTTGCCACTGAGGAAGTGAATTATGACTTGGATTATTTATTAGGGGGGGACGCTGAGCCGCTTGGAAAGGGGACATTTGGAACCACCTTCAAGGTGGCACTTGAATCTGGTCTGACAAGGGTGGTGAAGCGATTGCGGAATGTGAATTTGCTGGAGAATGAGTTTCACAAACTGATTACGAAGATCAGTGAGTTGGAGCATGAGAATATAATGCCAATAAAGGCATACTGTTTTAGCAATGATGAGAAGTTGCTTGTGTATGATTTTATGGCTACGGGCAGTCTCTCAACCGCTTTGCATGGTTAGTCGCTTTGAGGATAATAACATGTGAAATGTACATAATGAATCAGTCAAAAAAATATGAAGAGAAGAATGCTATTTTTCTTTCTTCTGCCAAGTATAACACCATCTCTTTCCACAACAGGTAGTACTAATAGAGATAACCACTGGACCCCGCTCGACTGGGAGGCCAGAGCAAAAATCGCCTTGGCAGTAGCCCGGGGGGTTGCACACATCCACTCTGTGGGCCCTAAATTCGCCCATGGCAACATTAAATCCTCTAACATCCTCCTTACTACGAACAACGGGGCCCGTGTATCAGACCACAGCATCCATTCCCTTGCATCACCTATAACCTCCCGTGTCGGTCGCACTGGCTACCTTGCACCAGAGGTGATTGACCCTACTGTCACCTCCCAAAAAGGTGATATTTACAGTTTCGGAGTATTAATACTCGAGCTGTTAACTGGAAAAGCACCTGCTGAGGTGGCATTATATGACGGAGTTAACCTGGCAAAGTGGGCCCAGTCAGAATTGCGAGACGGCTGGGCAGATCCGGTGCTCCCAGACGGGTTAATAAAAGATCAAAACGTGGAGGGGGATGAGTTGGTGCAATTTCTGCAATTAGCAATTGATTGCACCGCAGAATACCCTGAAATGAGGCCGAGGATGAATGATGTGGTGATTCGGGTGGTAGAGATTTTGGAAGCTAGGCTTATGACAAAGGCTAAAGGGAAGAATGGGAAGAAGCCGGTTCATAAACCTGAATCAGTAAGAAGTGTGCGTACACGGTATCTATGGTAAATTAAAATGAGATTTTATTAGGAGCAAGGAAGAGATTGATTTGAAGTTTGGGTCTTTACATTTGGTCTTCTTTATTAATTTACTTTGTTCAGCGCAATTACTGAATTACAGTGATACTACTAGAGAATGGAGGTGAAGAGGCAAAAAGCCTTTAATCTTATTTCTGTTAAACTATTACTCGGGTTCTATACAACTGAATCTCAAGAACTTAGCGAAGTTCTCTTATTAATACAAGATACATGACAGTATTGGATTGTAATAAGCTAGACCTTGAGCTTTAAAATATATTTATAAGATACTTGTACAACAACAGGAAGTAACTGGAATGCAGAACTAGGGCCGAGTTTATTTTAAATAGTACTACTTTTGTACCTCTAGAATAAACATAATGAAACAAATTGTATTGTCAGATTTGCTTCCTTTTTCCCTTCTTTAACCATTATATCCATGAATTGCTTCTATTGACTTGTAGTTATAGAATGCAACACCTAACTACTAGTCCTTTTTGTTCAATTCTCTGATTTTCATTACCTGCACATATATAGAGAACACATAAAACAGTGAAATTTGCCCTTCTCTTTAGATAATTGACCCGCTCAAAGCACTATAATCTGAACATGAAACTAACATATACCACCGAACTTGTTGAACTTGATCATAGTTCAATTTTTGCTCTAGTGACAAGATATCGTCATATTAGGGACAACCCAAAAGTCATCAGCATCTAATGGGATAGACATTTCCATCAAACTTCTTTAACAGCCTGTTTTCTTTACTGGAACAGTCTAATAGAATATCTAGGGGTAGTTGCAAAAAAGAGAGCTGGTGGGTGCTGATAAGAGCACGATGAATGTGCGAATTTTGAGTGCAGTTTTCAAATTTAAACTGAAACCACTCAGTTGTTTATCTACCTGTAACCATAATTTCATATAAAACATAAGGTTAGTGAATAGTTTTCAGATATCAATACAAATCAGATACTGGTATGGCAATGAACTGGCATGGACCTCTTTTACAAGAGAGTAAAACAATAATAAAAAAAAAATACCATCAGGCGGTTGGAAGAGCTTCCTATTTTGAGGGGATGACATCTCCTTCTTCAAATTTGTTAATATATCCTCCATTGTGTATTCCCTTTGCCAGCTGGCAAGCATGGGAAATAGGCTTGGTTCCACCTAATGCACATTCAAGCGGAAACAATTACATAACTGAGAAGTGCAAAATTATACAAAATGAAACGTTAACTCAGTATCACACTATTTCGATTTCAAAACGCTTCAATGTAATTGGTAATATAATCAAAAGCAATATATTTGATTAATGGAAAAGTGGTGCAAAGAACTTCATCAAAAGGGGGACAAAGAAAAGGCCATGTTAACTAAAAATTACAAGCTCAAATTACACTACTACTTCAGACAAAGCCTGGTATACTGCCAACCAGTATGGTACAAGAGATTTTGACCCTTTTTTGCTTTCATTAAGGTACAATTTGAGTTATTAAGGCTAGATTCTACCTCAATTAAGTAGAGGTGAAACTTCAATAAAAAAAATCAACATAGCCAATCCAGTGTACTGGTACCAATTTGGTGCATTACCAGTGTGAAAAATCTGAGATTGTCAACTTAAACAATCATATTAAGAAAAGGTCGCCTACCAGACCGGTTTCTTGATTCACACATGTCATGTAGATTCGGGTCTGGAAGCGAACAGTTGGCGGCTTCTCTGGGTAGTCTATGTCACAGAATAGCTTCAATTGATAAATCTTCCCCTCATGAACAGTCTGATAAAACAAAAAATTTAACTCACGCTGTAGAAATAAACAATCAATCAAGACTAAGTATATGATGTTTAAATTGGAGTTTACATTATGAGGTCCTATGATGGTGCCGGTCCAAGAGCGCATGTACATGTCATCAGAATCATCCATGCCATAGCTGACTGTACCATCTCCTATTCCTTTCTCCCCTCTCTCAAGCTCTTCTAACAACCTGAAATTTCTCGGGACTGCATAAAAAATAAAATTAGAGCATGATCACATAGCGCACTGTTCCTTATCTTCTTAAAATCACCTGTCTTAGAGAAACACCACCTCTATAGTTATATTTCTTTGACAGTGCAAAAGCACAGTGCCACATGTCCCAGGAATGTGATTCCTGATTGCCCACAAGTCCCAAAAGAGTTAAGGAAAATAATATCATTCGGAGAGTTTCTACCAATCACTCAAAAACCCCGAAACACAACTCACAAATTAACACTTGATAAGATAAATAGATAATAGAAACTAATAGTAAAATAAAAGAAAAATCAAAACTCACCAACAACTGGAGACGCTTCCGAGCCCATGTCTTGGCTTGTAATTCCCTGAAAGAGAGAATAAAGAGATGGATGAGAAAGAGATTGCGGCAAGTAAGGGTTGTTGTTAACCTAATTTGGAGGTTAAAGCAAGATTCGGTCCCCCACAGCACTATACAGAGAGAAGGAGAGAGAGAGAGATAAGGGGCAGACGAACTACAATTGCTAGAAAGCCAGTAGGCAGAGCTTTTTATTTATTTAATGACAAAAAGGGAGAGATTTGAGGTGGAAGGCGTTTTAGTTGTGCCTAATTCGCTCCAATGGTGCCAAGTAGCACAGAGAGGGAGCACCGGAAGAATTCAGATCCACGACAATACTCGACTGAGTACGATGAGGTCTCAGTCGTCAGATTTAACTTTGCACGAATCTCAAAGCAAAAATAATACTGCCCCCTCCAATCTCCCGAATAGGCACCGGCTGAGAGTAAATCCGGACCGTAAAGTGATTTACTGTTCTGTACAATATTACTGAGGATACTGGTCCGCACCGGAACGTATCCTCTGCCGAGTCCTGCAGAGCTTTTAATCTGGTATGTTCGTTTTGATCTGACGGACCAGATCAGATTAATCTCCCCAGCTTTTAATCTCTCCATTTTTTTCAATTCGGGCAAGATCTGATCTGATCCGTCTAATCAAAATGAACGGATCAGATTAAAAGCTCCGTAGGACTATGCAGAAGATACGAATTCGAGGGAGCACTTGGCCACTTGGGACAAGTATCCTCTTCAATATTGTAAAAGATTCCCTTTACTTTACGGTTTGAGATTAACTCTGAGTCGCTTTTGAGGTTCGGACTAGCACAGGGCAATATTATTGGGCTTTGAGATTCGTACCAAGTTACAAAGAACGGCCCAGATTTACTAATTGTAAAAGATTCTCTATTACAGTACCGGGGAGGATCTGAATTCAGCCACTTGCCCCTTGCCTCACGAATATTTGGGTTACTTTAGCGGATCCGAGTTTACAGTTCGAATTCAAATTCAAATATTCTATAAATTATATGAATCCCCCACTTCAGTCCCCGAGATTTTTATTTTTACCCAAAAACAACATTATTTTAATATAAATAACTAAGTTTTGGAAAAAAAATTATTTGTACCTAAACCGTAAATAATATTTACGGTTTGAATTTTTTTTTTTTTTTTAGAGAAAAATAGCTAAAATGCTGAAATGAAATATAACACAAAAAAATCGAATTGTTTTTTAAAATATTTGTTAGAAAATACGCTACGAATAGGGCCGATTTTGTGCTAAAATACGGTAAATTACAATAATTATGCTAAAATACGGTAAATGTACTAAAATGCTGAAATTACAATAATTATGTAGAATTATGCTAAAATACGGTAAATTACGCTAAATTACGTATGAATTGGGCCGATTTTGTGGCATCTTTCATAAATCATAAAAAATAGTAAAAAAATTCCAAAAAATAATAAAAATTGGTATTCTACAAGTTCATTAGATAACTAATTTACTGAGCTACGTAGATTGAAGAATATAAATGAAAATCTTAATCGGAAACTTCAATTGAAGTTTTGAGGCCCTTCTCTTTATTTTTTGGCAATTCTGAATTTGGAAATCTAGTAAAACTAGTATGAACACATGCGCATTTTCACAAGCTTTCCGAAAAGTGGTCATTTGCTAAAATCGGACACTCGAGCACCGTTTTATGGCCGTTTAAAGTTTCGTCGTCGTTTTTCGCCTTTTCAGTGAAAATATCATCCCAATTCATACGTAATTTAGCGTAATTTACCGTATTTTAGCATAATTCTACATAATTATTGTAATTTCAGCATTTTAGTACATTTACCGTATTTTAGCATAATTATTGTAATTTACCGTATTTTAGCACAAAATCGGCCCTATTCGTAGCGTATTTTCTAACAAATATTTTAAAAAACAATTCGATTTTTTTGTGTTATATTTCATTTCAGCATTTTAGCTATTTTTCTCTAAAAAAAAAAAAAAAATTCAAACCGTAAATATTCTGTACGGTTTGAATTCTTAATTCAAACCGTAAATAATATTTACGGTTTGGGTACAAATATAATTTTTTTAGAAACTTGGTTAATTATATTAAAATAATTTTTTTTTTGGGTAAAAATAAAAATCTCGGCTTCAGTCCTCCCTCTGTTCTTGTAACAATATTAGAGGAATATTGTACTATGATCCTCACTAATTATATGATTCATTTTTTTCGTCTCCGCGTCAACCTTCACAAGTATAAATACTTGTAAAATAAGATATTAATACTTAAAAAATAAGATATTAACTTTGATGCGTAATTTGTTATGATCATTTATTTTTCAGTTACTCAATGGTGCCACATCAACCTTCGTCTAATAAAGTAGTGAGAACTCCATATCCCCGCATCAACCATCCCCAATCGTTCTCGCGTCAGTCTTTCTCCAACAAAAATAGTTACCCTCATAAGAATAAATACTTCAGTGCATAAGTATAAATACTTGCAAAATAAGATATTAATAATTAAAAAATAAAATATTAATATTTGATGTGTAACTCGATATAATCGAACACCTGAAGATTAAACTTTGCACAATATATATACATATAAATACTTCAGTGCATGAGTATAAATACTTGCAATACTTAATATTAATACTTTCAGACGTCATTCAACATTATATGTAAAAAAATATCAAGTTTTGCGGTTCCCGCAGATAGTTATGGCAATATTAATATTTTTAGAAACGTGTATGCCCCTCCCATTTAGTTTGAGTGGTCCCCCACAGATATTTATAGTGCAGGTATGTTTGGGAGATTTGGTTGAAGAGACAATTATTTACATAAAAATTGTTCACCTCATAGGTATAAATATTTTCGTGCATAGATATTAATACTTTATAAAAAGAAATTCAGCGCTAGAATTTTTGCGGCCTCCCAAACAATTATGATAGTTATGGTGCAAGAAAGTTTGGGAGACCATTATTTACATAAAAATTATTAACCTCATAGGTATAAATACTTTCGTGCATAAATATTAATACTTTAGAAAAAAAAAAATCAAAGCTAAAGTTTTTGCGATCCTCCAGACAATTATTGATAGTTATGATACGAAAATATCACGGAGACTTTTCTCAAAGTACATATTCTATTACCTCGTAAGATATGAATGTGTTGCCCCACCCAAAAAAAAAAAAAAAGGTATATACAATTTCTTCCATATGAATTATTTCAATACAAATTATAGGAGTGTGTTTGAAGACAAGGATTCAAATTTCTCTATTTTTTTGTCTTTACTATACTTTTATTTTTAGAACTACAATATTAAAATTTAAAATTTATATGTTAAAATAACTGATAGATAGATTTATATCATTTTCTTTATGCATATGTAAATATCACAATATTTTGATTTTTGTTTTAATTAATATCAAAAGCTTACAAAAATACACTGAGTGGAATAAATTTTGGCCGTTGATTTTTTAACTTATCGATTCATATAAAATAAAAAATAAAAAGTGATACTTTTTTATGTGTGTAGAGAAAATAATATAAATCACATCTAATAGTTTTATTTTAACATTAAATTTTGTTATTAAAAAAATAAAAAATAAAGACATAATGAAATACAAAAAATAAAAATATTTGAATCTTCCTCATATTTCAAATCAAACTAATTATGATATCATATATCATCTAGCCATCTTAAAATTTTGTTCTACCCTATGTTTCGCTTTTGTTGCTAAAAAATTAAAAGAGGAAAAAGAAAAAGTTCCACAATTTCCGTTGTGAGGGAATTTTTTTTTTTTTTATGGTAATGGAAGTTGGTGAAACCCCGAACAGTGAAATTGAAAAGAAATGAACGTTAACATATATGAATTCGTATCAACTCAAATTTTGGAGTTGAGATCTGCACTGAATTGGTTCTAATTCTGATCGTACAATTTAAAAATTAATTCTGAGGGAATGTTTAGTTGAAATGAGAATAGGTTATTCTTGAGGTTAGGTTATTCGGAATAGCCTATTCGGTGTTTGGTTGGGTTAGAATAGCTAAAATAATAAATCTAAACTTTTTGTCTTATTAGAATAGATTATTCTTAAGAATTTTGAGATTTGACTATTCTAATAAGACAAACAATAGCTATTCTTAATTTGACTATTCTAGCTATTTTTGTTTTACAACCAAACATACCTGACAGTATGTTAGATGCGAATTCAACATGTATTAAGCTTATGATAGATTTGACAGTACCGATCATTTCTTCTTTTCCCCGAAGCGTCCCAAAAACAAAAATTGTGTTGCATTTCACATTGTCGGTATTACTGAGCTGTTCATACCCAATTTGTTTTTTTAATCTGTACCATCTAAAAAAATAAGCTTATACCATATTTTTTTGGAAATTTCAAAACATACCAAGAACAACCGATTTTTTAATTAATATCCAACATTAAATAAAAATTAATAGAAATGTCCACGATTTTGTGAAAATTATAAAAATGTCCAAACCGCCAAAATTCTCGGCGATTAGCCCATAAAATACTTTTCTCTTTGATTCGACATTGGAAACAGAAACTTTGTGGCCGAGAATGATTTCTGGTTTTTTTATTTAATTAGAAAATTTTATGATTATTTTATTTTTTTATTAAATATTAGAAATATTTTTTTATTTTTTTTAAAATAGATGGAATATTATAGAATTCAATTTACTAGAAAGACTACGACAAATAACTCGGATTATCATTTTTCAGTCAGGATTTTTTGCAGTTGTAAGAAAAATTAAAATATTTATGTGTCACTGAAAAATACTTAAAATATTTTGGATCTGAAAAAAATTAAAATCATTCTCGGTCACAGTTTCTAACTCAAAACTGGGAATAATTTTTTTTTCTAAAAGTTAGTTTTTGATCTGACAGCAAAGTTAATGCTTTTTGTACGAGAGGTTGTAAGTTAGAAACTCAGATAAAAGAATTTATTGTGAATATTAAAATAGCTAGATAATTTGACTTTCAAACCTTTACACGCAAAAAATTCTCTCACATTGCTCTTACAATCACAACACTAAAAATTGCAAAAGACTCATGCATAAAGACTACATAAGACAAACATGGAGCTAAATGTGTATATATGCAGGGGCGGACCCAGGTGTATCCAGAGGGGGCAGGTGCCCCTCCTGGATTTCGAGTTTTAGTGGAGATTTAGTGGTTCCGACCGACTTTGCCCCCCCCCCTTCCTCTGGACGTTTGATTTGTAATTTGAGTTAAGTTTAGGATTAAAATTGAAATAAATTTGTTGAATTTTGATTGGTAATTAGAATTATAAGTCAAAACATCAGAAATTACAAGTCAAAGCATTGGAAAGTATAAGTTAAAGCATTATTTTTTTATCGAGTACCCAATTGGTTAATGAATTTAAACCCGATTAAATATTTAAATCCGATTCGATATTTTTTTTGCCCCCTGACGAAAATCCTGGATCCGTCCCTGTATATATGTCAGAAGTTCCAATTGACAACTAGATCATGTGCTCATGTCATAACTGTATGCCAGCACAGAAACTTCAACGAGAATGTTTTCTTTATAAAAACACATTAGGTACTTGTGATTTTTGTACTTGTTTTTGCATTGCAATTCAAGTAACAATTAACATCACATTTTCTTATTGTGCATGAGCATCTTCTAGTGGCAGTGGTTGTTAATTTTTAGTAAGAAACAAGGATTTGGTGTTTTTTGGATCGCATGTTTGTCAATCTATATATGCTGTATGTTTAAGTAGCCAGTAATTTCATGTAATGTACAATGTTTGTATAAATTATTCAACATGTAACATATTAATTTAGGAAATGTTGTATTTTTTTAACTAGTCAATTGTTTTTTTTTTTTTGAAAAAAAATAATAACGCACACCTTGAATAATTAAGTTTCTTGAACAACAAAAATAACTTAGAAAATGTGCCTATGTTATGCAAGAGCTGGCGGGTCTCATCCATTGTAGCATGCTTGAGTCAGACAGGGACGCTAACAAGTACAACGTTAGAGTCCCTGATATGTTTGAAAATTTCGAAAAGGAGTCCCTGCTTAGTTTAATTTTTTTAATGGTACAGAAAAAAAAATGGGTTCTAAATTCAGCCCAAATTTAATATTATTGTGCTCAATTATTTTTTACAAAAAAGTTGATTGGAAAATGTAATCACCCACTTAATGACCTTTTCCGTTTTGTAAATTTTGTTGAGCCCGTAAGATACCGATTGTTGTTTAACGTTAAACAGACCACAAGTGACAACAGATAGCAACTTCACGTTATTTAATTGAATTGGGTTTCAACAGATTAATTACGTTTCAGAAATGCTTTACTTGCAAAGAAAACAAAAACTAATCCATGGATAGGATTTTTCAAAGTACACTACAACATGAAGTCCATAATGGAACAAGTGAGAATGCCTATTGCAATACTTCTTTGTATACCTTTATTTGGCTGCAAGCATTCTCTGTCTGCCGCTTTACCTGTGATTTAATTTCACTGGATAGTGGATATACTTGTCTTAAAACATACAACTTACTTAAGGCAGTTCTCGTCATGAGCTTGCATCCAATTGTACTTGCTTTATACCTTTGTGGCGACTTCTGCACGGATAAGCTGCTAACATATCACTTGAAAACCAACTGTTAAAGACAAGAAAACAGAAGTACCAACAAGCAATTAGTAGCTAAAAGGCCAGGTACAGTATTGGATTTGCAATACGAATCAATAAAACAACCCGTTACAACCCTATCGTAGATTCTATTATTAGGAAGTCTTTTGAATATAGAGTTCATCATCAATGGCTACCAGTTTAGTTTCCTTTTAATCTAGTATAAATTATTGTTGTTGTACACATTGACCAATGTACCTTTGTCCTCAACCAAACATACTTTCTTAATCTGGGTACAACTCTTTGACCATTGTTCACTTATTCTTCATGCAGTCACTAACAGTAGTTTTTTCTCTCGGCAATAAACCATGAAGCCATTTCTTCATCATCTGTTGATTCATCTAACTGCATACTTTTTGGAATACCAGAATAACATGGAAAATTTTGACCATCTTTGGTATCTTTTGTTAAAGTCCCTTTGCTTTTCCTAAACATTTCTTCCTTCCATTTCTCCCTTGCACAAGGATCTCTAGAAATACAACTTCTACCCCCAACTATGGGAAAATCAACAATGTCCATGCTATTATTATTCCACTCTTCCTTCCTGTTAAGGCTTTTTCTCTGAGAAAAATGAGTGACATTGGAATCAATGGCATCTCTGACAAATGAAACTGTTGGTATTTCACCAGATGCTTGATTTTCCAGCTGAGAACCAATGGTGTTGTTGTCTTGAATGTTTAATGATTTTGGTCTCTTCCACCCACATTTTCTACAGTACTCATTTCTTCTGAAGTTCACATAATAACACCTGAACATATGACACAAGGTTCAAAAGATTCAACTAAAAATCATAAATAAACTCGATCTAAAAAGAAAGAGAGATCTTTTGAGATGGTCAAACTTTTAAGATAAGCAAACTCACGAGTGGCATTCCCATTCACCAGCATTAAGTGAACGGTCAGTTGGTTTTCCATGACATTGCAAGCATTCTGTATTCTTTGCAAAGTTCAAGAAATTGCACCTGGGAAGAGAAAAGAAGTTAACTTATAATTTTTAATACAACAATTTCAATATTGTACCCCAGCAAAATCTCAAGCCTAACATCTCCCCCCACCCCCCGCACACACACACACAGACGCACGCTCATGTAAACAAAAATTAGGCTTCGCCCCTACAAAGCACAAAGTTCCCATATACCCTCACAAAGCAAGAAAGTTACTCCACACATTATCCTCCCAGGTTTTATTCAAACATGCCAAAACCACATTTACAGGGGCTAACAGTGAGAAATGAGGGTGCAGGTTATGCTAATCACATTTACAGGGTTGCAATAAGATACTCCTCACGTTGTCATGTATTACACATGATAAGCTATTAAACTTTTCTGAGAATCATTATGAATATCTAAGAGACTAAGATACTAGTTTAAAGAATTTAAGCATGGTACTTTTGACATATCCAATCTCCTGGTTTAAGAGGAAGATGTTCTTGCTCCTCTCGCAAGATATTGTATCTCTCTTTTGATTCACCATTGCATTTTAAGCATTTCATATTCTTTGCGAAGTTCATGAAGTTACACCTAAGAATCCAAAAAGAAAGAGATGTGTGAAGAGAATCATTTTTTATTTCTTTAAGAACTCAACTACCTATTTTGTATCATATAGCAAATGGAGCCGCAAGCAGTCTTCTTAAGTTCGTTTTTTTTTTGTATCTCAAGTTTCCAATTCTAAAGTCCAAAAGCACTCCTTACAGGTTATAGCCAACATCTATCATAATTGTTGTATTGAATCAATTCTGCGCACATTGATTTACCTATACAGTGCTAATCAAGAGTACTACCATACATACAGGTTTATAAATAATTAACAGCATCTCTATTTACTAGATGTGTTTTCTTTTCAGTGATTATTTTTTTTCCCTTGCTTCATATAACCTGTACAGTGCAAGTACTGTACCAATATTAAACAGTTATAATAAATCAAATTACAATTCATTCCAGGATCCATAAAATTGGCAAGAAATTCTCAATTTGAAATAAAGATAAATTACTTACACTGGACATATCCAGTCACCCTGTTTCATACACAATTGATCTTTATCTGTTTGATGCTTATTTAGACCTCTATGGATAGCCAAAGGCTTTTCAGATAGAAGTGACTTATCATAGCTAGAATCCAATTGTCTCAAACCAAGCTCCACTATATCACCCATTAGCTTCTTAACAGAGTCTTTAATGGGCTTGTTTAAACATGACTGGTTTTGCACCAAACCACTAGTGGCATCAAGTCCATAAGTTAATAAAATACGCATGACATCTACGGTTCGACCATATTCCTCTTTGCGAGCCTTTACATATGCCCTCTCACACCTTCCCCTTAAACTGCACCGACTACAGACCTGAAGATATAAAAATGTTGGATAAGTGACAATAAATATAAAAATAAAAAGTTGAAATGATCTGAACATTTTCCCCTTTACAGGAAAACCATAATCAGAACAACTGCTACATTCCATCTTTTTTTGGTATATCAGTGAGCTAGATAAGTAGATAGCACATGATAAATCCTAATAAGTTCTAGGGATTTATCACATAAGCCCCAGAGCTTAACTATTGAACATCAGCGTAATGATACATTCTACAATCATTCTCAATGCATGAATCAAGTACCAAGTCTCCAGGGCTACATATGAAAATTCAGAAATTTGCCGGCGCATATAAAGGCAAAGGTCCCAAAAGTCACAGAGAACTAAATGAAAACATGTTTAGGGAGCTTAAAATTGTTACATCTCCTTCATCAATGCCCACATGGGCCCGCAATCGCTTCCCTGAGTTCACAACTTTACGATCCACACTGGGGCAACCACAACCAGCAACCATGCAAATCTCCTTTCTTGACAAATATCTAGATAAAATTGAATAAAAATGTTAAATCTGAAAATAAATAATTAAGTATTATTAAAACACATCACCAGTCAGGAGTCGGGTGAAGAGAAAGTATGGTGAAGCTTCTCTAAGGCATTTTAACAAACACTTGATGATATAAGAACCAAATAATAAAAGTTACCTAATGAGACCAGGTCTATCCCGGGCAAACTGGAGGCAAGCAGTTCGGACGCGGTTAAGGTCATCCAACCCGACAAGATCCAAGTAGTCTTTCTTGAGCAACAACTCCATGAGACTCACCCACTCCGGCCATGAGTGTGAAATTATTACCACTTCTCTTCCTTGTAACCTATCTTCTTCTTCTTCTTCTTTTTCAACTGCTGTTGTTTCTCTGCTTTGAGGTTTTGAGTGCGCTAACTGTTCTCTATTTGAAATGGGCTGGGCAATGGTTTTCTCGAGCTGCTCGTATAAGAAAGAGAGCTTTGGGTCGGTACAGGATGAGAAGCGAGAGAGAAGGCGGAGAGAGAAGTACGAACGTGTTTGTACGGGTAAGGCGGAGGTGATGTGGCGGTACATTCCTTCACCGGTTTTGAGGGGAAAAAAGCGTAGAGCAAGAACACCGACTTTTAAAGAGAAGCCTTTTTATTTTTCACAACCCGAGCTTTTGAGGACACCATGATCAGAAGCTCTCGAGAACATACTGAAACGGACGGCACAGATTAACTCAAAACGGTGCCTATTTGGGGATGGCGCAGGACGCCAGTTAGAGCGGGAAAAATGGCCAGGCAGAGCCGGCTCCGTCACGGAACGCCACGGTTACGGCACGGAACAGCACGGCACGCGTGTCAGTTACGTGCCGTGACTCCTGTGTCTCATGTCGTGACCATTCGCGTGTCGTGTCCATCTTTTAAAACTTTGGCACGACACGGCACATGAAAGATTTAGTCACGGCACGACACGTAATCACGCGAGTCACGTGTAATCAGGACCATTAGATATTGATTTAATGGTGAATCTTGAATAAACTAACCTAAATTATGATTAAATGGTCACGTGAGTCACGCGAGTCACGTATGGTCACAGCACGTTAGGCACGGCGTGACTCACGTGTCGTGACCATTTGCGTGCCGTGACCATCTCTTGACATTTTGATTACAGCACGGTACGTAAAAAATTAACTTGATCACGGCACAGTACGGCACGTTTTTTCCACTCTAACGCCAATATTATCTGTGATTCGAGAATCGTGTCAAGTTAAGAGAACGATTTTGAGCCGTCCGTTTCCAATTTGCGAGTCAGGTACCTGGGGTGATCCGAATTTCTCGAGAACAGACTAATTAGAACTAAGTCGCTAAACAAATGTTTTGCTGGAACAGTGAAACAGAACTGAGTCGCTAAACCAATGTTTTGTTGGAACAGTGAAATAGTTATTAAGTCTTAAGAGTACGCTTGGATGGAAGCTAGAATAGCTAAAATAGTAAAATTTGATAATAGTAAATGAGAATAGAGAAAAAATAGTAATTTTCAAATTAGTGTGAAAATGATGCTATTCGGATTAGTAAAAATGTTGTTTAGATTGTACATGTGAAATAATGAATAGCTGTAACCAATAAAGAATAGTGTTAACAATATGCTAATTAAAAGGAAAGATAAGCAAGTGAGATCTCAAACAAATTATCACGATATGGAGATAGCGAAAGTGGTGTCAAATTTTTTATTTCGGGACTGTGTTGGCATAAATCCGAAAATAAAGTATTTTTTTTCTCTCTTCACACTTCCGAATAGTAGTTATTCCAACATTTACAAGGAATAGAGAATAACAACTATTATAACTATTCCGAATAGCAAAAATATTGTTTGGATATATACATTGATATTCTGAATAGCTACTAGAATAGCCTCTATTCTTGTGTCATCCAAACACAACTTAACTCAATAGTGTTTCATGTAGCATGCTTAAAAATAAAATAACACTCCGAGTTTATACTATTTTTTACTCAGTATTAATTCAAACTCATCCAAACGCTTATTAATACTATCTTTGAATTAGTGCTAATTCAAACTCATCCAAGCGCTTATAAACTATAATTGTCTATGGCCAGTTGCGACCAATTTATTTATTTGTAATTCAGGTTAAATTTAGGATTAAAATTGAAATAAATTTGTTGAATTTTGATTGATAATTAGAATTATAAGTTAGAGCATCAGAAATTACAAGTCAAAGTATTAAAAAATATTAGTTTAATATTATTTTTTATCGAGTATCCAAACAACAAATCCAAACAATTAAAACCAATATACTTCACGAATGATGCGTGTACATGCAAAATTTTAAATTTTTGAATTAATTTAGTATAAAGTCAAACAGTAAAAAAAATAATGAAAATTGAGTGCAGTCACCAGCTGTGTGTGCCTGTGACCATGGCCGTAGAACTTCACCAAGATTGGGGCACAGATCAAGATATGACGCCTTAACTTCAATCGACCTTTGAGCACAAAACTCTGATTTTCCAGCCACATTATCATTTTTTTAAAAGATAAAACACATGTCGCAATTTTTGGGTTTGATAATCATGCACAATTTGCGTTCAATTAATCTATACGATTCCAATTTGAGAATGAGTGTATTGGATTCATAATAAAATATACATATTGGAGATGCAATAGTTGAAGATACATAGCATAGCTCGTGGGAATTTTGCAAATTAACACCCACTTCTCAATTTCTTCTATTTATTCTTATATTTATCAAATATGGAAAATAACTTGACTCTTTTTTTTTTTCTTTTTTAGTATTATGTGTAACAGCTCTTAATTCTTGATTCAATAAATAGATATTTTATTCACCAATTGTAACTATGAAAATTTATTTCAATAAATATTTTTAGTCAATTCAATTCAGTGAAATTAATGTAATTAAGCCATACTGATGGAGGGAATTGAAGTAACCTGACAAAGAACCAGCAGATACATATTCTTAGCTCATGGGCCATACCGTTTTATGCAATACTGTCTTGAGCTATTTGTTTTGGAGGGTTTCGTTTCGATAGCCTAAATTAGTTGTACAAACAGGAAGCAAGAATTTAAGATTCCATTAAGCCCAATCAAACTTTCATCAACCTCACTTGCGAATAGGGGTGGTAACAAGCTGGCTCGGTCCAAGCTAGGTTCTAGCTCAGCTTGTTAATTCTGGACCGAGCTACAGCCGAGCGAGCTGGACCTAGAGCATCCGAGCTAGTGTTTTGCAAACAGGCACAGGCGGACCAGGCCGGGTAAAATCCGGGACGGGCAACGGGCAACACGGGTCATGGACAACGCGGGTCACGGGCGACACGGGACCGGTTAGCACGGGTTTTTTTTTCAAAAACCCTACCCGGCCCCTCTCAAACCCCCCGGGCAACACGGGACGGGTAGGCGGGTTGCACGGTCCAGGTCCGGGGGTTGGATAGTCCGGGTAGCACGGGTCCGGTCCGGTCCGGACTGGTTTTTTTTTTCTTTTTAAACCAATAAAATATAAATCAAAATTAATTTGGGGAGAAAAATTTGAATTTAAAAAAAAAACCGGGTAGGGTACGGGTACGGGTAACCCGAGTACACGGGACGGACCGGGCGGGTACGGATTTGAAACGGGTACGGGTATCACGGTTTTAATTGAAAAAAAACGGGTCCGGCCCTTTTCAACTCGTACCCGGGTTACCCGTGAACCCGTGTCAAACCCGTGCACGGGCACGGGTGGGCCGGGTACGGGTCCCGGGCGGGTTTATTCAATACACTAATCCGAGCTAAAACTTTAGCTTGAAATCATGACAAGCCAGTCCGAGCTAGCTCACGAGCTGATGAGCTGGCTCGCTAGGTCTGGCTGGATCTTATTTTAAGAAGAAAATAAATTCTTCAAACTTTTTTGATTGAGTTGAACCAAGCTGGACCGAGCTAGACAATATAAAATGCACACAAATTCATACAAATTCACAAATTGATGCCTAACCGAGCGCGAGCTGGCGAGCAAGCTAGGTCCCAGTTTGAACTCGTTAATTCTGAACCGAGCTAGTAACGAGCTGGCTCATTAACAGCTCGGTCCAATAATGAGCGAGCTGTTAGCGAGCAAGTCAGATGCGAGTCACGATCGAGCCACGAGCTACGAGCTTTTTTGCCACCCTACTTGCGAAAGCCTGATTTTTTTTTTTTTTCCTTTTGAAACATTTATTATCAACAAAATACAAAACTGTCTGTCGCACAAAAAATGCTATATGAGACGTGCTTCCATACAGCGAGAAACCTGTGGCACCATTGTAGAAAACATTTATTGCTGTCATAATTGTTGTTATTATTATCATTATTATTATTTAAGGTTCGTAGGACTATTAAATATATAAAAAAGGTCACGAGACCAGATTTCGTGACCATCTTTTAAAAATTTGACACAGCACGTCACGCAAAATATCTAATCATGACACGATATGTGGTGACACGAGTCACATATAATTAGAATCATTATATCTTGATCGAATTATAAATCTTGAATAAATTAATCTAAATTATGAAAAAATAATTTTTTAAACGTGACCAAACGTAACAAATGTGACCAGTCACGTTTGAACACATCACGTGTGGCCACAACATGACTAGCGTGCCGTGACCATCTTTCTAAATTTGATCAAGACACGACACAGCACAACACGTATTTAGATCCCTACTATTTATTACTATATTATATCTACATTAATAATAACTAAAACAAAAATTAACTTGGTTTATTGCCTGGCGTGCCTCGAGCACTGAAAAAAGAAACAAGGACGAAATAAAATAATACAGCAATCAAAAGCTTTGTACATTAATACTAATTAAGAATACGTCTCCAGCAACTTCCACCGTGGCCTTCATCTCTATTCTCTAGTGTAGTCCAAAAAAGTCTCACGAGGCAATCTTAGTTTTTTTCATTACAACAAAACAAAGAAAAAAGAAGGGAGGTAAATTACTCAAATTGGATTCTCAATTCTATGGCTATTTTTGTTAAAATCACAATCCTAAGCTCCTAAATCAGAGACTTTTAGAAGGCTGGAATAAATTTAATCAAAATAATCCTCCTTATTTTGATTTATAATCATATCACAAACTTGTATTTAAAATATTTAAATTTAATCAAAACTCTTTCTAGTAATTTACAACTAAAAATATTACAAGATAGTAAAAATAGAACAAATTGCCGCAACATTGTCCAATGAAACAAAACTCAAGGAGGCAAAAAATTGGAAACATGCAAATAATTCTCATGCATTGAGCTCCTGAGTCAACCAGGAAGGCATGCCCGGCAGGGTAGGCACAGCAGGTTGGGGTTTCTTAACCCGATCCACCATTACAGCTTGAGTTGTCAGAACCATACCTGCTATGGAGGCCGCATTCTGGAGCGCGCATCTTGAAGCCTTGCACGGGTCAACAACGCCCCACTTGATAAGGTCTCCAAAGTGACCTGTCATCAAATTGTACCCAAACCGCCAATTGTTCTCTTCTAGAAGCCTCTCAACAACAGCATGCCCATCTAGGCCTGCATTTTCGGCGATTGTATATGTCGGTACAAGAAGAGCCTGGCAATAATACAAAGGATATTTTATAAAGTGTACCAACTAATTTGATGTAGTTGCAATGTGGTCATTTACAACATTATCCATGATAAATGATTCTTGCAATTCGACTTTGCACATTGGAAGGTTCTACAACACATATTTTCAGGGGGTAAGACAGGCCAAACATAAACCCTGTGAAATTCAACAACCCATGCGCGGAAAAACTAAACCTTGTCTGTAGCTATAATAGAAAATCATAATTGTATAATTTGAGTGATGTTGATATACTCGATGCTTTGATCTCTCCAAAATAGCCATCAGGTATATTAGTGAAGAAGAAGCCAAACCTTTGCAATGATAGATGCACCAATCTTTTCATCAGAGTCCATAAAAAGATCAGAAATCATAGGGACGTGCCTTGATAAGTGTGTTAATGCAGCCCCGCCACCTGGTACAATACCTTCATCTAAGGCTGCAAATGCCGCATTCTTTGCATCTTCTGCTCTCAATTTTCTATCATTTAGTTCTGCCTCAGTCGAAGCCCCAACCTAATCAACATATATAGTTAGGTTAATTTATATCCCCAGAAAAACTAACAATATCATGTATACCTTACTCCAACAAACCAAAAGAAATATCTTTTATTCGACTCACCTCCTTTTCTTAATGTTTGATGACAACTTAATATACAGGACCTTAACATGTAAACCACAACCCTAGAAAATCACCCAATGCCCAAAACAGGAAATATCTTTTATGCCCCTGAGCTTTCTGCTTTACTTTTTCCCAAACATTGGGTGGGGTAACCCTACTCTCTTACACATGGAGAGATGCAATGAGTAAGGTCTATTCTATTGTCAGGAACAACACCCACAATCGGCTACAGAATTCTCAAAAAGAGGATATAGTAGGCTGGTGACCATTGGGGGCACTTTAACTCCCATGTTTGTATATTCTGACAAAGCAGGACCCAATCACAAGTGAAGTTGATAATTACATGGAGGGACGCAGTTGAGGAATAACTGGAGATGAGAGAATTAACTGAATCTCTTAGGAAATACAGTTTCAATTTTCAATCATTTTTTTCTGAATTGTAATGAATATAGAAGACAGAACCATGTACCAAATTAGGAGGCAATTAAAAAAGTTGAGTTCATTACCCTTCTATCTCTCTTCTTCATCCCTCTCAACCTCTAATTATCCCTAGTTTTTGCATTCAACTCTCTTGGTCTGGTAAATTCTTACAAGGTGAGACGTTTTGAATTGTGAGGAATCAGCTAAATTCTTTAGTAATATTCCTCTTCATCTTCAAAGGATATTATACCTATGCTAGAGAAACATCCTCTGAAGACCCTATCATAAAATAGACAGCCTACAGAAAAATCTCCTTGAGTCCTAGCAAGCAAAGAACAAGCCTCAAATGCTACTTCTCCATAATTTTTTTGAAAATCATTGATTGAAAGAGAAAGAGTGGCCACAAAGGGACAGTTTAGGAATCTTTTGAACTAAACAGCATATTGAAGAAACGCGGTATGACTTACACCAGGATTTCTTAACAATTGCGGAGGACGAGGGAAGAGAGAGAGAGAGACTCCATACTTGGCAGCCACTGCCAAGGTTTTCAAAAAGAGAGAGAGACTCCACTGCCAAGTTTTTCAAGAGAGAGAGAGAGAGAGAGAGAAACTCGACCTTCACCACAGCTACACCACTACATAATTTTGCAATTCTCTCCTCAATGTTCATACGTAGGCGCACACTTTTAGTATTGATCAAGTCTCTTTTCATCTCAGAAATCCGAGCTTGTATCTCAGCCAACATGCGTGGATCTGCCACAATGGTTGTAGAATGCTGAGTTATTGTAACTCTTTTTGCCAATCCTAATTGGTCTGAAGTCACGCCCCTGATCCCCACTCCCAGATCACTTGCTAGAAAATCAGCACCTTTTGAGTGAATTTCACAATTAGAAAAACCAACATGTTATAGGATAAACTGTTATGCACCTTACGGTAGGACATACCATGGTCTGACAAGTCTTTTTTATCACGATGAAGAGCACATTAAGCCTATATTATTTGAAAAAGTAGGTGCTTAGTTGTGGCATAATTAGATAGCTAATTGCTAATTGAGACCAACTTATGTCAAACTGAAATTTGAATCCCCAATTTGTGGTTAATTTGATCCTCAATTGTGCTGAACTTGAGCTAAAATTTTTGGGGGAAATTCATCGAAACAGCACATAGGCATGTGAGCTTCCGACCTTCTGTGCGTATGTGTATATCTGTGTGTATGGTGAAAGCGAGAGAGAGAGAGAGAGAGAGAGAGAGAGAGATGACCTGTCATAATAGCAATATCTTGCAAAAGCCCCTTTTTGCCCTCGGCTAAGCCAGGGCACTGCACCACTGCCACATTCAGCAACCCTTTCATCTTGTTAAGTACCAATGCCTCCAAAACCGCAAATGAAACATCTTGGCATATAATCAACAGAGGCACACTCAATTGGGTTGTTTTCTCCAACAAGGGAATCAAGTCTTGTACAACAGTCACCTTCTGGTCAGTCACAAGGACTTTTGCATTTTCAAACTCAACAGCAGATTTCTCTTGGTTTGTTATAAAATGAGGGGACATGTATCCTTTGTTGATCTACATAATGGTAGTATGGTAAAATTCAATAACACAGTTGAACTTTTAGGATTTGATGATTTAAGAATCCTTAAACTTACTGCAAGTACATCCATGCATGTATACAATGTATACATAAACCATGCATACAGATAAGCATGCATGCAATGTATCAAGTCATTTGAATTTATATAGCCAAACCATATGGACATATGGGGATCACACATGTATTCTATCATAATTAACTGTAATTAATTTTGAGTGGGAAGAGTAACTAGTATATTACAATTGTGACATGTATACATCCATTAGCCATGCATCTGGTGCTTGTATTCTGTCTCAGTTCACACGTGCACGCATGTATGTGTGTTGAATCTAAGTACATACATACATATTAACATGCCAAAGTATTTTGCAAAGAAAGATACAATACACTAAAATATAAACAAGTCCTAGAAAAGAGCTGCTGGCAAGTAACTAAGATATACCTTCATTCCTTCCTGCACTTCAATTAGGGTTTCAAATGAGGAGGATGATTCAATTGTTATAATTCCATCATGACCTATTTTTTCTATTGCATTGGCTATGAGAGTTCCAATGTAGTCATCATTTCCAGCTGATAATGCTGCAATGGCTAAAATTAAAAAATAATAATAAATTGAGAAAACTAGACAACACAATTTCCATGTAAAATGAGATTTGTGTTTACGTCTCTGAACATAAAAAATTATTAATGTTAGCAATAAGTCCATAACTTGCAAGGCCAGGAGTAGTTTGTTATGATTTACAAATAATGTGTGGTTTGCAAAAACAAATCGACGTCTACATTGCAGGTTGAATAAGATTTAAGATTTGAAAGAAAATTGTCAAGACAAGATGAAAGGCATTGTTCAGAGTGTCAAAAAAGCACACTGCATAAAAAGTATAATTAACTTCATAAAAATTTGCCTTTGACTTAATTCTCAAGTTTTTACAAATATACCTTTTATCTGCTCTTTTTCAGTAACTGGTATACTCTTACTCTTCAAGACCTTAATCAACTGATGAACAGTTTGATCGATGCCCCTTTTGAGAGATACTGGATTAGATCCATTAGCAACAGCTAATAACCCAAGTTTAATGATTTCGCGTGCTAGAATGATAGCTGTAGTGGTACCGTCTCCAGCTGAGCTATTTGTTTTATTGGCCACCTGTTAAACAAAATGCTCAATGCCTTAATTGGCTGGTGTGATAACATTCTTCATTTATTTGGTGCTAAATTGTTCAAATCAGAACAGAACAAACTAAATATGCAACATGGCACCAATATCCCTCCTTTCCTAAATTTCTCAAAAATATCCAGAATAGCCCTCCTCTATGTTTCGAATTTGATGAAAGAAAAAGTGAGGACATAAATGTCTCTTCAAGAAAATAAGGAAACTATGAGTAGAGAAACATTTTCAAGTATAGTATAGTGGGGGCATATATGATATTTTATGGTTTTACAGCACAACTGATACTTACCTCTCTCAGGAGCATTGCACCAGCATTCTCGATTGAGTTAGGAAGATCAATGCATCTTGCAATTGTGACTCCATCATTTATTACTTTTGGTACATCTGTCCCATCAATCACCACATTTCTACCTAAATTTGAAAATGTGTCCCAAGTAAATAAAGCTTGCAAAGTAAAAAAAAAAGCATTCCTTCTAATATAAGCCCCCTACCCTAATTATAATGGTAAAATTCAAGGGGAGCATGAGAACCTTCAAGCACGATATAAACTAATTTTGCATAATTTTAGGGAACCATTCTCTCTTTTTTTTATTTTTTGTAAATTTGAAGGATTAGAATTTGAAAAGATGATACCTTTCGGTCCAAGTGTGACAGAGACAGTATCAGCGAGCTTATTAATGCCACGAAGCAATCTGAATCTACAGTCTTCATCAAAGCATATCTTCTTACCAGTGGATTTAACTACAAAATTACTTCCGGGACGAGATTGGAATCTCACGCGAAGGAACTTCGATTTCTCACTCTTTTTAAAGAAAAACAAAAAAAAACACGATGAAATTCTGTACGTGTGGAGGGAGGGAGGGAGGGGGAAGGAGAAGGAGAGAGATTTAATTTCACTTACAAATAGAAGGGAATGAGGAGCGAACAAAATAAGCGCCATTGGAGTGCTAAGAACAGAAGAGAGGTTTTAGTTTGGGTTTTGTAGGAGGGTTCTTTACCTCTCCGTTTCTGGCTAACAATGGAGGGCAGTTGTATCTTAAAGCGGACAGAAATCTTTAGTCTGACATAGTGTATTGCAAACGGTCCGGTCCGGTCCGGACCCGGCCGGGCCACGGTTCACACGGTCCGCGTTTCTCACGGGTCCACAAGTTACGGGTCCGGCGGGTCCGATATCCGGACCACGGGTCTCTTTTTCTGAAAGGCGCTGGCCTGGCCGCTTGGCTGTTGATCCGGTCCAACATGGGTTGGATCCGAAAGGGAGGAGGAAAAAATGGGCATGGAAGCTGGATCCGGTCCAACTCGGGTTGGATCCGAAACAGAGGAGACTTAGGGGATTGTAAAAAATCAAAACTTCAGCAAGTTGCCAACAGAGGAGATTGTACCAATCAAAACTTCAAAAGTTGATTTAATTTAGGTAGTGTTTTGCAAACGGGTAAGGGCGGGTCGGGCACGGGCAACGCCGGTCACGGGTAACGCGGGTCACGGGCGACACGGGACGGGTTAGCACGGGTATTTTTTTGAAAAACCCTACCCGGCCCCTCTCAAACCCCCCGGGCAACACGGATCACGGGTAACACGGGTCACGGGCAACACGGGTCACGGGCAACACGGGTCACGGGCAACACGGGTCACGGGTAAGCGGGTTTAGGTCCGGGTAGAACGGGTCTGGTCCGGGCGGGTAAATTTTTTTTTTTTTCCTGCTGCTGTTTTTTAGGCTGCTGCCTGAGCTGCTCCGCTGCTGTTTTTTTTTTTGTTTTTTTTTTTGTTTTCTTTTTAAACCAATAAAATACAAATCAAAATTCATTTAACATGATTGCATATTTGAACTCAATAATTATTGTGATACTAAAATCAAAATCAAAGTTACGAATTATTTTAAAACAATATTGCTTAAATCAATTACTTTAAATTTTGAACAATAAAATATAAATTAAAAATTTCTTAAATCAATTACTTTAAAATATTTTAAATCAATTACTTTAAAACAATAAAATATAAATCAAAAATTTCTTAAATCAGTTACTTTAAAAATAATAATGAAAAATAAATCTAACATACTTATTTAACCTATTAGAAATAAATCCGAATTTGAAAAATAAAATCTAACCTATTCACAAATAAATCTAATTACTTGGCATATTCAAAAAATAAATATAACATACTTATTTAACCTATTAAAAATAAATCCGAATTTGAAAAATAAAATCTAACCTATTCAAAAATAAATCTAATTACTTAACATATTCAAAAAATAAATCTAACATGCTTATTTAACCTATTAGAAATAAATCCGAATTTGAAAAATAAAATCTAACCTATTCACAAATAAATCTAATTACTTAACATATTCAAAAACTAAATCTAACATACTTATTTAACCTATTAGAAATAAATCCGAATTTGAAAAATAAAATCTAACCTATTCACAAATAAATCTAATTACTTGGCATATTCAAAAACTAAATATAACATACTTATTTAACCTATTAAAAATAAGGGAGGGCCTAACCTTCCCCCGTCATCCATCCCCCACTTTTCCCCCAACTGAAAATAAGTAGGGGACCACAGTAAACCGTTAATAACCGTTGAAATGCCTCCACAACATTACAGGCGGATAGATTGCGCACAAGTATTCACCCTTGTAAACTCAAGTATTCATCCATGTAAAGAAAAGTACTCATCTTTGAGAAATAACTATAGAAGGAAACATTACCACCCATCTTTGACACGTTTTTAGAGGTGGTTTTTTTTTTTACGTTCACTCTAACTAATTTTTCCGACGATCTGTGAGGAATTTTTCAAATCTAAAACCACGAAAGTCTTCTACACAATTTTCTCTTTCAAATGAGATCCATGATGACATACTTTCGAGGTGTCCGTTACGCAAGTATTCACACCTCGTACGCAAGTATTCATCTCTCATTGAACAAGTATTCATTCTCGTCGTGTAAGTGTAAAGAGTACATGAAGGTATGGTGGGACCGCACAACCGCGACTTCAGATAAGTAGGGGACCACAGTAATATGCGGAGATAAGTGGTGGAATTAGTAGGGGACGATTTGCGAAAAAGTATTGACACTTAACACGAGTTGTATTCATCCATATAAATAAAAGTACTCATCTTTGAGAAAGAATTATATATGGAAATATTACGACATTAAGAGCATTAATTACGCGGAGATAGTAGGGTACCACAACTGCCGTCCGCTAAAAACAAAAGAAAACGCGTAATTAAGTGGGGGGACCGCACAACCGTCACCGCAAGTGGAAACAACATCAAGTATTCACCCTGATATATCAAGTATTTTTAAAAAAAACTGGACATATCACACCCATCTTTTACACGTTTTTAGAGGTGATTTTTTTTTCTCCGTTCAATCTAACTAATATTTCTAACGATCTGTGAGAAATTTTGCAAATCTAAAACCACGAACATCTTCTACATAATTTTCTCTTTAAAATGAGATCCATGATGACATACTTTCGAGTTATTCGTTGCACAAGTATTCACCCTCGTCATGCAAGTATTCATCTATCATTGAACAAATATTCACATGTAATACATCAAGTATTCACCCTGATATATCAAGTATTTTTAAAAAAAACTGGACATATCACACCCATCTTTTACACGTTTTTAGAGGTGATTTTTTTTTCGTGGTTCAATCTAACTAATATTTCTAACGATCTGTGAGAAATTTTGCAAATCTAAAACCACGAACATCTTCTACATAATTTTCTCTTTAAAATGAGATCCATGATGACATACTTTCGAGTTATTCGTTGCACAAGTATTCACCCTCGTCATGCAAGTATTCATCTATTATTGAACAAGTATTCACATGTAATACATCAAGTATTCACCCTGATATATCAAGTATTTTTAAAAAAAACTGAACATATCACACCCATCTTTTACACGTTTTTAGAGGTGGTTTTTTTTTCTCCGTTCAATCTAACTAATATTTCTAACGATCTGTGAGGAATTTTGCAAATCTAAAACCACGAACGTCTTCTACATAATTTTCTCTTTAAAATGAGATCCATGATGACATACTTTCGAGTTATTCGTTGCACAAGTATTCACCCTCGTCATGCAAATATTCATCTATCATTGAACAAGTATTCATCCTCGTCGTGTGAGGTGGAGGCGGAGGCAGAGGCGGAGAAGGAGAGGCGGAGGTGGGAGGCGGAGGCGGGGAGGAAAAGGCGAAGGTGGGAGAGGCGGGTGGAGGCAGAGGTGGAAGGGGGAGGCGGAGGTGGAAGAGGGAGAGGGAGGGAGAGAGGAAAGAAATAGAATGAGAAAATCTACTAATTAATTTGTAGGGACCACTAGTTAGTTAAAATTGATTATTATAGTTAGAAAATGAAGTTAGTTAGTTGGGGGGAAAATGGGGGAAGGAATCAAGGGGTAACTTATAATTACCCTAAAAATAAATTCGAATTTGAAAAATAAAATCTAACCTATTCACAAATAAATCTAATTACTTGGCATATTCAAAAACTAAATATAACATACTTATTTAACCTATTAAAAATAAATCCGAATTTGAAAAATAAAATCTAACCTATTCACAAATAAATCTAATTACTTAACATATTCAAAAACTAAATCTAACATACTTATTTAACCTATTAGAAATAAATCCGAATTTGAAAAATAAAATCTAACCTATTCACAAATAAATCTAATTACTTGGCATATTCAAAAACTAAATATAACATACTTATTTAACCTATTAAAAATAAATCCAAATTTGAAAAATAAAATCTAACCTATTCAAAAATAAATCTAATTACTTGGCATATTCAAAAAATAAATCTAACATGCTTATTTAACCTATTAAAAATAAATCCGAATTTGAAAAATAAAATCTAACCTATTCACAAATAAATCTAAGAGTGAGGCTATGGTGCTATGCATAGCACCAATGGCTAGTGTACTACGGCTCAATATGATACTTTTTAAAATCCTAACGGTCGATCCGACCGTTCAATGTGATATCCATATGAATATGTACTTGCAAACTAAATTTTATATTTTTTCGAATTTTTTTACTATTTTTTCAGATAGGTAGAAAAATCAGTGTTTTTTGAAAATTCTGGACCATCAAAATTCTACCTATCTGAAAAAAATAGTAAAAAAATTCGAAAAAATATAAAATTTAGTTTGCAAGTACATATTCATATGGTTATCACATTGAACGGTCGGATCGACCGTTAGGATTTTAAAAAGTACCATATTGAGCCGTAGTACACTAGCCATCCGTGCTATGCATAGCACCATAGCCTCACTCATAAATCTAATTACTTAACATATTCAAAAACTAAATCTAACATACTTATTTAACCTATTAGAAATAAATCCGAATTTGAAAAATAAAATCTAACCTATTCACAAATAAATCTAATTACTTGGCATATTCAAAAACTAAATATAACATACTTATTTAACCTATTAAAAATAAATCCGAATTTGAAAAATAAAATCTAACCTATTCAAAAATAAATCTAATTACTTGGCATATTCAAAAAATAAATCTAACATGCTTATTTAACCTATTAAAAATAAATCCGAATTTGAAAAATAAAATCTAACATATTCACAAATAAATCTAATTACTTAAATTTGAATTTCAAAAATAAATCTAGGGGGGAGGGGGCTGGCTGGGGTTGGGGGGGAAAAAAATTCGAATTTCAAAAAAAAAAAAAAAGGTACAGGGGTTCGGGTTCGGGTACGGGTAGGCGGGCACGGGTCTACGGGTAGGCGGGCACGGGTATTCGTGTACGGGTACGGGTAATACGGGTCCACGGGTCGGTACGGGCGGGTACGGGTTTGAAACGGGACGGGTATCACGGGTAAATTTTAAAAAAATCCGTACCCGTCCCTTCTCAACCCGTACCCGTTGAACCCGTGTACTCGTGCAAAACCCGTGCACGGGCACGGGCAGGGCGGGCACAGGTCCCGGGCGGGCGGGCACGGGTCTGACCCGTGGGGGTATTTGCCAAACACTAAATTTAGGGGATCCGAATTGGGTCCGGATCCCATAATGTAACCTAATCTTTGGATTTTGGATCAAGACCGTCCGATTCGAATTCGTCGCTCGAAATTATCTCGGAATTCAAATTCGTCGTCGAGATGTGTGCGCTCACTTCGCAGATGGATTTTCTCATATTCAAATCGGACGGTCACGATCTAAAACTCAAAGATTGGGTTACTTCACTGGATCCGAACTCATCCGAATTCACTCAGAATCATTGCCAAAAGTTGGTTTAATAATGCAATCATGCAATGCATATATTATTAAAAGAGTGAGGCTATGGTGCTATGCATAGCACGGATGGCTAGTGTACTACGGCTCAATATGGTACTTTTTAAAATCCTAACGGTCGATCCGACCGTTCAATGTGATAACCATATGAATATGTACTTGCAAACTAAATTTTATATTTTTTCGAATTTTTTTACTATTTTTTCAGATAGGTAGAATTTTGATGGTCCAGAATTTTCAAAAAACACTTATTTTTCTACCTATCTGAAAAAATAGTAAAAAAATTCGAAAAAATATAAAATTTAGTTTGCAAGTACATATTCATATGGATATCACATTGAACGGTCGGATCGACCGTTAGGATTTTAAAAAGTACCATATCGAGCCGTAGTACACTAGCCATTGGTGCTATGCATAGCACCATAGCCTCACTCTTATTAAAAATTATTAATTCCCGTCTCAAAAATGAAGCAATATAATAATTTAATTTAACAGCTGGAATAATCAATACTATTACGTGTCCGTTTTCATGGCCTTTCTCCGCTACAGTATCTGGAATCCAATGATTCCACCACGGATGCATAAAACAATGTAGCGGGTGGGTGGATTTACCAGTAAACGACCCGACTTAACCAAATACTACACAGAACAGCTACAGAGAATCTAACAATTCTCCGGTCCCCTCCCTAATCCCCTGTAGGGGTTTGGCCACGGGTCCACACGGGTTTTATCACGATCCACACGGTTTTATCACGGTCCAATTCGGTTTTGCCACTGTCCGGGTTACCGCGGTCCACGGGTCAAGACCCGCCGGTCTACTACGGGTCTAGTGGAAAAAACTGGCCAAAACCAGTGCTAGACCTGGGTTTAGTGACGGTCCGGTCCACCACGGGTTTGACCCCAGTCCGGGTCGGTCCGGTCCTGGACTGAACGGTTTTTTTCAAACCACTAATCTGACATAGAGAAAAGGAAATACGTGACACACCAACGTCAACACGCCGTGATTTGATCATGTGACATAATATGACGTGATCAAAATAGTAACATATGGTCACATTATGCAAATTGTTACGTCACGTGTAGTTACGACCACACGTGACGTAAATTAATCATGTGAAACTTTTTTTTATATTTTAATTTAAATTGTTGAAATTCATAAAAAAAAAATATAAAAATTATAAAAATTGTAAAATAAGTAAATGATGTTGCAAAAAAAAATTAGAAAAAGTTGTTAGGTTTCTGACATTACATTAAAAATTCAAATTAGTATTACATGATACTTCACTGAACCTACACTATAAGAGAAATATGAATACTCTATGCGTACCAAAAAAAGCTGAAAATTAACTAGAAAAAACTGGATACACTATGTTTCATACTATGACGTGACTGGTTCGTGTGAGGTGATGTAACGTGTAATTTTCGTTCGAATACGGCACGTCACACGAATGATCACATCACGTAATCGACTCACGTGACGTGACGTGACTGATCACGACGTGACAAATTTCCTTCTCTAATCTGATCAATAGAGTGTTAATGAAACTATTTTCATTTTTAACAGTCGATCCAACCGTATCGATAAATTGGGTATAGGTAAAAAAATTCGTTAACTCAACAGATCTAGATATGAGTAAAAAAAAAAAATTATATTAGCTTATCAGATACCCGTTTTTTCATAGAATAATTGATAAATTCTAAATTATGTATAATATTTTTATTTATATATATAAACTATATCAATTTTATTATTATAATTAGATTAATTTATACAATATTTTATATAATTTTTTTAGTAAGTAATATTTGATAAAATTAATTTATCTAATATTTTATATTATTTTTTTAATTAGTAATTTATGACAAAATTGAATTATACAACATTATATTTGATAAATAATTTATAATTTTTAAACTAATAGTATAAAAATTATAATTTTCATATTTTTATGATGTGTTTAATATATTTATTTATTTGTTATATATTACATTACATTATATAAAATATTAATTTATTCGATAATTATTGCGTTTGGATAGTTCCGGAATAGCAAAAAGTTAGGGTTTCAGAATAGCAAAGAGTTTCTATTATGTGTTTGGGTAAAAAATTAGTTGTTCCAAACTCTATTGGGTTAGCGGTTGTTCTTAGCTCACTATTCTGCTATGACATTGATATGTTGAGTTAGCGGTTGTTCTGAAGCTTAGAATTAATTGCTAACCTTGCTATTTTATTGATATTCTATTGATTTAACTGATAATGATAGAGTATGAGTTAGACTAACATGCAAACATGGATATAAAAACTGAATCTTAGAATTAGTTGCTAATCTTTTACGAGGAGAGTTCAAATACCTTCATTTTTTGTGCCTCCACCATATCTCTATTTTTAAAAACTTTAATAACTCGAAATTTAAAACTTAAAAGTCAAAATAAAACCGTTAAATATGATCTACATTATTTTATATGCACATGTAAAAAATTATAACATTTCAATTTTGTTTTTGTTGTCATCAAGAGCTTGCAAAAAAACGTACTAATGTGAATAATTTCTAGACATTGATTTTTCAACTTATTGATTCACATAAAAACAAAATTAAAATGTAATAATTTTTTATGAGCACATAGAGAAAATAACATAGATCACATCCAACGATTTTTATTTTGACTTTTAAGTTTTAAATTTTGACTTATTAAAGTTTTTAAAAAGCATTTGAACCCTCTGGTAAAAGATTAGCAACTAATTATAAGATTCAGTTTTTAACTGATAATTGATAGAGTACGAGTTAGACTAATTCCATGTAAACATGGATATAAAAAACGCCGTCTGTGGGATTCGAACCCACGACCACACGGTTAAAAGCCGTGCGCTCTACCAACTGAGCTAAGACGGCGTGGATGAATGATTATTGCTAGTTATATCTTTGTCGAATAAACAAACAATTTAAAATCAAATTACTTAAAATATGAACACTATGCTTCGAAACTGCTGCTAAACAAGGTGTGATTCTAATAACAGAAATTGAAAACGAATAATGAGATTATTCTTTGACAATGAAATAAAATAATTTCTTTTAAATATAATATATACCCGAAGACTTTAAATGGCCGAATGTTTCTAAAGAAGTTACACTCCCATCGAAGAATTGAACTCGAAGACAATAAAAACGGCATGGAATTAGAAAGCATTTAGTAGAAATAGAATAGACACAATTCTGCAATTAAATCAAACCGTTTGACATCTTTCACTCGGTATCTTCACTGAAATACTGAAATAATGTTAAATTTTATATAGGGCACGCTTGTCGCAGTTTGTTCACCTTTGAACGAGAAATAGGTAAAATTTTCTTAACGATGATTAGTACCTCTTTATGAAAAAACAATTGAAAGAAGAGCTTAAACGGGGAAGTATTAGTAGAAAAAAAAAAAAGAGCAAAAGTTATGAGAATAAAGAAATGGGTTTATACTAGCACATCTGATCTAAGCCGTGGACGGAACAAACCAAATAGATGAAAAAAAAAAAAAAATTTACATCAGAACCGAATAAGTTAGAGCTACAATGTTCTGATTGGATGATTAATTAAACTTGATGAAATAAACAACAAAAGAGTTAGTTGTCTCGAACCCACCTAGAAGAACCAACCAGATCCACCAGCTATGCATCTAGTCCATTAGAGAGAGAAAGAAAGGGGGGAAAAGATGTCACTTCATATTCGATGGAGGCTTATTTTGAAAGCCCCCGGGAGCAAATACGGGAAACATGTCAGCTGCTCGTCCCCTCTCCCCTCTAACCTCACCTCTTGTATAAGAAACTCTGCCTACCTCTTGTCTTTCCCTAGGCACTATCCCCTCATTAGTAATCCTTCTATTCTCTCCAACAGTACCACCCGTATTGCCTGCCATAAGGGGTCCACCAAAAAATATCGATTGGCCAGTGTACATCAATCTCTCCTGAGCAGCAGTTGGGGCTGACACTGCTGATGTGGGAGCATTTTGGCCACTCCTCTGAACATACTGACCAGAAGGGTTGGCATTGGCAATAGGATTCATAAGCCGGGGCGTAATATCTGTGGTGGGACCTGGCCGTGCCGTCGCCATCACCGAGATATACCTGCCAGCCTCCTGGTCCCACACGACCGAGGCCCTCCCACGAGCATCCCTTATAAACGGTGCCCCCACTGTCTGAAACATTGGGTTGGTTAACTGTGCAGTCGGTGCAGATGGCACTGGTACAGGCCTCGTCACTGATACAGGTGCCCTACCAACTGCAGTCCTGGGTTCGGGCCCTGGACCACGGACTGGGCTGCTAAAGCTACTAGGCGTAGCAGTACCAGTACCAGATTCATAATAATCGTCTTGACTTGCTAAACTGTGTGGGTACGAGTGTCCTACAGGAGACCTTCTAGAAGGTTCCCTTGGTACTGGCACCCCAGATTCAATGCTGGTACTGGTACGAACACTGGCACTGGAACTGAGATCAGAAGGGGCCTTTCTGTCGATGGGGCGGAGGACGGAGGAAGAGGCACGGGCCTTGGCAGCAGCACGCATTGCATCTACAGAGTCGAGCTTGGCAAGCTTCCAAGCACTGATTTTGACCTGCCTTTTGATTTTGTTTGTGGATTGGTTGATGTAGGAGGCTGAGTCGGGGTCGACAGTTGAGGGTACCATAGTTGGGTCCAAATGCGGAATAACTTCATCCTGCGACAGAAGAACATTGTACAAATATAGGAATGAGTTGGTGTGAGAAATTGCAAAAGCTTAAACCACCATCCCCCCCAGCATCATAAAATAGTGTTACCAGATGCCTCTCCAACTGTCTACAAAGAAATAGCCAATATAAACCCTCCATCAGGGAATAGAGAAATTACAGAAATTAGAATACGCAACCTGATTACATTTGGGACAACCTTGTCTGGTTCAAAGTACCTCAAATTTAAACTTGTATTGTCGGATAATAAAAAAAATGAAATTATTCCTGGGTTCTTTTAAGAATATAACATACATATCTGAAATGACAAAAGTTCATTTATCTTCAATATCCTTCCATTTCCCTAACCCTCCAATTCAGTATTTTTGGAGTGAGAGAGAAGGAAAGAGGTGGGGGCATTCGTGCAACTTTCTAAGCAAGTATGGAAACAAAGGGCTACTTGGGATATTCTTCTTTTGTTGCTGGGGTACGAGATATTACAATTGCTAGTGTGTTATCTGGGAGCATTTATGATTCCGTATATGTATTTGTGAAGACACATAGTCAATTGACCAATTAATAAGATACGATAAAATCAAATCATCAGAAAATAATTAAGTTAGATAAAACACAAAAGTTACCTGTTGATCAACAAAAACCCTAGGAGGGGTGCACCAAACACCCTTGTAAGGAAGGCCAAGTGAGCTGCTAACACTTATTCCAGTTGTGGCAGAATTTGTGGGGGAATAAATTATATTATTCCCCTCTTCATCCACTGACCCGGCTGGTGCCTCACTCATAGCCCTCATTGCCACCACATATTCATAGGTAGTCATTCCCTGTAACAGTAAAACCATTCTTACAGCTTGGGGATACATCCTCTTGAAAGTAGGATTCATGAAACATGTTACCTCACCACATCAGTCATGACTGGTTGGTACAGTACTGCCTGCTTACGACAAGTACATATGTATTGTTCGGTTTGTTACACAAGGACATATGAAAATAATCAAACAAAGGAGCATATAACATCCAAGACATGGAAGCAGCAAAAATTAAATTCTTAACGCACCTTGCGGATCAAAATGATGTGGAAGAAGAAGAGTTCACACAGGGGAACAAGAGCCACAACTGAGAGTAGTGTGCATATTATCTACATAATAAAAATCTGATTACAATTCATGTAAATAAAAAATTTCTTTTCTCTCTTCTCAAATACCCTCTGGATGGCAGAATTAGCACATTACATCATTATTTTCAAGTCAGAATTACAATCTTGGAATAAATGTCATTTCATTCAGATCTTTAGCAGTATCTTACTGGGCAGATAGGAGTGTCTGTCCCGTGAATAATGCTATTTCCACTCAGATCTGTAGCAGTTTCTTATTGGCAGTCAATTTCAAAGGTTAAATTAATGACATAATGTTTTAAATTGAGAATATGTAGGAAATCTCAGGGTGCCAAGCCACTGATCAGGGTTGACAGGAGCATCTTCTTGCCAAGACCTTTGCATAATGGGTCAAAATTAAAATCCCTGGGTTTATTTACACTTCTGCAGTCATCATGTAACAAAGAAAACTTACAACAACAGCTGCGAAAGGAACTCTTGTAAAACCATTTCCCAGTTTTTCCTGAATGCTGCTCTCTGTCTCTCGAGCTGTATTCTTCGCAAAGCATAATGCAAGTACAGCAATCCCAACTCCAATTTCAATCACAAGCTGAAATATTAATTTCCAACATACATGAACAGAACCTAATCAGGATAAGAAAAATATCCAATAAAAAGAAGAATTAAAGCAAGTATGAGATATCATATTTTTGGATTGATCTGGGAGGTGGGTAATGTGCTGACCCATACAGGAACTGGAAGCAGTTTGGACAACTGTTTACACAGTACAGTGTTCTTTTTGGTTTTTCCTTGGTTTGCATTTGCAAAGTAAACCAGAACCAGCACATAAATCCTTCACAAAAGAAGAATTGATAGTAATCATCAAAACATACCCAGAGGAGACTGGACGCCATGAGGGCAATAAACGTCATGTAATTCTTCCTCCCCACACAGTTGTTAAGCCACTGTCATGGAATGATCATGAACAGAGAGGAATTAAAACGGCAATTTCTGGTTTAGCCTTGTCAAAAATAGTACATATCAAGTGTATTTGTAGAAACAATTACAACTTCTCAAGTTTTGCAAGGATAAAACCGGCTTTTTTAAAAAACAAAATAAAATGAAATACTAGTAAATACCCGGCAATGGTGATCAAATCCATCCACACATTTATCACAGCTTCGGCAATGTTTGCTGTACTTCCGCACCTATAAAAGGACAGAAAAAAAGTTGGAACAAGTCTATGTACATTTGTATGAACTGTTATTAGCTTGAAACAGCCAGTACGCATCATGCCCAAGCCCAATCTTAAATCAAAGCTTAAAAACCAAGCAATCCAATTTTGGCTTCCATATTGACATGGTAGCAATCATATCCAATCAAGGTGACCTTCACAGTACAGAAATTTCAGTAGATACTGACGTGTAATGACACTGGACAGTCAAGAAATTATCAGCAGACAGTTAACACGATAGAAATTTAAACAACATAGTGCAACTGAAATGAACAAATTGATTTCATGGCACCAATATGTACTATGTGACTGAACCCAACACAGTAAGTTTTCAAAATTGCCATATGCTACCTCAGCATTGCATAAAGTGCAAAATAATGCATCATCTTCATTATTTGGCTCTAACTCGCTGTCCTCAATCTTCCTACAGTCCTCCTTGTTGAACATTATGCAAAGAAGCCCTGCAAAACCACAACACACTGCATTTTTTACCGAGATGCCCCTTTCCATATTAGCAGTTGCATTCGAGTCCTCGAGAGGAGACTTTCGGGTTGAGTGGCCGTCAACAGAGCTCCGGCAAGAGGGGGAATTATGGTCACCTCGGGATGCATTCTCAGGTCTTGGGAGATTAATTAAGGTTTCATCGAACTTCGACATGATACCTGGATCAGCAGGGTTGATGCTGGTGCAGCGTACGTACAGGATGAATACTGTCAGTGCCTGAAATAATCAGAAATAAAGACAAAAAGCAATCATCAAACCGATATCGTAATTTAATCCAACTTCACATTCCCGCACTTTAGCAATTAGAAAAAACAAAAGATAGCCAAAATAGTAGTTGAACAAGTTCTTATACTATTACTGATAAGACATTCACTTTGGTTAACCCTGAAAATAAAAATATTAATATGAAGATGATGCTAGCATACCACAGGAGAATAAACAGCCATCATAATGTACTCAACGACATCATATCTGAGAAAAGGTGCGAAAAAAGCAAAGAAGGCTACCACCAATATAAAGTACACTGTGATAGCAATAACCTGTAAAGGGGCACAATTAGAAAGAAAAATTGTTACTTAGATTTACAAGAATAATAAAAAACTGAAAATGTCTAAGCAACCTCGGTATAGTCCAGTTCAATAAGCTAGGCACCTCACTGCGCTGCTCAATAAGATATTATTGACTTGCTTCATATAGATATTACAACCGTACAGGAGTGTTGTCAGAATGAAAATTGATTAAGGTGCAAAGAAGGGATACAAAGATGAAGCATATCATAGAAAGATGAAAAAACAAAAAGAGTTAATGGTAATATTTGTGATATGCTGTTATAGGGCCTCCTATGGTATTATTTGACTGCACCTAAGGTCTAAATAGAAAATATTCTTCAATTATTTATTCTCAATTAAAGCAATCCACCATCAATGTAGGTGAAGTATGTTGGGATTAACTAACTGATAAGGTATTGACAGTCAAAATTTCAGTCCTTGAATGCCAATGGTTATCACAGAGGTATATTTACAAATCCAAACAACACACAAAACTAAATAAAAATTGGCAACACTTCTCCTTTGAGATTTCTCGAACACTTGATCTGCAATACAAACACATATTTGAAAAATAAAAAGGTTGACTAGGTGATAAAACTGTCTCAAATCCTGTAGAAGTAGCACTAAAACCGACAGTACATTAGAAATAAAAGGAGTTCCGCTAACTATTCAGCAAAAATCTAATCTAAGCTAAAAAATAAGACAGAGAAAGAAGTTCGCCAGAGCCTCTTTGACCGACAAATTAGAAGTTATTTTTGACAATTTGCAGAAATGTAAGCGGTTCAAGCAAAATTCTAAGCAAACAGCTAAGCTCAGCAAAAAGAAAAACAGACCTAGAGAGAGAAACTTTTAAGAGATACCTGAAATGTGTGTGCTGGGAGCTGCCATCCATGGCGCCGCACCATGGTTTTAGAGAGAGGAAAAGTGGAATCGAGTTCCTATTGAACGCTGGCTCACACAGATCAGAGCATCCACCTAGAGTGAGAGATAGAGAGAGAGAGAGGGCCCGAGAATTTAAGAGGAGCAAAGGTTAGACCTTTTAGGTTGGTTTTGTTTTGGTTATTTTGATTTTTAGGACTGGGAGTTGGAAGTGGTTAGAGAGTAGCGAAGGTACTCTCAGAATAATAAAGTTGAGGTTTGCTTTTCAGAAAGAAAGACATGGGAATTAGAGAAAGAAATAATTATAACCTAAAAAGGAAATAGTATTTTTTTTTTTCCATAATGTGGAAATTCCTTTTAAATCGGCCCCTAGGAAATGGAATCAAACTAAAATATGGGCCTCTATATTTATTGCCAAGTCTGAGGCCTAGATATTTGGAGCAGACACCGGCTCTCCTATTCATGCCAAATTGACGTGTGGTTTTCACCGAAATTTTTATTAATAGAAAAATTAATAAAAAAATATCGATAATAAGGAAGTATTTTGTGAAAATTCAATTTGTAGAAAAAATGCGATAGTTTATAATGTCCAAGGGACGTTATAGATCATGACGGCCAGCTTAACGAAATCAAGTTACCGCTAATTAACCAAAATAAACACTGTAGCTGGACGTTATAGTCTATAACGTCCGGCTACAGTGTTTTTTTTTTTTTCAAAAAAAATCACAAACGAATCAGCAAAGCAAAGAAAAAGAAAAAACACTGTAGCCGGACGTTATAGACCATAACGTCCAGCTACAGTGTTTTTTGTTAATTAGAGATCATTAGCGATCAGATTAACTGGACGTTATGGTTTATAACGTCCAGCTACAGTACCCTGGATGTTACAAACCATAACGTTTTTCTTATTTTTCAAAATCTAGTGAAACTGTTCCTTTTTGTTGATATTTTTGTTTTGTTTTTCTATTAATAAAAATTTTGGGTGGTTTTCATATTGTCGTGGTATGATATTAATTATTTTGGGAGGACAAATTAAAAAGAGAAATGAAAAATGTATATGCAAATAAATTCAGGCAATCGATGAAAGAAAAATCAATCAATAATTCACATTTTTTTTTTATATTTTTATCTGTAGTATGAAAAATCACAATTAGAAATTTAAACAAGTTTTCCTCGCTGATAGATGTCAGCGTCTATAAAATGAGATGAAAAGAAATATAATTAAGAAGATAAATAACGTTTGATTTGAGATTCAATTTTAAATTATAGTGAAACGTTTGTGATAATGATGGATATCAGTGAAAATCGGATTCCTTCTAATATATATATATATATATGAGTAGAACTAGGGTGCTCCTAAGCTCACCAAGCCCTTCCGTGAGCGCGACTCTAAAACCTATCAAATTGACTTCAAACGACATTTTCAAACCGTTAGATGTTCAATCTAATATTAAAATGTGCTTGGAGACCAAATTTTACATTTTTTGGAATTTTTTTACTATTTATTAAGATGGTTTGAAAATCGCTGTTTTTATTAAAATTCTGCACCATTGAAAAACAGCGATTTTTAAACCATCTTAATAAATAGTAAAAAAATTCCAAAAAATGTAAAATTTGGTCTCCAAGCACATTTTAATATAGATTGAACATCTAATGATTTGAAAATGTCGTTTGAAGTCAATTCGATAGGTTTTAGAATCGCGCTCACGAAGAACTTGGTGAGCTTAGGAGCACCCTAGTTCTACTCTATATATATATATATATATATATATATATATATAGTGCTGGGCTTAGCTAAGCCATGGTGTAAAACGACTTGGTGCTCCACGCCTCATTATTTCCATTTTGAAAATCCAAACGACCGATCCGAACCGCTCAAGTTGTTCTCCATATTGATATGTGCTTGGAGACCAAATTTTACATTTTTTGGAATTTTTTTACTATTTATTAAGCCACTTTGAAAATCACTGATCCGGCGGTCCAGAAATTTTTACTGTTTTCTACTGTTCATAAGGATTTTCAGATTTTCAAAGTGGCTTAATAAATAGTAAAAAAATTCCAAAAAATGTAAAATTTGGTCTCCAAGCACATTTCAATATGGAGAACATGTTGGAAGGTTCGAATCGACTATTTGAACTTTGAAAATGAAGATATGGCGTGGAGTACCAAGTCGTTTTACTCCATGGAGTAGCCTAGTCGGACTCTATATATATATATATATATTCATCTATATCCAATATAATTCTTGTTCTTACTTTCGGTTTTGTTTGATTGTGACTTAAAATAAAAATTTAGGATTTTATTCCTAAGAGTCAAATATGGATAAAATATGATGGAATAAGTTGGAGTAAATGATGGCTTAAGGAGCAATAAGTTAACCAGTTAGAGAAGTGAGTTAAATCAGTTCACATTATAATTATTGTTAGTATTATTATCATGAGGAGGGTTCAAATGTCTTCATTTTTTGTGCCTCCACCATGTCTCCATTTTTAAAAACATTAATAAATCAAATTTAAATCATAAACGTCAAAATAATACCGTTAGATGTGATCTATGTTATTTTCTTTATGTGCTTATAATAAAATATCATATTTCGATTTTGTTTTATGTGAATCAATCATTTGAAAAATCAACGTCTATAAATTATCCACATTAGTACGGTTTTACAAGCTCTTGTTGACAACCAAACAAAGTTGAAATGTTACAATTTTTTACACGTACATAGATAAAATGATGTAGATCATATCCAACTAGTTTATTTTGACTTTTAAGTTTTAAATTTTGATTTATTAAATTTATTAAAAATGGAGGCACAAAAAATAGAGACATTTGAACCCTCCTCTATTATCATTATCTTTGTTGTTGTTGCTGCTGCTGCGGTTACTTTTTCATTCTAAAACCCTTGTGTTGTTTTAATTTCTAAATTATTCCCCGTTACTTTATAAACTTAATTCAGGTGTAATTTTATTTTTAAATTATTTTATATTATTTCTAAAAAAAATCTAGTTATGATTTTCTTTTTTCGTCTATGCATTAGTATGCTACCTACGCATTAGTGTGTCACATTAGCTTGCTAAATGGTACAAAAAGCTTGCTATATATGTTTAAATGCACTAATCATAACATTATGACAAACTATAACATCTATATTTTTTAATTTTAAGTTTAGTTTGTAATTAAAAAAAACTTGTTAATTATTATTAAATGCAAGAAAAAAAATGACTCAGATAATAAGAACTTTTTGCTGGCCATAAATATAGACTATATTAATCAATTTGTCATCTTGAGTACAACAATATAATTTCTAAACAATCCACACATAAAATACAACAATTATTTTAAGTCATGACTTAAGTAAGCAAATTTTGACCAAACAAGAATAATTTAAGTCATGACTTAACATTAAGCCACAACTAAACAAGCATAACTTAAGCCATCTTAACTTGAAGTAAACAACTTAGTTCACCTCAACTTCAATCCACAACCAAACAAGTCATAATATTATTTTTCTTAGTCGAGTTGAACCCGACTCGAACCCGACTCAAACATCACAAGTCAATGCAACCAAAACCATGTATATTTATTAATATATTTAATATTTTTTTATTTATCTATACAACTTTTTTTTTTAGGAAAACCCGTAGACATTTCATATTAATAAATAGTCTAACTTAATGGTCTAAGCGATATTAAATGTAAAACATATCTCCAAGGAAACTTGAAAATAAAAAATATAAAAAACTAAATCACATAAAACAGCCCGCTCCTTTCCTAAAGTAATAAGCGAAACTTTACAGGGATACAACTTTTAATCTTAATTAGTGTTTTGATAAATGTTAATTAGTGTTAAATTTCAATCTAAACTCATGAAACATAATTAAACGGGTTGGGTCGAAAATTCTAAACCTGTACTCGATCCATTTAGTCAGCATGTCGGGTTGAAAAATCAGCGTGCTCCATTCCAGTGTTGTAACAAACGTCCGTTTAGGTCAATTAATCAGTTGATTAGTCATTGGCGGTGACCAAATTATTATGATTTTTTTCTACTAATCAGTCGATTATTCTCGATTATGACTGATTAATCGTTTGGCGGTACCCTGCCCGTCCGATTAGCGCATACCGTTGTTTACAACACTGCCCCATACAATACCATAGCGCATAGCGGGCATTGAGAGATAGCAATCGGGCAGGTCGAGTCAGGTCGATTGGGATCAAATCAATTTGAATTCCAAAAATTATCGGGTTGAATCAAACTGGATCGAGTTTTAAATCGTGTCTGGATGTTGGACACACGGATTTGAATTGAGTGAAATTTGTTACTTTTAAAAGAGTAGATTTAAAATAGAAACAAAGATCAATAAAATATATTTTTTATTATTAATAAAATCATTAGTTAGTAGATATTTAAAATCACTAATTAAAAAAAAAGTGAGACGAAAAATACGAACATATTCTAATCAGTTGATCTGAAGATAATAGTGTTGGATTGTGCCATAATTTACTTGTTTGTTTGACTAGATTTGCAAAACATATATTTGTTGAATTTTACAGTTATTGTATTGAGATATGTGCAGGTTCATGACGATATAAATTGCTACATATACATCAATGATGCATGATCAATTACTATACTTATCAAGGATGGGTCATGAAGAATCAAGCATTGGATTTAGAAGAATCGCCTCAAGATTAGGTTTAGAAATCTGTAAAATTAGTAAAATATGCTTGAGAATGTGCTAATTTGGGCTAACCAATGCAACGGTTTAATTAAGCGTCGTCACGGTTTAATTTAATACCTCATAACACAGCCAAATCGATTTAATTCGTTGCAATGCTCAAATAACCGTTTTAACGGAATAAATCAAGTTTGGACCCCAAAAGTTCCAGTGACAAATGACTACCGTTGCAACGCTTATAAGCGTTAGGATATCCCAGCGCAGCCAAACCTGCTAACTGGGGTTAACCGTTGCAACGGTTAATGCCAGTTACCTTATTTTATTTCTCTCTCTATAAATAGAAGTAAAATCTAGGTTTGGATTACACTCTAGCCGCCCCCAATTGTAATATTCTGAATTCTTTTCAGATCTAGAAAAAAATCATTGTTGCTTGTAAACACAACTTCAATATTCATACAACAATCTCAAGCGTACTCAACCACAATCAATCTTGTGTAAGAAGTAGAGTGATTCATGTGTGATCATCTTGTTTGTTTCATACATTTGAGCATTTAGTGCTCGTGAGCTATTTTCGTGCTCGGGCCGAGTGATTTCTCAAGTTTTGTAAGGGCTCACCGGTTTCACCTTGTACTCATTTCTCATTGGGTAAAAAAAGACGCCCTATCTAGAAGAGCCCCGGAGACGTAGGCGATAGTGCCGAACTCTGTAAACAACTCTCGTGTTAAGTGTCTCTTAACTCTTCTATTTATTTTACACACACTTGCTTAATTTAAAGTTATTCTAGTTTCCATCAAGAACAACTCTTACACACGTTAGTTAAAATAACTTAGTTGTTAATTTTAAAGGCTCCATATTCATCCACTCTAGATGCCTTAGGGACTAACAAAGAGCAACACAACATCTGAACATAGATTATACATTATCGGTAAAAGGATTTTTCTCGAAAATTTATTAACGACCCGTGATAGAAAAATTTAGTACATGCGGTGCAATCTTTAATTTATGTAGAGCATTCATTGTATTTCGTTTCTATTATGTCCTTTTGAGTTTCAATTTTAATAAAGTTACGATTAAACATAAAAAATAGAGCTTAAAAGCATTTAAAGTTGAGTAGGGTTAAAACGCATTATTGATTTTGTACTCCAACTATATTTCACATCTTCATCTCTGTTCTCAAAGTTTATATAGTTGATCTGAACTACTCAATATAATTTCTATATTAAAATATGCTTAGGGACCAAATTTTATAGTTTTTGAAATTTTATTTAGATAGGTAAAAAAAAATCTTCTAATTTGTTTTGTTTTTCAAATAGAAACAATGATAATATTTGCAAAAAAAATAGATGAGAAGAAAAATAGATAAGGGAGCTTAGATATGAATTACTTCAAATTAGTTGTTTACAGTGGATAAAAATATCTATTTTACAAAAGAATAATAGATTTCTTTTTCATCTAGTATAAATTATAGATGAGTTATAAATTACAGAACTATTTAAAAACATCCAATTTATTGTAATGCTTATGTGGTTCTGTTATTTAATTTAAATTTGACACTGATTTGTAATATGTAAAATAATATTTGTTATAAATTTTTGACTGAGTTGAAATTTTTTATGTTCATTTCTATTATCTTGACTTCTTATTTATTTTGATTGATGTTGTAATTTTTGTTATGTTTATTTTTTTTTGCAACATATATGTTCTGTTATTTAGTTGTACTATAAATATTTTTGCTTATCCGTGACAAAAATCCTAGCTTCGTCACTGTATCTCCATTCTTATATTATGCACGTAGATATCATGATCCATCAACGACTATAATTGAAATATGAAATTTCAGATTTAATATCAGCCCTTCAATTAAATAATTTGCCTTCTTTTGATCAAATGCATTTTTTACGTGTAGAAGTATAAATTTAGTAAGAAACATACTCGTCACATATATTGTCACACGATATGTTACAATTAAAATTTTATATATAAACAAAATTGGAAAGAAAATCAATTTCCTTATTTCTCCTCTTCAGCTATCTCCCATTCCTTATTTCCTTATTTAAGAATCATGATGAATGATCAATTTCTTTTTAAGAATATCAAATGCTGACATCTTTTAAGAATATCTTATCAGCATTTGATATCTTATCAAATTATTTGATATCCCCAAATTTAATACGCTACTCAATTTAAGCTATAGTGAATCTTTTTACAATTTTACTTCTTCAATTTTGATTAAATAAAATATTCTTTTCTATTAGTATGTTAAGGAGAACATATGTTGAGAAGGGATTTTAGTAACATTAACTATTATTAGTGCCACAAAATGAAGCAACTAATTTTATTAATACGAATTCACTTTCACTAAATATTTTTTGTCCGTTTGGCTTTTGCCTATGGGATGTCTATATTTCTACAAGCCATTTGTCTTTTTTTTTTTATGAAGTTTCTTTACTTGTAAACATCAAAGTTTGAAATTTAAATGGTAAATCAAACTCCTGATCTTCTTCATTTTATTTAGAAATGGGAGCACATGATTTTTATTTGTTTTTAATTTTTGAGTTTATTTTATAATAGATCAAACAATTCAAAAATAAATACACTAAAATTAATCAAACATAGTTTAATTAGAGTTGTTCATTTTTCTTATCACTTGATACGGTATAATACGAGATCCGAAAAACATAAATCTTATGTGGATGCATCTCTCAATAAAATAAACAATCAAATATTTGGATTCAAATTTTGAATTTGGGCATTTTTTTTTTGTTATTTTATTATGGTATTTTTCTTTTTAACGTTTTGGTATGCTTGATTATTTGGACTACATAATTGTTGTTCACATGTGCGATGTGTGCAATCATATTTGTTTCTTTCTGGGGTTATTGGTTTTGGTAGGTTCCTTTTTTTTATGTTGTTACTAATACAAAAGTTGTGTATGAAATAGACAATGTTTTTCTCACTTATATTTTGTTGTATAGGTACTCAGGATTTTAAATTAACGAAGGAAAATATATATAGTTTGATCGGTACCTAATTAATATCCTTTTGTGTTGGTATGGAAGAAATCATCATATGTACGTATTACGTGTGCTTTCCAATCATCAGTTTATGGACACAAATGTCATTTTAGTTCAAATGAAATAATTTACTATGTAGAGTTTCCAATAAAAAAACACTTGCACTGTCGTAGGACCTAAATAATTTATCTATGTACATTTTTTTTCCACTGTGATTCTAATCAACAAAGCTCAATTGGTACTCATCTCTATGAATTCTTTTGAATTGAAATCACATTAACTCTATTGAGTGCTATGTTCCGATCACATCCCAAATAATTTTCAACTGTCGTAGGAAATTTCCGTTTGTTTCTTCCAAAAAAAAAACACTTGCACTGTTATACCTGTCTCTCTCTTCTATTTTTTGCATACTTGTACAATGCAACGCAGTATTGCGAAGTGAGATTATTCCAACAGTTTGATTTCAAATGTTAAATAATTAGTCTTTGCATTGATTTTTTTTTTTTTTATAAAAGTGTCTTTTTGTAGTAGAATTTTTTTGAGAAACATTTTCTTTTTCCATTTAATAATTCAGTTTAAATCATAAATTTTGTGCAGTTTAACTGAAGCAAATTCAGGTGTTTTGACGCACTTAATATATTATCAGTTGAGCACCAAAGCAGACATTTGCACCGCAGAATGTTATAACTTTTGAGTGACTATTGGAATAAATGCAACACATCTGTTTATTTATGTTTTTGCAAAATTATTCATTATTCCATCAAGTAAATAGCGACATTAATTGTAATGTTTTTTTTAAAAAACCTTCGCAGAAGCTGCAAAGTCATAAGGAGAAATCAAACTCGATCTTTGGATAGCCAACAATTTTAGAACTTTTCTCCTAGCCACCTGTGCTACCCTTTCTCATTAATTGCTAATTGTAATGTTGCACAGCAAAGATTCTACTAGCAAACGCCGAGATGCGGTGGTTAAATTTGGCATGTGCATGATCAGAAGCCCTGTTGAAAGTCTTTATTTCTCCAAAAATAAATCTGCTGTGATTCTCAGGAATCACAGGACCCTGCGACCCGATCTTAACTGTTGGTCTTTCTCAAGATGCGTGCATAAAAATTTACTTTTCTAAAAACATTTCCGAGATCCGCTCACAAAAAAGTTTGAACTGTTGATTTCGGAATTTCAGAATCCTGCGATCCCTCTCGGAATCGCAGCAGATTTGGACTCTATTTCTCCACCAGTAAACAATAGCTAGAGCATCAAAGCATTTGCACATAAAATTTTAATCATCAATTTTGGGCTTTCTGGGCCTAGTTTTGCTGATGGGAAAATGCAACTACCGATCTATCATTTTAGTTTATAACCCAAAAGCGGAATATGTCAGCATCAGAAATGAATGAAATTTCTGGTTTAAAATTGGTCTAAAATATGTATGAGTATCTATTTATTTAGTTATATCATAAATGTTGTGTTAGGGTTTCGAAGAAGAGACCGGAAAGAAGAGAAAGCTTAATTGTATTTCTCGACTTCATTATTACATAGAGTACAAATGACATAATTTATAGCAACATAAATTTCTAAAAAGATAATCTTATAAATAACACGTCCTAAAATACCTTATACTAAAGTACTAAATTTTTTCTCATTAATATAGCATGTCAAACATATCTTACTATTCCTGACATACTGCTAAATTAAACCTGATGAAAATATATGATGATGTGAGAAACATAGACAACATGTTGAGCATAGCTTTGCACCGATGATGAGCAATTAAAATGCTTTTATTTCGTTTCCAGGATTTGTCTTATCAGAGAGGTGGACATTAAATATTTATATTGGAGCAAACAATTAATGTAAGTATAGTGGTTAATTAACAAAGCATTGATTTGGAAGTGAAGTGTCGAGTCTTAATGGTGGAAATACTGAATTCAGTTACCTAACAGTAATGATTTGATAAATGGCCAATTAAATTTTCTGGTTACACACTTGGAAGCACCGTGACATTTAAAGATTAGTACTTTAGCATTTCTTAGAGTGAGGGCATGTAACTTAATACTTGATTTTTATTCTAATTAATTTTTTTTTTGCTGAATTTTTTTCATTGTGATTGATTTGCTTGGAAACCATCAATAATCTGTGATTTGATTTCTCAAAGTTTATACCTCAAGTTAGGTGCTGGCCAGATCTAATATAGGTTAAATAAATATTATCTTTTTTTTTTAGATAATGTGGCAACTTGTCATTTTACAATTTTTATTGATTAAAAAAAATTATTTACAAGATCCAAGTAGATCATTTAGCTAATATTTACACTGTAACTCAAAACCATAAATAAATAACATCTCCTCTGTCTAAATGTCATCAGCAACACTTGATCCACTGCTGTATTTCTCCTCTGATTGCCTCTATCAAGATTGTGATTGTTCTTGATTTTTGTGAGAATATTTTGTTGTTCCGCTCACGCCAGATAGTCCACATATTATCAAGAATATATCTTTCTTTTTATAAAAGCAGTATGGCAGTATCTATTAGTCTATAATATTTTTAGTAAAGCTAGCGTATATTGTGTACACCAAAATAATTTGGTGAGCACAACTCTAAAAATCTATCGGATTGGTTTAAAATGACGAATCTAAACTGTTGAAACCGATCTAACTTTACGAGTGATGCATGTACATGTAAAATTTTGAAATTTTCGAATTCATTTAGTACAAAATCAAACGGTCAAATAAATGATGAAAAAAATAAATGCATGATAACTTCCAAAATAACTTATAAGAAGTTTATTTTTTTACCGCTTTACTTTGTACTAAATGAAGTTGAAACTTACAAAAAATTTCATGTACACGCATCACTCATGAAATAGATTGGTTTCAACGATTTAGATTCGTCGTTTGAAACCAATCTGATAGATTTTTAGAGTTGTGCTCACCAAACTCTTTTGATGAGAGTTTGGTGAGCACAACACACGCTAGCTTTGCTCTAATATTTTCTAATCTATTAGTTAAGGCTTTAGTAATAATGTTCATACCGCATTTAACAAGATTGATTGACCTATATATCTCCATTTCCATTATTAAGCACGTTGAGTGTCTGATCCGGCAACGGCTACGATTGAAATATTAATTTTTGGATTTAATCTCAGCTCTCCAATTATATAATCTATCTTCTTTTAATTAAATGCATCTGTTTTATGTGTAGAAGTTTAAATTTAGCTACAAACATACTCGCCACACATACTGCCACACAATGCGTTACAATTAAAATTAAACAGACTCTAAAATTTAGCGATATAATTCTCCGTTTTTTTTTTTTTTTCCTTATTTCTCCCTCTCCAATTGAAATTTTCTATATAGCGGATCACAATGCAAATCAATTTTTTTATTTACTTCATTATTTATGTACTTCCTTATTTCTATAGATATTACTGTGATAAATATAGAATATATTTCTAATTTTGTTTTTTTTTATGAAAATTTGTCATTTTGTATGATAATTTATTTTTGTTATCTTATCATATATTCCGTTGCAACGCACGGGCACGATACTAGTATTGTTTTATAGTTTGTACCTCTTTCTCTTTTGGCAGTAGGCAAAATCACTGACTTATTATGTCTATTTAGATCTAATTTGCCATCGTAATTAAAAAGCATGAGCTAGCTAATGTGATAATGTCCTTTTAAATTGTATCTCAAAAATATTGATAAAAACTAGAAGGTATGCCATTTGGGCCAGGTACCCCAGATGGATGGATCCGAATTGAATACAACTTGCTTCAATTCTTCTTCAGAAAATGGTCTAATTAGCTGTTGGTTTTCTAATTTGTCTTATCTTCTTATGGCTTAATCTTAAAATTGCATCATGGAACTTGTTTTCCGAGTAAAATAATGAACTGCTTTACTACTAATGAGTGTGTTACTAGCTATATATATATGAGTGATGCTACGATGCTTTGGGAAGTAAATAGGGTGTTTTACTTCCCGCTCATATCTCTATTTTCAAAGTTTAAACAGTCGATTCAAATTTCTCAACATGATCTTTATATTGATATATATGTGCTTGGAGACCAAATTTTACATTTTTTGGAAAAAATTTACTATTTTTTTTTAATTTTTGAAAATCAGTGTTTTTTTGAATTTTTTATTATTATTTTATTTAATGAAAAGCTGTGATTTTCAAAAATTCTAAAAAAATAGTAAAAATTTTCCAAAAAATGTAAAATTTGGTCTCTAAGCACATATCAATATGAAGATCATGTTGAGATGTTCGGATTGACTATTTGAACTTTGAAAATGGAGATATGAGCGGAAAGTAAAACACCCTCTTTACTTCCCAAAGCATGATAGTCTATCCCTATATATATATATATATATGAGTGATGCTACGATGCTTTGGGAAGTAAAGCACCTCTTGTGCTTTGCGCTCATTTTCGGATTTTCAAAATTCAAAATGTCGATCCGACCGTTCAAGTTGTTCTCCATATTGAAATATGCTTGGAGACCAAATTTTACATTTTTTGGAATTTTTTTACTATTTATTAAGCCACTTTGAAAATCGCTGATCCAATGGTCACACTAGCAAAACAGTAAAATTTTCTGGACCAATGGATCAGCGATTTTCAAAGTGGCTTAATAAATAGTAAAAAAATTCCAAAAAATGTAAAATTTGGTCTCCAAGCACATTTCAATATGGAGAACAACTTGAACGGTCGGATCGACATTTTGAATTTTGAAAATCCGAAAATAAGCGCAAAGCACAAGAGGTGCTTTAATTTGCAAAGCATGGTAGCCTATATATATATATATATAGTGCTGGGCTTAGCTAAGCCATGGTGTAAAACGACTTGGTGCTCCACGTCTCATTATTTTCATTTTGAAAATCCAAACTACCGATCCGAACAGCTCAAGTTGTTCTCCATATTGAAATGTGCTTGGAGACCAAATTTTACATTTTTTGGAATTTTTTTACTATTTATTAAGCCACTTTGAAAATCACTGATCCGGCGGTCCAGAAATTTTTACTGTTTTCTACTGTTCACCCGGATTTTCAGATTTTCAAAGTGGCTTAATAAATAGTAAAAAAATTCCAAAAAATGTAAAATTTGGTCTCCAAGTACATTTCAATATGAAGAACATGTTGGAAGGTTCGAATCGACTATTTGAACTTTGAAAATGAAGATATGGCGTGGAGTACCAAGTCGTTTTACACCATGGCTTAGCCTAGTCAGACTCTATATATATATATATATACAAATTTTATATATATATATATATATATATATCTCTCTCTATATAGTGAGTGGCTAATATCAAAACATTTGCACTAAGGCCCTTGTGCAACCAAGTCGTTTTCGGATTTTCAAAGTCTAAACGGTCGATCTAAATCGTTAGATGTGATCTCTATATTAAAATCTGCTTGGAGACCAAATTTTACATTTTTTGGAATTTTTTTTACTATTTATTAAGGCAATTTCAAAATAGCTTATTACATGGTTCAGAATTCGGTTGCACTGTTTTTACTGTTCACCCGGATCAACAATTTTCAAAGTGGCTTAATAAATAGTAAAAAAATTCAAAAAAATGTAAATTTTGGTCTTCAAGCACATCTTAATATAGAGATCACATCTAACGGTTTGGATTGACCATTTGAACTTTGAAAATCCGAAAACAATTCAGTTGCACGAGGGCTTAGGAACAAACGTTTTGATATTAGCCACTCTCTCTCTCTCTCTCTCTCTCTCTATATATATATATATATATATATATATATATCTCATCGCTTTATTAAATTCCTTAATTTTACAACATACTAAGCTAAACTTTTCGCAATGTCGTTATATATGTTTCTCACCAAACTATATGTATGACCTAGCTACATTTGTTGAACATATATATATATATATATTGAGCAGAGCAACTTACATGGACGCACGCCCTTGCAGATCCGAGATCATACCTCGGCAATAGTCGCTACTATTGAGTAGATATTCAAGTGAAAATCTAATTTTGTCGACCTCTTTTTCTTGCTTGTTGGTGGGGAGCGATTGAAGCTGCAAGAATGATCTGATTGATTCTGATATATATATATACATATATATCCCTCTAGATCTATTCCAATTCAACAAACTAATATATAATTTCAAAACAGAACAAATTAATAGCATTATATATCCACATATATATGGAAACTTACAAACCCTAAACTCAAATCCAAGACCTTCAACGGATTTTAGCTTTGGAGATTAATTGTCAGATCATGCTGGCAGCTTCAGTCTCTCACACCAACAAATTTCTAACCTCTTTAATGTCTACTTTTCATGGAGTATATATGGAATAGCTCTCCCTCTCTCTCTCTCTTTATCATTAGAGTGTTCTTTTATTGGTGGTCTCTATTTGCTCCAATTGTGCTAACGCTAGTGACAATGACACCGCTAGCTAGCTCTCTCGCCGTCGATTCGTCTAAAGTAGGCGTACATAGAATTTAAGTAAAATCAATAAGAAATTAATATCTCGCGTACGCTTAGCAGTTGGAAAATGACATAAAATTAATAATTTGAGTATGAGTCCCTAACTAATTGCTTTTTCTGTTTGATTATATATGTAGAGAAATATCTCTTTAAGAAAAGCAGTTGGAAAATGACATAATTATTTTTAGTACCTAACTAATTGCCTTTTTTTGTTTGATTATGTGGAGCAATATCCATCGAGACGTCATGATTCCCTTATACACACACACACACACACACATTTACTTTTTCTAATTAATCCACGCGTCCCTATACATGTTTTGTCAATTTACTACCGACATTTCTTCTTTTTATGCAACAAATATGAAATATTTTTAAGGTTTTATTTGAAAGGCTAGGTAATTGTATTGCACATTCCATTATAATACATTTATTAGTTTCTTTATTATGCTTAGCGACAACGCCAACAAATATATTGATAAAAAAAAATATTTACACAAATATTCTAATTAAACCTAGCTCTAATTATAAGGTCTCAAATCTCAAGTGCAGTACAATTTATTAAGCAATTGCACTACTCTTTGCTTGTTAGAAAAAACTTTATTAAGCAAGACCCCACAGCTCAAATTACATTCCAGCGTGCCCTTTCATTTGGTGGCAGAGTGTGCCCTTTCATTAGTTTTTTATTCATATTCTTTAAATAAAATATTTCACCTTAGATGTTGTTGTATCATTATTTTTTAAAATTGTTTGATAGACTATATTTTAATGACTTTAATTCAAGTTGTAACAGCAGCCGCAATAATGATGATGAAGAAGAAGAAGAAAGAGAAGGAAGTAGTCATAATGCATGTACAGGATAATTACTCTTATTATTTGAAGTTGTATTAGCTTATTTCAAACCAATCATCGAATTACGATTGATACCATCTAGACCAAATAATACTGTACATGCATATATGGGACACGCTATTATTATTTCTCTACTCGCATCCAATGGTTTGGAGCCTTCCTTGATAACGAGCTATATATATATATATGGTCCGTAGTGTGTTACGTCTAGTGACGTTGACCCTATAGCAATTTGACAAATGCAATTTTTACTTCTTACCTTTTTTATATTGAGTGAGTCTATGGTACTACGCATAGCACGGATTGTTCGGTAATACAAATTAATATTTTTATTTTCAAAATTCTAACGGTCAATCCGAACCGTTCAATATAATGTCTATATGAATATGCACACTACAGCAGAACGACCCTTCTGCGACCGGCCAAATCGGTCACAGAAGGGTAAGGCGCCGGTCGCAGAAGGCCAAAATCAGTCGCAGAAGGGTCAGTCGCAGTTGCTCCGTCGCTGATGCCCTCCCCGCTGACGTCACCGGTCGCTGAAGGGTAAGGCGCCGGTCGCAGATGCCCCTTTAGCTACCGATGAGATCGGTCGCTGATGCTATATGCTGACGTGGCTGAAGCCCATCAGAGACCGATTGGGCGGTCGCTGATGGGCCAAAATCTGTCACAGAAGATTTTTTTTTTAATTGGTATTTTTTTGTTATTTTTCTTTTCCTCAATTGGTACGAAATGTACCAAACAAATATAACAAATCATTCTGTTCATTTATTTTTTCTCCAGTTCCAAACAAATATAACAACTCACAAATTGAACCACAAATGACACATAATTGAACCACAAATTACATGCCATATACCCACAAAACACACAAAAGCCACCAAATTATCCAACTTAATTGCCATCAAAAATCTATTTACTTGACTTAAATAAAAAATGTTTCTCTTTCTTGCAACCTATAACTAATATAAATGATAGTACCACCCGAGAAGAGATATTCAATTGACGAGGTCTATTCAACGTAATCAACCTCACATTGCCACTTCACCTAGTACAACCTACAGATTGAAACTTGTCATTACAAATTGTGTCAGTGCAAAATAAAGACCAGCCACATCTATGAAGCCGATCAGTACTTTCATCAATTCCTACAAATAAATAAATTACAAAATTATGATAATACAACATGGAAATCAAACAATTCATAACCTAAATTTCAAGGAAATCAAACACAAAGGGCTAAACCCTGAATTTCTTCAACAATTCGATCATAACCTAAATTTCAAGGTCATCAAGTAATTAGAGCCCCAATCAAGCAAAATCAGCCAGCAATTCACAAAGGCGCAGATTTAACTCAACACGAGTTCAGATTTCAAGCCTTACAAGCACCACAGAGAAGAAAAAAGAAATGAGCAAGGAGGCGTAGAGGGATTTATCTAAGAAAAACTTCAATTCACGAAAAGGGGCGAGGGTCTGTGTGGGGGTGAAGCTGACGACGCGCGTCTGTGCTGGGATCGGGGTTTGAGGCGAGAGAGCGAGAGCGGGGGTGGAGAGGTCAGGTGAGTCGGGGGTAGTGGTGTTTTTTTTTTTGGCTAAACCTAAAACGCAGGAGGAGAGAGAGAGAGAGAGAGAAGGAAAACTCGCACGGTTTTTTTTTAGGAGGCACCCTTCTGCGACTGGCCAAATCGGTCACAGAAGGGTAAGGCGCCAGTCGCAGAAGGGTTCATCTCTGATGCATTTAATTTTTTTTTGTTTTTTGTTTTTTGGGAGGTCTTCAGCGACAGAACCGGTCTCTGATGCCGGTCGCGGAAGACAGTTTTTGCTATAGTGGTACTTGCAGATTGAATTTTATACTTTTTAGAAATTTGTGTACTATTTTTTAAGATAGGTAGAAAATTACTTGATCTGAAAATTATGGACTATCCAAAAATAGTGATTTTCAACCTATTTTAAAAAATAGTAAAAAAAATTCTAAAAAATATAAAATTTGTTATGTAAGTACATATTCATATGGGAATCAAGTTGAATGGTTCGAATCGACCCGTTAGGATTTTGAAAATAAAAATATTATTCTGTATTACGGACTAATCGTGCTATGCATAGTAACATAGACTCACTCTTATAGAGTGAGGCTACGGTACTATGCATAGTACGGATTGGTCCGTGCTACGGCTCAATATTTGAGTTTCAAAATTATAACGGTCGATCCGAACCGTTCAACATGATTATAAAATGAATATGTACTTGCAAACCAAATTTTACATTTTTTTTGAATTTTTTTACTATTTTTTAGATAGGTAGAAAATCACTGTTTTTGGATGGTCCAGAATTTGCAGATCAAGTGATTTTTTACCTATCTAAAAAAATAGTAAAAAAATTTGAAAAAATGTAAAATATGATTTGCAAGTACATATTCATTTTATAATCATGTTGAACGGTACGGATCGACCGTTAGGATTTTGAAAACTCAAATATTGAGCCGTAACACAGACCAAACCGTGATATGCATAGTACCGTAGCCTCACTCTTATATAAATTTAAATTTATATAGTTAATGTCAGATATGCCAATGAACTAGTGACTTAAGTGATAATTCACTAGAATAGTCTTAAAAAATCATGGATTTAAACTCCCACGAACACATAATGAAATAAAAAAAGAAACCCACTTGTTATTACAAAAAATAATAACACCATATAACTAACTTATAATGAAAAATTTATCGCCAAGTTTAATTATGTAACTGTTGAATACTTGTAAAATCACATTTACAATTATATTATATTTTGTGTTATTTAATTAAGCACCACAAAACTAACTTGAGATGGATAGAGATGGCAATCAAGCCATCGCGAATGAACTCGGTTTAATTTGACCGGGGCCATAAATTTAAATGAAACAATTAGACTACATAGTGGGTTACACGACCGTGTCAGCAAAATAAATCGGAAAAATGATTACTTTGTATTCGCTCTAGTGGTTTGCAAACGGACTGGGCTGGGCGAACCGGGTAAAATCCGTGGCGGGCAACGGGCAACACGGGTCACGGGCGACTCGGGACGGGTAGGCGGGTTGCACGGTCCGGTCCAGACCGGTTTTTTTTTTTTTTCTTTGCTGTTTTTTTTCCGGGTTTGAAACGGTCCAGGTAATCATGGGTTCAATGGCAAAAAACCGGGTCCGGCCCTTTTCAACCCGTACTTGGGTTACCCGTGTCAAACCCGTGCACGGGCATGGGCAGGGCAGGCACGAGTCCCGGGCGAGTTAATTCAAAACACTAATTCGCTCTTTGCTATTTTTTGTAAGAAAAAGATAGTGATTTTCGTTATATGTTTTGGCTTCATCACAAGCGCCTCCTCCCATTACACACGGTTAATGTGGAAATTTTCCGCGTCCGTGTATGATATGCCGTGTATGGTCATGTTTTTTGTACTAGTGTTTGATTGGGCATTCAGTTGAAGAAATTTAGTTGCACCGAATCCCTCAATGGATTTTCTTGTACATGTAAAGATAGAGTCAAACTTTGAAACTATGGAGATAAAATATAAATGGAGATCAATCGTATAAAATTTTTATACTGCGAACGGAGTCAATTTGCATTACTTATAACATTTTACTCAGAAGTATATAAAAAATCACATATAATTTTTTTTTTAATTAATGAGGTCAATTGACCCATATACTTGATGTCAATCCGCCCGTGCACACAGGGATCTGACTTTATATTTCACAAGAGGTGGAAATTAAGCCTGTGAGAGAAAACCAGTGTTCTAAATAGCGCGCTATAGCGGCGCTATAGCGCCGCTATAGCGTTTTTGGACCCCAAACCCTACGCTACGACATCAAAACGCGCTATTTGCGCTACGGCCGCTATAGCGGCCGCTACAACGCTATAGCGGTCCGCTACAGCGCTATTTTCGCTATACAATATGAGTTTTTTTTATTTTTTATTTTTAAGCAATTTATATGGGTTTTAAATTAAGATAAAAAAAATCTCAAACCGAAATTGAATTTGTTGCTACTTGCTACAAATAAATCAATTTGAAATTGGGAATAGAAATTGAAATTTGAATAGAAAAAAAGTCCAAACCGGAATTAAAATTTGAATAGAAAAAAAAATAGAATATGTCATGAATCATGATACTTAAGATATTTTTAATAGAAAAAATCGATAGTTTATGATATTACTATGGATATTTTGAACCGCAATTTGGACTTTGTACGGGTTCAATATGAATATTATAATTTCTTAATTACTTTGGAGTTATTTATTGTTCTATGAGACCTTAGATAATGTTGATATTTAGTACAAATATTGAATATACGAAATGTAAAAAAAAAAAAACGCTATTTGGAATAGCTTCCGCTATAGCGACGCTATTCGCTATAGCTTTTTTTTTAGCCTTCCCGCTACGACGCTATAAACGCTATTTAGAACCTTGGAGAAAACAATAAACTTTTGGGCTCTTTGCAAATAGAATGTAATTAAGGTTAATATATTGCTTTATTAATTATTTATCACTTGAACATGAGCCGGGGAAGGCTTATTTATATTAGTGGTCACACTCAACCTAGCTGGTGTACCTTAATTAATTATTAGTGGTCACATTAAGTCTTTTATATATATTTATTTTAGGGTCAATATCAACTCAACCAACCGAGCAATGTCATTCTCTTCAATAGTTAATACAAATTTGACAAACAGTTGTGCAATATTATATCTATTTGTGGCCAGACAATCAAACAAAATGATAGTTTTGCCCAATTCCAAATAAAGAAAGGGTTTAATGACTGCATTAATTTATGAGGAAGGATCCGATTACCACAATTTTAAATTACTACAATTATTTTCTACATTTTAAAGTCCAAATTGTCGATCCAAACCGTTCAACATGATCTCCACAATAAAATGTGCTTCCAGATTAAATTTGACATTTTTTTTGAATTTTTTTACTACTTATAAAGATGGGTACAAAATTCAATGATCTGAATTTGACTAGTTTTTAGAAAATACTTAATAAATAGTAAAAAAATTCAAAAAATGTAAAATTTGATCTGCAAGCACATTTTATTGTGGAGATCATGTTGAACGGTTTGGATGGACGATTTGGACTTTGAAAATATAAAAAATTATTGTGGTAACTTTGTGGTAATCGGATCCCTCCTCTTAATTTATACCATCTCCAAACTACCACGGAAAGTCCAAAAAGGTATTCTACATAAAGAAATAATAAAAACGTATTGGATTCAATTTTCAATGGCAAATTGCAGAAAATATGAAAGAAAAATATACACTTCCCCCCATTAGCTGCGGATTGCAATCAGATTTTGGATAAAATGGGGTTTCGGATCAGATCCGATTAAAGAATAAAGGAGTGCAACATTTGTGGTTGTGGGTATGAATTTACAAATACCCGTTATCAACTAACTATATAATGTTTATAAATTTTAATTAATGTGGGCTAAGGTTGATTACTTGTCTAAAAATGCATGCAAAGATGGACGGTCTGACTCTGAGTGTGACAGTGACTACTCAACGGCTAGCCATATCGATACTTGGTCGTATCTTCTTTTATTTATTTATTTATTTTAAAAAATTAAGATAAGTAATAACCCCGGATTGTGATTCTGATTCCCCTTTAACCTCTTCTGATTACAACTTTGTTATAATTTAATTGGGTAAATTTCGCCAAAGATCACTAAACTTTATTCTTTGTCACAAATTAGTCACTCAAGTTTGATTTGTTCCACTATAGCCACTGAATTTTTAATTTGTTATAATCAAATTACCCTATAACTTTTACATCCAAAAAGTTAATAAATTATAACTTTTCCGTTAGTATTTTGAACGAAATGAGCATATTAAGTTAGTATTTTGGACAAAATAAACATATTCCGTTAATATTTTGACAGAAAAGTTACTTGATTGGTGTTGGGGTTAATTTAGAAATGCGGAATACCGGTACAACCCATACCAACTACAAGAAACCCGCAAAGAGACCCAATAATCCGTACACCAACAAGAATCGAGAAGTTAGAGACAAATACAAGCTTGCATTCAACCAAAAACACCAAAGTAGAGAAAATATGTTACCGCGGGATAGATCGAGTCCAAAGAGCACATAAGAGAAAGCAAACACAGAGATTAGGTAGTTCGGTCAGACCTACTCCACCAAGAGGCAAACGACCGACAAACTTCACTATTAAACAAGATATTACAAGTGATTACAAGAGTGTTCCAATTGTTAGCACAAACAATCACTCTCTCTCTCTCTCTTCCTCTCTTTCTCCTTTTCTGTTTTGGCTCAAGAAGAGAAGACAGCCACCATATTTGATTCAGGTCTGACTACAAAGAAATAAATCAAACTTAAGTAACCAATTTATGACAAAAAATAAAATTTAGTAACTTCCAGCCAAATTTACCCAAATTTAATTACAATATGTATAACGGAGTGGGCTTTGCCCGATTATATTTATAGAAGAGATCCATGTCCCATAAAGTTTTTAAGAAAAAATGTTGAAACATTAAAAAATACAAAATCTCATTATCATTTGTAATATTTGTAAACTTAGAACTAAACTGAAAAGCCTATATTTATTATTAATATTTCTTTATGTTTGTATCTTTTACCCTCACCATTAAAAATAATAATAGTAATAGTAATTATAAAATGAAAATGATGCGCATGTTCCCTGGGCATCTCTTGTATTGACCCATATATAACTGAAGCAATTTGATTAGGGTGACTTCACTCTTTCTGTTTATATTTGAGAAAGGAAAATAAATTTTTTTTTTTCTTAATTCACTTTCACACAATTTTTTTTACTTGAATATTGAGTTATTGTCAGTCACTTCTATAGTCGTGTGTCTAAGAAGTGACAATTTAAAGTCTTACACGATAGAAACAAAATACGCTTAAAGAAAATGATAATATCACGATCCGGATAATATTATTTTATTTTTATATTTAATTTCTTATCTTTCCCAACAAAGATTACATCTTTGTTATAATTCAAGTCGGTCTAACTTGAATTAATTAACTTAATTCTCCTTAATTTTAAACCTCCACTAAATATATTTAATTTTTATCTTCTTCTGTGCACCAAAAAACCTCACTTCCTTTTGATCAAAATTGTAAATCTAAAATATCAGTGCAAACCATCCGATCCTACCCTTACGCTATCCAGGGGTCCCAAAAGAAATAAACGAAAGGGGCCCACTAGCAGGAGGCATGATGCAATAAGCAAATGATTCTAGTATATAGATTATAGAATAGAGAAGGTGCGTTGTTTCTAGTAACGAGGCCATCGCTGCGCACCATCTCTATTCAAATAAATAAATAAATCAGCATTCGCAAGTCGCAATTGGTGAGTAACATAGATGACTTGGAAAACGGAGAAGGTATCTAATTTCAACAACTGGCGGCTTAGTCGCCTTAATTGCAACAACAAGAACATAAAATCCTGAAATGTACCTTTTTGGTGTTTTATTTTATGTATTAAATCTGCAGTTATTCCCATACCAACCGTTCAAATTTTTCCATGCACGAATCTCAACAAAGATCAACCATTGAGATGGGAATAACAGCAGATTTATTTCCGCTTTCACATCCATGCCCCACTCCTATTGATACAAAAGCTAATGAACCAATTAATCCGAAACAGTTTTGCGTCAGTTGGCATTTCCATTTGGTTCCTTGAGTTTTTGTGAGACCAACCAAATAATGCATCGCCGTTGCTTTAAAGATGGACTCTCATCTTTAATGGAATAATGAATTATAGAAATTAACTATATATGCACAACATATACATAAAACAAAACAAAAAAACAGAACAATAAAGATGGACTTGTGAAATTTTACTTTCCTTCTACCATTTTCTTTTAATAAGAGCAGGTCAACAATTGACACTGAGTTAACCTGGTAAGTTAACCTAACTGAAAAGACATTCATTCTTACTGCTACTTGTGAAGGTCGAAATAAAGGAAAAAGAGAAAAAGAATATATACACACTAAAAATAAAGAGGAAAAATTATAGAAATCAATCTGATGTAACTAATGAGAAGTTGTGCTAGGGTTCGTGGGTGTTCTTTTAATAATAAACTGGTCAATGACCCGTATAGAGTTGACCGGGTCAGCCCCGGAAGCAGACCTCCATTTGCTAGGTGACCTACGGCTGTAACTTGGAGTTGGTTGGAGTGGGTCCCTTGGCTCAGCTTCCCAATCTGGATCCAATTTCCATTCTTTTGGAACCTGAACGTTGAAAATGAGAAATCAGAAATGCTGTCATATTATTGAGGAACAAAAAGAATGAGAACTGACATATATTTCCATGTTACAAATCGAACTTTGTTAACCAGACAAGAAATTTCATTGGACTTTGTATCCAGTTTTTAGTTTAGTATTTCAGAAGAAGGGCGCATGATTTGCTCGCAAACATAAATAACCCTAATATGTCAGCTAGCAAGCCTAAATAACCCTAATTCGATCTAAAAATATCTTGAATAAGACCCTAAAAGCCTCAACTTCTATTGTCTGGAGAAACAACTCAAACTAAATTTACCAGAAAACAGGTGTATGAACAGAACAGGACCCAACCTCAATGGAAGTAAATCCTGATCTTGCATAGAAAGAGAATTCAATTGCTGTAGAAACTGAAGACTGCTCTAACAAAAAGCCAGAATTGACCCAAAACCTCAATTATTACCCAAAAATTGAGCTGCCAAAAACTTGAATCAACCAGAAACAAGACTGAGCCTCAACCTGATATGACTCTTTAACTAGAACAGCACAAGAAGTATACAACTCAAGAGATGACCCGACCCAAAATTAACCCAGATGCTAGCTGACCTAACCTCCTGAACCTGACCCATGTTGTGGTCTGTAGGAGGACATGGAATATTCTAGTCATATGATATAAAGGATATAGTCAAAAATCAATGAAATCTATAGTTTATTATTGTATATTAATGAGATGTTTGCAGGTTGCACAAATCCACCTCAAAAAACCATCCTCATCTGTTGACTTACTATATTTTACTACAGATACTTCTAACATAGAAAAAGGTACAGAATTTTTGTGTGCAGTCATAAGCAATCCTCTTCTTCTAAATAAATGAGAGAGAGAGAGCCACTTGGCTGATACACTTCATTACAGTGATCTAACTAATCTGGAAAGAGAGGAACCAAATGACGTTTCAAAAGGTGTATACGCCTATTGAGGTCATCTTCGCTACTGTTCAAAGGCTCTACAGATCCTAATCTCCCTATGTTCAGTGTGGTTCTGGATAGTACAAGTTAATTTGTAGTTTTCCTTAGTGTCTGGTAATGATATTGTAAACTGAGTTTCTTTTAATTAATTTGGCAGTCGCTGCCAACTTATTTAAAAAAAACAGAGAGACTCTGCTTGGCAGCCACTTCAAAGTTTTCCAAAAAAAAAAAAAAAAACAGAGAGTGAGAGAGAGTAGCAACCCTATCAACAGCAAGAGTGTACACCTCAAGGTCACCTTCCCTGGTGATATGAAACCTGGTAAAAGCCTTGTAATTGGCTATGCGAAGTGAAGAGAAGGCCTCATCAAAGTGAATTCCAAACCAATTGATACAAATGTAGAGATAGCTGCCGAATATGAGGGACACGACAGGGGTAGACAGTACCCAGAAGTATATAAAAACCGACGCATAGTATATGATAGCACCACCACGGGGAAGCGAGTCAAGTCCTCCCTTCTTACATATGTTGCTCCTCGTCACTGCCATCACCTGTCCAAGAGGGGATCATGTAATGGAATAATATACAAAAACTGTATCGCCCTATCATGTAGTTGGATGGTTTGGACTTTGATTGGTTTGTCAGAAATGATATTTCATTACCCACCAAAACATAACAAAAAGTTCCCATCCTGTGGATGTACGTGCTATGTCTTTTTTTATGGGTTATAACTACCTTTGGTATACAATATATCCTTTTGATGTGCAACAAAATTCTCCTGTTGATGAAGAAACCATAAATGGGTTTATATGGAAGCATAGTTTGCAATGAAGTAATGAGAGTAACAAAACAAAACCTCCCAAAACAATGTAATGAAATATTATTTCTTCAACTGACTCAAATTGTGCAATTTCACTCAATCAAACTGAAATAAGCCCCTCCACCCTTCTTCCCAAAGGGAGGATAAAAAGGTAAGGGCTAAAATTGGACAAAAGCTGGCATGAGGTACTTGATACAAAAATTGGACAAACAATTGGATATAAAAATGGTCTTCTGCAGTAAATATTACCTCTGGTATGTCAAAAGCCGACATGAGGTACTTGATACATGCTGGATATAGCCCAAAAGTCAACTGCTCTATGCGGGCTCGAAGCCCTGTAGGATCTGGGAAGTGTTGGCTCTCCATTGATCGGTACCACTCATAAAGAGTATGATAACCTGAGAGAGAGAGGGATGGAAACTTAACATACAAAGGCAAAACATAAAAGGAACCTAAATTCCCGAGAGAGAAAGTTATACTACACAAGTCTACACTAGTATATTTGACTTGTGCCTTATTTTTTATTTTAATTGTTAATTTTATTTTTTTGTTCCACTTCCTGATTCTGTATATTATACTGGAAAACCAATATCACAGAACCAGACAGCAAAGTAATCCTATATTTCAATCATTTTTCTAGAAGTGGCTGCTAATACCCAAACCCTTCGAGAAGACATGATAAGAATCTAACCCAAGCTAAGGACATAAATACCTGAGGAAGCCAGGAGACGATTCTTTATGCAAATCTCAATTCCGAGCTCCATCACAAGCATCAAGATTAATGCTGAACTGAGATGAGCGGCTGCATGGAGAAACCCTACCACTATGCGATTTCTTCGAGACAGCTTGGTTGGTACAAACATGAAAGAGAATACCAATAGCACTACTGTTCCCAAAAGTGAGACATAAGACCTCTCCAAGATATACAATACGGCTCCCCACATTATTCCAAAGAATGTCTTCATGCGCCCTGACCATGAGTTTCCGTGCAGTATGTCGAAGATGCCACACTGTCACAGTTTATTGTTTTGCCAATGTTAATGATCTCTCTATAAGGAAGTTGGCAAGGAATAGGATATACCTAACTTCTGGAATTTGTGAGGTAAGGTGGGGGGAACTAACTATCTATTATGAACTAAGTTGCCTTTAGTGGCAGATCTAGAGAACCAAACAAGAATTCACACAAATTTGAAGATGTACATTTTTATTTTCTAGTTAGATATCATGCCTAGGGAAATTTAACGTTTAGCATTAAAAATTAGTCAAATAAACTTGATAACTAACCTATATCTCCTGGTATCACCTGTTCGGGTTATGCTGACATTTAAAACTAGTATCTAGATATACTATGCAAAAACTGAATATAAGAACCCCCACTCAACCCCCCCCCCCCCCCCCCTCCTCTCTCTCTCTCAAATACAAACACACACACACCTGGGGAAACATGGAGAAGACCAAAATGAAATAAATAGCGCCACCAATGAAGTCAAATTGCCAATTTTTCTTCCTAAACTTCAGAATATTACCAAGGGCAATCTGCATAGCATAAAACACGCAGAACAGAAAATCAGACAGGAAAAGAAATGAATTTTACAAATCTATGAACAACAGCAAAATAAATATCAGAATATACAACAACCACAATGGTACCGAAGTTATTCATCTTGGTCAACTATTGTAACCAGCTACAAGTACTTAAAACTATGAGAATCAAGCTATTATAAAAACAATTGTATTTCGGCGAAAGTACAAATGGTTCAAATCTTCCCTTTTTATGTCCGGAGGATCGATCCAAATCACTCATATGATCTACATATCAAAATCATGTAGGAAACCAAGTTTTATTTTTTTTCAGATTTTTGAAAGATGGACCTATTTGATATGCAAATAGTTGTGTTTCTTCACTATAATAGGGGTATTTTTCAAAACCCAAAAAAATGGTAAAAATTCTAAACACAGTAAAATTTGATATCCTATTTGATATGTAAATCATACTGAGCTCGTGGGTTGACCATTCAGACATGAAAAGGCAAGATTGGAATAATTTGTATTTGAACCGAAATACAAACATTTTTTACAATAGCCTAACTCAAAGGGTAACCTTTTTTTATTTGCATTTTTTTCTTGGCTCGCTAGATTCAATTGAGATATTATTTAAGAATAAGGTTTAATTCCATCAACACTACTTGCATAATATCAGATACTTAAAACGACAAAAATAAATTTTGACCATACCCTGCTAGAATCATGAAAACTAGGATAGCTCGCCTCGCACTCATAAAAACTCCCATAAAACTTCTTAAATCCTTTAAAAACATGAGTTGGATGCAAGAATGCTCCCCCACACCCATTAACCATCAAATGCTCAACATATACAGGCGGGCTCTGTCTGCCAGAGTCAGACTGCTTTGGTTGTTGCACACACGAATGGCGCATGTAGTGGTGCAAATCACCAGCCATTCTCAACTTGCACCGGCCCTTCAAATAGTCACGAATCAGGTATGTCACGTTCTGTCCAGTACTATCGCCCCAGTACCAGTCAAGAAGCCAGCTTGGTTCATGTGTCATAATTATCACCGAGTCATTTGTTCCAACCTATTGTAAAAATGTTCCAAAATTATTCAAATAAATTAACCGAACAAAAGAGAAAAGCAAGAGAACAAGGACGGTCCTATTCCTATAGTAATAATACCAGGTCATGCATGCACTAGGGCTATATAATAACATTCAATTGTGCAACATTGTTGAAACTGAGATATATCCTCAACTTAGCAATTTAGCCTCAAGTGGGCTTTTTTCCAGGAAAGCTGGGGTCAAGCCTTCATCTTTGAGGTATAGATTTGTGCATAGCAACCCAACTATTTTTTAAGATAAAGATGGAAGGCAAGCCATCCACTTTTAAAAATATCCATAAAGGACCCCCATCCGGTTTTGAACATCCAACCTCCCACACAGAGGATATTGCCTTTGGCCACTAGACCAAAGGTTGGTTCTCCTCAAGTGAGCTTTTGGTAGCATAATATTAACAAAAAATGTTCTCCGATAACCCTCAATGGCAGGGTGCAGTCAAGAAAAATTTTTACAATACAGAAAAATATCAATTTGTCAGATATAGAGTAGAATTGTCTACTTCAGTTTTCAACAGTCATTTAACATTATATAACAACTTTTCAAGAAGGAAAAAGTATGGGTCAGAGATCTAAATACTTGGAGAGTTGGGAGTCATCCAAATAGCAAATAGGAAGTCTGAGAAAGATGCAATTCTATTTCCAATAAGAATTAAATATTTTTAATTGGTATTGGATCCCATCTTAAGCTAGGAGGGATCAAATGCCAAAGGTTTTAGTTTAGTGCCCAATGAAACTAAATCTCAAATAACTATTTTTTAACTTCTACACAATAAAACTAATTGATTGGATATATTATTAATATCATACTAAAAAAATTACATCATTTTGCCTTCAGGGCCAACAAAAGATAACAAAATCAACGAATCGCATTTTGGGGGTTTATTATCCTCTCTTGATAGCTAATGTAATGAGGCCAAAATCCTACAATATTTTATATGCATATAATTGAGATGATATAAGCACATCTAAGAATTTAAGTTTGATAATTTAACCACAAATCAAAAAGTTAGCACTGTTTGGCACCAATGACCATTGGCATTAAATCCCATCTCCTAAGCTAGAACCATAAAAAGGAAGTCTTTAAGAAAATCCCAAAGTTCAAAAGAAGCAGACCAAATTCAATCTTATCTAGGAAATTTGACAGCAGACATTGCATCTGAACTAGTATCAGTCTCCCAAAGGCTATATATATGAAGATTTGCTCTTGGCAAGGTGTGGCACATGCCAACCACTACCCTTGCTCAATAGTAAAGGAAGCCCCAAGGTGTAAAACATAATTCGACATACCAGTGCCAGAAAAACTCCCTTACCTCATGCTGGCATATGAATGACAGAGTGCGAGATTAATTAAAAGCATGATATGATAATTTTGATCAGGATTAAAACCAGTAACAAATAATGTACCTTGTTCCGGCAGAGCTCGGCAAAGAACTGGAACTGGTACACATCAATGTCACCATGAAGCGCTTGGTCAAGTCCAAAAACCCACCATCCTTTGGGAAGTTTGAGTGCAAAATAGCTCTTTTTCTGAGGCATGAACCAGCCTCCCAACCAGCTCTTGTGGCATATGTACCTCATAAATGTGTTTAACCCATCAAACCAATCTGTCACATCAAATTATAAATCTGCATTACTAATTGTTCTTTGACTAATTGTTTTTCCTTTCATATTAGCTATCCGAATGCTGAACTAATTGATATTTCATTGACATTAAATTACAACCAAAACCACACAATGTTGGTGCAATACTGTACAGAGACAAAAATGTATCGGTCCATAGCTGTAATTAACACAACACAGTTTGCAAACTGGCGTACATTTTAACCAAGCACACTATGGTCAAGTACTGGAATAGAAAGATGGTATAATTCCCAGAATGTTTTCTCCTCTCTAGGTCCTGTGGGGATGTAGGACTAATTGAGACTTAATTGAAAGTAAAATTGAAAGGTACTTTTTTTCGGGCTAAGTTGTTGATGGGAATCAAATACTACCCAAGTTTGCACTTGTACCAGCAAGAGCTAAATGTTTAGATCTTCATAGGTTTGAGAGAGGTGGAAGAGAGAAAAACCATGATTTCCAGGTATGAGGAAGCACTGGGGCCCGCGATAACGCTTCAGTTCAGAGACACCCAACGGAAGCTCTGGTTTGTCAATTGCAATGTGTTCAGGTTTGTACCATGAAGGAGGCTGAAATGCATCCTCAAACGGTCTGAAAAACCTCTTCTCATATGTAAATGCAGATGGATTTGGGTACCTGTAGCAATTTTCATAATCCTTTTAGCTTTTAGTAACTAATCCTGGTCTTGATTTTGCTAATATGCACTCAAGCCATAACCGGTAAATTATGCACTCAAGCCATAACTGGTAAATTAGGTATCGATACATTCTATTAACAATGTTCCATCCACCAAAAGTTTAACTAACGCTGCTACCCAATATTTTTTGGTATTGGTACACCACAGTCATGGTTCCCCGCTTGAACTCTTTCATGTATTTTCAAATTATTCCTAATTAAAGCACCATTGGGCCTCCATTGTGAAATTTAAAGTGCAAGTCCTCTCTGATTCATCCAATAAGCAGTACAATCAAACTTTTTTTTATTAACAGAGAATGCTCAAGTACCATCTGCATTTAGTGCCAGTGGGTGCTTTAACCCATGACCTCCTGGAAGTCCTCCTAATAGCATCTTACAATTTAAGCAACTAGACCATTTGCACTAAAATTAAATTTAGCATAACTAACTCTTATGTTTGCAAACAAGTGTCATTATCCTTGATTTTTATGAAAAAACCTCAATTGTGCATTTCAGCACCAGATAAACCCATAAATAAGAAGAAAAAAAGTCAGTTTAACATTGGTTAAACTGGTATCACATCTAATCGCAATGGTACCAAACCATGCATAGCATTCGTCGATACTTACGCAAGATCCCCTCCAATAAGAAGCAAGTCACCACGTGGCAGCTTTTTTGCAGCATGAGTAGGGTTAGCAACACTTCCCGTAGAAGATCTTGTCCGGGAAGAAGCCAATGGATCTTCGACCTTAACCTTAACCCTAAGAGAAGGTTGTGCAAGTAAGCGGGCAATTGCGTAAGTAGAGTTACCACCGTCTCCAGTGTCAGCAATGAAATCAAACCAAAGCTCATCTTTTTCTTGAAATTGTTCATATAAGAGATTACCACCTTTTGATTCTTCCGGTACTTTGTTCATAGCAGCCTGGTGCAAAAAGTATTAAGAAGAAAGAAAAAGCTGATTGTGAGTCTAATATCTGGACACTTATTGGTAATTTGTTGGGTTTAGAGTTACAATCTGGAGCCTCTGTAGGCCCATGTTATCCTCTCAAGTATAGGTCCAATGGTTGATCTACTGCAGCAGCAGTGTGCTTTATTTGTTTATATTTTTAGTTTTAATAATTGGATTTCATTTTCTTATTCTTTTTCTTTTTCCCCCCTTTAGTTATAGCTCAACCTACTCATTAAACGTAGTTTGTACTGATACTAATACCAAATAAAGGCAGAGAGAGAGAGAGAGAACAAACTTGCATCATACGCATGTCAAACCGACCAACGAAGAGAGTCACAGAAACCATGAGATCAAAAACTGTCTTGAACAAATCAGTAGAAGTTCTACAAAAGAAAATATAATGGGCATAAAGATAATATCTTGCATAACAAAATAAATAGAAAAAAAAATTACTCGTCTGTATCCTACCCAGAATACCAAGGAACCATATCCAGAAAATCAGGTTTCAATTGCTTCTTCGACTTCTCATGCTCTGGCATTGTCTTAGGATGTGTAAGGGCCCACCTAAAAAAGTTTGTAGTTCAAATATAAGTGATTTGAATCTATTTGCAGAGAAAAAAGAGCTGAGATCATTCATTAATTTACACGAGGTGTGGGTGTTGAGCCCACAAACTAAAAGGTCCCTACATCATGCACCATGATGTTCTAACCAGTTTTCTATTGTAGCAGCACTACTTTGACCAAAATTGACTCCCATCTGTTAGTTTAGGTTTTGCCTTTTACTTGGCTTATTGGTAGTAGATTGCACAACGAAGGGCAAACTGAGGCTAATATCTGATGCTTAAATTGTGATTTAATAAATTAGCACCTAAGTTTTTATAGACAGAGGTTCCATTACACACCAGGAAAAAAGTTCCAAACCAGTCTTCTCAGGCCTGCCTACCAGCAAGTAACAGCTCAAAATTTGCTAGATGGGACAAAGTTCTATTGTGCCAGATAAAATTTCAAACCCTTCATCCAAGGTCACTAGTTAGAACAAAAATATATAACTCAACCCAATAACCTGATGGCCTATCCAGAAGTCAACAAAGTTACTATTCTGTGAGTTATAAAAAGAAAAAGAAAAGATGGAGATACCCAGCTGATCGCTCAACAACATAATGAGCAACACAAAGGCCCACAAGTGTCGCCCACAGAGTGAAAACAGGAGATATTTCTTCAGACTGAGCTCCACAAGACCCACCAGTGCATGCCAACTGGATAAAAAAACAAAATAAAGGATTCAAGGGAAAAACAAACATGTTCACATCCTACAAGTTACTGGTATGTTAACCAAATTAGGTCTTTCTTGAGCTTATTTATAAGAAACAAGTATCAAAACCCATGGTGAGATTTGCAATACCTCTTTGTGTGGGTTTAAGACATAAGCATAACATGCATGTGTTCATGTGGTGGGAAGGTGCATTTATGACTTCAGAGTTTTCTAGCATAAATGCAATTTCCTAACCACAAACTAAATACAAAAAAAAAAAATAATAATGGTACACTTTACCTCTCCATAAACGACCCACTTTGAATAAATGGGGTAGTCCGAGGCGGACCCCACAGGCGCAAACCAATAAGAACAGACTTGATCCTTGAATTCATGCATTCTAAGAAGTTTAGAAATCCAGGTGTTCCTTTCATTCCTTTTCCATAGAGAGAAGAGCCAATGTGCACTTCTTTGGTCAAGTAGTTTTTCTTTTACAATTGCCCGGTTGCCACAGTGACTGTAGAAGACACAGCATGCTATGCTTATCACCTAAAGAGCAAGGGAAAAATTATTAATAGGTGACTCCTTGAGTAATGTAACTACCATGATAACCATAGCAATTTCAAGTTAATTTAACACAGTTCAATGTCAATGTTAACAGCAACTGGTCTCAAGTTATCAATACCACTGAACTGTACACAAAATGAATCAAGGTGTGCGCCTGCAAACACAAACAAACAGACATGCAGGCAGAGAGAAGGAGATAGAGAGAGAGAGGTAGCAGACCAGCAGACCAGTATGGTAGCTCCCTCAGTTGGGCAACTAATCCCAGTTTAACCGGCCATGAAGGTAGAACTGTGCCTAAATATTAACTAGACTGGCATCAACAAACTGTTGATTCGATTTCATTGCAGGATTGCATATAACACGAGTATATATTACCATTTTTTACTTAATTCGATAGTAAAAACTTTCATGTTATGCATTGATAAAATGTTTTTCTTCAATTTTAGACGAATAAGCAACATTCCACCAGGATTTAAGTTCCTGTGTGGCGAGACCAATTGATGACTTTTAAGACTCTATGGACCAAAATGAGAAATACAGAATACTTTAATGGCATTTTTGTTATAAATACAGTACCGTGCAATTTTGAATGATGGTAAGAATCTCAGGCCTCTTCTTATCAACCCGGGAAACAAGACCGAGGTACCAGAGGCCCAGATAAACCACATGAAACACCGCCAGGAAGAGAACTGAGGAAGTGAAAATGATGAGAAACAGAGAGACATTCATGCGCAAGTCCAGACCCATTGATTGTAAACTCGGTAAATGGTACAAGGCTGCTGTGAAAATCCATGCAATGTACCTAATTGTAAAGTGAGTAAGTAAATGAATAAATGAAGTAATAAAAATGTGTTTGCCCCTGTGTTATGGTGTCTTGCACCTGGTAGAAGGGGGCTGTGGTGTATACATTAATTTGTTGTGTGGCTATGCCTAGGTTCGTGTTTATGGGTTCTTTCTATCAATTTTTTTTTCTCTTTGGTGTGTGGGTGCAGGTGATGTGCAAAGCATGGTTATCTATGGTTCTGATTCCAAATGAATCCCCAATACCTTACAAGCTATACACTACCAGTCAGTATTGCTTGTACATATTGACATATTATACCGGTCAGGCCCCGAACCAATACCATACCAGGCCAATAATTATACAGCTTGATGGCTGCATCTTGCATGAACTTCTATTTCTTAGGTTTCTCATTATAATGCTATCTTTAAGTACCAGCCTAATGAAGTACAGAGGTAACGGTTAGTGGTGAACATTGAGTTTATTCTGTTCGGCTGTTATTGGGTATTACATCTTTATTAGGGTTTAATTGAAATCTAATATTAGATTTTGGCTAAATTTCAATTTTGCACCTGTAGTCTGTACTGAATAAGATATACCAAACCCAACAAAAAGAGATTAAGAAAAATGAAATCCAAGGAGAGAAAAGTTACCAGCGGCTAAAATTTGAGTAGCTCGGTTTGATCGGCTGCCTCATAAAAGGTGAAGAGAAAAAATAGAAAAAACCAAACAAGCATATATACATTGACCACCATTTAAAATTCTTGTCCAACTTCTGAATAATAGTGTGCAAATTGTCAGACGATATAAAGAAGAGCCACCCACATATAACAGCAATTATGGCATGTTTCGAGTGCTCTAACTGGTACGGGTAGGGGTGGGCTAGGATGGTCCGTACTCGGTCCATATTTAATAAAGGCCCAATTGAGTGTGTATCGCTGTTCATCTGTTGTTGAAAACCTAAATATGAGCAAAAATAAAAGATTAGCAGGGAAAATGAACCTTAAACAGACTATGATGCCCTTTGCCTCCAAATTTTGAAGTTAGATAAGACCTGATAACCAGCAACATAGGAACTCTTTTCTTACTAATCAGATATATATGCGTTTCTATCATTCTATAATTAAAAATAATTATTATTTACTTGATAAGCTCAATAGCTGAGTATAATGAGGGCTAATTATGTTGTTTGTGAAGTACTTACTTAAAATTAGGAGCTTCTACCATAGCAAGCAATAGTCCACAGTTGCCACCATGATTTGGAAGATCTATCGGCAGCGTAGGCTTCAATTATTGCGCGATTTCTCAAACCGACTAGCTGCGTTTTGGTTTTGCGAAAGAATGTTTTCTTGAATCGGAAGAGATTCTTCTTCCTTCCTTGTAGTTTGTTTGTGACTGAGTAATTCTTCAGATTTGATTTATCGAAGCCGCAATGCAAAGGGGATGTGATGGATAGATTGATGATCGGAGAAGAGAGAGAGAGTCGGGGTAGCGTGAAAGTATATGTACTGTTAACTAGACATTAACGCCCAAGTAACCAAGTTTATGGAGCGGAGCGTACAAAGTTCGGAATATTCCACATATTTTATCACATTTTTTTTTTTAATAATAAAGTACTCCTTCAACATAATATTTTATAGATATTTGCCTTAAAGTAAAAGTAATAAATAAAGTCTCAAGTAATCAAATTAAAAAGCGGAATTTCACGTATACCCCTCAAAAACTTCAAAATTATGTATTTTTCCCTCTAAAGTTTGAAATTACGTATTTTTCCCTCTAAACTTCAAATACTCACAAATTTATCAATTTTATTGTCTTTTATATTAAAACTCATTCTAATTTATAGAATACCCATTTTACTCTTTATTAAAAACATTTAAAGCCCATCAGACTCAAATTTGATCTGAACGGTTCATCTACCATCTGAACTGCTTTTAGATATGTGCGCGCAAGATTGGCACAAATCTTGATGCGAACACACACGCATATTGAAGTGACATGAAGCGCAAGATTGGATCAAAATTGCTTTAAGATCCGTGTGTGCTAGATCAGTACTAATATTAAAGCGATGCACACAGATCTTAATGCGACGGTAGAGGAACCCTTCAGATTCAAATTTGAGTCCGATGGGCTTTTTTATGCTTTTAATAAAGGGTAAAATGGGTATTTTAAAATTTTAGAATGAGTTTTAATATAAAAGACAATAAAATGGGTAAATTTGTGAGTTTTTGAAGTTTAGAGAGAAAATACGTAATTTTAAAGTTTATAGGGGGGAATACGTAATTTTGAAGTTTTAAAGGGTATTCGTGAAATTCCCCCTACGTACACTGTTGTACCCAATTTGAAAAAAAAAATATATAAATTATAATAAAAAAAATTAACAGAAAGAAATGAACTCTCCTACGGGGTCTTACTTTTCCGATCCCAACCATTCAAATTCTCGATCCAACAGAAGAGACTGATTTGACCTCTTTTTGCATAAACTAATAATACCGAATTAGTTCGGTACATTCCAGGAGGTACTGACTCCAGGATTGATACACTCTGTCACATTACGTTAACAGCCACATCAAATTGAATTTTTTTTATATAAATCATAAATAAAGAAAAATAATTTTAAATAACCAACTTGATGGATTGGTTTTTTTACAAAAAATTATAAGTAATGAATAGACTATTCGGTGCCAGAAAAAAATTAATAGAATTTTAGAAAACTAACTTGATTGGTTAGTTTTTTTACAAAAATCATAAGTACTGAATAAGCTATTCGGTACCAACCATTTAATTTTTTTTCGTTACCGAATAGCCTATTCGACACTGAATAATTGTTTACGTTTTGTGTTATAGTTCATGCTAAAAATTTGTGAAACTTATAGATGCTGAATAGGCTATTCGATAACGAAAAACATAAATGATTGACACTGAACAGCATATTCGGTACTTATAGTTTTTGTAAGAAACCACTGGTTTCCTAAAATCTATTTTTCTATTTATGATTTATAAAAAAAATTCCATCAAATTATCCCATGTATAGAACCCTTGCTTCGAATTTTTTTTTAAAACCATAATTAAAAATATATATTTTTACGAAACCAACATGATCACTTTTTTTTTTTTGCAAAAACCATAAGAATCGAAATGTCATTTTGGTCAATTATTTTTTTTTATTCTGGACTGAAATGACATTTCGATTCTTATGATTATTTTTTTTTAAAGTAATCGTGTTGGTTTCGTAAGAAAAAAAAAATTATGGTTTATAAAAAAAATTCCCTTGATTCGGTACACCAAATCAATTTGGGCCCGTCAAAGAGAAAGACAACGGGGGCACTCTCTCTTTTCAAGATTCGTATAAAAAGAATTTTCTTAGAAGTCCACACAGTTCATCAGGAGTTCAGTCCCTCTTCCTCTTCTTCAACTTGGATCAAAGAAGAACAGCTGACTGAATCCTCCTCGCAAAAATCAGATCGTTTCTGGGTCAGCCCTACAAAGATCCATCTGTCATGATCCTATGTGCCTATCCGTGTTAATTCTCATTTTATAAATTACAAGGTTTGTGTCTTATATGCAGCTGTATCCGGATTAGTTGCTCAACATGTATACTTTTATCCCGCATCAGAAAATCTCCATTCCATTATTAAGCACGTTGGGTCCGATCCGCTAACGGCTACGATTGAAAGATGAAATTTCGGATTTAATCTCAGCTCTCCATTCACATAATCTGTCTTCCTTTAATTAAATACATATGTTTTATGTGTAAAAGTTTAAATTTAGTTAAAAACATACTCACTACACATACTACCACACGATACGTTACAAGTAATACCAAGAATTGAGCAAATGAAATTAGCATTAAATATTTATTACCATATCTCTCTCCAGCTTTAATTGGTGCATAAAAAGATTAATTTCTAATTTAGACAAATAACATATCTCATTTCCGAATTTTCTACTTCTTATTCATTTTTGGAAGAGAACAAAAAAGACATATTATTGATTTATTCTCTAGCAGCATTCCACATTTAATTTAATTTAATTATAACGCAAAAATTGTGTATGCACTGATATGCAAAGAATGTTGTTGTATTAAAACAGTCATTTGTTGTTGTTTCTTTTATTATTATTTATTATTTGTCTCTCTATGTTAAATCTTATAATATGTCCCGTTGCAACGCACGAGTACGATACTAGTTATTAATTAAGCAGATCGATGCCGGATTAATCATATAGCATCACGCATTTAATTATAGGAAGCTGATATGTGTACCCGCACCTAAACTGCCATAACTGTTTGTGGGGACCACAACCGTTCCAAAACTGTAATTTTGTTTTAGAATGATTATTCTTAATTATATACATTTAATTATTCAATTATGATCATAGATCCGGATTGTGGTTGGATATATAAGAACGCATATGGGATCGATCATAAATCATAATAGTTCCGAATTCTTATATACGTAGAATTAAATGTTTATCAACTTTTTTTGTGAACTTAATTTTAAAATTTATTGGATTGGTTACGAACGACGAATTCAAATCGTTGAAATCGATCTACCTTACAAGTGATGTGTTTACATACGAAAATTTTAATTTAATATAAAGTCAAATGGTTAAAACTATAAAGTTTATAAATTAATTTTAGAATTAATTTAATCCAGACTTTTTTTTTGCGTGTTTCTATTTTTGATTTTTTTTCAGCTTTGTTCCTTTTTTTATCTCCTATGAATAAATAAATAGGGAGCAATTGTAGTTATAAAAGACCAATAACAAAAATTAAGAACTGCATTAGAGCAAAATTTAAGCTACTGATGGGTTTTCCCTAAAAACAAATGCAATATAAAAAGAAAGAACACTAATGAGTTGGAAAAACTTGATCTTACAAGTAACGAGGTGTTGCCAAAGAGGGGGAGACCCCCTTCGTTAACACCTTGTTTGGATGGAGAGTAGAGGAAGGGATGGAATGGAAAGAAAAGAAAAAAATTTCTCGAATCGTGTTTGGTTGACAAAATTATATCGGAGATGAATGGTGCATGAGGGAAAAGGTTTAACATTACGTACTTGTAATTAATATAATCGATTTTCCTTCTAATTTGAGGTGTAATTGATGGGAAAAAAATTGATGCAAATATTTTCAAAAATTATGACACAAATGTCCAACTCTATATCTTACCTATATAATTATCATCAAGATTTCTTTGTCACAGTATTAACCACCGAATTTCTCATTAATCTTCTAAATTTTAATTAACCAAACAAGAAATAAGACCGAAGGAAAGTTAAATTTATTTTTCCTTGTTAATCATCCAAACACGAAAAAGTTAAATATGTTAATCTTCTTTTCTATTCCATTCCATCATATTCTTCACCTCCCCTCCCTTCCTCTACTCTCCATCCAAACAAGGTGTAAAGGGAAGGGACGAGAACGAAGGTGAACTTTGCGTGCGCCCAGGCTATCTAGGTTGTTCACCCGCTCCAGAAGAAGGTAATCGGAGAGGGAAAGGAAAGAACATGCTACTATAGCAAGGGGAATGCGCTATACAAATGTTCTGAATTCGTACCTTCCAAATCGGAGTGTAGGTTTCACTGTAGCGAGGGAAACTAGTGTCGTTGCCTTCTTTTCTCTTCCTTTCCCTTCCTCTCTGTACTGGTGTTGTGAAGCACACCCTGAAAGTAAAACAACAGAAAAATAGCAAGTGAACCGAAATGATATGCAACCAATTAACATAATTTTAATGTACAATCTTCTAGTACTCTTGTACTAGGATTTTTAACTATATTATTTGTTATTGTTTTCAGTAAAAGATGATATTATAATAAGTATTCAAAAACAGGGGCGGACCCAGTGTATTTCAGGAGAGGGCAGCTGCCCCCCTGGATTTTGAGTTTTAGTGGAGATTTATCGGTTCCGACCGACTTTGTCCCCCTCTGGATGTTTGATTTGTAATTCGGATTAAATTTAGGGTTAAAATTGAAATAAATTTGTTAAATTTTGATTGGTAATTAGAATTATAAGTTAGAGAATCATAAATTACAAGTCAAAGCATTGGAAAATATAAGTTAAAGTATTATTTTTTATCAAGTATCCAATTAGTTAATGGATTTAAATCCTATTCGATTTTTTTTTGCCTCCCCGACGAAAATCCAGGATCCGTCACTGTTCAAAAGGAATCACAAAGAGCAGTTCTTAAAAAAAAAGTCTGTTTTTCTAAGACAAATAATTGACATTCAGCTTTCTAAAATTGGTTAGCTCCAGTCTTTGAGATAAACAAATGAGATGGCATCTTTCTAAATTAGTTGGCTTTAAAAGGGCATGAACTTTATGTCCATTCTTTTTGGAAATTCTGTGCCCTATATCGATGGAAATTCAGTTTGTTTTTGGTCCCTCAACTGTTGTGTTTGGTTCATTACAGCACTAATTACACTTTTATTGCTTTGCTGTATTAATTGCCCTGACGTGGCATTCATCGGAGGAATTTCGTGTATATGTCCTTAAATTTTTTTGAAATTACGTATTCGTCCCTCTAGGGTACGTTTGGATGAACTCTAGAATAGCTATAATAGCTACTGTTTAGAATAGTAAATAAGAATAGCTACTGTTTAAGACAGTGCTAACTCAAGCTATTCGGAATAGTGAAAAAGTTGTTTGGATTGCATATTTGGAAAAGAGTTTGGAGGGAATGAATAAAGTAATAATTTATGTGTTAGATTAAATATAATACAATATAATATTAATTTAAATATTAAATGTAATATAATATTATTTTAAATATTAGATTAGTATTAAATATAATATTATATTAAATATAATATAATATTAGTTTAAATATTAAATATAATATAATATTAGTTTAAATATTAAATATAATATAATATTAGGTTAAATGTTAAATGAAATATAATATTAATTTAAATATTAGATTAGTATTAAATAAAATATTAGATTAAATGTAATATAATATTAGTTTAAATATTAAATGTAATATAATATTATTTTGAAAATTAGATTAATATTAAATAAAATATTAGATTTAATGTAATATAATATTAGTTTAAATATTAAATGCAATATAATATTATTTTAAATATTAGATTAAATGTAATATAATATTAGTTTAAATATAATACAATATAATATTAATTTAATTATTAAATGTAATATAATATTATTTTAAATATTAGATTAGTATTAAATAAAATATTAGATTAAATATAATATAATATAATATTAATTTAAATATTAAATGTAATATACTATTATTTTAAATATTAAATTAGTATTAAATAAAATATTAGATTAAATATAATACAATATAATATTAATTTAAATATTAAATGTAATATAATATTAGTTTCAATATTAGATTAGTATTAATATTGAAAGCAACAAATGCTATTCCATGTTTTTGTAAGAATAGCGAATAGCCCTATTCTCCCTATTCCGAATAGCTCTATTTCTCGTTTGGATTGTCCTTGTTCCGAATAGCAATGCTATTCTAAGAATAGTGCTATTCTTAGTGCATCCAAACATAGCCTTAGAGTACATAATATCATATTTATCCTTCTACATTTAAAAATTACAAATTTACTAATTTTCTTGTCTTTTCAATTAAAAATTTAAAACCCATTTTAAATTCATACAATACTCATTTTACCCTTTATCAAAAAAATATGTATTATATTTAAATAAAAATATCAATTTTCTAATTGATCAGTTTTCGAAAACAAATGAGTCCACCAACACATCAGTTAACCATTTATTAGCATCAACGACAAATATTAAATCCCTGCTCCCTTCATCTATTCCATCGCACGTGTTAAACTCCTGATAGGTAGAAATATGTTTGAATAGTATTGAAAATATTAAATCTAAAAATAAATCAAGTTTTTTTTTTATTTTCTGTTCGATTTGGTAATTAGTAATTACCTTCGTTGATTTTTTGGAAAATAAGTCTGATTACAGTGAGAAACAACACCGAGGAAAAAAAAAACAACAAAATTATAATTAAGCAATTTTATTTACTACCTTTGATAATAAATATTTTCCTTTTTGTTGCATGGCTTGAGCGGAATTCGTATCCTCTGAGTAACTCGAAATTTGAGTTAAAGAGATGTATTGTTTGATTTAAATCCGCACTGATATTAAAGGTCTTTGTGTGTTATATGTGTGGTCGTGTGGATCAAATTGATTCAAATATGATCATACGGTCTGAAAATTAACTCAAATGATACGTTAATGCAGAAGATGCGGATTCGCTTGCGCGTTGGAGTCGGCAAAAGCCATCACCCACTGTTAGAATTATTCTACGTTGAGTCTAATAACTAACTTTTATTAATATCCTCCATTAAATAAAAATTACAAAAATATCCACTGTTTTTGTTAATTTTTAAAAATGCCTAAACTGTCATAATTTCTGACGGTTCTATTCTTTTTAGGACCAGAAATTTGGGTGGTTCAGAAGGGAATAGGACCGCTATAATTATGACGGTTCGAACAATTTAAATAATGTTCTTGCAGTGTAAACGTGCCAAAAAAATAACAAAAGTTGAGTGGTGTAGTTGGTTATGATCTTCCTCCCACATACCAAAAGTACCATTTTGAAGCAGAAGAGAGAGGCAAAATATGTGTTGGGATATTTTATAGTGGAGTAATCATGACAATTCGTGTTGAAGACAATTAATAATTGATTTTTAAAATTGCAAAACAAATTGATTTTTAGAGTATATATACTGTTATTTTGTAAATCTTAGGTGATACGAATTATGTATTTAAAAATTAATTATTAATTATTTTCAACACGAATTGTTATGATTACTCCGCCATAAAAGATCCTAAGAAATACTTTGCCTCTCTTTCTCTTTTGTGTCAAAATAAGGTTTTTTTGGTCTAAAGCAAGATTCGAAACCGGAACCTTTGGTACATGGGACGGAGGTCATAACTAACTACACCACTCAACTTTTCTTATTTTGTTGGCATACTATAAGAATATTATTTAAATTGTTTGACGGTTTGGATATTTTTAAAAATTAACAAAAATAGCAGATATTTTATAATTTTGTTATTTAATGGAGGATGATATAAAAAAAGGGACCGACTAACAATACCCGGGTTGCTATCCCCCATTCATCCCCCGGATAAGGTTGTTAATTATTGTTTACCGGTAATTAAGAGGGGACCACGATTTCCGCACTAAAAGACATCCAAAAACGCTTGATTAACGGGGACCACTAATTAAAAACGCGTTTTCCTCAAAAAAAAAATGTGTTTTCAACTGGGGGGACCGCTAATTATCTGTTATTTAGCATTTAACTGTCGGTGGGGACCGATAACCAACTTGGAATGTTCGGCAACAGAAAAGGAAAAGAAAAACATACTACTTTTTCATATTCATTACTATTAAAAGAAGTATTCATAGTTGCATTCTAGAGTATTCATATATAATGCATGAAGTATTCATATCTAAGATATCAAGTATTTAAAAAAAACCTGGACACATTACTTATCAATCTTTTACACGTTTTTAGAGGTGGTTTTTTTTTCTCCGTTCACTCTAACCAATATTTTTGACAATCTGTGAGGAATTTTGCAAATCTAAAACCACGAACGTCTTCTACGCAATTTTCTCTTTCAAATGAGATCCATGATGACATACTTTCGAGTTGTCCGTTGCACAAGTATTTATACATTGTCATTCAAGTATTCATACCTCATCAAGCAAGTATTCATACCTCATCAGTATTTCACAAATAAAAAACTGGACACATCATTCACTCATTTTTACCGATTGAAATTTCATTACCACTCAATCATTTTTTACTTGATATCTTAGGTATGAATACTTGTTCGACGAGGTATGAATACTTGCTCGACGTGGTATGAATACTTGCATGACGAGATATAAATAATTTTACGAGTTATGAATACTTGCACGACGGATAACTCAAAAGTACTTCATCATGGATCTCATTTGAAAGATAAAATTGCGTAGAAAACGTATGTTATTTTAGATTCGCAAAATTCTTCATAGATTGTCAGAAATATTGATTAGAGTGAACGGAGAAAAAAAAAAACCACCTCTAAAACCGTGTAAAAGATGGGTAAGTAATGTGTCCAGTTTTTTTTAAATACTTGACATCTTAGATATGAATACTTAATATATTATATATGAATACTTTATGTATTAGATATGAATACTTGTGCGCGTCAGTTGTAAATTTTTTTAAATATAAGCGGTCCCCCTAGTTAATTAGTGGTCCCCACGTAATTAATGATTGATACACGTTTTCTTTTGTCTTTTTGTGCTTGAAGTTGTGGTCTCCTAGATAATTAATGATTGGGGGATGAATGGGGGATAGGAACCGGGGGAAAAAAATCTTTATCCATAAAAAAATCGGGTCTAATAACGTGAAAGCGTATTTAAACTTGATTTTCTTTGAGCGTGAAAACAAGGACGGATTGGAATAATTAAGTCCCTGTATAAATAGAAATTAGCAAATTTGTCCTTTTCATTTTATAATTTTTGTAAGTGAAAACACCTTTGAGTCTTCCTCACAAAATAAAATTATACTACACTGCAGTAGTTTTTTCATTCTTTTTTTTTTTTTCAAATCGCCGTCAATAAATATATATAAAGATAAAGATAAAGATAAAAGTTTATTTACAGACAGTTTTTTATTCTTCATCTTAGTTATCTAGTTTTATCTCTACGTAGGGCGGACCCAAGTGGTTCCAGGAGGGGCAGCTGCCTCCCTGGATTTTGAGTTTTAGTGGAGATTTATCGGTTCCGACCGACTTTGCCTCCTTCGAAATATTTTTTGCCCCCCTCTGGACGTTTGATTTTTAATTCGGGTTAAAATTGAAATAAATTTGTTGAATTTTGATTGGTAATTAGAATTATAAGTCAAAGTATTAGAAATTATAAGTCAAAGCATTGGAAATTATAAGTTAAAGCATTATTTTTATCGAGTACCCTATTGGTTAATGGATTTAAATCCGATTAGATATTTAAACCTGATTCGATATTTTTTTGGCCCCCTGACGAAAATCCTAAATCCGCCCCTCTACATGAGAGCGCCGACAAACTTGATCTTCTAAGATAGATACTCATTGAGTTCATTCGATTTCCTCCTCTTCTTGATCTCCCACTTCTAATTTGATGGGAGGATTGAGAGAGTTTTAGTATGTCTTATATCCAGTAATCAAATCTTTACATAAATCAAACAAGTTCATCAGACAGTTGTTTTAGTTGATTATTATTCATTTCAGTCTATCAATAATATGAATATTATTTCTTTTCTTTTTTTACATATTAAAAGTTCACACTCTATATATTAATGTTCAAAATAATTTTTATCATCTTACTCACTTTTAATTGAACATAAAATTAATAATATAATTATTTCATTATTTTATACATTTGCTCAATATTATATTAATGATCCAAGTCTTTTTCAGGAGTTGCCACATCAGGGCAATTAAATTATTATAACAAAGAAATAAATAAAAGGATCAATTTGAACTAAATACATGAAATTGCTTCAATAAATAAAAAAAATCAGGAGCTCTGATAAATAAATAAATTATCTTTTTTCGAAAATTCTGACAGAGGCTGTCAGTGTTAAATAAACAAATAAATTATGTATATACCAAGTCAAGTCAGAAGTCGGCCCTCTTCCCAACCCTAAAATTAATTGTTTTTATTTTTTTCTCAAATAATTTCCCTTCGTGTATTCTATTCGCCTCTGGAGGCGAGACCGAGAGAGAGAGAGAGAGCGCGACAGAGAGAGCACACACATGGAGGTCGAAGTGAGATTGGTGGCTGGGGTAGAGAGCTGCTTCGTGTCGCTGCCTCTGTTTCTCATCCAGACACTACAGAGAGGTCTCGAGAGAGAGAACGGAGGCTTTGACTTGCCTCCGATTCTTGGTTTGGAGCTCAGTTGTATAGATGGCCACAAGTGGTTTCTCGCATGGTCTGGTTCTTCCTCCGGATCAAGTTTCATCGAGGTAATATTCTCAGTTTGGTTGTATTCACTCGTCTTAGTGAGAACGATAATTTGGTGAATTTGTATGAATGCAATGCGTCCTTCTACAAAGAATCTGACTGCTTGTTGGTTTCCCCTGGATAGGTAACGAGCACTGTTAAGCCTTGTTGGCCCTGAATTGCAACCCACCCTCAATTGAATCCAAGTGTGCCTCAATTGTTCCTAATATGAACAATTCTACCTAAAAGAAGAGTTACATTTGCGCCAATTGCTTCAATTTAACAACCGCACAGTGCCCTAATTGGGAAATTTAACATAAAGGCAGCAAGTTGAAGGAAAAAAAAGAAACAAACTAGTACCAGTATACCAAAATCCGGCATTTTGATCATTTTTGAGACTTCAGAGAGGCATGTGCAGCAGACCTTTTCTTTTATTTTTCTTTGGGAGTGTAGGTGGGTTTGGGGGTGGGGGTGGGGGTGAGGCTTTGAGCTACATAACCAGCTCATAAAATCTTACATGATATTTCATGTGTTTAAAAATTTTTGAAGTATAAAAGTTAGAGCATCATAATAATGAGAGTTGTTCTGCAGGTACCCCAAAAGCTGGCAGGGTGCATCTCATTGCCAGACAAAACCAAAGCAAGATTGAAAGCAATTCCAGAACTGTCCAAAGCCATTACAGTTAATATAGAACCAGCAACTGAAGAAGATTGGGAGATTTTGGAGAGCCGGCCTGAATCTGCTGAAGAGGTTATGTTGACCCAGGTTAGTCTTTTATACATTCAAATGCTTATTGGTATCTCAGGTTTTGCATAATCTAAATAACTCCAAGCAGTTCTTTAGTGTGTGTGTGTGTCTGCGGGGTATGGGAGGTTGCATCATTTATTGTTTAGTGGTTTTTAGCAGCTTAGCAGTAGTTTAGTGATGATAAAGCAGTCAATAAATCATGATAGTATTTCTTTATAATTTTTTCCATGCAGCTTTAAAAAAAAAACAAGAAGATTTTTTCATGCTTAATTAATTTGAAATTGTTAATAACTCCTTGTATATATAAATGATTGACAAAATACCATTTTCTACTACAATTGCATTATCCATACTGCATGGAGTAAATCTCCTCGTGTAGTTAATTAGAATTTCTCAATTTTTATTTGGATGTTGATTTAAATTTTTTGAAATAAACAGACTACATGATATTTTGACATATATGCTCTTCAAATAAGCACATTAATATGAGGATCTAGTGCTAAATCCCACATGTTATTTACTCTTTATTAAAATTATGTTTGCTTCTACAATTGAGCCCACTTTAACAAAAACCTTTAATCTATTTAAAATTATCCGGCCTCAATAGAGTAGTGTAGCCTCCGTAAAGCTCTAATTATGATTTGTGCCCTAATCCAACCCAAGTTGTCCCAGAAAACCTAAATGTCGTGCGAGTGCTATAATGCTTGTTTCATATCAGCATGTTGCTTGACTATAAACATTCACTGATTTTGGCTTGTATTAATGACTTCCAGTTGATAGGGACTATGCCGATAATATGTTACTCATGTATACTCCAACAAATATGTTATTTGTACTTTTATTGAACAATTAGTTGAATTGACATACATGTTTGGCTCTCAATAGGTTGGTGTTGTTCATGAGGGGATGAAATTCCCCTTGTGGTTGTATGAGCATGTCGTGGTTGAATTTCTCGTCACCTCTTGTTCTCCAAACAAGTCTTTGGGTAAGAGAAAAGGCGTACTAAATTAATTTATTTTTCCTTACACCAGAATAATCTGTGTTACCATCTGTTTTACAACTTTTTTTTCTAATAGCATGTGGTGTTATCAGTATGGTACGGGCTAAAATACCAGGTGTACCACAAGATTAGGGCTACTTAAGCTTGTTTGTGCAATTTACTTTGATTTTTATCTGGAAATAGCGTGGTACAACTTCTTGTGTCCCTTTATTGTTGATAGAACTAACTTGTATATCTCCTTTCTTAGTTCAACTTGTACCAGGTACAGAAATTGTGGTTGCACCAAAGACGCGCTTCAAGCCCCCACAAAAACTTAATCCTCAAATCGAACAAACCAAGTCAAAAGCACTTCTTCGTGTACAAGCTGGGGATAATAAACATGTCCACCAATTCAATTACAGAGGCGTTGAACTTGGAGTAACTCTCACTAGCTGTGTCTTCATCCACCCTCAAACAGCATTGAATATAGGGTTTGGTAATCTTGAGTTTGGTTTAGTGTCGGCAAAGGTGGTACCGAAGGAAGGTAGCAAGAATGGGAAAGGAGAGATCAGTGTCGCAAAAAAGGGTTTGAATTCTAGAGAAAGTAATAGACATATTGTTGTGAGAGTGATTTATTCAAATTCAGTTGCAAAGGGGCATTTAATGCTTCCACAACCTACAAGGCATTTCATTCGAGCTGATGTCCATGAATGTGAGTTTGAAATACTTTCCTACTGTCATAATTACTTTCATTTGTTCTTTTATTTGTTATTTTGTCATTATCATTCATTGTGTGTATTCTATGTTTGGATCATTATCATCAATAACAAGTTAAAAGAATTAAATTTTCTGAAGGCTAAGTACTGATGCTGGTGCATGTACCACTTTGCTTTATCTCTCTTTCTTTTGTATTTGATGTTTGTTTATGCAAGTTTTCTAATGTCTTTATTCTCTTTGTTCATTTTTTTATGTCAGTACCCTATTCTCTTTGTTCATCATGTATTTGATTTTCTATTTGAGAACTTTATCAAACCGAAATCTTACTGCTAGCTATGGGACCATACTTGTTTTAGTATATACTTTGTAAAATAATTGTATAAAAAGTTGAATTAGATCTTTATTTTTCTTAAATTTACAGGGGTTTACATGAAGAAATACATCTTCAGTTCCAAGAAAGGTTCTCCTGTACTTACTATCTCGCCTCTCCGGTTTAAAATCGCAAGGAAAAACAAGCATGAAGAAAATACTGATTTTGACCTTCATGATCGAGAAAATAAGAACACATACCCAAGTAACAGTAATATCCCTCTAAACCTCATCGAAGACTTAATTGCTTCTCTTTCTAAAGAAGAAGGCCTTATAAAGAAAGATAAGGAGTTTCTAATCAAGTCATGGCTTACTGGCCAAGTAAAAGCCATTACCTCACAAAATGATGAAATAGATGCTCAAACTTTTGTTTTTGCAAATGAATCCTTGCTTCATTTTGAGGTACTAGATCACAAGTTTGGAAATAGAAAACTGGAGCTGATGTACCTTCTGGCTGTTCAATTTGAGGGATCAAATGGTGGGAGTTTGAATGAGAATTTTGAAATTGGGTTCGAAACTGATGTGGCAAGTTTGGAGTTCGAGCCTGGCCTTGGGAAGTTGGAGTTGGGAGACCCAGTTTCCCTGGAGACATTTGTAGAGAGCAAACTGAGTGGAGGTTTCGAGTTGGATGTGTCTTCTCTGAGCTGGATGGAGATGACTATTTCAGATGTTAGCAAAAGTAACTCTCTTTCTCTCTCTCTCTCTACCCTCCCCTCCTTCCCCCCTTCTTCATAAATGTTTGTTTGCCATATGATATGTGCCTTTTGGGTTAATTTTACTAGTAGAAGAGGAGTAGAGTGATGAACATCCTTCCCATATGGTTGGTTAGAGTCTTTTTAAGAGGATTGAAATATAATAGAAGGAAAGAAGCAAATTCCTTCCCACAACCAGTTTTCTCTCTATACAAAACTGGTGATATTTGCTCAGAAAAGAACTCGATACTATTTATTTCTCATTTCACTTGCAGCAAATAAAGTTCAGACTTAATCATATCATATAACCAACCATACTTAATCATATCATATAAGTAATATTTGTTTCCCATTTACATTTGAAGCAAAGAAAGACCAGAAAGATCCATTGCTTCCTCTCTTTTACCCAACCAAAGTTAATTAAATAATTTATTTTGACTCTCATCATGCCTACCCTAGAAAAGAATTCTACACCAGTGAGGTCTTGTGCCTATATGGATGTTATGGTAATACACATGTACTAACTGATTAAGTGCAAGAGATGTGCAAATTCTGATCAAAGTTTGCTATATTAAGAACTAATTCATGTGGAACAAACTTATTTTTTTGTATAAAGAATGGGAAAAAGAAATAAACTATACACCTACCTAGATCTACAGTCTAAACAGGATTCAGTAGATTTAATTTCTTGGTAGTAGAGCCTTCTTTCGAATCTATGAATAAGAGGCGATAAGTTTAAAAGAGATGGTTTGTTAATTTGCATGCCTATTGTCTTTAAGTTCAACTTTTGGAATGTGGAAAGCATCCATCACTCTGATTTTCTGGAGGAATGTGATCATGCTATAAGCATCAATCACTCCTGTTTTTTTAATCAGTTGTAGTTTTCTGTTTCAGGGGTATTCGTGCTGCTGTCGCCATTTTGTCGCAAGTTGTTGAGCAAACTGAACTCTTCATTGCCGGGGCATGTTCTTATACATGGGCCTCCAGTAGGTGGTTGTTTCATTTATTTAAATTTTGTGTCTTTATCCTCTACCGCACCATTGTAATGTTTTTTTCTTACAATTTCTCTCTGTATTCTTTATTGTATATATGTTACTATCATCTGCCTATTACGATTTTCATGTGTATTATTTTCAGGGCTCTGGAAAAACAACATTGTGCAAGGCTGTTGCAAAGCGTATGCAAGAGCACGGACAAACCTTGGCCCACATGTAAGTAACAGATGACATATTTCTTTTGTTGTTTTATTTGATCTTTGATTAACTATGATAAAAGAATCACTTAGTTTTCTCCATTACCTAATAAATGAGATAGCATTTGGTATACCTGTAAACCCTAGAAGTTGAAAATGTTTGTGAAGTGCACCTCAAAAAAAAAAAAATTATTTGGGCCTTTTGAGCATACTTTGTATTTGGAGACATTTGAAATATTTCCTTAACTACTCCATTAAGTATTCCAAGATGATGCTAAAAGAATAATTCATACCCACAGATAACACATAATATCAGACCAATTAAACATACACAGGCATGCACATGCACAAAAAGAACCTGTACATATGATGCGTATTCTATTTGCAGAGTCCACATAAACTGTTCAAAACTAGCAGTCGAGAAGGGAACAAAAATCAGACAATCGATTTCAGATTACCTATCTGATGCTTTGGTCCATGCACCATCAGTTGTAATTTTTGACGATTTAGATAACATCATCTCAAACCCGTCTGATTCAGCTGAGGGAAGATCTCAACCATCCAATTCATTCACAAAATATCTTACCGAACTGATTGATGAGTATAAGGTGAGTATAATTTGGATGGGTTGTTATGATATCATTACTGGTTTGATTAATATCTGGTTCTTTTGGGGAGCCTTATTTTGGGTTTATTTACCATAATTGAAAATAAATTTCTTAGGCAAATTTCTCAATTGGGGAGGAATTCAATTGGGTTCATTTGAGGCTTAACTGCACAAATTATGATTCAGTAGACAAGAGCACAATTGAGAATGGTTTGTAGAGGCAATATTGTTATAAATTAGAAGTAATTTTTGACACAATGAATCAGCTGGTCACTCTCTACAAACACTATCTGCTGTTATTACTAAGCTTTATATTTGTTTCTTTTCCTTTACTACCATTCATTAATTAGTTGCAATTATTTTATCACTTTGCAGTAGTTTACTTTCTTTCTGTTATCATTTTTTTTTGTTTTTATTTATTATATTTTTGCATGTTGAAGGAAAAGAGCGAGAGCTTGTGTGGATATGGTTCTCTTGCATTTTTGGCTACATCACAATCTCTTGGAAATCTACCTCAAGCCTTGACTGCTTCAGGTAACCTAACTCCCAACTCCCAGCTGCCGATACAAAAATGAAATAAATTTGAGGGTGACTGCAAAGGCATGCCTTTTATTCGTGATGCCTGGTAATAGTGATTACTTAATATTTTTTTTTTCCTGTAGGGAGATTTGACTTCCATGTGCAATTTTCTGCACCGGCTGTCCCAGAAAGGCTTGGTATTTTGAGGCATGAGGTGCAGAAGCGCAGTTTACGTTGCTCCAATGAGGTTCTTTCTGAGACAGCTTCCAAATGTGACGGTTACGATGCTTATGACCTGGTAATCATTTGCCTTTTTTCTTTGATAATTTTCAGTTAGAAGATGACTACAAAACCCCTAGTTCATCATTTTTCTCTATATAGATTAGTAAGAATGAATCATACTCTGGGCAACTTTTTTTTCTTGGTAAAATAGGAGCTGGGTATAGTGGGAGATTAACCATATTTTATAGGGTTATATTAATTGTTCTCGATTTTCAGGGTTATGGTTGATATAGCATGGTTTGTCAGGAGCTATACAATATATTTTCTTTCCTCTGCCTTTTTTTGGGTTTTGTTATATTATAAGAAAACTAGTTGTGGAAAGATGACCAACATTCCAACGGCAGTCTCTTTATTCCTAGAGTGTGAAAAGAACAAAATAATGAGTGAAGGGACAAGTAGTATATTGAGGGTGTTTCTCCTGTTCTAGGGATGACATGACAATTTTGAGGTTTTTCATGGCTGAATTCTCCTTTAAATTATTTTATAACAGGAAATATTGGTGGATAGAGCTGTGCATGCTGCATCGGCTCGCTTTTTGTCATCTCCGCGGCATGGTCATTATAGAGAGAATGAAAGCCCAAGTTTAGTAAAGGAGGATTTCTCAAAAGCAATGAACGGTTTCCTACCAGTTGCCATGCGTGGTATTTCAAAAGCTTCGTCAGATGGTAAAAATGCTGGTTGGGATGATGTGGGGGGGCTTACTGAGAGCCGAAATGCCATTCAAGAGGTGAATTTTATTATTTTCTAAATTATAGTGTGATGAATATTTTTTTTTTCTCTGAAATAGTGCCTGTGTTGTATGTTTGTTCAATTGCAATTTGTTGCGAAAAGCATCTGTAGAACATACTATTTGAATGCAACACCAAAATTTCAGTCAATAAATGTTTGCTTGGTGTGGTACAGCATTTTACCACAATTTAATTATAGTGTTATTTGGCTATACATCGTCCTCATTTCTTTTGATTGATTTATTTATTCCTTGTAAGCAGACTATTGAATTGCCATCCAAGTTTCCCGACATATTTTTGCAATCGCCCCTTAGACTTCGCTCGAACATTTTGTTATATGGGCCCCCAGGTTGTGGGAAAACACACATTGTTGGGGCTGCTGCAGCAGCTTCAAATCTTAGATTTATTTCTGTCAAGGGCCCTGAGCTACTAAATAAGTACATTGGTGCATCTGAGCAAGCGGTATGTTTCTTTTACTGAGTATAATCAAACTTGATGAAGTCAAATGGAGATACATGTTGGAACCCAAGTTGATATGACTACTTGGGAGATACCAAATATATTGGAAGATTGGCCAAATTGGGTTTAGGGTTTTAGTTGCAAACAAAAAGTTTGAATGTTATTGAGAAATAGAATACGGGTGGAAATAGGCCCTTTCATTTATTACTATTTATTTTGTTGATTCTCAGAATTAAAAAAGAAATAATTTCAGGTTAGGGACCTCTTTGCAAAAGCTACAGCTGCTGCTCCATGCCTTCTGTTTTTTGATGAGTTTGATTCAATTGCACCTAAGAGAGGTCATGACAACACTGGAGTTACAGACCGTGTTGTCAATCAGGCTAGTTCTTATGCTTCACGTTTCCCAAGTTATTTTTAAGGGCAAACTTTTTTGTTTGCATCACATGTATAATTGCAAAACATCAAATATTTAGTCTACTCTGTGCTGAAATGATTTATTTCATATGAATGCATATTAATGGAGGAAAACTCTGTTCCAATGTCTTTGGCAAATGCCAAAATATATACATGCACCAGAAAAACGAGTTGTGCATAGCACTAGAAAAATAGGGAATATTATGCATCCCCTACAAATATGCAGTTGCACTCCCTTATTTTCATACTTACCCCCCATTATTTTTGCACAAGTGAGAAAGACAAAGGTGTAACTTGTTTATTTTTGAAGAAATTAAAAGGGGTGCATATTTGTAGCATTTTACTTGTCTTGGTGGGGGCTATCAGAGATTACTTATTGGTAGGGGCATAAATTTTATTTTCACTTGTACATGAGCAAATGCCCAAAAATATCCATTCTCTGTGTTACCCATTACGTGATATTTATAGCTTGTATATCACATTTCTGTTATTTGTATTGTTTTTGTAACAGTTGCTAACAGAGCTAGATGGGGTGGAGACCCTGAACGGCGTGTTTGTCTTTGCTGCCACTAGGTTAGTACTTCGTAAGTGAAGATTTCATTTTTCTACTAGTCTCATACATGGCCTTACTGGTACAGGTTGTACCAAGTATCAGCAATTTAACCCATATAGGTCTCTAGTATGTGATAAAACACCAACTGCCATAGACAAAGAACGGGAAATTTATTAGTTTTACATTTGGTGCTTATAACTGTTTTATTAATTAACTAATGTTTACCCAGCCGACCAGACTTATTAGATGCTGCCTTGTTAAGGCCAGGTCGGTTTGACCGCCTTCTATTTTGCGATTTCCCTCAGTGGCGGGACCGACTGGATATTCTCTCCGTTCTCTCCAAAAAGGTTCTATGCTCACTTTTGGCTATTTACATGACATTTCTGAGGCTTGTGCCCGACATTTTTATATAGAAAAAAAATTATGTGTTATGTGAAATGTAGTTTTGTTCCTATCTGTATTGTGCCTTCCCTAAACCCATGTTTAATTCAATCCAAGAATATTCTAATGATTTGGTTATGAAGTGTTGCATAGTCTGTACAAAGTAGTTGAGCGATAATTTATTATAGCCTTTCTTTAAACTGCTAAATGCTATTTGCAAAAACCCTATATTGGGTTCTTGTGAAAAATATAGGGACTGTTAGATAATTCTTCCAAAAGAGGTGTATTCCATATGCTGTGAGAATGTGTTGGCATAAAATCTGATGTTATTTTCTCTATAAACCCAATTTCAGCTTCCTTTGTCAAGTGACGTGATTTTAGAAGACATAGCCTCTGTCACTGATGGATTCAGCGGTGCAGATCTCCAGGCACTCCTGTCAGATGCACAACTGGCAGCCGTGCACCAGCTGCTAGATAGTCAAGAGAACAGTAGTAGCTCGTCAGGAAGAAGCCCTGTGATAACCGACAGCATTTTGAAATCAGTGGCATCAAACGCACGGCCTTCTATATCAGAGTCTGAGAAAAAGAGGCTTTATAATATTTATTCGCAATTTATGGACTCCAAAAAGTCCCTCTCTGCTCAGGTAGTTTGGTAGATTAATGACGCACTGTGTTGGCATCAGTCCAGTACCGTTGTTAGTAGTGCAATGTTTTCTTAGTGAAAACTTGGCACCTTACGGCGCTAGCAGAGTATATGAAACTGTGTTCTTTGGGGAAAGCTCCATGGCATCAGATCTCACAAATTAAAAAGGATGAAGGAAAATGGAATACTTTATAATAATAGATGCACTTGTATTCATACTCGATGCTGTTCTATCTCTGGTATGGTCAGCAGTATGTTAGTTCCAAACTCTAGATTAAGACAAAACAAATTGTTAAATTGAATTAAAAAAGACTAGTATATGTGTACCCGAGCCAGTATCATAAGCGGGCACCTTTTCCTGATGTCATTGTCTTCAAATATTACCTGTAATAATTGGGGCAGATCAATTATTTTGAACCAGTTTAGAATGAAATTGTGGTTACGCTGTAATAGTGATATAATGTGGAACTTACATTCTTTGTTTATCTTTTGATTTCCATTTTCAGATGAGGGATGTGAAGGGGAAAAGAGCAACGCTAGCTTGAGTGTCCATGAAAAGGAGAATAAAATGACATAATAAAACAGCGGCATATGGTACTGTATGATCTGATTTTTGTCAAATAAAAATTTAAGCCGAAGTTCCTTTTTCTTTAACAATAGCTTATGCACTTGGACCATCTTTTTGGTTCGTTTAGTATTGTATACTTGCTAGTGTGGACTGGGGTTTTCCCATGATCCATTTAGATGCCAGGTTGGCTCGGAATTGGCTTGAAATTGTTTGTAAGGTACCACCCTGTAGGCCTTGCACCATGTGGTACCATGGTATTGAGTTTTTTGACTCGTGACAAATTTGCATTTCTAGGGGAGATGATAACAATAGAAAGTTAAAAGTACCTTATATTAATTTATATATATTTTTGAGAAAAGAGTGCTTTCTATTTTGCCGTATTAGATTGTAACTTTGTATGAGATGTACATATAATTAAAAGAAATGGAAGAGAGCAAGCAATCTTGTCAGAGATTTTGTCTTCTTGTAACTAGTATATATGTAATTTCATTTTGGTTTTAATATTCTTTGTATGTAATTATTGTCTGAATATATTTCACGAGTTTATTTTTTGAAAAAATTGAAATGGTTTTATATTTGGTACATGAGAGGTTTTTTTTTTTACTTCTAGATCATAGGTTGACATAGGCAACGCAAATGCAATTTAGAAGGAAACAATAGCTCTATGCAATAATGAAGCTTTTATGAAATTAAAATTATGTGCGACACAAGTAGAGTTTTTCTTGCAGAAACTCATTTTTGTTTTTTATTTTCATATTTCACCAAAAGAGTTCGTTCGTTTACATGGAAGGTGCTTTCTTTTTTCGGCATGTAGCCTTTTGCTTGACAGAGTGGCAGCATTTATTTGGTCATAACTCATTTCTAGAAATGGTAGGCTTATAGCAGAAGCAAATTTTTACGAATCTGGTCTATCAAATTATTGATAAATACTATTATTTTTTGTGATATAAAGACAAATTTACTTTATCATATCTATTTTTGGACAGACCCATTGATAAATGGATTGGATCTGAGTTGAGAATTTCTGGCCCAACTGAGATCGAGTCCGATTGTGTGATGATCTCGATCTGTCTATTCATACACGAGCCCTATTTTGGTTGTTTTCTATGTTGTTGCCTTATTCAAGTACAAGGAGAGAAAAAAATAATGAAGTTCTCAAGTTTATCCATACCTTGCAATTTACAAATGGCATGCTAACACTTTAACAATGTTCTGCTTTTTTATTTTCTCTAAATGCATTATAGCCAATCGAATTAAGTTCATAAAATTCAGAAAGTTGAAGTAACAGTCGGTTAAAAGATCAGATAATTCTTCAGCACTTGAGCTGTCTATTTAGGAAATGCGACCTGTGAATCCAATTCCGTTTTCATCCTTTTCTTGGTTTGGTTTTAACTTGTCGTTTCCATTTTTGAAACATTTTCCTATAGCAAGCAAATATTGCTAAAGTATAGGGGCGGAACTAGAAAATTTAAATGGAGGGGCTAAACTATAAAATACATTATATGTAAAAAGACAAAAAGAAATATGGTCAATGGAAATTGAACTCAAGACTTCACAAACACCAAGTAAAACTGTAACCACTAGACTACAAGCACACATTTTATATTTTACGAGAGAGACTAAACTCTATAAAAATGGTTTTTACTTGGTTTTTTTTATCAGTAATGCAAATTATGGTTTGTGTGGATGTGAAATTATGTAAAAGAGTAAACCTTGGTGAAGTTCGATTGCAAAAGAACAAATATATCTTTTCGTGTAAAAAATTGTATGAAATAATTGATGAAAACTTAAGAGAGAAGAAAGTCATTGATACGTTAAGCACAATATTTTTTTAAAAGACACGTGTGATGTAGAGCTCTAGACATTGATATATCTTAAAATAATACATTTCTTTACAAGAATACATTTCTTTTTAAGGCTGGAGGTCCACTGACAACTAATTACTTAGTTGGACAACTTTGATAATTATGAAAAAATAATTTTTGTTATTGAAATCCGATAAGTAAAAGTAAAAGTGTAAAATGTCAAATGAACTTTATGCATATTATAAAACTGTTTTTTATAGATGAGTAGCCTAAGCCAGTAGAGGATCATCATGATCTTTTAGCTTCTGGGAACGTACGTGTTGTCGGTAACATAACGATTGATTGAGATAAGTAAAAGTGTAAAATGTCAAATGAACTTTATGTATATTATAAAACTGTTTTTTTTTATAGAAGAGTAGCCTAAGCCAGTAGATGATCGTCATGATCTTTTAGCTTCTGGGAACGTACGTGTTGTCGGTAACATAACGATTGATTGAGATAAGTAAAAGTGTAAAATGTCAAATGAACTTTATGTATATTATAAAACTGATTTTATAGAAGAGTAGCCTAAGCTAGTAGAGGATCATCATGATCTTTTAGCTTCTGGGAACGTACGTGTTGTCGGTAACAGAGCGATTGATTGAGATAAGTAAAAGTGTAAAATGTCAAATGAACTTTATGCATATTATAAAACTGTTTTTTATAGAAGAGTAGCCTAAGCCAGTAGAGGATCATCATGATCTTTTAACTTCTGGGAACGTACGTGTTGTCGGTAACAGAGCGATTGATTGAGATAAGTAAAAGTGTAAAATGTCAAATGAACTTTATGCATATTATAAAACTGTTTTTTATAGAAGAGTAGCCTAAGTCAGTAGAGGATCATCATGATCTTTTAGCTTCTGGGAACGTACGTGTTATCGGTAACATAACAATTGATTGAGATAAGTAAAAGTGTAAAACGTCAAATGAACTTTATGTATATTATAAAACTGTTTTTTATAGAATAGTAGCCTAAGTCAGTAGGGGATCATCACGATCTTTTAGCTTCTAGGAACGTCGTACGTGTTATCGGTAACAGAGCGATTGAGATAAGACATTTGAGCTTCTCTTTTCTTTTAACTTCTGGGATAACTTTTTCATTATAAAATATGCAATATTGCAGCACTTTATATAAATTACAACTAAGAAATGCGCGCCAAGATTAGAAAAAAAAAATCAGATTGTCATGTGACCTTTTGTGCAGCTTGTATATGACACAAGAGTCCCACATGACTACATTTGTAAAATTTTACCTTTCACTTTCCTGTGGTCTTCATTTAATGCTTCAAATTTTTTATTATTAGGTCATTATTGATTTTTGCGATAACTTGTACTTAATTGCTATTTTTACCTATATATGTTTATTTTTTGCCTTTTTTGTATTCTTCAACTTCAATAGTTTGTTACATTTTTGCATTATTTTTGGTATTAAAGTAAGTTTGTACTTTCTTTTGAATTGCTAAATTCTCTGGATTTATTTCAAGTGTTAGACTTATGGACCTATAATTGTTCAATTTTTTTTATATTACAAAAAATAAAAAATATACAGATTTATAAATTTATTTTGCTGTAATTGTTTTTTTTTGTATATATGTGTGTAAATTTTTTGCTTACGAATTTTTTTCCATATATCGTTATATAAATTTAATGTGATTTGCTCAAGTTTTACATTTGTAATTTTAAGAATGTAAATGTTGCTTACGATGATTTTTTGGGATTATGCTATTGTAATTATTTGTATATATACGTGTGTATTTAAAACGTACTTTTGTATCATTATTAATCTCATAATTATAACATTATAATTAATTTAGGATGTGTAGATTGTTAGAGAAATAAGTATGCATACATACATGATATTTTAGGAATGGAGATCCATGGACAACTAATTAGTTGGAAAACTTTGGCAACCATAAAAAAGAAGAATAATTATTTCAGTACCCACGCTGGTACTCTACAGTACCCGCACTGTACGTGCTACAGTACGCGCACTGTACGCGCTACAGTACCCACACTGTTATTTTAAGAAAATTCATGTATCATATGTAGTTCATTGTATAAGTATAAATACTTGCCCTGTTTGAGCTATATACTTCACAGTGTTACTATTAAAATTTGTAAAACAAAATTACAGTTTTGGAACAGTTGCGGTCCCCACAAGCAGTTATGGCAGTTTGAGTGGTCCCCTAATGCGGGTACAACATGAAAATTTTACAAAAAAGGTGCGGTTACAGTTATTTTAGGAAAATTCATATATCAGAAGTAGTTGATTGTATAGGTATAAATACTTGACCTATTTGAGATATATACATCACAGTATTACTATTAAATTTGGGAAACAAAATTACAGTTTTTTCTAAGATAATTGATATGTGAAGTTTTTTGTCTGTTAACCATTCAAAGTAATTTAAACAAGGTAGATATAAATACTTTACTTCGTAAGTATAAATACCAGTCACTTATAGTTATAAATACTTTGTTACCAACATATAAGCTAAGTCAACATATAAGCTAAATACTTTGTTTTGGAACAGTTGCGGTCCCCACACGCCGTTTGAGTGGTCCCCTAATGCGGGTACAACATGAAAATTTTACAAAAAAAGTGCGGGTACAGCTATTTTAGGAAAATTCATATATCAGAAGTAGTTTATTGTATAGGTATAAATACTTGGAATGTTAGATGTAAATACTTCACGGTATTACTATTAAATTTGGGAAACAAAATTACAGTTTTGGAATAGTTGCGGTCCCCACAAGCAGTTATGGCAGTTTAGGTGGTCCCCTAATGCGGGTACAACATGAAAATTTTACAAAAAAGGTGCGGGTACAGTTATTTTAGGAAAATTCATATATCAGAAGTAGTTGATTGTATAGGTATAAATACTTGACCTCTTTGAGATATATACTTCACAGTATTACTATTAAATTTGGGAAACAAAATTACAGTTTTGGAATAGTTGCGGTCCCCACAAGCAGTTATGGCAGTTTAGGTGTGGGTACAGTGCGGGTACTGTAGCGTGGGTACTCATATCAGCTTCCAAAAAAGAATACTTTGACAACTAATTATTTTATAATGAACATAACATAATTATTTATAGGAAAAGCATTATGATGATATTTGTTGGGAACTTGTCATGTAATTATTACTATTTTAGAAAACATGATGATTACAGCTAATGCACAACAAAACTACCTAGTGTATTGAAAAAAACCGTTCGGTCCAGGACCGGATCGGACAACCCGTGAATCTTATCCGGACCGACCTAGACTGGGGTCAAATTGAAGGTGGATCGGATCGTTGCTAAACCCGAGTCTAGCACGGGTTTTGACCGGCTTTTTCCACTAGACCCGAAGTAGATCGGACGGGTCTTGACCCGTGGACAGGGGCAACCCGGACCGTGGAAAAACCAGACCGAGCCGTGACAAACTGCCCCAAACCTGTGTGAACCCACCCCAAACCCGCCCGGACCCGTGACAAACCCACCTGTACCCGTACCCGAACCAGCGCCATACCCGCTCCAGACCCGTATCCGCCCCAGTTTTGAAAGTTAAAAATTTGTCAATAAACGGCTAGTCCCCCCCCCCCCCCCCCACACACACACACACACACAAATATCTATAAATTAAACCTCATTTTTCTCTCATTTTCACATCTAAGCGGTAGGAGAATGCTAAATCCAATATGATGAATTGTTGTTTTTGTAAGGAAATCTCTATAAAAGATGGGATAAAGAAGAAAGAAGTGTTGTCTATGCCTGGAATTACGTGTGATAGGGTGCATGGCATGCTTGATTTGCATGTTATATTTGTACCTTGATCTTTAGGAAATATGTCATGCTTGAATTATGCTTGATTTGTGATTTTTTTTAATTACAAAATTGTATGCCGTGTGTGCATAATTGTTTGAATCACAAATTAATTGGATGGAGTGCATGCTATGGTTGATTGATCAAATTGAATTGTTAGGTGTTACGCAAATGTGCAAGATCAATCAATATGTCTCCATATGCTATATGACTTGATTTCGATTTTTTTTTTTTTTTTTGGAAAATGCTTGAATTGCAATAATTGTTTAGGCCCATAATTATCGAATTTATTGAATTGTCATTAGCTTTTATTAAACTCACATACAATAAAATTTCATAACGATTTACAACTGCAAAACTCCACTAATTTAGAAAATTTTATTTGTGAAATTCTCATGCATGTCAAAATTGGAGTACACATTATTTTTGGTCAAAAATATGTTGTTAAATTGCATGCATGCCCAATTGTCATTTCTTACATATAATAGACCGTTTAACTTGCTTATTGGATCTTACTTTGATTAGATGTGAAATTACAATTACAATTCTCAATTGTTTTAGAGTAATACATGCTACAATTGTAATATTTCTACTAAATTGAGGGAAAGTGCATAAATTGAGGAGAAGCACTTCGTAATTGTAAATGAAGTAAGTGCATAATTTTAGGGGGAGCACTTCTTCTTTGTTATTTTTCAACTCTTTTGTCAATTTTCAAAAAGGGAGAGAAATAACAAGAGATGCAAAGATTTTTGTTTAGCAAACTAAATTGAAAACAAATCGCTTCTTGCTTTGTATGTTTTGCAAATCGTTAAAAGGGGAGATTGTTGTTATGATTAATTCTCTAATTAGTGTGTTTGACTAATTTACAAAACATACAATGATTAAATTTAACGATTTCATTGTATAGGTGAGTTTGCAGGTTCAAGAACATTATAATTGCAAGATTAAAGTTGAAGAACTTATAGAATCAACAAGACTTTACGAAGATCAAGAATATATAAATAGATTAGTAAAGTAAATTTGAGATTGTTGATTTCAGGAACTATCCATTCGGTACGAAAGCAAACTGTTCAATACGGAATGTATTGAAACGGTATTAGACGGATACGGTATGAGGCGTTACCAGTACGGAAGAATTAATCCGTCTGACTACCGTTCGGAATGGAACGGAACGTATCAAGTCAGAGGACTTCCCTTGGTGTTTCGTTCTGAACGGATATAGTTCGTACTATATGCTACTCAAGAAACACAGATTTGGAAAAAAAAAAATATACTATCCGTTGTGGAGGAACAATGGTAGATTCATTTGCAAAAGAGTATACGGAAATGTTCATTTGACATGTTGGAGCTTGTTCTTGCTGTTCATGTTTTGTTGAATTTGTTCTACAATTGTTGCACATTATCAAGAATATATAAAACTTCATCACCTGTTGGCACGCTGTAAAATATGTCACTCGATCAAACTCGGGCAAAACCAACCAATTCGTTATTCGGTAAAATACCCAATTAAACACGCTTAATTGTTTGTGATTTTCACTGTATATATATATAGAGAGAGAGGGGGGGGGTCCGGATCCCCTAAAGTAACCCAATCTTTGGGTTTTGGATTGAGACCGTCTGATTCGAATTCGTCGCTCGAGATTGTCTCGGGATTCGAGTTCGTCATTAGGATGTGTGCGCTCACTTCGCGGATGGATTTTCGCAGATTCGAATCGGACGGTCCCGATCCAAAACCCAAAGATTGGGTTACTTCACTGGATCCGAACTCGGGGGGGGGGGGGGGGGCTAAGATACAAACGTTTGCACCAAGGCTTTGGTGCAAACGAATGATTTTCGGATTTTCAAAATTCAAACGGTCGATCTAAACTGTTAGATATTTAATTTATATTAAAATATGCTTGGAGACCAAATTTTACATTTTTTGAATTTTTTTTACTATTTATAAGCCACTTTAAAAATTGCTGATTACATGATTCAGAATTTAGTTGCACTGTTTTTACTATTCACCCGGATCAGCAATTTTATGTTCTGAGCCCCTCTCTCTCTATATATATATACTTTCTTCAAGTTTATTAATTAATATATATTGTTCTTCTGTTTGGGTAAATGTTTACTAAAATGATCTAAAAATAATAAAATATTGCTATCATTAACTCATTATAAAATTAATAGAAAGAAACATTTTTCCTTTTGCCTTCCTTTATTTCGTTACTCCGTATGAAAAGTCTCTTCCCCTCTTCCGAATTTTTTTAGTTGCCATCTTGAAAATTAAAAATTCTGATCTTACCATCGTTTTATGAAAATTCTCAATTTTACCCTCCACGTAACTAAAGGCTGCGTGGATGCTAATATTAGATTTTGATTTCTTTTAAATTACTAATCTGATGTGTTAATTGCTAATATAATTGTTGGGTTGTAGGTTGATTTAAAAAAAAAAAACAAATTTGCTTATAAAGTAAATGATTTCTTTTGGACATGCTGGTACTATCTCTCTTTCCTATTGGCTCTGACTCAATTTCTGGAATGGAGAGGTTAAGAAATTAAAAGGAACTTAATTTTTAAACAGTACTTTACAACTGTTTTTTTATTTTTTACGGATTACTGGGTTGGAAATGCTCTAAGGTCGGAATTTTTAATTTTTAAGATGTTGACTAAAAAAATTTCGGTTCCTATTTAAGATAATTGTCTGTATAAAATGCTAAAATCATTCAATAGCAATCTAAAAGAATAGTAAAACTTCACAAATATCAAATTTTATATTCAACAGGACTCCGATATATAAATTAAGTTAATCAGTTTGAATCGATTTTTTTTTTTTTTTAAGTTAGAGGTCAAGTCATCAAACTATTTAATACTCTTGTTATTACAATAAATAATTTTTTCTATCTGAGTTTCAAATTCATGACCTCCCACATAGAGACTATATGTCTTTGCCACTAAACCAAATGCTAGTTCTTAGTTTGAATCGATTGTTAAAAATTTAAAACATCAAAATTATAATGCAAAAGAGTGAGGCTATGGTACTATGCATATTGGTCCGCGCTATGGACTCAAATTTTCGGTTTGAAAATCTTAATGGTCGATCCAAACCGTTCAACATAGTTTTCAACATACTTGTAAACTAAATTTTATATTTAAAAAAATTACTATTTCTTTAGATAGGTAGAAAATTAATTGATCTGAAAATTCTGAAACATCCAAAAACAGTATTTTGGAAAATGCTCTATTTTAGTATGTACAAAGTAGTTGGATTAAATTTTACAGAAGATGCTCTATTTGCAAGTTTTGAAAATTAAAATCAAAATCGATAAAATCAAAATTATAATAATGAAAACAGTTTAAAAATCAATGTGAAGAAAATTACTATATTGGTAAACGACAAATTAAATTAAAATTTCAATTGCAAAAATGAAGATACTTTTAGTTAGAGTGGGAAAAACGTGCCGTGTCGTGATGTGACTCATGCCGTGTCGTGCCGTGATCAAGTAAATTTTTCACGTGTCGTACCGTGCTGTGACAAAAATTACGAGGGGTGGTCACGGCACGCGAGTCACGGCGTGACCAAACGTGCGTTAGTCACGTTTGATCGCATTTAACGTTTTAAAAAAAACGAAACGATTCTTTAGAATTCAAATGTTTTAATTGAAATTTATATGTAAATATTTTAATTAAATAAAATTATACCTTATAGGAAGGTATGTTAGTGTATTGCCTCATGACTGCCGTGACTAGCGTGTCTACCGTTCCGTGACTCGCGTGTCCCGTTCTGTGCCGTGACCAAGGCAATTTCCGTGCCGTGTCGTGGTGTGTCTTCTTTGCCAACAATTGGCCACGACACGCGAATACGACACGGGACATGTGAGTCACGGCACGTGAATGACACGCGTGCCGTTCCGTGACGGAGCCGGCTCCAGCGTGCCATTTTTCCCACTCTACTTTTAGTTGTCAGTCCAACCAAGATTTTTATTTTTCAAAAAGTAGTCATAAGAAGTCGAAATTTTTATTTATACCATATTAAAAAAAAAACCAAAATACCATGATTTGTGGAGAATTTCAAAAACACTCAAGCCGCAAAATGGTATGGCGGCTCCATTATTGGTGGGCCGCATATTGATTTGGAGGTCCCCAAGAATGAGGCTGCAAAACCAATCTGCGGCATGGGTGTTTTTGAAAATCTCCAGAATTTGAGATGTTTTGGTTTTTTTTTTAATATGGTAGAAATAAAAATTTCAGCACAAGAAGCACTGAAATATATATTTATCTACTTATTTATGGTAATACACTAATACTATATTTTTCTACTTTAAAAAAATAAAAATATTATATTTATACTACATCAGATTAATATAATTACAAATATGAAAGAAAGATACACACACACGTCGTATAAACCACATTTCAATATAAGACTTAAAATTTAAATCTTATCAATTGACGGTTGTCACTTAAAATTTATCAAATTAAATCTATTTGTTGTTTTTCTTCGTAATTTTTAGAATAATAATTCCTGGGGAACATTCCAGAGAATTTGGAGCGGATCACAATCCGACATGGGCTGACGGGCTTCATCAACTGACAAAAGGCGCTGACCAGTGTCCTTCGCTTTTAGAATAGACTTTTCAAATTTCAAATTTTTCAAAGAACACCCTCCTCTATAAATCCAGCACAGCATCTACAGATGGATAATCGGACCGATATATTTTTAGAGAACACCTTAAGAGGTGCACAACCCGAATGATACACTTACTGTCAGCCGTATGATTCGGAAGTACCATACTTCAAGTATTGGAGATGATCTCAAACTAAAGCAGTACTGCTACTCGACTACTCGATCGCTTTGTTATTCCTGTGCTCTCTGTTTTGATCTAACCGGAGAAATCCATGCCTTGGCCTTAAACAGCTTTCCACGTTGGAATTTTTTGTTGAGTATTTTATCTATGCAGGATTTGATTGTAATCACTAATCAGTATTGTAAATAACAGTATGTACTCGTCGAACGGACATGGTACCTTCAAGTGATTAATTAGAAATAATCAGTCATAATCGGAAAAAATTGGCCGATTAATCGGATTTTTTTTTAACGGTTTGGTCATCGCCAACAACTAATCGGCCTAAACGGACGTTTTTTACAACACTGATTGTAATAGTTTTCTAATTTTCTTACAAGCACAAATTTTACCAACTATTTTATAAAAAAAAAAGCACATTAGTTATAAGTGAAAAGGTGAACATTGTATTAAGAGACTTCTTGGTGTGCTTAAGTTCATGTTAATTGTATTCTTAGTAAATATTCTACGGCTCGTGCATTTTTTTTAAGTAAAAGTTGGAGGTCAAACCATTCAACTATTTAATATTCACAAGATATTAGTCATTTTGAATTTCGAATTGCGGTCTCCCACAAAAAAAATATTATTTTTACCACTAAACCAAAGACTAATTCTCTCTGCTCATGCGTTTTGAATTTGTCTTTTTTTCTGATGACTATAATGTCTTCTGCGTGCGAAGTTGTTGGTTTGAGATCCGAACGTAGATTCTCATGAATATTTAAAATTAAGTGGCTTAAACTTTGCTCTTATCTAAAATTAATTATATGTAAAAGAGTAAGTATGCCAATAATAGTCTTACATCTAATCTCTTTATTCTTACTAACAAATTGTTTTTAAAAAAACAATGTAAATTTTTTAATTTAAACTAGCGGTATCAAACAATTTTAAGAGTATCACATATTTGCATTATTTATCTTACAACCTTTAGGCTATGCTCCAGAGAGGGGTAGAAAACTCCATTAAAGAGAATGAACGGGAACGAAGGGGGAGAGGAGAGGAACGCGGTCTGTCCACGTCCCTTACTCACTCTAGAGAAAGGTAATCGGAGAGGAAAGGAGAGGAACGCGCTACTGTGGCGAGGGGAAGGCGCTGTACAAAGTTTCGAAATTTGTAACCCCCAAATCGGGGTATAGGTTTCAATGTAGCGAGGGGAACCTTGCTCGGGCTTTCCTTCCTCTTCCTTCCCCTTCCTCTTTGCGCTGCGTTTGTGGAGCACAGCCTTAGCAGATTTCAATAAACAAAATTCAAATTTTAGTTCTGACTCCTGATGAATATTAAATAATTTTGAAATTGGAAAAAGCTCGATAGATATATAATTTTTTTTATTCCGAAGCCTTTTGAATTTATCTGAAATACACTGTCAAATAAACTTATTCTCAATTAGATTGCGTCTCATATAAAGAAAACTAGGAAATGAATTATATGAAATGAATGAAAATTGAAATCATCCATCGATCTCAGGTACAGCTGACACGACCAGTATATATTGGCAAAATACGGGGTTGCTTATCTTTATGATCTCATGGGGGGTGTTCGGCACTGCTTCCTTAGGGCTCCTTTGGCCTTAATCTTTCTTAAGCCAGCCGAACAGTTGTTCCTTAGGCTGGATTAAAACACTTTCTTAACTTAAATGCTTAAGCTAACCCTGAGCCTTCCTTAGCCGAGCAGCCTCCTTAGGGACTCCTTAGCTTGTATTTCGGACAATTATACCCTTCAAAAAGTGAGCACAAGAACCTAGATACGGGGAAGAAAAAGGTGAGCATCCTTTAGCTTTTATTATTTTTTATTTGTTTCTTCTCTTTAGCTGGCACAAGAACCTAGGTACGGGGAAGAAAAATATTTGTTTCTTCTCTCTCACTGCTGGTGACCATATGTAGTCAAATTACATGAATAAAAATATTAAGGGCAGTTTGGTCTTCTCATACAACAATATATATTTTATTCAATTTAAGCTTTCATTTTTGATCTTTTATCAACCGAACAGATACTCCTTTGTGAAGCTTAAATTCTTAAGTCGCAGTGCTTTAATCTTGGTTGCCGAACAGGTACATGCAGATCTGATCGTCTGTTTCAGATTAAATGGTCCTGATCACCTTGAAATGCCGGATGGGAGGTGAACCCACGAAATGGAGAGGATAGGTGGGTTAGTTTTTAAACTTCTTGGCTCAGCGCTCAGGTTGCAGGAATCCGGATTCCCCAAAATAACCCAAATTTTGTGTTTGAATCCGGACCATCCGATCTACTTTGGTACGAATATTAAAGGACGTTTATTCTGATCGAACGATCATAATCAAAATCAAAATTTGGGTTACTGGATCCGGACCCAGGTCGCAGAGCTTCCTGTCCTATAGTCTATACGCACGCACTGTAGTAAGTAGTCCAAGATCCTCGAACTAGGCGCTTTCTTGTCTTGAAATCTGCTCGCTCTATTATAATCTAAAGAAAGTAGTTCAAGACAGAGAAGAGAGAGAGAGGGAGAGAGAGAGCGCTCAACTTTTAAGCAATGTTAGCTTGAAATCGATGAAGGGAGAAAAAACCCACGCCTCCGTTTTCATCTTTTGAGCTCCTCCACTTGAGAGATTTGAGCTAAATAAGACGCGAGAGAACAAAAATCGAATCGTCTCGAACATGATTTGATTGAAGAAAGAATAAAGATGAGGTAAGAGTTTCTTAAGCTGTTTAGCTTGCTTAGAGTACTAATACGATGATCTGTTTGCTGCTGGTTTAAGATTTTATCGAGCTAAAGAGTTGAATGAAATGTTTCTAGTTATGTATATATGTGTTTGCTTTTCTTGCGCTTTTAATCGGAGGTATAAAAAGTGCCTTTTACACAAAGGAACTTGTCTTGCGGTGATTTTTGTTAGATACAAGTAGGATTACAATAGACGAGGTACATTTTTTCCCAAATGAGATGATTTATGGGTTTTATCTGCGCCGTTTGGTTCACTTCAAGTACTAATCAAATAGCTTAACAAGGTACATTTTTTCTTGGGTGGGTTTTCTCAAAATGGTTTAATCTCCTGATTTATTTAGAAGGCAGAGAACTTACTAAAAGATATCTTTAAAAATAAGAAAATGGCACAGAGACAAGGAGACTAGAATAAGAAGAATGATATTAATCAAAAGAGATAAAATAAGTGATTAAATGAAAATGAATGACGTGGGTAAGAACGGAGGTATATATAATAATTAGTAATATATAACACCCGCAGATCAATTAGTCCAGTGTAGCCAAATTTCCTATGTCTATGCTGTTTATAGGATTTTTGGTTGAAAGTTTAGTAAAGCAATTTATCTCTACAGTAAAACACATGAATTGTGAAAATGACTTTCCAAGGAGCTTTTCTGTGTTTGTTTGGGTGTGTTGGCATCATCTATTTATAGTTTGACTTTGGTCTTATGTAGTCTGGCTCGTACCTATGTAGGATTTATCCACCAATCCCTCTCAGCTGTTAATATTGCATGCTCTAATGAACTAGTTTCCAGATAAATAAACAAAGTATCTGTAACCATTAAGTGCCATACTATGAGTATATTGCATGCCGCTCCCGGATCTGCCCATTTCAGTTCCTACATAAGATACCGCAATCCTCGTTCTAGTAATTAACTACTGACTTACTAATCCTGTCTATGTCTTTTCTCAGGTACTATCTGCAAATTAAACTAAGTGGATTGAATTAATTCAGTTCCATTCACGAGTTTAGAAAATGAGGGAGGATATCATGTTCGACAACCAATCTAAACCATGCAAATACACACAAAATTCAAGTCTGAAACCTGATTCGAAAACAAAATTTGGTTCATCTTGGGGCTCTCAAATTGTAAAAGGATTTGTTTCTGACAAAAAAAGCAAAAACCGAGCGCCTCTCCCTACTTTAGGCAAGAAACCGCCATCTATACCGTGCAATGAACATTCAAATTCAAGCTCAAATCAAACAAGCCGAACTGCGCCATTGCCGCCATATCAATCGAGGGTTAAGAGATCTCTGGTTGGAGATTTCCCTTGCAATGTGAACACTTCTCAAGTGCATCCCCAGGGGTATGATTCAAATTTGCTAAGGTCACCGGCCTCACGTGAAATTTTTGCAGAATTAGATCACTTGCGGGAGCAATTGCGTGAATCGAAGGAGAGAGAACTGGCACTGAAGTGCGAGATTCTGCAACTAAAGGAGGACCCTAGGGATGCAGAGCTAGAGAGAGAAAATGATGCTAAAAGGACTGAAATTGAGAAACTGAAATCTGTAGTTAGCTTGTTGGAAGCAGATAAATTGGGTTTGAGGGAAGAAATTTCAAATTTAAATTTGATCATGGAGAGAGAAGGGAATGTTGGGAATATGAATGGAGAAAAAAATGGGGCTGATTTAAAAAACTTGGAGGTGGAGGTTTTAGAACTCAGAAGGGTAAATAAGGAACTGCAATTCCAGAAGAGAAATTTGGCTATGAAATTGACTTCAGCTGAATCCAAACTTGAAGGAGTTGCAAAGGAAGTCGAGGTACAATTTTTTTTACCATTTCATAAGGACACAATCATCATACAGTTTAAAAATATTTCAGGTTTTGTTCTATTTATTTTCTGAATTTTCTGTGTTTTTTCAAACAAAGGCGTGCAAACTGAAATGCAATTCAGTTCAATTGAAGATACATGAGCCCTAACTGCTCCATGAGCTAAATTGGAGCTTAAATATATAATGAGGGTTAATCGAGGGCTTGATACGTTGGGGCTTAATTGACATAAAGGAAAAGGTTGGGACATTCTTTGGGTAAATTAGTTTTAACTGAGACATCTTTTGGCTAAATTGCCTAGTTGAGGCATAATTTGGCTAAAATGAGGCTTAATTATGGCTCGAGTGATGTTAACTGAGCATGACATATTAATGGTCAGACAAGGCATTCCTTAACATAAATTAGGGTTTATTGAGACAAATCTAGATCGGTATAATTTCTCTAAATGGATGCTTAGTTGACATAATTGAGAATTAATTGAAGCATGGTTTGGCCAAATTGAGGCTTGATTGACGCAATGAGGGTGAGGAATTATTTGGCTAAATTAAGGGCTTAATTAATAGAACTCTGGTTTTTGATGGCAAATTATGGAGTTTGGACAATAAAGACTTTGTTGACAAACTGAGGTTAACCTGCTTTCTTTTTTCTATTTTATAGAGTGGTATTTTGGCAAAAATTCAAGCCGAAGCATCTCTCCTAAGGAACAAAAATGCAAACTTATCTAAGCAAATTGAGGGCTTACAAATGAGCCGTTTAACCGAAGTAGAAGAGCTTGCCTACCTTAGGTGGATCAACTCGTGCTTGCGGCATGAACTCTCTAACTCCGACAAAAATTCGCCTCAAACCTTAGATATAAATCAAGAAATCACAGTACCGGAATTTGACAAAACTAATAGCGAGTGTAATTTTGAGGCCTTCAAGGGTGAAAAACTTAGGAGTTCAAGCCTCGAGGCAATGATCCATGCGGAATGGACTAAAACACAAAATGAGCAGAGCCTGATAAGGAGGCACTCAATTAGTGGGCTAAATGAGTCAAGGTCGGGAGAAACCAGTACCAGTTCTGGTGGTACAGTAAACAAGAGGCGACAATCTGATAATTTTATTACTGCCCACAAAGAAATTTGCAATAAAGAGATGTTACCAATCCAAACAAATTTTGAGAACTTCAATTTCGGCTTTAGTGTCCCTCAAGTTTCCAGATTACCTGCCAACAAGGCTGAGATGTGCATCGAAAAACGTGCTGTGCGGATCCCGAACCCCCCTCCTAGACCCTCTTCAGACTGTTCTAATGGATTAGGTTCTAGTACATTAAATGGATCAAATGGGTTGGATTTGAAAACGCCTCCTCTGCCACCGCCGCCCCCACCTAGACCCTCTTCAGACTGTTCTAATGGATTAGGTTCTAGTACGTCAAATGGATCAAACGGGTTGGATTTGAAAACGCCTCCTCCACCACCGCCGCCCCCACCCCCTCTGCCAAAGTTTTCTAACAGGGGTGTGGGAATTATGCAAAGAGCACCTCAGGTTGCTGAGTTGTACCATTCTTTGATGAAGAGGGACTCAAGGAGGGATTCATGTGGAGGTGCAATTTGTGATAGTTCTAGTGATGATAATGCCAATGTACGCAGTAGCATGATTGGAGAGATTGAGAATAGGTCCTCTCATCTATTGGCGGTAAGCTAAACTAGAGAATGGTAGATAAAAAGAGACTAAAATAAAATAAAAGAAAGAACATGGAATTAGGATATTAGCCGGTATGTAAAGGTGACAATCTTGGCCAGCTCTGGTCCACTTAGAGAAACTGGTAACCATGAATACTGGAAAGGTAACTGTGCCTTGAACCCTTGTTCTTGTATAATGCACCTTGTCACACCAGGCATAGTATGTAGAGGTAAAAGAACTAAAATGTTCATATTTTGCTGCTACCAGATTCTGATATGCACTCCTCGAGGTTGCTGCAGGTCTGCGGTTTGCATATTAATCCTTTTCTTTTCATTTTCCTTTTTTTCCAGATAAAAGCTGATGTAGAGACCCAAGGAGAATTTGTGAAATCACTTATAAAAGAGGTGAATGATGCTGCATACCAGGACATAGAGGATGTAGTTGCATTTGTCAAGTGGCTAGATGATGAATTATGCTTCTTGGTATGGGCAATTTTTGCATGTCCAACCTTTGAACAACTAAACATGTACACTTATATAGTGTATTTCTTCATCTTTTTTTTCCTTTTGTTCACATATTGTCGGTATGAGCTTTATTAACTACTAAGATATGAAATGCATCTAAGTATGTTGATTCATATGTTTAATTGTAGATAGGCTAGCTTGTTTCAAAGATGTCCATTAACTTTTTACAATTATGACTTTTATAAACGTAAAGATCATGCATTCATTTCTGTAGTTTATGCACTCTCGAAGCACATACTTTTAAAATGCATATGCTTTTGAGGTGAAATTTGTACTATTTACATAAAAAGAGAAGGCTTTTGCTTATTTACCCTATAAATGCAAAACATGTACACTTTAAAAAAACGTAACTCCTGAGCTATAGAGTTCTATTTGCAAGTGGCTGAAAAATGCATCTCTTTGCCCCGTTGGCACTTTTGCATGTTTATCTCATATTTGGGTTTGTCTTTTATGACCCTTATAATTTATGATAATAGTGCTTTATTAACTACTTTTCTTTCTTCCTCTTTATTGTAAAAGGTGGACGAGAGAGCTGTTTTGAAGCACTTTGATTGGCCGGAGAAAAAGGCTGATACCCTAAGAGAAGCTGCTTTTGGGTACTGTGATCTAAAAAAATTAGAAAATGAGGTGTCAAATTACGAAGACGATTTTCGTCTGCCTCGCGACATTGCTCTGAAGAAAATGGTCTCCTTATCAGAAAAGTAAGGGATATTATTTTTGAAGGTCTAATTTCTTGATCGACACAAAGGATTGCAATCTCTAGTAGCATAGATATAGTGCTTTCTTGGGCCAATGCTTTTTGCATTTTTGACATTAGGTGCTCAAATCCTACAAGGTCCCAATTTAATTAGTACTGTGACAATTGTTTTTGGCTGCCACAAAAATCACTTCTGTTGATTAATACCTTACATTTTCATGCTCAGAACCTATTTTTCCCGGTGACAGTCTTTTTAAGTTTGTTGTTTGGTGATTTTTTTGGTATTCTTGTACCATTGTTACCGACTCTCTTTATTTATTTTGAACATGATATCTAGTGAGCAATTTATTTACTAATGGCATGTTTATTTGCAAACAGTTTCTTTTATGGTTTGGATTCTATCAGTGACTCTGAGCCCATTCAATATAATTAAATGAAACATGTTGTTAATTTTACTTTTTGTTGTGTAACTTTTAGGATGGAGAAAACAGTATATAACCTGTTACGAACGAGAGATGCAATGGCGCGTCAGTGCAAACAATACAGCATACCAACTGATTGGATATTAGATAATGGTCTCATTAGCAAGGTACAACATGTGCACATTCTGGTACGATACCAGTACAGAACAAGCACGCTTGTATAACTCTAGAGTATAGTGCTGCTTTGCTATTCAAAGTTGAACTTGGTTTAGAACATTATGGAGATTTTGGAATGCATTTTTCTAAAACACTAATTTGCCTCCTATTCTGCTAGATAAAATTTGCCTCGGTAAAGTTGGCCAAGAAGTACATGAAGAGAGTGGCAAATGAGCTTCAAGTGATGGGTGCATTAAACAAGGACCCAGCTTTGGAGTATATGCTTCTGCAAGCTGTCAGATTTGCTTTTCGAATTCATCAGGTGAAATTTTAAGAATTGTAAAATGTCCTTGAAAGTTGATAGTCTCTGCATGAGAAGAGCATGAGAAATCTTTTTTTTTTTTTATAATTTTTCTCTGTTTTTTCCTGAATTGCAGTTTGCAGGAGGGTTTGATGCTGAGACAATGGATGCATTTGAGGAGTTGCGAAACCTCGTCCATGTCAGAAACAAGGCCTCTTGAAGAAATAAAAAATGAGAAACAAAAAGGACTTTGAGGGCACTATATGAAAAGAGATTATGACTTACTTCCTCAGTGAGTCCAAAAATGAAGGAATCATATGTATGTTATTTTTGAGATATGATTTCCTTGCGTTCCAGTTTAATTTTTATTTTGGTTTTGTCTAACAGTTGAGATTGATTGTCTTCATCTTCTCTTGCGTGCAATTGAGAAAAAAAGCAAGAAAATGGAAAATGATGCAAAATGTTTATTTTCTGATACTTTTTTTTTCTCTTCTGGAATTGCTTTTGCCTCTTGAATGTAGGAATTCATATTCTCCCCAGTACCGGACAAAGGAATCTTTTAGAATTAGTGGATCCGGACTGTCCTTTAACTGTTCCATGAATCTTAAAACACAAATAATATTGGGAATTTTTTTATTGGTATAAATTAATGAAAAAGAAGAGAGGGAAATAGAAAGAGTACATGAGTTGTAATATTAGTAGATAGACCGGTAAAATTCTTACCGGTTAAAAAGTTTTTTTTCTAGTAACATATAATTTGTTTTATAAAAATAGATAGAGTATCTTCAAATTTAGATATAATAGAAACATTATATCTATTTTTTGAAAAACTTTTCATATTTTACTAAAAAATATAATATAAGAATTCCCTCCATCTATGCATTAGATTTAAAAAAAAAAAAACTAAGTTTGGACCGGTAGAATTCCTACTGGTCCAAACTTTTTGATTTTTTAGACTGGTAATAATTTTACCGATCTTTCTAACTCATGTACTCTTTCTATTTCCCTCTCTTCTTTTTCATTAATTTCTACCAATAAAAAAATTCCATAATATTGACCCCTGCCCTATCCCCAAACAGGCACTGGATTGAATTAATTTGAACCGTAAGAGCATCTCTAACCTAGCAATATGTAAAAATAAAAAACAGCTGTAAAATACTGTTTAAAAATTAAGTTCATTTTAATTTTTGAACCTCTCAATTTCAGAAATTGAGTTAGAGCCAATAGGAAAGAAAACATAGGGGTCAGATTAGCAATTATATTAGCAAATTGTTTACCTTATGTCCAAAAAAATCGTTTGCTTTACAAGTAAATTTGTTTTTCTAGAAATCGGCTTACAACTCAGCAATTATATTAGCAATTAACACATCAGATTAGCAATTTAAAAGAAATTTTCATTGGAGATGCTCTAATGCAGTGAATCCCACTGTCTAATACATGAGAGTATACTTGTGTAGAGGTAAATTTCACTGTGGTCATTTAGGTATACCACTTTTTTCTAATTCTAAATTTCAAAATCAATTTGAATCAGATCTCAGTTAGCCAGGCAATAATTAAGAAAATAGAAATAAATAAATGAAAAGAGCAATTTGAACGACGTATACAGCTGTATAAGCGGAAGCAACAAACTTCTATCGGTATAATGACAATTAAAAACTAATAAACCCTAAGATGGATTCCGGTAATGATAGATATAGCACAAGCAATTTCTTAGTTATATGATAAATTTTACTTTTCGATAGCATTTACATTTCTTTCATGCAAAAAACAAAAAAAATAGCATTTACGTTTTATAACAGAAGAACGCCGATTGGTCTACGCTTTAAACACGAATTCGGATTCCTAAAGTAACCCTAATTTTGAGTTTGAATCCGGACCACCCGATCTGCTCTGGCATGAATATCCAAAATTTCTGATCGGTCAATCCGAATACAAACTCAATATTTGAGTTACTTTAGGTGATCCGAAATGTTAGACACGTTAAATACATAAAAATATATATATATATATATATATATATATATTACTTGGTCTTTTGAAATATATAAAAAAAAAGTATATTACTTGGTCTTTTAAAATGTTAGACACGTTAAATACATATTTTTTGGTGGTTATCTTTATTATTTTTATGGAGGGATTTTACAAGTTGTTAAAATTTCTACTCATATATCCTTCATTAAAAAAAATCCACAAATACTCAGAATTTAGACGGTTCTATTTTTTTTTTAAGTGAACTGTCCAAAACCTGGGCGGTTGTCTTTTTTTTTTTTTTAATTTTTTAGACAAATAGCATATAGATGGAGGATTAATTGAGGAGTAAATTTTTTTATCAATTAATATTTTTAATGATTAATATCAACCGCACAATATATAACCCTGATTAAATTACAAAACAAAAATTATTCATGTAAATGTATGAAGTCTCAGGTCTAGAGTTTTTTTTTGTTATATTTCCATTTTTTTAGTTAAAATGTTATTCATGTAAATGTTTTCATTTAGTTTAGCGTTTTTGGTATTTAGATCTAGGCTTTGCTATAAAAAAAAATAGACAACCTTCGAGATTTATAAAGCATCAGTGTGCAATCAATGTTTTTGTAATAAAACATCGATGCACTTGTGCTGGAATTAACCAGGGTATGTATAAAGAATCGGTGCGTCATCAATGCTTTTCCAATAAAACATCGATGCATTGTTCCAAAATTTAAACAGCCATAAATATTGGTAGGAAACTCCGATTTTAGTCTTTGACCACAATTCGGAAAGGTCGCAAAGAGCCGAGGGAGCTCCTGTTCCAGGCATTAGCCGTCGGACTTTGGAAGAATTAGAATTGCAAAAAAAACGTCATTTAGGGCCTCAAAACTTTTGTTGAAGTTGTTTATGATTCTGCAGTCCGCTAATTATTCATTAAAAAAAATTATTTACAATAATAAACATTCTAAAATTTAGTATCACAAAAAATGGGGAACATCTTTTTTTTACCTGAATTAATACAATATTTTTGTTTTGTTTTGTTATGTCATTTAGTTAGAATCATATACAGTAATATTCATCGTTAAAAAATAATTCATAAACGATTTTACTCCACAATTAATCCTACATCTATATGCTATTTGTTTAAGAATTTTCAAAAACGAAAAAACAAGAACTGCCTAGAATCTGAGTGGTTAGAGTAGTTTTAAAAATAAAAGGAGGATATTTGTGGATTTTTTTTAATGGAGGATATCAATAAAAATTCCGGAAGTTGTTGATTCTCTTTATATGTCTTTATAATTTTTATAATTTCTTATAACGGTAAAAAAAAATTGCACTTTTTGACAGTTAAAAATAGTTACGTCTGTAGGATTTTTTTTGTTTAGTTTAGTATTAGTCCTTGTGTTCTATAAGTTATGTTTCTAGTGATTTGGATTGCTTGTTAGTACTTGTTTGATATGCGTGAGCACTGAATACTCTCTGTTTATCCGAAAAGTTCCTTTATTTATAAATATTTTATTGTAGAGGCCTTAAACAAGGGGATCCGTATCCTCCCAGGTACTTGACTCAAGCAAATTGAAACGGATGGCAGGGGCGGATTCAGGATTTTCGTCGGGGGGCAAAAAAATATCGAATCGGGTTTGAATCCATTAACTAATTGGGTACTCGATAAAACACAATGCTTTAACTTATACTTTATAATGTTTTGACTTGTAATTTCTGATGCTTTGACTTATAATTCTAATTATCAATCAAAATTCAACAAATTTATTTTAATTTTAACCCTAAATTTAATCCGAATTACAAATTAAACGTTCAGAGGGGGCAAAAAACATTTCAGGGATGGGCAAAGTCGGTAAGAACCGATAAATCTCCACTAAAACTCAAAATCCAGGGGGAGCAGCTGCCCCCCTGGATGCACCTAGGTCCGCCCCTGACGGATGGCCCAGATTAAATCTATCTGAGCCAAACTCAATCCGGTGCCTATAGAGATTGTAGGAGGTCTGTTTTGAGATTCATGCCATGTTAAAAGAACCATCCGATTGTAATTGTCTTCAGTCAGGTAACCTGAGGTGATGTGAATTCTAAACAAGGACGGTTGAAACAATGATTCTTTAAAATGAAACCTTACAATAGTGTGGTTCTCTCACTTTTTTTGTCAAATACGGAAATATTTGATTGGAAGATTTGAATTGGAGAATAATAAATTTATAATCGAGTCACTAGCAAATACAAATATACGATTTTAGACTTTAGAGGGGTTAAGATGTAAATATCGGAACAAATCAGGGTCTTGATTACAAACATTGAAACGTACACGAGAATTGTCTACAAGTAGCCTTACTAATTACTTTATTTACAACGATACCATTCTGTATTTCTGTTGCCTCTTTCGTAACGAAAGCCCCAAAATTAAAAACAAAAAGGCACGACGAATTAGCAAATCTCACGGCTATCCCCTCCGGCGTCAAAGCACGAATTTCGAGCTATGGCGGATGGCGTCGAAAGCTGGAACGTGCTAGAATGGAAACAAATCACTGTTAGCCTCTATCCATTTTATTCTATCTCTGTTAACTACTATTTATTTTGAGGAGGAGGCTAGGGTTTTTTCTTCTAATTTTTATTTTCAATTTTTTGTTTGTAATTGCAGACACCTGAGCATGGATTGGAAAAATTCCTATTGGAGGCTGAGGATGTGATCGTTCATGTTTGTCTCTCTCACTATACTCTTAATTTATTGTACATTGTACTTTCTTTTTGTTTCTTCAAATCGGGTATTGTGATAGTAGGTTGGACCTCGTTTAATTAGATCAAGATGTATAATTTTCTGACTTCAATTAAAATATTTGGTAGGTTTATGGTTTGTACCTGTAATTCCATGCTAAAGAACTGTGTCATTGGGATAAAATGGGTACTAGTATATATTATTTTTATTTCTCTCTAGAGTCTAGGGTTGTTTTATTTCTGAAAAGGAATAAATAGGGCTTAATTTTGTTTTACTTTGGACACGGGCATATTCCTAATTGGCATTCTCTCAAGTATAAGTGACCTGCTGCTATTTTATTAGTGATATTATTGTTGCTGTTTTAGAAAGCTCCTACTTGCTTTTTGGTGATTGTTACAGAATACTGGTGTGGTTCTACTAAATACAGACGAAGCTGGTGTACTAGCTGTCACAAACTTTCGACTTCTATTTGTGGTAACTAAAACACATTACTGATACCGTATAGTTTCTAGCACAATTTGGTAAAAATATTTTGGACATGGATGGAGTTGAAAAACTGTGGAGTCTGAATTACACCAAGCCATAATAACAATATAGCGGATGACTGTACATGGAATTTCCGTTTTTATTCTCTGTTATTTTTTTTTTCATTTACAAACTTTGAAACGGTATGTTTTAAGTATGATTATTATATGCAGAGCCGGGCATCAAAATGCATAATTGAACTTGGAACAATTCCATTGACCGCAATCGAGAAGCTTACTGATGTAAGTTTTGCTTTTCTGCATAAGAGGATAACATGTAAAGTGTCTGCATCACTTGATGCAGTTCTCAAACTTTATTGATTTGAAAATTTGAGTGTCCTATTATGTCATCATTTTACATTATAATATTTGTCAAAAAGAACCTTAATCTTTTATTCATGAACACTGGAAGCAACTGAGTTGGGATATACATACACCGTCGGTGAAGGGACTCTCAAGTAATATGAGAATACAGCTCATGGTTTCCTTTTTTTGTCCAGAACTTTCATGAATTGGAAACTATGAGCTTGCACAAATTTATACCTGAGTTGTAGTCCCCCCTGAAAATGTTTTTTTTATTATTTAATTTTTTCAATTTGTAGGATGTAAAGCTTTCTTCGGTGCCTCGTAATTCAGAAAAGCGCGAGCTTCTTCAGGTTATTGGTATGCTTTTTATGGTTTATGCATACTTTTTCACCATTCCAATGTTAAATGAAGGTTTAGATGTCCTAAATTATGGCTTTATACCTATACTGAGTTTGGCTTCAGACCAATGGTTTGCAAAAACTTCTAGAAGTTTTAATAATCTTCTAATGGATTGTATACTAATTCAGTTTTAATCAATTTTATCGTAAAAAGTACTTGAAGCTACTGACCCTATACTCGCAGAACATTTATTTGAACAATGATTTGGGCATAATTTAAATATTGCTCTTAAATTAATAATCTCTCTGCACTCAAATGTAATAAAGTGTGTTTTTGGAAAATCTTGTTTAAGTTAATATTTCCTTTAGTTTATTTCCATTGTTGACTTTTCAGGTAAAGATATGCGAGTAGTTACCTTTGCTTTTCTGCCCAAGACCATGCAGGTTAGTTTCATAGAAGTCACCTTTGCTTTACATGAATTAAGTACCCTTTTGGTATCCTATGGTTCATAGGCCATTACTTACTAACTGTTGATTGATAGAAATGAATAGTTTATGTGCTACCAGATTATAGATAATATCTGTTTTGGGAAGTTTGGTGATTCCCACTACATCATATGCATTATTTCATATGTATTAGGTCTGTTGACAATGTACTGACAATCTTGACAATCCTTGTAAATGAATATTTAATTTAAAGATAGATGAATTTTGAAGCATATGCATTATTTACACAAAGAATGATTTCAGATTTTCATCAGCCTAAAGCGTCTTTTAATGCACTGTTGAATAATACTCAAATGGCAATAAAAGTGATATAAGCTATCGTTGAATAATACTCAAATGATTGTAAACTATTTTTTCGGTTCTTTAACTTGCTTGACTCAAATATAGAATATAGTTGAGACCAGGTTATTTAATTTGATTAGTTTAGTTTTTAAGTTTTGTTCTGTTTACAGAGATCTGCCATCATGAATGCATTAAAGCGATGGACAAAGCCAGCTCAACTGTGGGACATGTATGCCTTTCAATGTGGTCCCTCAAAGTTCAAAAATTCTAATCCCAAGTTGCGGTTACTGAAGGAGTATTATCGTTTTTTTGGCAAGAGGCTCTTACATCTACCGACAGACGAGTCATATATTATATTAAATGATCGATGGAGAATTACAACTATAAATTCTAACTACACACTCTGTCCGACCTATCCTTCCACACTAGTTGTACCAAGGAGTATTAGGTAATTTTTCTTGCTGTTTATTTTCAATTCTATTTCTTTTTGGTAGATTGTTACCTATCCATGTTAGATTGTGCAGCATGTCACTTATATAAGAAAGGCAAGTATCCAATATTTTTTTAATGCTGAATATCTCATGATATTTTGAGATCAATTAAATGATCAAGGGTTTTTTTTTGGTAACAATGAATAATATAGTCCCAAAAGTACACAAAATAAAGTTCATTTCTTTGACTCAACTGGCTTTAGTCCCTTGAGCATATTGGAACCCATCAGAATCTCTTTTTGGTATGATTGTGTGATACACTTCATTTTTTATCTTATTTTGTTTCAATTGGCACATTAGTGATGAAGAGTTGTTACAAGCTGCCTCTTTTCGGACGAGTAGACGCATACCTGTCATCTCTTGGTGTAACCCTGGTAGGTATGCCTTTGCCTTTGTCATGGTCTCTCCAGACAAAAGAAAATAAAAAGCTCTTTTCTTTTCTGTTTGTATTTTGTGCAACATGTACTTTTGTTTATGTTCATAGAATATGGTTTATTATGTAACAAAATGAAACCAGCGTAACTGGAATCAAATGCATATGGCAGCACCAGTCCAGTACTGGGAACCTTGATCAAAATAATTATAGTCAATTGTAAATCATTTTCATCCTTTGTTTGGGTCATCAATACTTGATGTCTGTTTCATTTATTTTTGGATAAATATCTTACTATAAAACAATGAAAAGTCAATTAGTAATAAAATGAGAGGGAAAAAAATCTCTTCACCGTCACTAACTCCTACTGGTCTTTCATGATTGGAATTGGCTACAAGTCCCAAAATAATCGCTAGCTTCAGTGAACCCAAATTCCTACCACAACCATATTAAACGAAGTTGCACACAAAAAGGTTTCAAGGCCAGTCAGTATTGGTGCCAATCTGTAGAGGTCTGTTGTGAAATCAGACACTGATCTCTTGTGATAGTGACAAGTATCCCTTACTAACATGTAATAAGATATGATAGGCAGTGGAGCTGTCCTTGCACGGTCTTCTCAGCCTCGTGTTGGTCCCTTCATGAGCTCTCGCAAGTAAAACAAAATTTTCACTTTCCTTTTTCCTTCTTTGTGGTATTTATCTTGGCTTGTAGTTATTTGTGTTATACTGTTATGCACCGTACTAGTTGAATTGGAAATTGCAATGCTTGTTGTTTTGAGTAATGTTTGATGTTTCTTGTAGTCACTCTGACGAGAGGCTTGTGGCTGGTCTTTGTAGCAGTAGTGCTGATAGCAGTTCATCTCGAAGGCTAGTTTCTTCTCACTTTCAAATAACACAATATAAAAATAAAGGACGAGATGATAATTCTTTATTGTTTTGACAAATTTAAAAATTCAGTTCTCATATTAGTGGTTCTTGTTCCCCTCACTTATCTTCAGTTCCAATGTGGAAGCTATAATTGAAATTCCTTTTCTAATAGTAAGTAGGAAGTCACGTGAACAAATGAATTCCAAATCCTCATATCGTGTGCTTACCGAATTAGTGTGGATCTAAACGACTCCTACAGCAACTATGTGCAGATGTGAAAAATTCTATTTTCCTCATAGTTTTTTAAGTTTTCTATTGATTGCGAGTTTGTGATGCAGGAAGCTATATATAGTTGATGCAAGGCCTATAGCAAATGCTCTAGCTAACAATGTCAAAGGAGGCGGCTCTGAGTCTTCTTCTAATTATTTTAAATCAGAGGTGAACCTTCTATTCTAAACTTTTTTCCTTTGGCTTGACAAAATAAACAGGAAAGAGACAGCAACACCCTTTCTGTCTTTATAATATGAATTTTCCAATCATGAGAGCAGGTAGTGTTTTTGGGGATTGATAATATCCATGTGATGAGAGAAAGCCTATCTCGACTCAGGGAATATGTTGATACTCACGGCACAACCTCTTCTGACGGGACATCATCTTTCTTGGTGAGTTGAGCTATATACAAATAACCATATTACAGATGCATTTTCTGGTACTGGTCTGGTGCTAATACAATGCTAACACAATGCTGCATATTCTGTTGTTGTCATATTCATTATGTGTTTAATTTTTGGCCTAACTTCATCCTTAAGTACTGTACCATTTCATTCTCCAATGGTTAATTCCAACTTTAGTTTTTCTGACCAATTAATTTGAATTTTGCAACTCATCTGTCCCTCTCATTCTCTGTAGAGAAATGGGGGATCGACATGGGGAGGAGGGAACCTAAGTAGCATGTCAGGTTCAGCATCTACTCTGGGTGACACTGGTTGGCTAACACATGTTCAAAATGTACTCTCTGGTGCTGCTTGGATTGCTGCTCGGATCGCCCTTGAATCTGCCTCAGTACTTGTACACTGCAGGTTTTACTTTCTCTCTCTTTCTGCATCCCTTCTTCTGTTTTCTCTTTCTTTTAACTTCCATAGCCCTCATCCCCCCATTGTTTTTTAGATAAAGTTGGGGGTCGAGCCTCCCAACTCTAAATATCCACAAGGGATCCTCAGCTCGGATTTCCAACTTTACATCCCCCCATTTACTATATATTGTTTCTCTGTGCATAAAGAGAAGGAAATTATTACTATTGTTTTTGGAACCTGTTTATCCAACCATGCAGGTGATAACTTGAATATACTCTAGGCTTTATATATTATTTTTCTTTTGAGATGGGATTGTACATGACTTTTGGTGGTCTGTATCGGTCCATAAGAAATTCCTTGTGTGAGATCTTTTTCATGCATACAGAAGGCACGTACACTTATAATTAAGTTTTTATTTTCCTAACTTGTAGTGACGGATGGGACCGAACTACTCAGTTAGTCTCTCTCGCCAGTTTATTACTTGATCCATACTACCGCACATTCAAGGGATTCCAGGTATCTCTACCCCATCCCCTCTCTGTCTCAAGAGAAAAAATAAAGAACGAAAGACATAAGATTATATATGAACCAGGACCTATTAATGGAACTACTACTTGGATTCCAATATAAATTAATCTCTCTAAATATTCATTCAATTGGATGTCCGATGGATATTTCAGACCATAATAATACTTTTTGGAGCTAAATTGATGACTTGATATTGATTGTGGTGTGCTATCGCTGTGTTTTTCAGTACTGAATCACAAAAGTATGGTACTGAATTTGAGTTTTACCTGAGGCCTGTAAATTTTTACTGGTATTTTCATAATGGAACTTTTACTGGAATTAAACATCAGATTTCTGGCCCAAAAAATAAACGTGAATAAGGGATGTAAATACTTGTGTAATTATCTGCTTTCTTCAGGCCTTGGTAGAGAAGGACTGGTTATCCTTTGGGCACCCATTTGCGGATCGGATGGGGATTCCAACTGTAACTGATTTGGCAAGCTCATCCTCCACTGAGATGCTCACCAGGCAGTCTTCTTATGGAGGAAACCCATCATCTTCTCCGTTGCGCTCCCAATCAGGGTCGAATTTGCCGGGTGCTCGAGGTGGGGCAACCCATGGCCAGGCTTCTGACAACTTCTCTCCCATACTCTTACAGGTTTGACTGTTAGCAATTAGGTGCAGTTCAGACAATAATAGTAAACTTTGTGGTCTGCTTTTTGCTGTTCTTATTCAATTGAACCTCATTGAAGGTTCAATTCACAACAGTGGGTGATTAACACTATAAAGTAGTCCTGATCAATTCTCAGCTAACCCTTCTTATTGCAAATAAGCCTGAATTGAGCGTCCGTTGCCTGATTCAGGCTTGTATTATTAGAACTTTATGCAGGGATTTGGTCTTCACTGAAACCTAGTTTAACCAGCATATGTTTTTCGTGTCACATGAAGTAAGCCAAAAGAAAGGAGCAAAAATAGGGGAAACAAATCCTTATTTGAAAATTTTGAGGTTATGTATGAAAATCCTTACAATGTTATGAATGAATAAACCATGTTTTCTTGAATGCAAGGTTTTATACTTCAAATCTATATAGGTATCTAGCCGAATTTTTTATTCATATTCTCAATTAAAAAAAATTACACAAATGCCCTAACATTTTTTTTAAGTGCCCCAACCGTTGAGAAAGCCAGCGGTTGTCTTTTTTTTATGAAAATTCTCAAAACAAATAGCATATGGGTGGACTAATTGAGGAATACAATTGTTCATCAATTAACTTTTTTAATGATGAATATCAATCTCACAATATATAACCCTGACTAAATGACAGGACAAAACATAAACACTATTAGTTCAAGTAAAAAAAAAGGTAAACGATGCTCCTCATTTTTTGTAATAATGATACTCAAATTTAGAATGTTTATTATTGTAAAATAAAATTTTCTGATGAATAATTAATGGACCGTAGAATCAGAAACAAATTCAAGAAGTTTTGAGGCCCTAAACGTTGATTTTTTGTAATTCTGATTCTTCCGATGTTCGAAGGCTTATGCTTGGGATTCTAGGCCCATCTCTTCATGAGTTTTCCGAATTGTTGTCAAATGCTCAAATCGGAGTTTCCTACCAACACTTGTGGTTGTTTAAAGTTTGGAACAATGCATCGATGTTTTTGACATCGATGACGCGCCAATTTTTTATATCCTGGTTAATCTCAGCACAAGTGCTTCGATGTTTTATTGCAAAAACATCGATGACGCGCCGATGTTTTATACCTTGGTTAATCCCAGCACAAATGCATCGTTGTTTCAAGAAAAAACATCGATGATGCGACGATGTTTTATATCTTGGTTAATCCTAGCACAAGTATCGTTGTTTCAATGCAAAAACATCGATGTTTCTGTAATAAGATATGGGCGTCACATCTTCTTAAATTTAAAAAAAAAACATCTTAGCACAAGTGCAATGTTGTTTCAATGCAAAAACATCGATGTTTTTGTAATAAGATATGGGCGTCACATCTTCTTAAATTAAAAAAAAAAAAAAGACAACTGCTGGTTTTCCCAGCGGTTGGGGCAGTTCTGAAAAAAAAAATTTGGGGGCATATTTGTATATTTTTTTCTTGAGGATATAATAAAAATTTAGGGGTATCTAGAGAGAATAGTTTTGATTTTTTTTTTTTTAGTACAAACACAATATGGATGTATTTTCCTGTTCATTTTCTTTCACTACATAAAAACAAAATATTAATGAATGCTACTTCACAGAAGGAAGGAAATATCTATATGCTTTTTTCAACTTGTTCTTATCTTTTTTTTGTTTGTTGTTGTTATTTATAGTGGGTAGATTGTGTCTCCCAATTGCTACGGCTGTATCCCTGTGCATTCGAGTTCTCCTCGGTACCTATTATCTGCTTTTAGAACCTCAGTCTCAATTTCATCCTTGACTTGTAATTTTTTCCCTATGGCCTTTTTAATAATAATCTATTTTATTATTATTTTTTTCCAGAATTTCTTAGTTGATTTTTTGGATGCTGTGCTGTCATGTCGGTTTGGGAACTTCCTATGTAATTGGTATTGAAATTTATCACAATCTATGCTTATTATCAATACAGAGTGATAACCATTCATTGTAGAATTACCTGTTATAAACATGACATCTTTATGCTATGATATAAATTGAGCTGTTAATGAAGAATTTGTTCAAATATTGTAAAGAAAACTCAAATAAAAAGAATGATATATGAGAAAAAAAAATTAGTAACTACAACATTAATATTTATAGTGAACATAGTAGATAAATATCGATCAAGAAATTGATAAATGACTTGTTCTCTTAATTTTAATAGTCATACCACCTGCTCACTTGGGATGGTTTTCCAGTTTGTTCACTATCATGTGAAATAATATTGGTCCTAGGTCTTTAGTTGCTAGCATAGGTTTGGTGGAATTTTAAGTCAGAAAATCCCTCTCATATGCGAGTTGTTCTAATAACTAAGTCGGTGAAAATGGTGTTTGTTTTAATTTTGGCGACACATCCACTAATCTTGTACTGAACTTGATCAGTACTTGACTGTTCTGTTTCTGAGAATGATTAAATAAAAAACTAAATTGCAAAAATTACAGTGAAAGGGAGAGACAGCAGGCTAGTGCCTCTGAAGTTTGTGGCTGCATATGGGTATACCTGTCAGACCTACGTGCCATTGGAGGCAGGTCCCATGAGCATTTTAATCTCTTCTACGACCCAGCTCGGCGCGAGGGACCCATTCTACCCGCTGCTGCTGCACTGGCCCCCACAATCTGGCCCCAGTTCCACCTGAGGTGGGCCTGCCCTTCTGAGTCCCATGCGAGTGAGCTTGAGTCCATGTGGCGCACCATGAATATCAAATACTCTGAAATGTCCAAGGTATTGTGAATTCTTATAGTTGTCTAATTTTGTTGGAAAAGACAACTGCTGTAGAAGAAATATGTTATTCTAATAATGTGCAGCTACGTGCTTGAACCGGCCAGGTCAGTTCCAGTATGGCCTCAAATCTAGTACTTGGTATGGTTAACTGAATGTTCATAGTGATACTTTGCTAACCTAAAATCTTGAGCACTTGAACCTAATGTATCAGTCCAGCGAGTTACCCGTCTGCACTAATCAGGTCAGGCAAAATCTTGTACTTGCAAAGTAATGTGAGCTAGATGGTACAGTATTCTAACAGTGTTACAATATTAGAATTTTTAGTGCTCCCTTAGTTAAAAAGATAAACAGATATTATGATTCAAGTGTTGCAATATTATGGGACTCTGTTCATAATGACGGCTTTTGCTACCCTAAATCACGAGCACTTTGCAAACAGTTCTAATATGTATCTTGTGCTACAATATTAGAACATTTTTAAGTGTTCCACTAGATAAAAAGATAAACAAAGCCGAACTGCATTTACTATTTCTAAGGGAAGTGTTTTACTACTTACAGGCCAAGGAGGTGGCTGAGTCAAAAGCTAGAGACCTAAAATCGAAATCTGAAGCTCTCTCAGCTGAGCTACAAAAGGAGAAACAAAAGTCCAGCTCAGCTCTAGCCACTGCAAATCGTGTCCACCGTGAGAACCGGGCCATCAAACGTGCAGTCCAGTCCCTTGGCTGCAGAGTCAACCTCTCTACCAATCAAAGCCGTCCATCCTCGGATTTGATAGCCAGTACATATTCAGAAGACCCATCTGATGACTCACCTCGTGATCTCTCAGTCTCTATTTCTGCCATAGAGGATGCAGGTGTGGTTGCCGGTGGCAACCCGTTAAGCCGAGTTTGTGAATCAATGTGCCCTTTTAGAACCAAAGATGGGTGCAAGTGGCCTAATGAGCAGTGCGCTCAAATGGGCAGCCAATTTGTTGGATTGAAGGCAGATTTTGATGCCTTTGACAGGTTATCGATTTATGATCGGTATTTTGACACAGATTAGGGGGGTATTGGTAAAATTCCAAATAAATAAATAAATGAGAAGTTAAATAAGGTTCCGCATCCTCAGTTTTGCCAATATTTCAGAGGGAACCTTGCTTTTTATGGTAGTTGCGTCTTACAAATAAGTCCTCTATAATATCTGTCAATTTTATGTCTCTCCCCTGAAAATTGTAGTGTTTGATTATAGTATTCCTTGGAAACATCTTAATTAACACCGTCTTTGGTCTAGGTTTTACACTTTAAAATTGTAGAATACACCCAATTATGATTCAAATACACTAACGATGATCAAATTGTTTAGATGTCAGATGCGTGTCATTTTGTAGTTTTTAAGGGGTGAAATATGAAGTTGCGGAACTTACGAGGATATTTCTAAAGGAGATCGTTTTTCTTTTACAAGAATGCGAGCTATATACAAGTTTGTTATGGCTTGGGGTGCAAATATCCATAAAAGCAAGGGACAGTCTGTAATATTTATAATAAGAGGGTGCTTGATGAAATTTAATCTTTCAGTAAAGATTAAGCAAATAATGTAGGGCATTGTGCCATGGCTGATCAGAGGTTAAGAAAAAATGTGCATAGAGAAATTTGTCCGGATTTTTTTCTTGTATTTACAAGCATCTAACAAGGTGCCAAGTCACTTTTAGTATGTAAATTGCTAACTAATTAGACATGAAATCTCTCTTGAAATTCTTGAAAGTTCCTTACTGCCTGGGAAGCTTTGTGTTAATTCTAAAAAATACATTCAGTCGTCATCATGAGGGGTGGATTTAGCCTTGTGCTAGGGGTGACTACCCCATGTTTTTTAAAATCTTAATCATACATATTAGAATTTAATTGGTTTTTTTTATTTTCGGTATGTACTAGTTCTCTTATTATTTATCCTTGTGTTTTTTTAATTTCTATTTTGGTGCATCACAGTAAAATATTTTCTGGTGAAAGATTTTGTTATTTAATTTAATGGCATGTATTTTTGTATTTTAATACATAATATGACAGTTTTAAAGAATTTTAAAGTAAAATTTATTACGACTCTTTATTTGTTTTTCATATGACTTGTTCTTTTTCAAATGGCTGTTTTTCATCCCGTCTTTCTTTTGATTCGAAAGGAAAAAAATTGGTTAATTTCAGAAAGCAACTAAGCAAGAACACAGTGAAATTCATTAATAAAAAATGTCTTTGCATGTGCGCCTTCCTTTTAGGTTTTTAGTGTGAGTAATTTGTTATTATGCTAGTTTTGAATGATTTCATCAATTAGGTAGAAACTTGAACAATAGAAAACCTCCACTCCTTCAATCATTATTTTTTCAAGTTTGTAGTGATTTCATTTAAGAATTTTATATTTATAGTTAGTTCAGCAAAAAAAAAAAAAAAAAAAATAGAAGAGAGGAATGAACTAATTGGCATCAATTTCTTAGAGCTTTGAACATTATCACGAGTTTGGTTCCTCTTCAGTTGTATGCAACAGTGTTGTAAATAACGGTATGCGGTCGTCGGACGGACGGGGTACTGTCAAGCGATTAATTGGGATGCAGTCAATTAATCGGAATTATGCAGATAATTTAACGTTTTTATTAAATTTATGTATATATATATATATATATATATATAGAGTAGAACTAGGGTGTTCCTAAGCTCACCAAGCCCTTCCGTGAGCTCGACTCTAAAACCTATCGAATTGACTTCAAACGATATTTTCAAACCGTTAGATGTTCAATCTATATTAAAATGTGCTTGGAGACCAAATTTAAATTTTTTGGAATTTTTTTACTATTTATTTAGATGGTTTGAAAATCGCTGTTTTCCAATGGTGCAGAATTTTAATAAAAACAGCGATTTTCAAACCATCTTAATAAATAGTACAAAAATTCCAAAAAATATAAATTTGGTCTCCAAGCACATTTTAATATAGATTGAACATCTAACGGTTTGAAAATATCGTTTGAAATCAATTCGATAGGTTTTAGAGTCGAGCTCACGGAGGGCTTGGTGAGCTTAGGAACACCCTAGTTCTACTCTCTCTCTATATATATATATATATATATATATATATATATATATATATATATATATCATAATTTATTGAAAATATTTTATATAACTCATTAAACTTATCAAATAAACTTAATTTAACTTAGTTTTATTATTATAACATGACACTACGCTTATTTCTTCTTAATACATAAGCATTTTACATGTATAAGTAACACATTTATTTAATAAAAAAATAAATTTCAGAATTAAGCTTTTTAAAATACTAATAACATATTATTTGAAAGAAATGAAACATTCCAACATAAAATCACTAAATTTAGTTTATGATAACAACTTAATTTCATAAATGAACACGTTGTACTAATTGAAAAAATTACATCAGTAAGTAAGAAAAATATATAGTATATAAATAATAGAAGAATTAATCAGTTTCAAAGTAAGTAAGAAGAAAAAACTTATACAAAAAATATTGGATGTATATCCAAGCACAAATAAAACTACAATACATGATTTATGAATCTTATTATCACATGCTATCACAAAAAAAAAAAACAATTTAAAAATAAATATTCACTGAAATAAACAGAAATAAACGGGAATAAACGGGAATAAACAGACGATAAACGGTAAAATGACCGATTAATCGTTTTCATCTGCAAACATGTATCCGTTAAGTGTATTCGTAACAGTTTGACCGCAGTTAACGATTAAATGGCCGTTAAGACTGTTTTTTACAACACTGGTATGCAATAACTGCTTTCTCAAAAATAATTTTCTAAAAAAAGGTTGTATGAAATAATACAACTCATCGGATAAATGCAAATTTAGTTATCTATTTTAAATTCAATGGTTCAAATTGAACTCAATTGAATCGTCACACATTCCTAGCCCCCCTGGCACTTTACTGATATTAGTTATTTGTTGTAATTTTTTATAAATTCAAATATGGAAGGTTCTTATTATTTTATGTCATACAAGTTTAGTGAGGTTATGGTGCTTTATGAAGTAAGAATATTCATATTTTCGATTTTAAAGTGCAAAACAACCGATTCGAGCCACTTGACATGATTTCCATATGAAAAATATCATTAGAGGCCAAATTATACATTTTTAAATATTTTTTACAATTTTTTGAGATAGGTAAAAAATAGTAAAAAAATCAAAAATGTAAAATTTGTTCTCCAATGACGTTTTTATATGAAGATATTGTTGAACGGTTCGGATTGGGGTTTCAACTTTGAAATCGAAAATATGAATGTGAGTTAAGAAATGACCCTTAGCCCAACTTATATAAATTTTAGTTTTTATTTAAATAATTATGAATGACGTTCCTTCCTTTAACCCCTTGTTGTTGTTAGTGATATTCTTTACATTATGATGGGAGTTAGAATAGCTAGAATAGCGAAATTTTAGAATAGTAAATGAGAATGGAGAAAAAATAGTGATTTTCATATTAGTGTAAAATGATGCTATTCGGATTAGTAAAAATATTGTTTGGATTGTATTTGTGGAATAGTGAATAGTTGTAACCAATAAAGAATAGTGTTAACAATGTGCTAATTAAGAAGAAAGATAAGCAAGTGAAATCTCAAATTAATTGTTACGACGTGGAGATAGCGGAAAGTGGTATCAAATTTGTCATTTTGGAATTGTGTTGGTGGAAATCCAAAAAGAAATTTTTTTTTCCTCTCATTTCACATTTCCGAATAGTAGCTATTCCAACAACAAGGAATAAAGAATAGCAGCTATTCTAGCTATTCCGAATAGCAAAAATGTTGCTTGGATACACATTGTTATTCCGAATAGCTTATATTCTAGAATAGCCTCTGTACTTGCTATTCTTGTATCATCCAAGCCATCTGAGTAGGAGATTTCTAATTGTCTGCTTAGTTGAAACATATATTATTTTAACAATCATTGTAAATCAAAATCCAGATAAGAAGATTAAAAGATAATTAAAATTGCAAATATGTCCACGTTTGAATAAAGTTGTAAAAGATATTAAATGAATGCTTTTTTGAACAATGTATGCAAGAATTAGAAATATTACATTAATTGAGAGCTTTTTTGAACTTATCTTAATTTCTCTGGCAAACAGAAACAGTAGTTGAAGAACAATTCTCTCTATCCTCTGCATTAACTCAAAAGGAAATCTTTTGAGTTAATGAATTTCAACCGTCTGATTTTAAATGGAGCCAATCCGGCTCGTGTCTATAACATAGGGGTCCTTTAATATTAGTGCAGATCTAATTTGCATGAATCTTAGAACAGATCGGACAGTCAAGATTCATTAACTCAAAAATACTCTCTTGAGTTAACGCAGAGAATATGAATTCCAATTTTTTGAGAAATCTTGGGAGATACTGCCACATTTCTGAAAAAGACTTTGTGAAAACAAAGACTTGTGCACTACAATTATGAATGATTGTATCCATCATCTATTCATCTGCAGTCCTGATTCAGAGATTGATTTGTTGTGGATATTTACTTCGAGTTAATTTCATAGTTCAACATCATCATAAATTTATTTTGGAAACCGTACAGTTAAAATATAATTTTATAAAAGTATGATGTATACGCATCAGTATTGTAAAAAATTGGCTAGACGGCCGATTAATAATTAGCCGTTCAGTCGTCGGTGGTGGTCAAACCGTCATGAATATACTGGGTGGAGGGGTGTTTGCAGATTTTTCCGATCAATCGGTCAATTATTTCTGATTATTCTCGTTTATTTTTGTTTAGTAGTTTTTTTGTGATTACAAGACCCGTAGATCTTTTAGTCGGTCATTTATTGAGTCATGATCCGACATATATTGGACCATTTAGTTCGTCAAATCGGCCGATTTGTCCGATGAATGCTACATACTCTGTCTTGTCTTATCTGAACATTTTCTAAATAGCAATTTCATATAACTTTATTAATTAATAAGGAAATTAAGTTAAAATAAGTTTGATGAGTTAAATTAATCATTTTATTAAAATATGTACATAACTTTAATAAAAATATAAAATTGTCTGCAAAATTTTAATTAATTGTCCGCATACCGATTAATCGTTTGGCGATATCCGATCTATCAGACGAACGTATACTGTTATTTACAACACTGATACGAATAATGATGAATTTTTTATGCAATATTTATTGTTCATAAATGACTTAAAATTTGTACTGAATTATATTTAACAGCTTTTGACGAAAACTAATACTTACACTGAATAAGATCTGACACAACAAATCATAAGATTAGATTCTATAATTATTTCTATAACTTTTTAACTTGATTGATAAATTCTGTCAAAATCATCAAATGAATTAATTCTCAATTATCCAAATCTTTTGCATAAATTTGACAAATGAAATTATATTGTGTTCACTAATATATAACCCGAAATTTTGTTACTTACCACCTCAATAATTTAAAATTATGACTGTATTATTGATTTTTGCAAAATTGATCCTTGATCATTCACAGTTTGGTGTTGTGCATGAATTTACTCTGTTTCAATTCATTTTTTTAAGCTTCTCATATGATGGGACCCATACCATTAAGCGTAGTATCAAGATGTACACGTCGTACTATATGAATTTTGCATAAATTAATAAAAAAATCGAATATCTACCTGAACACTAAATAATCAAAATTCATCAGCTGTGGTGGGTCAGCAACGGGTGCATGAAATCATTGCGAGATATTTCACCAATAAATAAAAGATGGATATTTTGCACTAAGGTCAAGGATCTGGCCCAATACTAGTGGTGGTGCCCAGTTAATGCGAAATATATCACCTCGATTCCGATTCTTAAATTACTACTTTCTACAAACTGCTTCGTTCAACAACTACAGGTCCAATTATTATACGCCACATCATCACTTATGCAGCAGTTCGTAACTTTCGGCTTGTGGTTTCAAAATTATTATTTTTTTTAGTGGAAAAAAAAAGCCCGTAAAGCCGGACAATTAGTCTGCCTCTGTTTCTTTCCCGACATTTTTATAATATCCAAAGTTAATTACAAATTAATAAATATACCCACTAATGCTGAAAATTTATAAAAATATCTATACTGTTAATTTTCTGGCCGATTTTAATTTTTTTCGGTACCAGCTAGAAAATGACCGGTACTAAATTTTTTTTTTAAAGACACTATGAATAGTAAGATGCTGAAATCTAATACTAAAAATTCGAATTTTTTTAAAATATTTGTTATATTACTTTTTTTTGATATATAATTAGCATATTTATACTAAAATACGCTAAATTACTTGAAATTATGTTAAATTAAGCTGAATTACACAAAATTACGCTGAATTGCAATAATTATATTAAATTACACTAAATTTTGCTAAATTAGGCCGATTTTGTGCCATCTTTCATAAATCATAAAAATAGTAAAAATATTACAAAAATAATAAAAATTGGTATTCTAAAAAATTAATTATATAACTAATTTACTAAGCTACTTAGATTGAATAATAGAAATGAAAATCTTAATCGAAAACTTCAACTCAAGTTTTGAGGCTCTTCCCTTTGTCTTTTGGCAATTCTGAATTTTAAAATTCGGCAAGTAGGCACTAATGCATGCATATTTTCGCAAGTTTTCTAAAAAGTGGTCATTTGCTGAAATCGGACACTCGAGCGCCGTTTTATGGCCGTTTAAAGTTTCATCGTCGTTTTTTGCCTTCTCAGTTAAGATATCATCCCTATTCATATGTAATTTAGCGTGATTTACTGTATTTTAGCATAATTTAACATAATTTTGTGTAATTGAGCGTAATTTAACATAATTGTAAGTAATTTAGCGTATTTTAGTATAAATATGCTAATTATATATAACAAAAATTAATCTAACAAATATTTAAAAAATAAATTCGAATTTGTAGTGTTAGATTTCAACATCTTGCTATTCATAGTCTCTAAAAAAAAAAAAATTTAGTACCGGCTATTTTCTGGCTGGTACCGAAAAAAATTAAAATCAACCAGAAAATGACCGGTATGGATATTTTTATAAATTTTCAACATTAGTGGGTATTTTTATTAATTTGTAATTAACTTTGGATATTAATAAAAAGGGATAATTGTAAAATTGCCACTACAAAACAGAGAAATTGTAAATTTGCCACCCAACCCAAAAGTGGTATGATTGATAGCTCCAAAGTTTGTCCCCAGAAGAAATCAGATGTGTATAAACCTTGAACAGAAATAATGATAAATGGTATGATCAAACCCGAATTGCCAACCTAGGATACTCAAAAATCCCGTGTTTATTAAAAACAATTTCAAAATACTTTTATGAGCGAAAGGTGGGAGCAATCTATACAGGAGTGGTATACAAAATCTCGAACTTCGACCCTAGAGTACCTAGATCTCTCGGAAACAACAACCGTAACCAATAAACAACTAGCCAGTAACATATCTGTTGTATATGACAGATTAAACCTGTTTAGCCGAGTTAGCCTGAAAAACTTTAAACAAACCCAAGAACAAATACATTCCCTAGACCAGAAAATACAAAAACTTGAACAAAATCTGAAAAACCTCACAATCCTATTCACAGAAAACCGTCCCTTAACAACATCAGAGGTTAAAACTCTGGTATCTGAGATAGCTAAGCAACCCAAACTAGTTGAAGCAGAGGCCCTCAAAATCTCTGAGGACCTGAGCCTGAAACTAAACCGGGTGGAAGCTATACTCAAAAAGGTGGAAACGTGGGCCAGTTCATGAGTGATTATACGAACACTCAAAACTCCCAGTTCTACAAGCAAGCAGTTCAAGCAACCAACCCGATCGAGTCACCAGCAGTAGGTTTCGCAAAACCTGCTGACAACCGTGGTGGTACATCAGGCACAACCGCAATAATAAAACAGAACAATACCCAAATCCAGCTGCTTGTACAAATACTTGAGGAGATCAAAAACCTTGAGGCAGAGATAAAGGTTCTGAAGGACCAAATCTCGAAGCACGAGAGCGTGCAATTGCCAACCAACATAACTGACGAGCTATCAGCCAGACTCGCTAAGTTATCAATCGGACCCTCAAAACCTAGGGAAAAGAAAGGGGTACTGAAAGTCTTTAAGGACCCCTTTGTTATCCTTCAAGAAGAAAGGCAAAAACTCAAGTGATGGAAACATCAGGCAGGCCCAGTGTGTCCCAAACTCAAACCATAAATCCTGGAGGCCCATTATTCGAAGACCAGGTGCGAGAGTACAGGCGAGGGCAAAGAAGGAGATACAACACTCAAAGAAATTTGAGAAATCTGGCACGAACCATTACTGGTAGAAATCCATATCAGATGACCCTAGAAGAGCAAGTTGAGCCTGAAGCACAACTAAGGAGGTCTCTAAGGGACAGAGCTGCCATAGTACCTGCTGAGGTACTGTACAACTCTCGAAGAGATGACAACAACCACCGTGTCTATAATCACCTCTCCGAGGAGGCTATTCTCTGTGTTGATAACCAGCAGATAGATAGGCCTTTCATACAGCCTGAGAGCTACGAGGCCCTCAGACAGAGTGGAATGCAGTTTATCCACATTGGAGTCGCACAAGTCAGGGTGCAAATTCTGCACAGACAAGATGAGGGAACCTCAGCCTTAATCGTCTTCAGGGACAATAGGTGGCAAGGGGATCAGTCGATATTTGCGACCATGGAGATTGATCTAACAAAAGGCAGCCAGTTGGTGTTCGTTATACCGGACACTATGCAGACAATCGGAGATTTCTACAGAAATTTCCAGATATCTATCCTAACAAGAGGATATCAGAACTGGCAGAATGGCGAAGCCAACCTCTTAATCACCAGAGGATTAGTCGGACGGTTGTCCAACACACCAAATGTCGGATTTGCCTATCAGATAAACAATGTATCTGAGTACTTGGTGAGCAGGGGAGTACGAGCTCTCCCTGGAAGGAGGTACTCAGCCCAGGAGACTCAGGGCAACAACTGGTTAGTGAGGCAGACTAGGGTCACTATCCTGCCTACTGAATTACTAACCAGAAACCTACTCGATGGACGAATCTCTATATCATTTGGAGATTACGTACCAGCCCCTGAAAACACAGATGTCACACCCGATGATGATGATGAGAATGAAGTTGGAAGCGAAACCATAATGATCCTAACAGAAGAAGGGAGTGATGATGATGAAGAAGAAGATGACTGGCAGTATATACGATACCTTGCTACCCAGTCAGCACAACCACCTACTCCTGAATCAGCACTCCCCTGTCCTATCTGGGATACTGATGATGAAAAGGATTGGATCAATCCTTTTTCGGTAGATAGAGGGGGTAATCAGCTCGATGATTTCGGGCTCAGTGTCAGCAGACATGGCAAGGAAAAAGAAACAGAAAAGGCCAACACTGTTTTTATGATAAATGAAACAGAAGGGCTTTTTGACTACCCTCAACTCAGAAACCTGTCAAGGGCAATGACGGAACATGCCTTCGCATCAACTGGTTCTTCAGCAATGTCACACTACCGACCACCGCCGGACCAATCGATGCATATGCCCAGTTACCCTCCTGCCAGAGCGACAAATGAGGCAAGGCAAGCCCCCACGTTTGATGAAAGGGTGCCCAAAACAGGACACTTTCGTGGAGGCTACAACAATGAAATGTGGACCCTGCCATCAGCACAACAGCAGCAAGGTGCCATGTTTGTAATCCCGGATCAACTGGGGTTATTCCATGATGCATTCTCAAGATGGGAATCTATCACACGAAACCATGTAGCAGAAAAAGGATTCACAGATCCAAGAGACAAAATTGAATATATGGAAAACCTCTTAGGCGAGGTAGAAAAGCTAACATGGGTTCAGTGGAGGATGCAATTCCTCGCTGAATACGAGGCATTAATAACAGTGGCAGATGGTCGAGAAGGTACCCAAAACATACTTTCTCAGATGAGAAGGGTGTTTTCGTTGGAGGATCCTGCCCAAGGATCAACAGTAATCCAAGATCAAGCCTACAGAGATCTGGAGAGACTGACATGCGACAACGTAAAATATCTTATTCAATACATGAATGAATATTTACGTTTAGCAGCGAAATCTGGACGAATGTATATTAGCCCAGAACTCTCAGAGAAATTTTGGTTAAAAATGCCCGGTGATCTGGGAACCAGGATAAGAACCGCATTCGAAGAAAGATACCCTGGCCTCACGGTCGGAGTTATCCCAAGGGTATTATTCGCATACAAATACCTGGAGAATGAATGCAAAGATGCCGCATTCAAACGGTCACTCAAAGACCTCTCCTTCTGCAGTCAAATCCCTATTCCTGGCTATTACCGAAAACCAGAAAAGAGGTATGGCCTGCGGATGTCAAAAACCTATAAAGGCAAACCTCATGAGTCCCATGCCAGAATAGAAAAGAGGAAGCATTTGATCAGAAACAAAAGATGCAAGTGCTACCTATGCGGACAAGAAGGTCATTTTGCACGAGAATGCCCCAGTGATAAAAGAAATATCAAACGAGCCGCAATCTTTGAAGGACTGGACATACCAGAAGATTGCGATATCATATCGGTGCAAGAAGGAGAAAATCAAAGTGATGCTATTTTCAGTATTTCTGAAGGAGAAGATGGAGAGATGAATTTACAACAAGGGGTTCAGACCTTACAACTAAACTCCCTTTTCATGCTCGGTGAAGAAAATTCGGGTTATCGACCCCGAATAAAACTACCTGAGAAACAGATGAATTGCCAGCACCAATGGCAGCATAATCAGGTGATTGAGCAACCGTTCAAAACACAGTGTTCCTGTTGCGCTAGGGAAACCATCATTCGCGCAAGGATACATTGTCCCGAATGTGGAGTCACGGCGTGCAACCTTTGTGGCCCATTCTATTTTAAAAAGGAAGTGCCAGTAAGCCCCACAACCGCACCAGCACAAATTAACCTCAGAACCCTTGTTCAAGAACAGAGAGATTACATCATTTGGTGCGAGGCTGAAATGGAGAGGTTACAGAAAGAAGCAAATCATTATAAAGAGAAGTACGAAAAACTCCTTGAAGAACAATTTGAGGAAGATTTCGATGACCTGGCACGTGACAAAAAGGGAAAGGGCGTTAATGCAGACGAAGGAGTTAACGTTCTCCATGGAGAAACAGTCTGCAAAAACAGCAGTGAACCATCCACCGGGAGAATTATCAAAAACAGACTGTATAATCTAGAGGTGGAGTTCGATATTCCCGGGATCCAGAAGTTTAGAGCAAGAGCCATTCTCGACACTGGAGCCACAACCTGCTGTATAGATCAGGGCTCAGTACCAAAGGAAGCCCTTGAAGAAAATACTTTTGTGGTACAATTTACAGGCGTAAACTCAACCCAAACAGCCAACATGAAACTAAAATACGGAAGAATGGTTATTGGAGAAAATCAATTCCGTATACCATACACCTACGCATTTCCAATGAAATTGGGCGGAGAAATCCAAATGATCATAGGGTGTAACTTTATACGCTCTATGCATGGAGGCCTGAGGATAGAGGGCGACACGATAACCTTTTACAAAAACCTCACCGTCATCAATACCCAACCCCAGGCAAAGATTTTAGCGCTTGAAGAGGAAGACCTAGAGGACTTGGAGCATATTCAGCTCCAAGAGATGGTTCATTACAACTTCGGGCACACGTCCCCGAGCTTTGCAACAACATTTGACCCCATACTAAGAAGGCTGAAGGAAGCAGGATTTATTGGTGAAAATCCGCTACAGCATTGGGCCAAGAACCAAGTAATCTGTAAACTGGATATCAAAAATCCAGATTTCATTATTGAGGATAGGCCCTTGAAACATGTAACACCGCAGATGAAAGGGGCCTTTACGAAGCATGTTGAAGCCTTATTAAAACTAGGAGTAATAAGGCCCAGCAAAAGCAGACACCGCACAACGGCCATAATTGTGCATTCCGGTACAACAATCGACCCCAAAACCGGAAAAGAAGAGAAGGGAAGGGAAAGAATGGTGTTCAACTATAGGAGGTTAAACGATATTACGGAGAAAGACCAATATAGTCTTCCGGGTATCAACACCATCATGAGAAAGGTGGCGAATAGTAAAATCTACTCAAAATTCGACCTAAAGAGTGGATTCCACCAGGTGGCAATGCACCCGGACTCAGTGGAATGGACTGCGTTCTGGGTACCGGATGGATTGTATGAATGGCTAGTAATGCCGTTCGGACTGAAAAATGCTCCTGCAGTCTTCCAACGCAAAATGGATCACTGTTTTAAGGGCACCGAAGATTTCATTGCGGTGTACATTGATGATATTCTGGTGTTCTCTCAAACTGAAAAGGAGCATGCAGAGCACTTGCAAAAGATGCTGGCAAAATGTGAGGAGTTCGGGCTCGTCCTCAGCCCAACAAAGATGAAAATAGCTGTACCCCAGATTGAGTTCCTAGGGGCAGTTATTGGCAAAGGCATTATACGACTACAGCCGAACATTATCAAGAAGATTGAGGAATACAAAGAAGATGACCTCACCCAAAAATCCGGGATGAGATCCTGGTTGGGAATCCTCAACTACGCTAGGAGTTATATTCCAAATCTTGGAAAACTCTTAAGCCCTCTCTATGCGAAAACTAGTCCTACTGGTGATAAACGGTTAAATAAACAGGACTGGGAGCTTATTCGCATGATTAAGCAGCAGGTTCAGAACCTGCCTGACTTATGTGTACCCCCCGAAGAATGCTTTATCGTTATTGAAACAGACGGATGCATGGACGGATGGGGCGGGGTATGCAAATGGAAACCAAGGAGATATGACCCGAAAAACACGGAAAAGCCGTGCGCATATGCAAGTGGCAAGTTCAACCCGCCAAAATCAACAATAGATGCTGAGATCTTCGCGGTGATGAATAGTCTTGAGGCTTTAAAGATTTACTACCTCGATAGGAAGGAATTAATAATTCGTACAGACTGTCAAGCGATTATTAGTTTCTTCAACAAATCTAACATAAATAAGCCTTCAAGAGTGCGATGGGTTGCATTCACGGATTTCGTGACAGGGCTTGGAATAGATGTTCAGTTTGAACACATTGATGGGCGAGACAACCTTTTGGCTGACTCCCTGTCCCGACTAATTAATGTCTTGATTGATGCAGGATGGCCCAACAAGGAGGCTCAGGACATATTGGACAATCTAGCAGGGGCTCTCCAGGAGAGCAAGGAGCAGCCCAACCCGAAGGTGCAGGAGAAAATGTCCCACATAATCCTGCAAATCAGTCAATCGTTTGCCAGTACCGGGATTTATTACGGCAAACATATGGCGTATCCAATAATTTGCGCCGAGAACAGGAGCTTAGGCTCCAGCTCCGGACAATAGAAAACCGGGCAATTTCGCGAATGTTAGAAGGTGTTACGGATTTAATTAAAATTCAGCAAATGAAGGAAGCGCAATGTTCTAAGTTCGCTACAAAGGATAACTATTGGGGAGACTGGTTGCCCCAAGTCCGTCTTACGCTTACAGGACTTCAGAAGAAATACCAAGAACTCAAGAAGCTGATTTGTGAGATCAAGGTATTTAGGGTCTGAAAAAGCGTAATTGTATCTACCCTATAGTAAGATGCCAAAGGTGTGCATTATTGGCATCACTTTAATTTTAGTGTGTTTTACTTTTTGGGCCTGAACGTTTAGGCCGTTCCTTTATTTTTGTGTGGGCCATAGCCTGGCCAACTTTCGGTGCATTATTAGCACCTTTTTCTTTAGTGGGAGACAAAGGATTGTGGACTATCCTTTATTCACGCGCGATGGGGCCCAATGAGCACCCGGCGTAATAATGAGATTCCGTTCCTAAGTCTCTATATAAGAGCTTGTTTAGGAGTTGCGAAACAAGCTGAGCACCAGCAAGTTTCACTTCTCTCTTTTCCACTTCTCTCTTGTAACATTCCACTTCATAATATATATTCACGCTTGTTTGTTTTCATTCTTCCTGCGTTCACAGTAACCCGTTGAAGTGTGAAGACGCCTCTGATCGATCCAACCCTGGTATCAGAGCAAGGTCTGTTAATGGTTTTCTAAGTTTCTTTATATTCTAGGAAGGCAAGTAGGGGAGATCATGCCAAAACTCATGAAAACTGTTCAAAACATAAGATGTATATTGCGTAAAAGTTTTATTTAACCATCCTCAACCCAAGGATATTAGCTTATAGGGCTTGATTTTCAAAAGTTCTTGTCAAACCAAAAGAATCATCCTGCCGTATAGTACCCTAAGAAGTGGGGAAGATTGCGGGTAAACACGATGAGGTGAGGGGAGGCAAGAATCAGTAGAAAATATCGCCCCAAAGTTAAGAGCAAAGGTTGATTAAAAAAAAAAAAAAAAAAAAAAAAAAAAAAAAAAAAAAAATTTACTACTGGGTGCAAAATTGGGAATGTTGTATCATCAACCAAAAGGAATATTCCTCCAGAGTGGCAAAAATACAATTTTGAAGTTTTTGAGTGGCATAAATCCAACTGCCCCTAATAAAAATGTCGGGTTTCTTTCTATTTCTTTCCGTTCGCTTTGTCTCTATCCAACATCACCTCGGTATAATAATCAAATTAGAAGTACTAAGATATCAAAGAATTATATAGCAGGCAGCCTCGTTTTTCCTGCCCCTAAAAATACACTTGCTTCCATGCTTCCTTTTTGTCTTTTTGAACTTTGGGTTTTGTGGGTTTATGGTATGAACTTCGGGTTTTGGGGAATTAAGAGCGTTCAAGTTATTATATCTTCTAGGATTTCAGGCACAGTCTAAGAGTTTGTTTTGTTTTGGGGGTTTCAGTTGTGTTCTCTTGATCAGTGGTGTTGTGGTATCTGAAGAAATTGGGGTTTTAGAACTCAAATACTTAGTTCTTCAGCAGATGACATAAATCATAACTTATTCTACATGTTTGTGCCGATGTGGTATTCTTGTGTTACTCATTAGTTAAATCAATAGAATCGGTTTGGATGTACTTAAAATTACACTACTGCCATCCGTATTTGTTTGATTTACTTACTTTCGTTGGGGTTTATTTAGTTTAAGATACAATCATGTGCAGCTTCGTTTGGCTTTTTGAGGTTCTATGGGTGGTAATTAAGACACTATTTGATCCCCAACTTTAGACTCTGTGTACAATTAATTGTATACATGTAAGTTAAGATTTTCAAAGTTGGCACCAAAATGTTCAATTTTGGGATTGAGATTATCTAGTATGGCTTTTATGAAGCTGGGATCAAGATCTGGTACCTTCAGAAGAGAAGGGAATGACTGGTAAATATTTCTCTGTCATTTAACTTTTTTAATGGGTATGAAGTACATGGTTTATGTATATATTTGGAAGTTGTTGCAGGGAAAGTTTATTTATTATCCTTAGTGCATAAACATGAAAAACCATCTTTTGTAATATCTATTTATCATTTTTTGAAATAATGCCTTAACTGGTCCTATATGGTTCTTTTTCTGTAGACAAAAGATGAGTTAAGGAGGGGTAGTTTGGGTATGTCCTAAGGAGTTGGGAAAGGGCGAGCTGTTGTTTCCTAAATAGTGCATAAAGTCGATTTGTATTGCTGGTGCAAATTGGTAATGCTGAATAATGCATGATATTTTGTGGTTTCTTTGGGGAAGGGATTTAGAATGTTCCCATTTCGTTCTCTTTAATACAAGTGCAGTGTTCACTGAATAAAGCAACAGTGAAGCAACATTTTGTGGGTTTATGGTCTGATACAAAAAATGCTGATCTATCTTACTGATAGTCTGATACAAGTGCAGTGTTCTTCACTGTTGCTTCATTTCATCATTTAGTTGTTTATTTTTTTAGTATTTTGTAGGTATAACATAAAGTATATATTGTATTGCCAGTGTAAATAAATAATGCTGATAAATGCATGATATTTTGTGGTTTTCTTGGGGATGAGATTGAGAATGTTCCCATTTCTTTCTATCTTTAATTTTTAATCAGGATTCACGTTACAAAATGCTGATCTATCTTACTGTACCTGTGCAATGTTCTTCACTGTTGCTTCATCTAATCTTTTAGTTGTTTGTTTTTATTTTTATTTTTTGTAGTTGCTTGTCTATTATTGATCACTATGATATATAATGTTGTAGGTATTGCAAAACAGGGCTCAAAAGCGACATAACAGTAAAGATTGGTGAAGCAGTTTTTTATCTTCATAAGGTAAATATCTTTTGCATGGTTGTTATTTTTATTTGCCATTGCAGCATTGCTAGTATATGCCTATATTACCTCAGTGGTTCAGTTTCAATAAGCTTTTATGTATGCATGAACCTTTGACTAAACAATAAAAAACCCAAAAAAAAAGAAAGAGGAAAATTGCAACAGCGACCGGGAATTTACAACAATGGTACCAGCATGGATATTGTAAGAATTTACTGTTGTGGTACCGGACATGGAAGGAATAATGTAGAAGTATGATACCAAATTATTGGTGAAGGTTTTGACATTGAAATAGTTGATGTACCATACAAGTCAATACCATGTGGTTATACTTGAATGATTAGCTTTGCATTAGAATGGGGTGGAGCTAGAAAAATTATTAGAGGGGTAAAAAGAAAAAATATATATAGATACTTAATTTTTGTTGCTACATTTGCTTATATAAAACATTTGTAGTACATAATAAAAAAAACACAATTTAACTAATAGAGTTTGGTGTAATTTCACAATTACTTTGGTTCTAGTTACATGTTTGTGTGTGTGTGTGTGTGTGTTTAAATTACCATAGTAGAAACAAACTTTTTTAACTACAAATTTTAAGTGCGGGGTGTGGCAACCTTCCACCCTGCATCTTTTTGGCTCCGCCCCAATTATTAGTGCTGGTAGGTTCCTGTATATTATTGCAGGTACAAGTACTGAACTTACCAGTGACTGTACCAACCAAAAAGTTGAACTATAGGGGGTAATTTGGAATTCTGTGCTAAGTTAGCTGAAGGTGCATAATTGGGTAGACTGAAAGTTACTGTACTGTTGTCATCCACACGGAGCAAGTTTTTATATTTACATTCCTTTTTCTTTCTTGCAGTTTCCTCTTGTTTCAAAAAGTGGCCTATTTGAAACCATAATTGGAGAAAGAACCAAAGGAGAAATAATTTCTCTCTTAGAGCTACATGACTTTCCCTTTGGAGTTGAAATTTTTGAGTTATGTGCCAAATTCTGTTACAGTTTCAAATTCGAACTGAATGCTACAAACGTGATCCCTCTCTTTTGTGCCTCTGTGAACCTCAGGATGGAGGAAGAAATCTCGGAGGGAAATTTGAAAGTTCAAACCCACAAGTTCCTTCACAATTCAGTTTTGAAAAGTTGGAGAAGTTCAATACAAGCTCTGCAATCTTGTCATAATAATTGGATCAAAGCAGCCAAAGACTTGCAAATTCTGGAGCACTTTGTTAAATCCGTTGCTGAAAAGTGTTTATCAACCCAACAAGAATTGGTAATTCAGCATCTTAGTTGGAACGGTATCCAACTGGTAAATACAGCTCCAACAAGAATTGGTGTGGATATGGGTCCAACAGATACTAGTATAAATTGGTGGTATGCTGATGTGGCAACTCTACCTCTTCCTTTGTTTGTAGCAGTAGTATCTCAATTGGAAAATTTGGGGATGGATCAAGAAAGTATTACTGGGGCTGTGTTTTATCTTGCAAAGAGGTGCATACCAGGTCTTAATAGGCGGGAAAGTAGTACCGAGCTCGGTAGGCCGTTATTGGTGAAAGAAGAACAAAGAACCTTAGTAGAAGAGATTGAGAAAATACTACCTTTCCAAAAAGGCACAAGTTCATGTAAGCTTCTCTTCGGCCTTCTTAAAAATGCAAAACTTTTGAATGCAAGTGATGCTACCTTGTACAACTTGGAGAGGCGTATTGGAATGCAACTCCACGAGGCAAATTTAGAGGATTTATTGATACCAAACTTCTCTAATTCGGTAAATGATGAAGTAATGTACGATGTGGGTTGTGTGCATAGGCTTCTTCACCATTTTCTGTCCGTGGATAAGATAATTAGTGGAGGTATCCAGTCTGAAGGGATCAATGAAGATGTCCAGTTGTTGGCGATCAATGGAGGTGTTCACATGGCAGGGTCTGATGTCAATTCAAATGCTCTAATTAGGGTTTCATATTTAATTGATGCATATTTGGCTGAGGTGGCATCTGATTCAGATTTGAAATTTGAAATATTTAGATCTTTGGCTGCAGCTATTCCAGAGTATGCACGGCTGACATGTGATCTGTTGTATAGTGCTGTTGATATATACTTTAAGGTAATTTAGAATTTTAATCTTGAATGTGATGGGACTTGTCACTTTTGAGTATATAATGTATGAAGCTTTACAGTTCCTCAATTTAGTATTTTACAGCAGGAAATTTGTTTGTAAAGTGTTGTCCCTATGAGACTCGTATGAAAGTTTACATATTTTGAAATTGTACTAAAAATGTTCCATACATACTAATGTGTAGCAAATAGCAATTGTGTATTTATAGCACTTTGCCTGTTGTGTACCAGTACCAACATAATTATCAAGTTTCTATCCCGAAACTTCATATTCCAGTACTTCCCCATGAAAAAAACAAGCCCTTTTAACATATAAATGTCTACTATCTACTATACCTATGGTCTTTAGCTGCTTATGCCAGCAGTGGTCTCACAAATGCTTGTGCTTTTATTATGGTTTATTTTTTTTTATCATTTTTCAGTCAGTGAACATTAGCAAAACAATAATCAAGTTAAGAAAATTTTAACTACGTCAAAAAATATCGTATCAGTACAAAGGAACACAATAGCATACAACATCAAAAAACTCAAATCATGAGGTATATTGAATTAAAAAGATTAGATTTTCAAAGGGCCCATGAAGTTAGAAGTTCTGTCATCATTTTTGTTATGTTTTCATTTATAGGCACATCCATGGCTCACGGATCCAAAGCGTGAGACTCTATGCCGACTCATAGACTGTGAAAAGCTCTCTCCAGAAGCATGCGCACATGCCGTGCAAAACAACCGCCTACCTCTCCGCACAGTTGTTCAAGTGCTCTTCTTCGAGCAGCTGCGACTGCGCAGATTTGTCATGGATTATCTCCCTTTATCTGATGAAAACCCAGGCCATGGACACCGGCAGGCTGGGTTAGGGTTAGGGCTGAATGGGGATTTGGAATCCATGCAGGCTCGGGTGGTTCAACTTGAGGAGGAATGTGGGGTTATACACAGGGATATAGAGAGGTTGGAATGTAGCAGGAGTGGTCCAGGTTTACGGTTAGGAGCAGGGTTTGGTGCTTGTGGCAAAAGAGACGATGCGGTTGGCAGTAGTACTGAGTAGAATTGGGTTTTGAGTTTGGTGTACAGAGATCTATGATAAAACTTTGATTATGTAAATCTCATCACTTTATTTGAAAATATTATTGATAGAATTTACTGTGAATGGCTTGCGAAAATGGCTTGCTTGAATTGATTTTATTGATCCTTTCTGATGTTTAGAGAAACTGTTTAAAATCAGTGAAATGTGACTCAAGGAAGAGCAGGGATAGATCCTGTGTCTATTGAATGTGAAATGTTTAATCTTTTTCACAATTTGAGAAACATCTTGCTTAATATTTCCTCAATTCTCTACCCCTCCAGCCCTCCTTTCCTTTCCTTTCTCCTAATTTTAAGACTCAAAATTCCGATTGTTTTTAATGCGGTTTTCATGCGGTATACGGATTTTAATGTGGATTTATATATGTGGATTTTAATTGAGAATAATTTACGGAAACGAAACGAATAGTTGTCAGATAGTTGAGTTAATATGATAATGAATATTAACTCTAAAAATAATAGTTGAGTTAATATAACATATCAAATTTCAAATAATTGAGTTATTACGAGTTATTAGGCCGAAACACGAAAATTTAATGAAGTTTTTAAGTTTGCAAAAGTGGCAATTATGCATGACTAATTGCTTATTAGTTCAGAGAACCAATCCATTATCCTAATAGATTATATGATTTCCCTACCTACTAAATGCACAAATTGGCCCAAAATTCTTAGGCCCAAAATCCTTGGGCTTAAACAAATCTGTATGCTTTTTGGGAACTCCGCAAGGGTGAAATGAATTGAAAGCTGCTGAAAAAATTGTCCGCTGCTTCCGGTACGCAAAATGTTTCGTTAATCCCAACTCATCAAAACAAAATTAAAAAGGCGCTGGATGTTTATAAAAGCAATCAAAGATTAACTCAGAAATTCTCTTGACTGGAGCCATTCGGTCCGGATAAGTAAATGAAATTGGGTGCCGGATTGTACTGGGTATCCGATCCGTTATTTTATGTAATATAATAAAAGTATTCGGATTCATATCAAATCCATTCTTTTATGCGTTTGGTTTTGGTTAATACTGAGACCTGTAAAATCCGCATAGTCGGATTTTATGCGGCCAAGGACGCATATATAGAACGTAATTTAAAACACTGAAAAGTACTATTGTTTCAGAAATGGCATGTTAAAGATGCGGCTCATCTACTACTGTACAGCCATTATACCACATAGATGGTTTTGATACATATCACTGAGAGAGATGAAGTTGAAGGAATCAGAGTAGGTCCGATGGGCATCGGACCTATCTTGGTTCGATGGGTGTGATGACCATTTGATCTGCATAAAGATTTGTGTCTCTGTATCAAAATCCGTGCAAGTATGTATCAATTTCCGTGTGCATAGATCTTGATGCTAATCGTACGGTCCTAGAGCTAATTGAACCTAAATGTAGGTCCGATGCCCATCGGACCTACTCCTATCTCGAAGTTGAAAAGGTACACCAGCATGCATGACGTCACTCGATAATTTTACTTACCTAATTTGTTAATCTAGTGGAAAATAAAATTACGAAATAGAATTAAGATTAATTATTGAATTCCTTTTATGGCAATAATTCCTTACTATCAACCGAACACTACACTGGATTCCAAGGAATTTCCAACTAACAAGTGTAACATTGGGCATCGCTATATTTCCAAGGAAACTGGAAACCGGAAAACAACCATGCTTCAAACACAAATGTAAAATCATAACTGTAAGCTAGCTATTTCTATAACAAATCCTGCAAATTCTCTACATTCATCTAGCTCAGAGTCATCATCATACAACGAATCTATCATCTCTTCATCTCCATCATCCATCAACACAGCATCATCATGATCATCAGAATTAAACACTCTTTTCATTCTTCCTCTGGAACCAGTTAGCCGAAGCACCTTCTCTCTCCAAAGCATTAAGGGAACCTTATTTACCAACTCTTTTACCAACTCAGAACCATTATAAGCTTCAGTCAAGAAAACACTATACCTTTTCCCCCGTTCGGACACATAAAATATTCCAAAATACTTCAATAAGATCCTCATTAATTTTTGAGGTATCACAAATTCTTTCCTATAATGGGTCAGATGATCTGTCACAAACCTTGTCGTCTAAAATGTGCAATTTCTTTTCAACTGACATCATTAAAAGCCTTCTCACATACTCCACTGTTTTCTCATTATTAATTTACTTCCAATAGTTTTGCCTTTTCTTCTACCAAATACCAATTCCTCAGCCTCATTTGTCAGGCCACACCATGAAATACCTCTAGTATCTTTACATGTTTCGAACAGTTTTGGTGATTTGCGAATGAAGTCGGCAACTTTGTACTGTTTCCCGTATATTTCAAGTTGTCGCAAAGGGATGACTTGTTCTGGTTCTTTCTTTAGGGTTTTCATGATTGCTATAACTTTTGATACAACCTTGTACCGCTCGGTTGCGATTTCTAAATCATGTATATGCTTTTTCTTAGAGCGGTCTTTGACTCACGGTGTCTTGTCATGTACCGGATTTGCATAGCCATTGATAGGTGGTGGTAAAACGAGGTTAGGTATTGCAATGGGAATGGGCTTTGGCTCCATGGCTTTAAGCAGGAAAGAATTGCATTAGAGGCCACTGATGGTGAAAGAGGCACTATCACGAACACCTTATCTGATCAACCAATTTACAGTGGAACTTGAATCAAAATTGATAATATTTCTATCGAAATTCGAAAAGCTTAAGACCGATAAGTTTGAGGAAATCAATCAACAAATAGTCCTTTTAATGGAACCAATCATATTAATGTCACTTTTGTCCCGACTCCCGACTCGCGACTCGGTGACTCTTGTCTTTGAGTTAGACCCAAACCCTTCACGTGAGACGCACGCGTTATCCGCCATGTTCCTATAAAACCCCATCAAGCCGCCATTTTTAACTTAGGGTTTCAACTTGCAAGAGAAAAAAAACCCATCCCTCCTCCGAGGTTAAAGAGACGGCGCTCCTCCCGTCCGCCTTGGCCTAAGCTCCTCCGCTTAGCCTTGGCCCTCCATCCTCACTCTATACTCTTTTATTTAACTTAGCTACATTTAGGTTTCAATGGCGATCAAAATGACCAAAGCAGAGAAGAAGGTGCAGTACGACAGGAAGCTCGTTCGTCTCCTTGACGAGTACTCCAAGGTGCTCGTTGCCGTCGCTGACAATGTGGGCTCCAACCAGATGCAGGGCATCAGGAAGGGCTTGAGGGGCGATTCCGTGGTTCTCATGGGCAAGAATACGCTCGTCAGGAGATGCATCAAGATTCACGCTGAGAAATCCGGCAATTCTGATTACTTGAACATCCTCCCCTTGTTGGTGGGGAATGTTGGATTGATTTTCACCAAGGGAGACTTGAAGGAAGTCAGTGAGGAGGTTGCCAAGTACAAGGTTTGTGTCCTTAAACAAGGATTTCTAACTTTAATTGGTAAATTTTGGTGTAGTTTTTATATGTATATACTGGTCAATTTAGTTGTTGATTGCCAAATTGTTCCTGAACCAAATAAATGCTCAAATCTCTCATCTAGTCATAACTAAGACCAAACAGGTCTGAGTATTGAAATGAAGGGTTAAATTGCCCCCATTTAGTCTGACTGAGTAATCTACATCGGTGCGATAAAACTTCAATTAACTTCAGTTGTCTTTTAGATATTGAAATCAGTTAGAACTTAATGTTGCAATTGTAAGCAAAGCAAACTGAAAAGGCTGTTGTTTTTGTAAATGTATATTCTCTTTTGAGTGAACCTTCTCTCATTTGATTAGATCAATAAATTTTACCCTGGATTAGGTTGGTGCACCTGCACGTGTGGGCTTGGTAGCTCCTATTGACGTGGTTGTGCCACCTGGCAACACTGGATTGGATCCATCCCAGACCTCTTTCTTCCAGGTTAGTTCCTTCTTTCTAGTCTCAATAAATATTTTGTTTGTTATGATATTAATTTCTGCATTCTGTTTTTGCTATGTTAAACTTTATAAAATTACCTCACTATATAAGAATTGGAACTAGTATATTCCAGTACTACTTCGTAGAAGTGGTCTAGCAATTTATTTGAACTTTGCAAAATCCAAAAAAATACTCAATATCATTCCATTGTATTTAACTAATTATTCTTACTTTTATATAAAGGTGCTTAACATTCCAACAAAAATTAACAAAGGAACAGTTGAAATTATAACCCCAGTTGAGCTTATCAAAAAGGGTGACAAGGTTGGATCATCAGAAGCTGCTCTCTTGGCTAAACTTGGTATACGCCCCTTCTCGTATGGCCTTGTCATAACCTCGGTCTATGACAGTGGGTCTGTGTTCACACCTGAGGTGTTAGACCTTACTGAAGAGGACTTAATAGTGAAGTTTTCTGCTGGGGTGTCAATTGTGGCTTCTCTCTCCCTGGCCCTGTCTTATCCTACACTAGCAGCGGCACCGCATATGTTTGTTAATGCGTACAAGAATGTTCTTGCAATTGCAATTGAGACCGAGTATAGCTACTCACATGCTGACAAGGTCAAGGAGTATCTCAAGGTAAGCAGCATGTATATATATTATTGTGATTGCATAAATTCTTCTTTGTTCTTGGAATGTAGTACACAAGTCCCCTTTTTTATGGCCCATGCCTCTTTTGATTTTAAAACTTCAGTATATCTATGTGGGTTATTGTTTAGAAACATTGGTTCTTACTTGAGATGTAATTATTTAACTTTGGTGTATATTCCCTACCATATTATTGTTCTGAAATATTGCACTCCTATGTTAGGATCCAACCAAATTTGCTGTGGCGACCCTGGTTGGTGTGGCTAATGCCGGATCTTCGGTGGCACCAGCCAGTGATCCTAAGGAAGAAAAGAAAGAAGAACCAGCGGAGGAGTCGGATGATGACATGGGTTTCAGCTTGTTTGACTGACCTTCTTGAATTTATCGTAGTATTTTATCTTTTAGTTTGTGTTGAAGGATGTTTGCTTTTAAGCACTTTTGAGTTTCTTTTGAGCATTTTGTATCAGCTTTTTTTTTATTCTGATAATTACTTTGAGATGGAAACTGCTGTTTTGTTTGCGCATCTATTTATTCATTCCTTTTTCATTTAATTCATATTTAGAAGTATGCGTCTATTGCAGCTGTTTATAGTAATGAGCTATCCATGCACTATCGACTAGTCTAATGGATATCTATATATAATATAATATACTAAAACGTTGAATTTATAACATTGGTTTTGATATTTTGTTTTTTCATAACTGGCGAGTGGTAAAGCCTGTAAACTTGTAAATTATTTTGACAAGACAAGTCTAATGTTATTCGGAAAACAGATACATTGCGTAAATAATACATACGTTTATTATTTAACTGTGCTAAATATACGCAGTGCTTCATCAAATTAAAAAATTGGTTGTCAAGGGGGGAGATGCACCACTTCTCTTACTGGTCTAAGCACAGCGCTTCTCAAGTCTCATGCATTTATTATAATATGATTTTTTTCCTAAAAAAAAATTATAATATGAATTTCGGCGCCACTTGTAAAAGACAAAACTATGAGAACCACACCTTTCTCATCTCCTCCGGTCTTGCTCCTTTGGTACCATCAAATGAAATGAAGAACATAGTGGAAATTTGATAGAAATTTAAATGGCAACATGACATCTGAGCTCCACTTAGAGAGAGAGAGAAAGATGGAAGGAGAAGATTATTCGAGGGCCCACATAGCCCATTGCCTGAGGCGATACATGGCTGTGAGACGAGACTCCGAAGCAGTTGCAACGGTAGGTGGTTGCAGTGTAACAGGTTTTCAACTGGTAGAAGGAATCCATCAACTTGCGACCGGTCTACTGGAGGCCGGTGTATGCCGGAATGATGTTGTTGCAATTGCGGCCTTAAACAGGTACGCATCGTTCCTTGCTGCTGTAGCTGTTGATGTTATTTCGATGTTTAGAGCACTGCAGAGTAAACCTCTTATGAGGTCTTTAAGTTACAATAGTTTTAACTTTTAATTTTAATTTTTTTTTTGAAATTTTAACTTTTATTGAAAGTTTGAAACAAAGGAGCTGGTCGGTAACAAGAGATTAAGCTTCCTTAACCAAACAGCCCCAAAGTGATTAATTTCTTTGCGTTACGGTAATGCAACAATATCTTGTAAATTTTAAATGACAACATTCATGAGATGAAACTTCCAATTTTAAATTAAGACAACTTTTTATGGGTTTTAAAAATAATATTGTGAAAGAAAAACAACAATCAATTGGGAAAACAAACCATAATTAACAAAATTCTTTTTGTATACAGTTACTACTATATAGAGTTGTTCCTAGCAGCAACATACATCGGCGCAATTGTTGCACCTCTCAACCATCGCTGGGTTTTGTCTTTCTCATTCTTTTTTTGAGGGATGCTTCGGTGGACACAAGGACCTATTTGTAAAATGAACATATTTTCATTTTCAAAGTTCAAACAGTCGATCCGACCGTTCAACATTATCTCCATATTAAAATGTACTTGGAGGTCAAATTTTACATTTTTTTGAATTTTTTTACTATTTATTAAGATGGTTACAAAATCGCTGTTTTTCAATGGTCTGAAAACAACGATTTTGTAACCATCTTAATAAATAGTAAAAAAATTCAAAAAATGTAAAATTTGACCTCCAAGTACATTTTAATATGGAGATAATGTTGAACGGTCGGATCGACTGTTTGAACTATGAAAATGAAAATATGTTCATTTTACAAATAGGTCCTTATGTTCACCGAAGCAAATGCCTCTTTTTTTTTTTGTCTTTTATTTTATCCATATACTTGAGAAAAAAATACTATCTTTCTTTTATACTTGTAAAAAAATTAAATCAAATTTTATATTGTCCAAAAACTAAGAATAATTTATTTGCCCTTTTGTCTTAAAAGTTAAAACTCATCTTAATTTTAGAATGGAACATAATATATGTTTATTTGGATTACAAGCATAATTTTTTTTTTTTTTCAAAAAGTCTATAGTGAAAATAAAGAAGATAAATATTTTTCCTATGGTAGTAGGAGCATGCAGATTAAGTTTTTCTAAGCCTTTCTATTATTTAAAATGCATATATCTTTGTAACTACAGAGCTTTGAGGAGGCAAGAGTAGCCATTGATCTTGTACAACCTAAAATGGTAGCCGTTGATACAAGTCTCGTCTCTTGGGCCCAAGAGATAAAAAATATAAAAAGTTTACCATCTCTCCCGCTTTTTCTACTCCTCGGCGATCCTCTGCTTAGCTTGAGAAGCAATTTTCCTTGTAATCTTTCTAAACTTAGCATTGTACATTCTAAAAATTCTGTCTTTTTCAGATTAGTAGGTTATGGTTGAAACACTTCATATTTACTATATATGAAGAGGAGTGAGGCTACGGTACTATGCATAGCACGGTTTGTTCCGTGCTACGGCTCAATATTTGAGTGTTCAAAATCCTAATGGTCGATCCAAAAACATTGTTTTAAAATTACTTGATCTGAAAATTCTGAACCATCCAAAAACAGTGATTTTCTACCTATCTAAAAAAATAGTAAAAAAAATTCAAAAATATGTAAAATTTGGTTTGCAAGTACATATTCATTTATAATCATGTTGAATGGTTTGGATCGACCGTTAGGATTTTGAAAACTCAAATATTGAGCCGTAGCATGGACCAATCCGTGCTATGCATAGTACTGTAGCCTCACTCATATGAAGAGCTAATATGCAAGTACCCACCATCTAAGGTTATTACTAAACTGGTTGAACAAAGGGAATTTTTTAAAATTTAGAGAACATGCATGCCGAATTTGACACATATATATAAATGCATTATCCGTAAAATATATTAATTTGAACAATTTATATTTGTTGTTTGAAATCCAATCAAATAGATATTGAGATCAATCTCACCAATCACCTCAGTAAACTTGAGTTCACGCTAAGTTCACTCCAATAAAAATTATAATTTTTTTTTTGTGCCATTGCAGTTTTATCAATTGAGGAAATAAAAAAGAGTAAAAGATGCTTAGCCCTAGGCGAGCCTGTTACAGGAACAAACGAACTAGCTCTAATATGTTTCACATCTGGTAACATTTTAGTTTCTAGAGAATACTTCTTTCAATCTTATAAATCATTGATGAACTATGAACAGTTCTTATTGTAGTTGTTTCATGTTTCATCAGAAAAAGAAATAAAGAGATTAAAAGAAAATGCTTTGTTTCATTTTTATGCTGACAGGCCCCTAGAAAAAAAAAAAAAACAAATAGTGGAACCAAAAGAAAAAGTAGATTGTTGTCAGGAATTTACATTCTTATTTATATACTGCTGATGTTCAACTAGTTGTTTGAATCTGAAGTCGAATGCTGTGCAATTGTAGGAACTACTGGAAAACCGAAGGGGGTGGCTATAAGCCATACATCATTAATCACCCAATCTCTCGCAAAAATAGCAATTGTTGGCTATGCTGAAACTGATGTATGATTTCAAAGCAATGTATATTAACGGTACTTAATGTATTGATGTGTTCTTTTCTATCACTAGCTATGTTAATTAGTTGACTATTAGAGAAGAGTAAAACTGATCCCTAAAAGCATTAAGTATGATTGTCACCCATCCTTCATTTTAGTTCCTTGTACATTATTGCCATTAATAAAAAAAAACGATATTATTGCCAATGGCGAGTAACAAAGAGATTTTCAAATACTTAAACCTGAAATCAGTGGTACTAATGTTGAGACCTGAAGAAAGAACTAGCAAAATACAGATTCCAACCCCCTCCCCAACTCAATCACAATAAAAGAAAAGAAAAAGAAAAAGAAAAAGAAGAGAACATACTGGTACTAGTACAGACTTGAATTGATATCATCCATGCGATTGAACATATAGCATTTCTTATTCATTTCAGGTATACTTACATACAGCTCCATTGTGCCATATAGGAGGAATATCTTCATTTTTAGCCGTGTTAATGGCCGGTGGATGCCATGTCGTGACACCGAAATTTGATTCAAATTTAGCTTTCCGAGCTATTCTGGAATTTAAAGTGACATCTTTCATAACCGTCCCAGCCATCATGTCTGATTTAGTATCGTACTCGATGTATGAAACTCTCCTCCATAAAGAGATTTTTTTTTTTTTACAAACTGTTGAGGTCATGAATTTGCAACTGTGCCCTAAGAAAGCTTCAAGAGTTCTTTACTTGCACTGCTATTGGCATTTTCTTTGGCTATATAATGGGAGGAAAAAATATAACAGAATATCAAGTTTCTTATTTTGTAGTAGAATACTGATTCCATGGGGGGTAAAAGGGAAACATCACCTCTCTGTAAGATTTTTGCATGACAAAGATAAGTTAAAAATGTCTGATTTCGCTTATCAGGAAGGGAAATAAATTGGGCAGTAGCAAAAGCGTGAAAAAAATACTTAATGGCGGTGGAAGCCTGTCAGAAGATTTAATTAAAGAGGCTACTGTATTATTTCCTAATGCTACTATATTTTCAGCTTATGGTATGAACTCATCCGTTTTTTTCGAGGTTTCTGTCTTTGTGTTCTTTATAAAAGGATTTGTTGTTATCAACTCAACTTTATCACTTCTTTGCAATTATATGTACAGGCATGACCGAGGCTTGTTCTTCTCTCACATTCATGACCCTTTGTGACCCCAAAATTAGAAAATCTCAAGACACCCCCCTGCAAAAATCCCTAACTCAATCCAAACACCTCCAAATGGGAAAACATGTCGGCAAACCGGGACCACACATCGAGATATGCATAAGCACCTGCAACAGTAATTCCAACAATGTACCATCAATTGGTAGAATATTGACTAGAGGCTTGCATGTGATGGCTGGGTATTGGAGTGGAAATAAAACAATTTGTACAGGTAGGATTGAAAAAGGTTGGTTTGATACAGGCGATAATGGATGGATTGATGAGAATGGTGATCTATGGTTAATGGGAAGGGAAAAGGATCGAATCAAGAGTGGTGGAGAGAATGTTTACCCTGAAGAGGTACGAGTTGAGAATCTGGCACTGGCATGATACTGCACATACCAGTATTATAAGTGTTTCTTTTTCTCCATATTTTCCTTTTTCTGGTTTTATGGATGAACTGAATTATGTATTTTCTTGGTTTATGCATGAATTGAGTCTACATAATTTGATCATACTTAAAAGTTAGAATTATGTATATAATTGATAAATTATAGACACTTCTAATTGAGAAATATTGTTATATTAACAGCACCAGTCAAGAGCACTCTTATTTTTGCAAAAACTCTTGTACAGAAGATTGATATTCTTTTTTATAATTACTTTCTTGTTTGAATAATGTGCTTGTTTAGGTGGAGTCTACACTGTCCCAGCATCCTGCAGTTGCTAAAGTGCTGGTTGTTGGCATACCCGATACCCGCTTGTCAGAGAAAGTAGTGGCTTGCCTAATAATTAAATATAAATGGAAGTGGGTGAATGCAAAACCCAATAGTCTATTATTGCAAGATGAAGTTTCAGATGAGGCACTTAGATATCATTGCATAGAGAGAAACCTGACTCGGTACTTCGTTGCTATCAATTCTCTTTTCAAATTCTCACCTATGCCGATCAATTTATAATGGAGCACTACCTATAAAGAGTTTATTCTAATCTTTGCTGATTCATCTCTCTCTCTCTCCCCCTCTCCCTCTGAGTTTTCACAGATTCAAGATTCCAAAGAAGTTTCTTGTATGGAGTAAACCATTTCCTGTGACAAGCACAGGGAAAATTATGAGAGATGCTGTCAGAAGAGAAGTAATGGCCACCTTGCAGTTGCAGAGTAATTTGTGAAAACAATTTTGATTACTGGACCTTCCTGATTGAGAGCCTCATAAATTTGGGCTTTTGAGACAAAAAGTTGCACATAAATCGTTAATTTTTTTTTTTTAACTTTGTTATGCAATTTCTATTTGTAATGTAAAGCAAGAAAGAGTGAATAAAAACTATTTCCCATCATCACTTTCGAGTCACATTGAACCTTTTAGTGGGAAACAAGTTGGTACAATAAATTTTACCAATCATGATTACTTTCTGTCTTTACTCAATTAAGCCAAAAGATAGATCAAGGTAAAATTTTATAAAATTGCTACACATTACCAAGTATTTCCCTATAATCACTACATACACTCTTCAGATTATCCAAAAGAACACGAATAAGACATATCAGATCCTGTTACTAAAATGTTTTTCATACCACAATTTCTCTTTTGCCTAAATATTTCAAGATAGTATTCTGTTATAAGCAAAGCACGCACATTCAAAATCTTTGAATTTCCATGATCATTTTGTACAGCATCAAGAGGCCTAAAAAATTGAATACACAAAAATTTATCCATTGTAATAAAAGTTGGTGCATTGTTTTTTGACCTTCTGAGCTTGTATAACATATTCTAAAAAATTCAAAGATTTTGGACATGCACTAATCACTTGTGGCATGGGACAAGATCAACCTTTTGAATTTATTGTTTGGGCTTAAGAATTTAAACATTAAAGCAGAATAGGACTTGTGGCAACTTCTAGCAAGAAAAGACATTTAATGACAGAATACACAAATTAGAAACAATTTATATATCTATGCTTCATATCGAACTTGGTGAACACCTTTTGTTTTAATTTATAAGAACTCTTTATGTTAATTTTACATTGAATCATTCTCCCAAACAACCGCAATAAGCCAACAATGCAGCACAATTCAAGTATTACATCTCATGTAGTTGCACCTGTGCCAAGCCAACAATGCAGCACCTACTGCTGGCTCAACCTGCACCATACACAGTTCAAGTATTACATCTCAGATAGTTAGTTGTATAGTCTTGTACTGCATGTGTTTTGTTAATGCCATTGTGCAGTCAGTGTTTTTTTTACCTTAGTGCTCTGATGTTAGCACAATACTTACTTTTAAACTGGTTATTGTATTTATATGGTTTTATTACCAATGGGATCAGTGACCCACTGAGGTCACTATTTAAAAAAAAAAATTACAACTCAGATTAAGTATGCTAGCATGATGTAACAGAATGAACCATGAAGAATATCCTAATGCTGTAATTAACGCCTAAAAAATTCAATGTTTGCAACCATCAGGACCTGACTTAAGCTACTACCGGTTACTATATGGGCTTGCGCAGGTCATATGGTTCCACTATGGATTTTTTAGTGAAAACCATTCCAAGAGAAGAAACTGCAAGGAAAAAAGAACAAAAACATTAATTTAGGACCTCTGGATGGATAGGATCTACACCCGGGTAGACCTTGGAGACGCATTTGATAACCTCCCTTCCAATGTCCCATTTCTTATTGGACTCCAGCACTCCTCCCACCATCACCAGAGGAAATCGCCCCTTCCCATCTGCAATTATTTGCAAAAATAGACAATTCTAGAATTCTCTCTTCCAATGTGTGTAGCTTAACTAGTCCTGAGTTACTGGTTACAACTTACGTTAGCATTCGATCAGTGTAGCTATCAAGTGAAACAAACAAGTATTCTCTCTTTTGCCTGTAGGGTGATTCCCTCAAAAAATTTAAGATCAAACTTAACTATTTGCTCAAATGGAATCTCATTTCTTTAGAATTTAACTAACTTCAGTTATTTAGTTTCTTCTTTAAGTATGTAAAATCTATATTATCATTGTTGGCATCTTCATATAAATCAATAAGAAAGGTTATAAGTACACCTTCACCACAGAGTTGGAGCCGTCTAACAACAGCAGTAACACTCTCAGCAAGCTCGTGAACTGACTCGTGTAGAATTTTGTTAGCCACCTCATCACCCTCTATGGCGGATGACACCACTACTGGTACCAGAGCTGCTATGCGTGCCCATGATGCATCTGCATATGTCCACCTGTGTCCAAAAGATAATAATATGATGGATAAAAATAGAGAAATCAGTAGTTGTCCTGTCAGGGTTAGGGTTTGGACTTAGCCACGACTAGTACCAGCTCAGTTGTACCTAATATAATAGAAGAAATCAGATCATGTTCAAAGAAAATAGAAGTGTAAAGAACATAAACCATAAAAGACAAAGATTTAGTGTTACCCATTCCAGTACCATCAGTCCAAATCAACAGGACATGTCAGGTATATGGCATGCCTTGTCTATCTGACTACCTCTCTTTCTCTCTAACCAAAGGGGATAAAAGAGCAAAAAGATATGTATTATATGAAATGAAAAGGAAAAGAAAGATACCCAATTAATTCATCTGGAGAAGAGAGCTGGAGCTCCTTAAGGATGTTATCTGTGAGACTGGTTAGTGGGCCACGACCGTCATGAGCTTTTATGACGGCTGTCAAGGCTTGAGAAGCAATGCCATGCCCACTGCAAAATGCAAACATCTAGTATCATCAGCATGCACCTCAAAACCAGAATAGTAGGTCCAAGTTTTTTTTTTTTCTTGTAGACAATTAAATTAATTTTCTAATAGTAAAACAATTAGCTGGAACAGAATCCTGTATCGCTGAGCTCTCTTACTGAAAGACTGGTCAAATTTACCTAATTTTAGACAGTATGACAATCCTTGGTAGCTCTATCACTGCATCTGTATGAAACATTCAGTAGAGCATCATTCTAAAATTGTTAGGTACCTGTACCTGTATTATATCAGACTAGAAAACATAAATGACTCAAAGAGAAACTACCTTCCCCAGTCACCTAAGATAGGCCCCGCACCAGCAGCTCTAGCTTCTCTGCCCTTGTTATTGATACCATATGCAATGGAACCTGTACCGGCTATAAGAACACAACCATGTAGCTTTCCCCTTGTACCACTCGCTAAAGCTGCCACAGCATCATTCTCTACATAGAGCTTCACATGACTCGGGAACTTTCCTCTGTTAAGCAAAATATTAGAGGTGCCCATTTTACCCAATTATCCAGTCAATTAAGGTAGGTATCCTTCCAAGAGTATGTCGAGATAAGATAATGGGGATATCAAATATGTATGGATCTGGTAGATTTTAAACTGAAAGTGTACTGGATATGAACAAACACCGGATAAAAAGTAACTAAGTAAACATATGTTCTAAACAGTTAAGTAGTTTTTTTTTTTTCAGAAAAGAAATACAATATCACCCACTGCTAATGAAAAATGCAATCACGCATACCACTACTTATCTGCCCAGTAATATCTAAATCCAAATTTCATTATTTATAAAGAAACAATTTATTTATGATTGGTGTATTGAAGTGCCTAAACAAGAATTCAGAAGAAATTAGGGTCTGGACATGGACCAGACTTGACCACTTAAGGGCACCCGAGTACATGGATCCTATCTATATCCAGATCTGGCCTATGTAAACAGTGCATATGGGACATTTGAACCCAATGTATGGTGTGGGTATGAGTATAGTGGTACCCCAACAGACCTGATACACACCTATAAAATAAATGTATGATCTAAAATTTATACGGTATGAGATTTATAATTTCCGACATAGAAACAGTGCTGTTACAATGAGGAGAACTCTAGGACTTGTTTCTTTGATATTTTAAATCTGTGAAGAGCTTACTACAGTCTAAGCTAAGCCCTAGTTTAACCAAAATAAAAAACAAAACTGAATTGTTCTTGTAGTTGACGCTTACAAGTGTGCCAGCAGATACGGGTTATAATATTCAAGTCTTAAATCCTACTTTGCCGAAACTAGTCTAAAATTAGAAACCAAAATATTATTATAACAAAAACTTTACCTCAACCAATCAAGAAGCCGCTTTTGATCAGTTGGATGGTTTACACCAGAGACAGCTAAGCACACTGCCTGGACCTCAGAGCGGTCCTTTCCAGCCATTGACAGAGCCTCCCCCATAACATTGTCTAAGGTCTCCATGGCCAAATTCTCTGAAAGTTAAATGACAATTATAAATAAAGTTGATTACATTAAGAATATAAATACTAAATGACATACTCTAAGAGCTTAACCTTTTCTTTTCTGTTGGTTTGGTTGTGTAGTGTCAGTGTTTAAGCCAAGAAAAAAGAAATAGGTCCTAACAAAACCTGAATGGATTGGTGTCTGGTTCTGGCGAAAAGGTAAATTGAGCCCAAACAAAACTTACACAAAGGATTACTTGCACAACAGAGGGCTGCTTGAGTCAATTTGGCTTTACTGCTCAATAACTCAATTGATTTACAATTAGAGCCAACATGGCCAGCTCTACTGTATCTGTATTGTGGTAAATTACTATTTAGGTGTCTTGGTACCATGCAGTACCAGCCAAGGACCCGGCATGTATCAGTGAAATCCAGTCCTTGTATGCATTATAATGTGTGCCCGATTTACAGTGTGTTTGTGTGTGCGCGCAAGAGAGAGAGAGAGAGAGAGGGACTTACCACCGACTGAGTTATGGTTAGAGCAGCCGGCAACAGCTCGAGAGAGGCACTTGACCGGTTCAGTATATCCATGGGGAAGACATACGCACACTGTACTTGTGGTCCCACCATCCACACCAAGCACAACTCCCGAATCTTCCCCTTTGATCCGACCGTTCGAGTGGTTATCCATCTAAATTCAATCTTCCTGCAGGATCTCGCCACAAAAATGCACGATTAGGAATGGTGGACGCGGATGATTGGCTGTTGCGTCTCACCCAAGTCAGAAAATTCTTTTGATAATAGTTGAAGCCAGAAATTAGAATCTTCCTTGGAGGTGGAGGTTCCTTTTTAGCAAATTCTTCTTCTTCTTCAAGGGCCTTTTGCCAAACCAAAACAGAAGAAAGAAAATATCAAGCGAGGGTATTTTATTGCATTGAACATGAGATTCGAAAGCATGGATGTCTCTAACGGAAAAATATATTTTTATGTATATCTCGTCTATCTCAATGCGTGAACGGGGATTATCGGATTGAACTGAGATCTGGAGCGCACAGTTGAGAGAGAGAGAGAGTTGATTCACCTGAATACAGATTTTCTTTTTACGAAACCTGAATAAAAGATTCGATAATTGAGCGCGGACTGCGGGGTGACAGCTTCCAAGATTGAGTACGCTAAAACGACAAAAAAAAAAAAAAAAATTGAAGAAGCAGGTATGGATGCTTTCGTTGCGGAAATTTTTTTAGAGACTATGGACTGGGGCTGGACAAAATTAGTCGAATTCGTAACTCGTTCGTTTATAGCTCGCTTTAACTCGCTCATTTTCAACTCGAGTTGACTGACTCGTTTAATAAATGAGCTGAGTTTGAGCTCACTCAAACTCGCTCATTTATAACTCGAGTTACACAGTATTGATCACAATAAATCTCAAAAATCCAGAACCTGTAACAAAACCCAAATCCCTCAGACCCGATTACCTGAAGTTCCAAACCTAAGTCCTACTCCCGTCCCACGAGTTGGTTAAATGAGTTATAAACGAGTTGTGAGCCAACTCGAGTTGATAATGAGCTGAGTTCGAGTTGGCTCTACAGCTCGTGATTACCATCCCAACTTGAGTTGACTCGCTCGTTTATTTAATGAGAGCTGAGTTCGAGTTGGAGGTAACTCGCTCAAACTCGGCTCATTTACAGCCCTAAGTATGGATAAATAAAAAGATTTTATCGAACCAACTTAATTGTTTTTTATTTTTACAAAAATTATAAGAACCGAGATGATATCTCGGTATGAATTTTTTTTTCTCGTACCGAATTGTCATTTTAGTTTGAGGTATTTTTACAAGTTTTACACCAATAACTACATTTTTTCTCGAAATCTGTGAAAACAGCTCGGACCGAAAAAACCAGTCCGAAAAAAAAAAAACACTTCAGACCGAAATGATATCTCAGTTCTTTTAATTTTTTTAAAAACCAAAGCAATCAAATTGGTTTAGTAATTTTTTTTTAATTTATTGTTTCTAAAATAATTCCTTCGTTACGAGTTGCAACACTGACACAGGGGATTCTCTAACCTCTCTGTCACGCATGGTCCAAGGAGTGCGTATCCTCTGAGATATCTCAACTTTTGCGTGACTGACGTGTACGGTGTCTTTTCGGGAATAACGAGGGAGTTGTATTATTTTTGCTTTGATATTCGTGCAAAATGTATTTTAACGGTTAAGATTTTCCAAATAAACACTCATAAGTTTGAGATATCTCAGAGAATCTGAATTTTGGTCCAAGGGAGTACAGATCCAGTGCGGTACCCTACCGTGTATAGTGAGATTTGCATCGTCCGTTTTAATCAGGCACATATCTCAAAGCAGGACACTGCTTGCACGAATCTCAAAGCGTGACATGCCAAAAAAACAGAGAATCCGTCCGATCCGTTCAACTCAACGGTGTTATGCCAAAAAACGTAGGTGATGTGTCCAAAACTCCAAATATATTGACACGATTTAATACATCACTAGTAAGGCACATGCTAATACAGCACGTATTAAGTAACGCGACTAACGACACAGTTTACACGGATTAATTTGCTCAGTTTGAACTCAAATTACACGAATTAATATTAGAGGAGTCAGACTTACAAATTATGGAGATCAAACATGTATGAGAGTTGATTATATAAAAATTTTCATGTTACAAATAAGAATCAATTTTACAGTATTCATAATATTTTACTCTAAATTATATAGAAAATCCAGTATAAATACAAAAAAATTAAAAATAAATGAGGGTCAATTGACCCCCATTCTTTGAACATCCCTCCGCTCCTGTCAGATATAGTATGGGGAGCACCTACCTGTCCCCCTGTAACAATCTCCTATTATGTCCCCCAAGACATTAACTACTTGAGGACTGTCTAATATTGAAATTCTAGAGTTACATCTCAAGTGCGGTCTGCGTCTGGTATCATTTTTTGTACTAATGCTCAATTATATAGTTTATTCTTACTCGTGTTTAATTGTTTATATATAGATTATTATTAATCCAAACATGTAGGAACTGCCAGCAGCAGTTTTGCTGCTAGAACTCCAGTCTTTGAGGACATAACAGTTCTCACTGTTTCCATTTGTTCGTATTCATTTTTACAAATGAAAACCTAGATCATAAAGAGGTGTCCACAGTTGACTAAGCTTGTAATAGTACAACATGAGAACTGTGTAAGTTCTTAATTTTTTTAAATATTAATTAGTTATTAATTATTTATATTTTGTAAGATCTATTTGTTTTTAATTATTGGTTCATTATTTGTTGTAGCTACGTGTTGATCTGGAACTTGATCATATGTATGGAAACCGGTAGGTTGAACCTTCGCCAAGAAGAAATCTCAAGATGGTTGAGTTCAAATATTGGAGGTTTAACACCCCTGGTAGAACGAGTGGTACATTATCTAATGCTTCGTATAGGTGAACTGCAAAATTTTAGGAACTATCATGCAATTAATAGTTATCGTAATATTGTACACCGAATGCATGATTTAGAACCGAGTTACAGTGGGTGGGATTGGACAATTTTATACTGGTTAGCCGCTCCAGATGCAGTAGATCCCTGGAATCCTAATGCCGTGTATGCATGATATATGTAAGTTTATCATTCATGCATAAAACGCTTATTTACAACTTAATTATACATTTATATTGATGATAAAACAAAACATGTAATGTATATTGCAAACTATTTTTTTTACATATCACAATTATAAAATGGTAAAGATAATATGCGTTTGCTTAGTACAAAATATTTTATCTAATCATAATTTTATTAAGAGTAGGGTTAAAATGCATCATTGGTTTTGTGCTCCAATTATGCTCCACATTCTTATTTTCATTTTCAAAGTCTGAACAGTCGATCCGAACCGTTCACCATGATCTTTGTATTAAAATGTGCTTGGAGACCAAATTTTATATTTTTTTTTAAAAAGTTACTAATTTTTTAGATAGGTACAAGATCACTGTTTTCAGAAGATTATGGACCATCCAAAATAGTGATTTTGTACATATCTAAAAATATAGTAAAAATATTTCAAAAATATAAAATTTTGTCTCCAAGCACATTTTAATATGAATATCATATTGAGCAGTTCGGATTGATTATTCGAACTTTGAAAATGGAGAAAAAGATGTTGAGCACGATTGGAGCACAAAACTAATGTTGCATTTTAACACTGCTCTTTTATCAATATGACTTTAGTATGATATACTTCTTTATGTTTACATAATGATATGGAACTTGTCCATACATTGCTTATTTGATAAAAAAAAATCATAATATATGTAGGAAAGAAAATGATTTCTATAGTTTTTCATCTGTTTTGTATGTTGAATTTCGACTTAAATAAACTAATTTTATCAGGTGTTCGATACAAAATTTCTATACAAAAAGTTTATATATTTTTATTTATTTATACATCTGTCGCTTCTATTAGTTTTTCTCAACTAAATGTCTTTACAAGATTGTTGTTTCAAATAGCCTGTTTTATTTCACAGATTTTAGATTTTATTTTTTCAATTTTAAATGTATAAAAAAATTATATTTATTTAGTTAAAATCTTATGCACAATATTTAAAATATCTGAACTATGTAATTAATTATATAAAAATTATAATTTTTTTCCAGATTAAACCCGTAGGCAATAAAAATCCTTAAATTAATATGACGACAACGCGGCTTCGAAATTGATTGGGGGTTACATGGTAAGGTATCTTTAATTTTCTTTTTCTTTTTTTTTTGCTAAAAAAGTAATTGCTGTTTTTATTATTTTAAAAATTACACCGGCACCGCACCGCATCCATATACTCTGCATTAACGCACCGTCTGAGTTGATTGTTTCGGCCGTGTGATCAGAATTCGGACCAATCCGGCCCAAGTCTATAAAGCACGGGACTTTAATATTAGTGCGGATTGAAATCAGACGGTGGAGATCTTAACTCAAAATTTGAGTTAACTCGGAGGATTCGAATTCCATGGCACCAGGCACCTTCCCTAATAACTACCTCGTCTCCAACCTCTGACGATGACCAAACCAACGCATCCCACCTCCACCAAAAAAAGAAAATTCAATTCAAAACACGAGAAAAAAAAAATGATTACAAACAGTGAATTTTTAAAAAAATAAAGCACTACTATGCTCAAATCTCGCCTTCATTACCCTCTGCTTCCTGACCTCTCTTTCTCCTCCAATGGCGGCGGTCTCCCCTTCTTCCTCCCCTCCTTCCTCTCCTAGGCCTCCCCGCCGCCGCCGCCTCGAAACTGGCGAGGTTCGCCGGAAATCCTACCTTTTTGACGGGCTCGGCGCCTTCTCCGCCACCTCCTGGTCTCCCTCAAACCGTAGCACTGACCCCACCCCTTTCTCATGGCACCACGTTGAACTCCCTAAAGGCGGGCCATACAAGCTGACACACTATGCCCAATCGCTGATCGAGCTTCTCTCCCCTCCGTTGAAGCTCTATGAGATTCTTGATCTCGCATCCAATGGTCCATATTGCGCACAACAGCTGGATGGCACCTTGATCTTTCGTGTGAATTCCGGGGGACCAATTGCCAGCGAGTGCGCAATTCGGTTAGCAGTTCGGGTTACAGAGAACTCGGTCATTACAGTCTCTGTTGGGCGGGTCCCACGGCTCGGGTTCTCAGACCAGAATGGACCTGGTTCGTTGTTAACCGAGATACCAACTGTTGAAGGGGAGAAAGAAGGAAGAGTGGTAATAGCAGAACATGTATTAGAGGATCTATTGTTGATGAACCACTCAGAAGAGGCTGATAATCCAGTACCAACACGAATTTCGGGTTTAGTTGTGCATATAATAGATACCCATGTCGACCAGCTGCATGATATTGTGACCAGATTTGAGATGGAATTGGATGCAGTCGAGCTTCAATTGGATAAAGGTGTGTACTTTCCTGTTTAATCTGTTTCAGATGGTCCATTTTTAAAATTGGTTGAATTCGCTCAATTCGTTGAAGTTGGATTGTTGGAATGAGTATAAAATTTATCCAACGTTTGAAATTGGAAAGTTGGGGATACAATATTGATTTGGGCTTCTTTTTGTGACGCCCTTGTAACAAAAATAGTACTATTTTTTTGCCCCTATATATAGGTGGTTATTTGCTGAGAAAACAGATGCTGGATGACAGGAGATTTCCCAAAATGCATCTTGACCTACAACGCCTTTTGCAAGTAATTTTCTCACATCTTTTGGATTGAATAAAAGTTACCACATCGCACTGGTCCATTAATCCTGTTTACATCGGTACCTTGTATATAACTAGCATGTTTATCAAATTGGTAAATGATAACTTGACAATACAAGAACCTTATTGTCAGCGCTACTATTACCCCATCCAGTACGGGGTTCGGTACTTCAGTATCTGTGCTGTTCAGTAAATTGGATACCATCACTTCATCCTCCTTATTTTGATCAGAAATAATCAAATTATCACACATAGATTAGACTTAATAAAGGGAATTTGGGCATTTTTGAAAGGAATGGAAGGAATATTGTAAATTATTGATATTTTGTAGAATAAGATGATATTTCCAAACTCAGCACGGCACACATGAAATTGTCTCATTCAGTAATTTCCGTTTGTAACTGTTTTCATTCATGATGTAAGGTTGTTTCTCATGGTGAACAAGTATTCCCTCGAGTAAAAGAGAAATGTGCGAGTAAAAGTTGGTTCGCTAGTGAAGATATATCTGCTCTAGAAGAACTTATCGGTCGATTGAGGAGGCTTAAGGAAAATCTAGGTTTTCTGACAAATAGAGTGGCAGCGCTTCAGGCTGGGCTTGACAGCTGGCAAGCTGAACAGATAAACCGAAAATTATATTATCTCTCCTTCCTCTCCATCATATTCCTTCCTCTATCCATTGTCACTGGGAGTAAGTATTCTTTGTTTGTTGTCCTATTTGTTAGCTTTGAACATGTCATGCAACTTTTAAGGAACTTGGAAAATACAATTGGGAGGTAATATTTAGCATATCTGCATTATTTTTTTTTCCAGGGATGCACTGCTTCCAGCATTTGTGCTTCCCTCATACCTTCAATTATTCAAAATACTGAATATTGCGATTTTAAAAAGATAATAGAGTAGATTGGCTAGATGTTAGCTTCATTAATTTGTATCTAAATATAATATATTACAACATTTTGGATCTGTTTCGTTGGTATCAAATCCATGACACTAATCAAAAGGGATCAAAATGTATTAACATTTTAAGCATGTGTAGAGAAATGATGGGATCACTTACTGTTATTTTGGTTTTTTGTTTGAGTTTAACGCATGGAGGCATATGATAACTGTACTACTTTCTATATATAAAAGACTTAAAAAAGAGAAAAAAGGTATTAACAGAGGAGACTTTATTGGTATCAACTTGAAATAATCTAGAAGCAAAATAATAAAGTAACTTTGTGTTTCTAAAAAATAAAATAAAATAATAATAAAGTAACTTTGGGAAATAATTTTCTTGAACTCTGACCACAGTGAGTATTTTTCAGAAATAATAGCATTGAAGGAGTATTAAATTTGAAGACATGAAAACACATGATAATTTGCTACAACTTTGATTAAAGTTGCTAATATTGCCTTTTTTTTTGCCCTTTGATTTAGTTTTTGGGATGAATGTGGGTGGTGTACCGTGGACCAACCAAAGAAACCCAGAATTAAAGGGTGGGTTTATGAAAGTAATGTTTTTATGCGCTGCGGTCGTGTTGCTTCTACTGCTGTGCTTCATGTTCCCTTCTATCTATGTTTGGTTTTTATCTTGGCGAACCAACTCCGCATTGAAGCGGAGTTCGTCTTTCAATAAAAGACCAAGGCGAAATGTTTTAAATGGAAATCTTAGAGGAGGCTATGTTCGTATTTGAAGAAGAAAAACAGCGTAAAGGTATCTTATGCATTTCATCCAATGGTTTCATGCATCATTTTCTTTAACATGAATTTTCTCTAAGAATGCGCTGATGAATGTTTGAAATTAAATTTATGCTTTAAGTAGTAAATAATAAGCTAGTTAAGTAGATAGATTAGTAGTTACATACATAAAATCTATCACGAGGTCAAAATAAACTATTCTCAGTTCTAACTTCTAAGTATATGGTTGGTCATGTGAATCTGGGGGAATAATCGCTTCTACTTCATAGGCAAGAGTGAAGCCATGGTATTGTGCATAGCGCACACTGGTTCGTACTTTGGATTAATGTCTCCGTTTACAAAGTCCAAATAGGTGATCTGAATCGTTCAACAGGATCACCATATGAAAATATTCTTGTAGATCAAATTTTACATTTTTTAGGAATTTTTAACTATTTTTTTAGATAGGTAAAATGTCACTTGATCTAAAGATTCTAGACCATTCAAAAATGATTTACTACCTATCTAAAAAATAGTAAAAGAGTCTTAAAAATGTAAAATTTAGACTGCAAGTACATTTTCATATGGAGATCATGTTGAACAGTGTAGATCGGTTTTAGATCAATTGTTTGGACTTTGTAAACGGAGATATTGATCCAAAGTACGGACCAACGTGTGTTATGCATAGTTACATAGCCTCACTCCATAGGCAAAATAGACTTTTAAGAATGAAAAGCTAACACAATAGTATGATACCAATACTCTGCCATTTCTATCTTTTCTCCATTTTGGCTTTCGCCATGTGCAAAAGAAGCATATTAGAGCTTAATTCTTAGGGTGAATATCTGAACTCTTTCCTTAATATTTGAAATCTTGCTTGTGCTTCAAAACATATATTAAGGAATGGCTTTCGGAAGCAACATGAAGTAATTTGGATAAATTTAATCTGCAGCAATATAACATGACTAATGGAGCCTGGAAATTTGTTTTCATATCAGTAGGATTAATTTGTATGAACACCTGACCTGTTTTGACCCAAGATAATCTATGTTAATCTTTATTTTGCTTTTGAAGACAACAAAATTGATTAGAAGGAATCTCACTAAAATAATAAACTTTCTACACCATTGTACGTGCAAAATAAAACATAATTTAATTCTTCTTATTGTCTATTGATACTTGCAGGAAAACATTGTATTTTGACCCCTGAGGCATTGTTGTTTTATACCAGCATTGCTCAGCGTGGGACGATATTTGGGAGCAGCAGAGAAATACAGTATTTTGTATCATAATTCTTTGCGACTCATTTTAAGTCTCAATCATTGGAAAGTTTGATATCTTTAGTTAGAATCCAGCTCATTGGCTGCCGTGTAACTTATGTACACTAGGTGTTTTTTATTCTTTTCTGTCCTGTGAATTATTAATTGTATTATGTTCATACATACCCTTGGGGGAAATAGTTTAGTTTTTATTATGGAGAATGGTGCTGTAGTCTAAAATCTTTTGGGTATGCTACATGTATACAGTAATATGTTTCGCAACTCGTACAACAGAAAAACTAGTGTTACGTTGAAATTTTTATATACTGCAGTCTCTTTGATAAAATGTCAAATGTTTAATAGTTAAAAAGTATTATTTTATAGTTGTAGAGACTTAAATTCGAATTTTATCTATCACATATTGAACATTTAAAATTTTAACCAAATCTCGAGATGTTCTAGTTCCAAAGCACATCCCAACACATATAATGTTACTATTTTCAGATTAATGCTATCCGGGTGCATCCAGTATCCCGTATTCTCTTCAATTAAAAACAAGACGAAATTTAACCCTTCGATCCGAAAGAAAATTTGTTACTGCAAATGTGAAACAGGATTGAGAAACGATTCAGCGATGTAAAATCTCCTCTCTTTCTTCCCTCCATTATGGCACATCCTGATAGAACAGGCATGTTTCGAGACTATTTCACAGAGAGTCCATTACTTCACCGGAGTTCGGGGGGGGGGGTGGCGCGGGAGCGGCGACATGGTCGTACAATCAAAATTGCAGGGAAGTAATACGGACATACACGAAAGGAAGAATGGAAACCTGAAATCTAAGAAGCCAACAATGTGACATGTTAAATTTTTTCAAATGAATTCCTCCTCATTCAATTTGTTCCAATCAATAAATTTTTGATTCAAAATCTATTTGGTTGAACTCTATCCCAATGAAATCAATTAAATTTTGTCAAGAATCTCAATGTGAAGTTCACTTGACATAGACATTGCCAAGCTATGACCTCTATAGCAAGTAGCACAAACAAAAACTTGATTCATATGTCTCGACACAGAGGTCAGTGACAGTGACTGTTCACTCCAACAATATCAGTTAAAAGTTTGAAACAAAAGAATTGATGGATGACAAAAACAAATTCAACTACTCTCTAAAGAAACATAACACAATGCACCTTCTCTCCTTTTTTCTAATGAACAAATAATGAAGAATACAACTGTAACATGTTCCCTGTTGTTAGCCTCTAACACCAAAAGTTTTCACTGAACCTGCTGTATATCGTTGACGCGTGTTAAAACAAGTTCATGCATAAGGAAAGTTGTTTGAAAAGTACAATTTTGTGGCATTGCAGGCTTATCAAATAGACCTAGCAACTTCTACATAAGAACCTAATGTTAAGGACATGAAAATATTTTGTTCCAAATAAACAGGCTTTGAAAAAAGGAGAAAATTGAGATGGGGCAGTAGCACAGTTGGCTAGGAGAAAAAGGCCTAGAACTGTGGTTACCCAAAGGTCGAGAGACCCCGCTCACGAAGATTTTCAAAAAAAAAAAGAAAAGAAAAAAGATAAACAGAGAAAATTGACCCAAATAATATTGAAGAGTACCTATAACTTTATCTGTTAAGTAGTTCCAGAAGCACCTCCAATAACACTTTTACCAGCAGCCATATTATCTGCCAAGAGTTGCACAAGTCATATAGACAAATGTTGTGCCCAAGAACTAGGTAAAATCTAACAACATTATGCAAGATGCTTATATATTGCTTGTATTTCAACTGATTACTAAGAAACTTTCTATAATTTTGTGAGCTGGTTTAAAATTATAATAAAAACCTATACGACATTCGCGGGTTATACTTATTGAAATTGGATGTTAACATGTAAAAATGATATCAGACAGGCAAATTGTAAGGTGTACCATGACCTCACTGGTATGGTACCAAAGTTCAAACGAGATAATGATAAATATTAGTACCTGTGGAGCCAGCAGAGACAATTTGATCTATTCTATCTATGCGCCTTTGTATGGATTTCAGAAGCATATTTAGCGATAGGACTCTCTTGCGAATCGATGAAATTTTAGCAGCTTGTTGCATAATCAGTGGTACTGGTGCATCTTCTAATAGTTTGTCCAACTCTTCAATTCTCAAAACAGAAGGAAACAAATGAATGAATATTCAAATTGATATCTTGGAAAAGCAGCACAAGTGCCAGCTGATAACCATTTTTGAAATTTGATTGGTAGAGCTGGTACAATACCAGACTCTTGAGGTAACAGTTTCCTAAGCAAGCAATTGGACAAGTAAAAGCCTAAACTAACTAACTCTCAAGTGTGAAAATAAGAGAAAATTTAACTCAATTTGTGAGAATTAGAGTAAACAAAACTCTCAAACCAGCACCAAACAGTGCAAGACCTGACTAGTATGGTGTTCAAATCTGGTATGTTAAGCCTCTAAGCATTCACTATCATTGATTCTAGAACTAGACGAAATATTGATTATTCAAAATAGTTTACTTATAAAAAAATTAGATAGAATTGCTAAAAGATACGATTGGACTGGGGAGAGAGAGAGAGAGAGAACGAAAACGATTGAACTGGAACAAGAATAGTCGAACCTAAAGTGATGCGATCAAGAGAAAGCGAGAGCTCCTCCTGGCTCCGACCAACGCAGCTTGATTTGGCGTCGAAGTCTCTGATCGCGCCACCGAGCACCGCCGCGATCGCCTCCGCAAGCGCATCGCAGCGCGCCTCTACACCGTCCGTCGATGTCCCTGCTTGATCTCCACCGTTCATCTGGAAGAGCTACCCATAAAAGATGCACCAAACTGGGACAAAATGATTTATTTCTAAAATTCTCCACACCCAATTCAAGGCCTGATTCAAGCCCAGTCCATCAGAGTACATTCGTATGGGCCTATCCATAAAAAAAGGTGCTAAACACGTGTATTGGTCAGGATGTAAACAGAGGCCCATTCTATATTGCATATTACGAAAATGCCCATACGGGTCGCTCTATATATAACCAAACCCTAGATCCCATAAACCACGAGCGCCGCCTAAGGAACAAGAGAGGCAGAGGTGAGATCGGAGAACACTACTTTCGCGCACGATGAGGGCTAAGGTGATATCTCTGAACTATTTGTTAGAAATAATCTTAGATTCAGTATTCATTTGTTCTTATACGGAGTAATCTGAATTATGTTTGAACTTTGAATTTTCTTATAGCTTATTTGTTCTAGTTCATTATATACGTAATTTCGTGAAATATTTTTCAGCTTTTTATCATTCATATCGGGGCTGAATCTTTTCAGTGCTGAATTTGTAGGATTTTGTATAAATAAATCACGAAAAAATATTTGATTTACAATCATTAGATATGTAATTTTTGGTGTTTTGTGAAATATTGCTTATTAAACACGATCCTCTCAATTTCTTTATTTGTGGTTATGTAAAAATGGATAAAGTCTCTAAAACCTCATTATTTGTACAGTCAATAGTTTTTTTTGTAGTTGATCAAAGATATATTGTAATTCTTTATATGTGTGATAAATATTCAATAAGTTTTTTTCACTCGTTATTCTGCATTTGCGATAAGTCTTAACTCTTGTTTAGAGACTAATTATCATAGATTTTGTAATGTATTATATCTTCGTAGAATATAATTGTTTGCTATTATTGTTCTCAACCTTACACTTGAAGTTGTCATAAAGTTAATTGAACAAGTGCATCCTGTGGTGCAATATTACAAGTAAAAAGTTCAAATTTTAGCAAATTTTAGTGAGAAGTGTTGTTGCATATGGGCATATTGATTGGTACGAGAATTAAGGAATGGGATATTTTGTGTTACATTTTATTGCTCAGTTTTGTAAGTTTTACTAATGGCTGAACTAGGATTTCCTTGCAGTGTGGGCAGTAATGAAGTCATTATTATTATTTAATCTAATTCAAGAGTTTGTTAAAATTAGGAGTTAATATAGAAATATTTGGGAGCTAAACAGGGTCAATTGACCCCATAAGCACTAGTGAAGTGTCATTAGAAGAGGTTTAACAGAATCCTGTGTATTAACTTCTCATGTTTCATTGGTGGGTCAATAGCAGTTGCTGTTCTTTGTTTGTATACAAGCTACTATGTCTTTGCATGCTTGAATTTAACTTTATTTTTTATATATAATTCCAGTGGAAGAAGAAGAGAATGAGGAGGTTGAAGAGGAAGCGCCGAAAGATGAGGCAGCGATCCAAGTAATCTAAAATAATTACTCAACAAGGTTTTAATTTTGTTTGCTGTTGGCCTCTTATGAACTATGTTAGTTTATGTTGCTTGAGACTTTGTAGGTCTTTTTTGTCGTATTTTAGTATTAATACTTGCTGAGGTTATTGTACTGCTGAATTTTGTTTTATTGCTATGTGGTGTTTAATATTTCTATTTCAACTTTTTAGTTACTGACAATGTTTTTGAATTAGCTGAACAACTGAATTTTGATTTAGTTGAAGTGATCAGTGATGTGCTCCTAAAGTTATCATTATTAAAAGTTGCTTTCTTAATAATTGATGTAGTTTTAGGTTTTCAGCTAATCCTCTTACGGATTTAGGTCTTGTTAGTTTGGGTTTGAACCGGGCTTGTTTACCGATATTGGTACTTTGTATGATATTAACAATGTTGGGGTGGGTGGGTACTGGGTAGATGGACGGGTAATATCTGTTTCTTCTGCATCTTTATCTGTATAATAATTTGTTATTTGCATCCGTATAAGATGATGTAGGTATAGATAGGGGTTTCAAAATTTTATATTCCTCTAGTTTCTATTCAAATTAGTAGAATGTTTATTTGTGCATTAAGTTCTAGTTTCTTATCCTTTCTGTGTGAACTATAAATGGCTATATCTGAAACATCAAGTCCTTTGCCTAATTTACAGTTGGGTTGTATATAATGTATATCTATTATTTACTATGCTTTAGAATTGTTATTTTTTATCATGTGCTTAGTATGACATTGGTGTCATATGACACACACTAATTCTAAAATTTATTGAATAGATTTTAAACAATAAATTCAAACTGTTGAAACCGATTTACAATAACAATAATGTGTTGATATGCAAAATTTATATTTTTTTGAATTATTTTAGTATTAAATCATGCGGTTGAAAATATTGAAAAATAAAAGTATTAAAATTAATTTAAAAACTTATATATTTGACCGTTTGATTTGATACTAAAAAAATTCGAAAAATTATAAATTTTGTATATAAACGCACAACTAATGAAGTAGATCGGTTTGAACTGTTTTGATCCATTGTTTGAAATCGATTTGATAGATTTGGAGTTGATGGTATATAAGCTGAAATGATAATTATACGCTACATGCCTACCAAGAGCAATTAAAATATGCACTACAGCATCAGAGTAATTTAATTTCCGTCTGATATGAACTGTCTCAAAGGAAATGTATACCTCTGTATAATGTTAAAATACGAGCAGCATTCAATACATGTCATGCCGTCATGATGCCAAATATATTTTGTTACTATAATTCCCAAAAGAAATGCAGAGAGTGTGATTTTCATAACCTATTTATCCGTGAAGCTTGGACTGCTCTTTCTCCGGAATCAGAATATTACTTCGCAAATGTCATTTTGCTAACGATGATTAATGATGATTGATAGCCAACTAATTTCTCGACATCACATTGCATGCTTGGTGAAGTAATTATTTTTTTGAAGGTTAATATGTTAATTAAGGTTAATCAAGCAATCATTCTTTTTGAAATTACATGCAATTTTCCTACAGTCCTAGTTAGTAGTTTTTACTAGACGAAAAACTTTTTTCATTAATAGTCCTTACTATTTATTTATTCATATAATTACACGGGATAGTCAATATTAAAAAAAGATGGCTAAGCTACTCCTACGATTCAAAATTTTAATTATGCATATAGAAATTTAATTAATTTTATCTTTTAAAAAAAAATTATATAGTCCAACCACTTTTAATAAATAACAAATGTTTAGTTGTAGCGTAGTAGTTAAAGTTTTATTTTGTAGTTGAGAAGTCTTGAATTCAAATCTCACTTACTACAATTGTGCATTTTAATTTTCAGCTACCTCTATTAAAATTTTCTAGTTCCGCCCCTGAGCAGAGATGATATACAAGATTAAAGGCATCTTGTATACCTGAGAAGAAAATAATATGTTATTATAGTTGGCTGCAATTAGGTAAGAAATGAATTGGGAAATTTTTAATTGAAATAGAAAAAAATTGAAAACATTAAGCGATAAGAATAAGGCTATCTAGTATTTCTTTTGACAAGGAAAACTGCAAGTATTGAATATTTCTAATTTTCAAAAGCACGTTTATCCTCACAGAACAAAGCGAAAAGTCCAATATTTTGCCTATTTATTTGTCATGAAATTTTTTTTACTTATTTTAGCATGTCAAATGTGAGCTTCATATCTAGAACTGTAAATCCATTAAACGTAGCAAATTTTTTGTTGAAAAATTTGTAATAAATAATATCCTATGCCAGGAACGGATTTAGGATTTTCATTAGGAGTAAAAAAAATAGCAAATCAGATTTAAATAGCTAACCGGGTTTAAACTCATTAACTTATTAGGTACTCTATAAAAAAGATGCTTTAACTTACACTTTTCAACTTTGATTTATATTTACGATACTCTAACTTATAATTCTAATTACTAATCATTATTCAAGAAATTTATTTTAATTTTAACTCTAAATTCAACTCTTACAAGCCAGAAAATCCAAAAGGGGGCCAAAATATTTCAGAGGGGGGAAGTCAGTCGGAACGATAAATCTCCATTGAAACTCAAAATTTAGGAGGGGTCCTGATCTCATGTGGGTCCACCTGTGTCCTATACGAAAGTAGTGTAGAAACGAGCAAAGCTAGATTGTGTTATGCTCATCAAAGAATTTGTGTCCACTTCTGTCCTATAGGATTGTGATACAAGAAAAAAATTGTTTACTTGAAAGTTTATTTTATTAAAACAGAAAAAAATGTTTGTGATACAAGATAGGAATAAGAATATACATAGCAGGGGCGTACTACGTTCCCGAGAGAGAATTAGAAATTAATTAACAATTTTTCTTCAAGAGTATTTTTGTTATTCAACTAAACAAAAGAGGATGGAAAATGAAGACATTATCAATTTTTCTTTCTCCTCGTAATTTTTGTATCAAGGACTGGACTATAAAGTAAAAATAGTACAACTTCCTGGATCCGTATCCTCTCAGGAAACCTGACCGGAACGGACGGCTCAGATTTACTCTCAGCCGGTGATTACTCAGAATGGCTTAGGGCGGTATTATTTGTGCTTTGAGATGCGTGTCAATTTAAAAATCTGGACCGTCCGTTCCGGTCACAGGTACCTGGGAGGATGTGAATTCCAACTTCCTTGCCTCCGTGTTTTGCGCTGTTTCCTTTTCCATTGTCACTTACTCGTCCAGTCACCTTTACCTTGTTAAAATTCCCAGAAAGGTTTCTCTCAGAAATCTAAATTTCCCATTTGGAATTATTCGAATTGCTTCAATTAATGAACTCCTTATTCTCCAATTTAGTCGTAATGAACTCCTTATTCTCGCAAGTGTAGATCTTTATTCATTTATTGAACTGAGAAAGATCCCACTTTTCTATTTTGCTCCGCTCAAATTCCTGAAGCTCGCTTATTTTTTTCTCATGTCTACTTCCCCAGCGTCAATCTTTTATGTCATTTCAGATTCTCATAACTGAAACTGTCCATAAAGATATCAAAACTGTGCATTAACGAGTTCTCAATCTTCACGAAATGCAGTTGGAAGAACTAGATCATGCCTCTAGGGTTTCCTGAAGAAGTGGAATGATTCAGACTTCCTACTAGTTTAGGTCTGATGCCCCAAAAAGATTAGTGTAGTTCTCATTTTAATTTCATATTTTTCCAATGAGAAGGTGGAGATTATCCCATGTTCTACTTTTTGTTGGATCTCTATATCTCCTCATTCTCTCCTTTCAATTTCACAAATTCCTCGAGATTGCTGTCCAGATCAGTGGTGATGATACCTTCACTGGCCTAGACACTCCTGCAATCTCCACGGAACCGATGCACCGTAACACTTTACACCATAGGATACTAGAAGATACACGCAGCCTTGGTACACACCGCAATCACTTGTCTACAGTACATCTCCTACCTGTTAGACCTGTTTGGCACCATAACAAAAACACACAAAATGAAAGCTTAAATTTAACTGAACTTGAGAAAATGACTGAGGAGGCATGGATCCTTGGTCAAAAGGCATGGTTAGAAATAGGAAATTTCGAACTAAATGGTTCAAACTTCCACGACCAACTATCCAATTTGGGTAGACAAAATGACCCAAGCTGTCCTTCTGGTGTCTCAGTAACTGGTACAGAGATTGGTACTGACCGAATGGTCTTCCTTCCGTGTGGATTGTCTGCTGGGTCTGCCATAACCCTGGTCGGCACACCTTGTGTGGCCCATGAAGAATTTGTACATGGTACTGGTACTGATACAGTGATGGTATCTCAATTTTCTGTGGAATTGCAAGGGCTGAGAGCTGTTGATGGAGAGGATGCACCGAAGATACTCCATCTTAACCCTAGAGTAAGAGGGGATTGGAATAAGAGGCCTGTGATTGAGCACAACACGTGTTATAGGATGCAATGGGGACACGCATTGCGATGTGATGGTTCCCCCTCACAGGACGAAGATGACAGAGGTACTAATGCTGCCAATGGTACTTGTACCAATTCTGGTACTTGGTTTGTGTTGTATGGCAATTTTTCTGTGGTACTGGTGACACTTGTTTTGGTACTTGATTTTGGTCTAGTCATACTTGTTGATTTTTGGTAGTTGTACTTTGTTTGTGGTACTGGTGTGTACACCAGTCAGTACCAGATTTGCACTAGGGTGCTGCTACTAATCATACATATCATTCAGATACTGTGTATATCTGTCTTTTCCTGGCACATACTATTTGCCAATTCACGATCATAACTATAAATTAAAGGTACAGTTATAGACAGGACGGCCATTTTTGGGTTCTTTAATGATGTAACTTATTTTAAATCCTTTCTTTTGAACCCGGATGGGGGATCTCTTGTAGATATTAAATAGTTGGGTGGCTTGACCTTCAACTCTTGATAAAAAAAATCCTCTCTTTTAATTGCATTTTTAAAAGAATACAATTTATGTGTGTAGTGGATGGGTTCATTAAATGTGAGAAGTGGGCCCGAGATGATGTTACGGATTCCAAGGAGTCAAAGTCAACTTCATGGTTAAAGAGATTTATTGGCCGAGCAAAGAAGCCAGCTATGACTTGGCCTTTCCCTTTTGTCGAGGGGAGAATGTTTGTACTTACCATACAAGCTGGAGTGGAGGGTTACCACATTTTGGTTGGTGGCCGACACATCACTTCTTTTCCCTATCGTCCGGTAATTCTTCTGTTTTTATTTTGGCTGCTTTTCGTGACTAGAATAGTATGCATTTGAACTGCCACTTATAGTTTCTTCTATCACTTCTAGGGTTTCTCACTAGAGGATGCAACTGGATTGGCGATACAGGGAGATGTTGACATACACTCAGTGTATGCAACTGCACTTCCTGCTACTCATCCAAGCTACTCTCTCAAGCAAGTCATAGAAATGTCAGATGAGTGGCGGGCGCCGCCTCTGCCAAAGGGTCCAGTGTTTTTGTTTATTGGTATTCTTTCGGCCTCAAACCACTTTGCTGAGAGGATGGCAATAAGAAAGACATGGATGCAATACAAGGATATCAAATCTTCTAATGTGGTTGCAAGATTTTTTATTGCTCTGGTAAGGGAATTGGTATGGTGTTGAGCGGCTGATATGTACCTTTTTGGGGCTTTTGTACTGTAAAGTGGAGGTAAAGGAAGCATTTACTGGTACTTATTGTACATGCTGCTATCCACAAGGACTCTGTGCTTTATTCCAGTATGGATTGGTACATAATAATGCTGAATGTGCATAATTTGACTGCTATCATTTTTGTTCAGTCTCTATATCATTTAGATGTATACTGGTACCATAGACAAGGTCCAATCAAAATCATGACATCTTGGGTAATATCCTTGTATTGATTTGTTGGTTTGCAATTTTTGTGCAGAATCTGAGGAAAGAAGTGAATGCAGTATTGAAGAAAGAGGCCGAGTATTTTGGAGATATTGTGATTTTACCATTTATAGACCGCTACGAGCTTGTTGTTCTCAAAACCATAGCCATCTGTGAATATGGGGTCTCTCTATCTCTCTTTACTTTTTCTACATTGATTGGTCTAAATACTCATTATTCATACATGATATACTAATACAAGATTAAACCAACAATAGTAATTATATGCGTCTTAGTACTTGGTCTTTAAACAAAATATATATTTATGCAAAATGGGGAAGTATCTTGTGTGCTGATGGATAAGACATGAGAAATAAAAACCGTTTGCGCCTTCTTTTTTTTCGGTATTGAAATGATCCAAAGCAACCCCTTTCCTTCATCTTTTCTTTGGGGAGGATGTGAGGTGGGAGGGGTTTCTGGAGTAATCTTCTCAAGATAGAAAAGACCGAGGAAATAGGAGATGTTATTATATTTTAGGAGGCCTGTTGCCATAATATATGTAATGCACAGTTGAGGTGATATTATCAGCTCTTGTGGGCTACCAGGCCCCTCCTTATAGAATGAAATAGATGTGAATTGATCTGTACAACACCAAGACTCATACAACTTATTAAGCTTACAGAAACAAATACTTGCAGGTGAAAAACATCTCTGCGGCATATATAATGAAATGTGACGATGACACATTTGTTCGTGTAAATTTCATTATGGGAAGAATAAAATTAGTCTCTTCTAGAAGACCCCTTTATTTGGGTAACCTCAATCTCTTGCATAGGCCCCTTCGATCTGGCAAATGGGCTGTCTCTTTTGAGGTACAAATACTTTTTCATTATTGTGAATTACTTTTTTTTTTTTTTTAATATTTAACATATTTTTTCTGTTTTTAATATGTTTTGTATTTATTATCACTAGTTATACCTGTCCTTGTCAACTCATTCAAAGTCTTCCTAGAAAGAGCAGGTTGATTGAAAATATTACAGTTTTGGTTGGAGTGATGAGAAGAACTGGCATTATTTTGCCTGATCCCAACTAATATTAATCTGACTCTTGGTAGTATGTGGTGGGTCGGATAAAGGAAAAGCTCCCTGTCAAGTCTCTCTCTGTGCAGTCACTTTTCAACTTATTCAAAGAACTCTTTTAGGAGTTCATAGTAAAGCTGAAATTGGTCATTCGAAGTCTGGCATTTTGAGTTTCTTTTTATCTTGTCACTTCAATCGACCTAACAATCTCTTCATGTTAAAATTGAACTCATGCACACTAATCTTTTTGAATGCTTAATGTAGGAATGGCCAGAAAATATATATCCGCCATATGCAAATGGACCTGGATACGTTATTTCACGCGATATAGCCCAATTTATAGTTTCTCAGCATGCAAATCAGAGCCTAAGGGTCAGTCTCTCTCTCTCTCTCTCTCTCTCTCTCTCATATGGCATAACAAGAGATCTCAGTTGTCCGACAACAAGCATCGAGAACATCCCCCAACGATCCCTTCCACATTGTTCATGGACATTGAAAGACCAAGTTGCCCCTCAATCTACGTGAGAGAGCATGTAATGGGGGTAACCCTGACTGATTTCTCTTTTCTGACAAATTGGGCATGAAAACAGTGTTAACTTCCGTTTTGTTGGCTAATGCCCTCATAAAAATAAAGAAATATGGAAGAGGATTTTGTTGGGGCCTTGGGGAGATCCCAAGCACAGAGGGTCATCACAAAAGTATGTATGCCCTCACAAGCATTGAGGATATCCTCTGTGCTTGTAACTTCTCCAATTTCTCGAAAAGATGGCCAAACTCCTGCATCTCGTTTCTATTTGTTATTTGTTCTGAAAGGATAAGAGGATAATGGTTCAAATCTTTTGGAAAAATTATGAGAGGTGGCAAAGATGACATATTCCATGCTATATTATGCAACATATTTTGTGTGATACAACAGAAAATTTCTTGTTTTATGTATATATTTATTAATTAATTTATCTGTTCATTGTTCTGTATGTGATGTAGTTATTTAAAATGGAAGATGTTAGCATGGGTCTATGGGTGGAGAAATTAAACTCTACTGATCCAGTCCAGTACTCCCATAGCTGGAAATTCTGTCAGTATGGCTGCTTGGAGAACTATTTGACTGCACACTACCAGTCCCCTCGACAAATGCTCTGTCTATGGAACAAATTGTCTCGTGGCCGGGCCCACTGCTGTAATTTCAGATGACCCCCCCCAAACCTCGCATTAGGCTACTTGTTTTGGTTCATTGAATTGCTGTAGATATATGAAATTGTGAATGTAATCCATCAATGTGTAGTAGTCGGAATATGGTTATTGCAACGGGATTTGTGTCAGCTAAAGATAAAAGAGTGGTTTTCCTGGCTTCTGCTCTTTTATTGAAGAGGGGTCCTGTACACGTGTAGATTGTCTGTTTTGGGTTCAATTTTGCAAATTGGAGAAATTGCAAGAGTTCTATTACTAAGGTGGAGGAGATTCTACAATTGAAGTTAAAGGCTCTGGTGGTATGAATTTTTTTTTCTAAATATTTTAATCAAACATTACTTGTTATCTTGTTATTTTTTCCTCAAGTTGCCCCAAGGGGTAGAAGGACACTTTTACTTTGTAAAGTTAAGAGTTAGGAAGAGGGGCAAACTTTCTGTTGGGGGCCTTCTCTGTGCCATTTTTAATTTTTAGCTGGTTTGCCTCACTAAGAAAATTATATGCATCTGTAATTAACTACCGACACGCCTAGAATTTCATGTTTCAAACAGGACTTTACAAAACAATTTTCAAATTTCATTTTGGGAAGTTAAACTGCTGACCAATTGCTATATTTTTCTCTAGGAATTGGAGAAAGTTACATGAAATATATAAGCTATGAATGCAAGGAATTGTTTGAATATACGACAACATCCTATAGATACTAGAAAAAGAAAGGACAAAAAAAGGTAGTATAACAGTGTAACTGCCGAAATTTTTATTAATAGAAAATAAAATATAAAAATATCGATATTGAAGAAGAGTTTCGCGGAAATTCCATATATATAGCTAAACTGTGATATTCCATAACGTCCAGAGGACGTTATGGAACATCACGGCCAGCTTAACGAAATTAAATTACCGCTAATTAACCGAAATAAATACTGTAACTGGATGTTATGGTCTATAACGTTCAGTTACAGTGTTTTTTTTTTTTTTTCAAAAAAATTCACAAACGAAGCAGCAGCAATATCAACATCAACAAAACAAAAACAAAAAATACTGTAGCTGGACGTTATAGGCCATAACGTCCAGTTACAGTGTTTTTTATTAGATCATTAGTGATCAGATTAACTGGACGTGATGGTTCATAACGTCCAGCTACATTACCCTGAACGTTATGGACTATCACGTTTTAGCTATATCTCGAATTTTCACGAAACTCTTATTCAATATCGATATTTTTAGATTTTATAATCGTGACTACAATTGATTTAAAGATTATACAGTTTGAACTTTAAATTAGTTCTACTTCAATTTTTTTTGTAATAGTTAATGTTATTGGATTTTTATTTTGACCCTGGTTGACTAAAACCGAACCCAACTTAGAAACACTGACATAATGCATGTTATGACAAAATAGCCTCGATTTAATATTGTTGTACCCTCCATGCCAAGATTATGTCCTCTTTAAGGTATCATCCTTCTCATGGGAACTAACTACATTGACAAACACATAAATCATGACAAACCTCTACACTAATAATAAATCCTCTCCAAGAGTGTTTCTGTTTTCTTTATCGAGAAACAAGTAAAAGAAGTTAATTCCAATCTACATGGATATCCTCCTTTTGATCATAGTTTTCTCTTCATTGATTCTTATCTCAAACATTTTTAGAAGAAAGTTTCACACCTCAAATCTAAGGCTACCACCGGGACCGCCCCGGTGGCCCATTTTTGGCAACCTCTTACAACTGGGCCCTCTCCCTCATAGAGACTTTGCAAATTTTTGCACCGAATATGGCCCGTTAGTTTATCTCCAGCTAGGCAACGTTGATGCCATCACAACGGATGATCCAGATGTAATCCGAGAAATCCTTCTCAAACAAGACGATGTTTTCGCTTCTAGGCCAAGTACACTTGCAGCTGTGCACCTGGCGTACCGTTGCGGTGACGTGGCATTGGCCCCCCTGGGACCACATTGGAAGCGCATGAGGCGGATTTGCATGGAGCATTTGTTAACAACTAAGCGGCTGGAGTCCTTCTCGTCACATCGGGCTGAGGAGGCACAGCATTTGGTCAGGTCTGTGTGGGGCCAGGCCCAGAAAGGGCAGCCCGTTAATTTAAGGGAGATTCTTGGCGCCTTTTCTATGAATAATGTTACTAGGATGCTACTAGGGAAACAATATTTTGGTACTGGATCGGCGGGACCTAACGAGGCAATGGAATTCATGCATATAACACATGAACTGTTTTGGTTGTTGGGTTTGATTTATTTGGGGGATTATTTACCTGCTTGGAGGTGGATCGACCTGTATGGATGCGAAAAGAAGATGAGAGAGGTGGAGAAAAAAATAGATGAGTTTCACCAGAAGATAATAGATGAGCATAGGGAGAGAAGAGAAAGAAAGAGGAAGAGAGACAATGATAATAATGCTGCTAATGATCATGATAATGGGAGCAAAGTGGAGATGGATTTTGTTGATGTGCTTCTTTCTTTGCCAGGGGATAATGGCAAAGCAGTCATGGATGATGTCGAGATCAAAGCTCTCATGCAGGTAGGTGATGCCATGCATTTTCTACTTCTAAATCTTGCACAAGGTTTTCACTTTAAAAGATAATGTTATTTACTGTCTCATTATATCAGAGTTAATCAAAATCATTTTTGGTCATGCTACATATAAATATGATACAGATTAATTGTTGCCAAAATTAATACTGATACGAATAGTTAATAGTAAAAACCATATATATTTTTCATGTAGGACATGATTGCAGCTGCTACTGATACATCGTCTGTGACGAATGAGTGGGCCATGGCAGAGGTGATCAGAAATCCTCATGTGCTCAAACGGGTCCAATCCGAGCTTGATTCTGTCGTGGGACCCAACCGCATGGTCCAAGAGTCTGACTTAGCTCAACTACCTTATCTACGATCTATCGTTCGAGAGACATTCCGCATGCACCCTGCTGGTCCCTTCTTAATCCCTCATGAATCATTAAAACCGACCAAAATCAGAGGATATGACATACCGGCCAAGACCCGCATTTTCATTAATACACACGCATTAGGCCGAAATACGCGTGTGTGGAATAATATTGAAGAATTTAGGCCGGAGAGACACTTGGAGGATGGTGATAAGAGGGTTGAGATAAGCCACGGGCCCGACTTCAAAATTTTACCGTTTGGGGCTGGTAAAAGAAAGTGTCCTGGCGCACCTCTTGGTACGACGATGGTGCTCATGGCTTTAGCGAGGTTGTTTCATTGCTTCGATTGGTCACCACCAGGCGGAGTGCGACCAGAAGAGATAGACACACAGGAGGTGTATGGTATGACTATGCCTAAAGCCCAGCCTCTCATAGCCATTGCTAAGCCAAGGCTGTCACCTAATTTGTATTGTTAATGGATCACATTGAATTCAGCGGATTTTGATTTTAAGGGGTTTGCTTAATGATCTATAGACTTTCAAAATAATTTCACATGTTTTAGGACCACAACAATAATAATTTATCCGGAATTCCCACAAAATTGTAATTTGGAAAATGAGCCTTCTTTTATCAAATTTAACCACAACACATGGCCAATTAATGCTTGATCCGTTGATCACCTTTGGAGCAAGTAATAGAAAAGATGTTAACATTGCCTGAAGAGAAGGCTTATTGGACTAAATACAAATTATAAGTTTCCTTGAACTAATTAATAGCAAGTAATTATAATTTGGGAATTGAGGCTGTGGTACTATGCATAGCGCATATTGGTTTGTACTATGAATCAATATCTCTATTTTCAAAGTCCAAATAGTGGATCTGAACCGTTCAATATGATCTCAATATGAAAATGTACTTGCAGATCAAATTTTACTTTTTTTTTTACAAATCTTTTACTATTTTTTAGCTAGATAGGAAGAAAATCATTTGATCTAAAACTTCTAGATCATTTAAAAATAGTGATTTTCTACCTATCTAACAAAATAGTAAAAAAACTCTAAAAAAATGTAAAATTTAGTCAACAAGTATATTTTTATATGAAAGTCATGTTAAACAGTTCATATCGATTATTCGAACTTTGAACCAATCCGCGCTATGCCTGATACCATATATAGTCTCACTCATAATTTGGATAATAAATATATAATTGGATCAGTTAACTTGTATGCAAGCTTATTAGAATTAAGCACAATTAAAAAGCAACACTAGCTAGCTAGCTAGCGAGCTCTGATTAATATTAATTGATTCTTCAGCTTTTGTAACGAACTTACATTATCTTCAATATATCACCTTTATCTTTCTTTCTGTTTTCAGAACAATAAGCTAAGAAGCAACCGGTATGGTCCCATTTTACAAACAAACTCTATTTGGCATCATCTGCCCCCTCACCTTTATAAATTCCCTGCTCAACAACAAGCCAGCAAAACAGAAAAACTAATTACAAAAACACACCAATTTACCATGAAGGGTGTCGCCGCAGCTCTCCTTGTCATCCTTGCAGTGGCCTACTTGGTTGCATCACCAACCAACGCTTTGTCATGCGGTGACGTGGACCTCTGTGTGGCGCCCTGTGTGGGATACATGACTGGGGAAGAGAAGGCGCCATCTGGATCGTGCTGTGCTGGGGTCAAGCAGCTGAGGAAATTGCCGAAAAACACAACTGAGCGTCGCTTTGCGTGCAGTTGCGTGAAGCAAGCGGCAGGCCAAATATCGGGGCTTAAGGATGATGCTGTCGCGAACCTCCCTGCTGCCTGTGGCACACCGTTGCCCTTCTCTATCAGCACGGACTTCAACTGTAACAGGTGAATTTGTGTACACTAATTACACTGCATTTTGTTTAATTAGTGCACACCAAGCCCTGCATTTTGTTTAAGCTTGATAGGCTACCTAGCTAACTGAGTCCTTAGTTTAATTAGGTACATAACTTCTTTATGATCTTAATTATGAAGATTTTAATTGTGGGTAATTTTTGGAGAATGCAGCATTCCGTAAACTACAAGAAGAGATCTCAAGGTCAGAAGGAAGAGAAAGAATAAATTAAGGAGGCGGCCGGCATTAGTATAATTAAAGTGATGATGGAAATGCTAGCTGCTTGCATGTATTATTAGATATATGTATTGGAGAAACTAGTTGTCTAGTTTATTCTGCATAAAATAAAATAAGATATAAAGATTTTGCTTTTGCTTATTTCTTGGTTTTAAAATTTACATTTTACATTTTGCTTTTATGTAATTACTACTTTTTTATGAATATACATGTTGTCGGCTATCGCCGCCAACCTTCAAAAAAAAAAAAAAAGATTTTGCTTATCTTCTTAGCTTAATAATACAAGCTATATTAATGGCCAAAGAGAGATAGTCCGCTATTCCTACAAAATATTGAGTTATTAGTAAAGAGTCTAGTTAGTATGACACCGGTGTACGTCATATAATAGTATAATACCAACTCCCAAACTTATTGGATAGAGTTTAAACGACTAATTCAAACCGTTCAAACCGATTTACTTTATGAGTGATACGTTACATGCACAAAAATTAATTTTTTCGATTTATTTTAGTATCATGTCAAGCGGTAAAAAATATTAAAAAATGAATGCATTAAAATTAACTTAAATTTTTTCATATTTGACCGCTTGACTTGATACTAAATAAATTCGAAAAATTATATATCTTACATGTAAACGTATAAATAATGAAGTAAATCGGTTTGAACGGTTTGGATTCACAATCTGAAGTCAATTTGATAGGTTTTAAAGTTGATGTTATATATCGTGCAAGCCGGACACATAAAATAACACTAATAATACAATTTTGAAAAGTGAAATACATTTAAATTGCATATGAATAAAAATAAAAACATATATTACTTTAATGTTAATGCTATTTGCATTTATTCAAGTATACCATATATGTTTCGAACTGTGCAGCAGGTTAAATACAGTATTTAAGGGCCTAAGCATAGTAACAAAATTTGTGAATAATTTGCGAATGATTTGTTTTCGGTACCTTTGAAAAGAATAGACAAATTAAATGATCGTTTTCAACATTTTCTCAATTAATTATTTACGAATTATTTCTGAATTATACCAAAATTCTTTTTGGATTATTCCAAAAATTTATTTTATTTCTTTATACTTAAATTTTTTAACATATTTATGCCTATTATTAAAATAATATTTTCACATTTTATTTGAATTACGAATTTCTAAACGTCACTAAATTATTGCCGAATTATGAGTTTGTCATTGTCACATTGGCTTCACAATGAATTTTTTGATGCCTTTGTTTAGTGGTGTTCAAATGGTTCAGCTTGTTTAATTTTCAAATTCATTTAGGACAAAACGGTACAAATATTTAGTTTATTTGATTCGATTCGATTGGATTTAATTAATACAGTTGTAGTTCGGTTTTCAATTTATGATTCAGTTTTGACAATTAAGAATTAAATAAACTGAATATACCAAATCAAAGTGAAGTCGCGAGCATCTAGCAAATTAATCAAATTTTTTTTTTATGGGTATGTGTAACATGCATCTTTTGGTTTGACAAAAATGAAAATCAATACTATAGTAGTATAATTGATGTAACTAAGAACTGAATAAATTCAGTGTTTGGACAAATATGGTCTGATTAATATGAATTTTTTTTTCCCAAAATGCCCTTGCACAATACGGTTGTGAATAATAGTAAAATAAGGCAACGTCTCTGATTTACGTATCGTGATCCTCTCCAGTTCGATGTTGTTATTGCGGTTGTATATGTTATTAAAAGGAGACATTCTTAAAGAGGCCCGACGCCTAGTGTTTTGCAAATACCCCCACGGGTCAGACCCGTGCCCGCCCGTCCGGGACCCGTGCCCGTCCTGCCCGTGCCCGTGCACGGGTTTTGCACGGGTTCACGGGTTAAACGGGTACGGGTTGAGAAGGGAAGGGTACGGTTTTTTTAAAAATTTACCCGTGATACCCGTCCCGTTTCAAACCCGTACCCGCCCGTACCGACCCGTGTACCCGTATTACCCGTACCCGCAAACCCGTACCCATCTACCCGTAGACCCGTGTACTTTTTTTTTTGAAATTCAAAATTTTCCCCCCAAAACAAACAAAAACAGAAAAAAAAAAAAAAAAACAGAAAAAAAAAAAACAGAAACAGAAACAGAGAAAAAAAAAAAGAAAAAAAAAAAACAGCAGCCAAAAAAAATAAAAAATACCTGCCCGGACCTAAACCCGCCTACCCGTGACCCGTGTTGCCCGGGGGGTTTGAGAGGGGCCGGGTAGGGTTTTTCAAAAAAATACCCGTGCTAACCCGTCCCGTGTCGCCCGTGACCCGCGTTACCCGCGACCCGCGTTGCCCGTGACCCGCCCCGGGTTTTGCCCGTGCCCGCCCGCCCGTACCCGTTTGCAAAACACTACCGACGCACCATGGTGCGTATCCTCTGAGGTATCTCAACTTTTGCGTGACCGACGTGTCCGGTGCCTATTCGGGGATAGTGCGGGGACCAGTATTATTTATTATTTTGAGATTCGTGCAGAATGTATATGAACGGTTGATATTTTCCAAAATAACACGCAAAAGTTGAGATATCTCAGAGGATGCGAATTCATGCCGATGACGGTATTTTTATTAATAAATTACAATTACTGTAAAGCAGGCTGGTAACAAAATTTAAATTTAATTATGGGCCCTAATCCTGATTCATCAAAATAGACCCATATATTTGGGTCACTAATTAAATTAGTCGGCCCATATTGACTCATCGGAGACTTCACGGCACGCCACACGTGGCGACAAAGAGAGAGAGAGAGAAGGGGGAGATACCAATTCGTCCCAACTCCCAACTCGTATTTGTCCATCTTCCTCAAGAAATCAGGTTTGCGATTTATACCTTAATTATTGATTATAGTCAACAAAATTATTGCATTCATACATTAGTAATTCAGGAACCAAATCAAATCTTAAGAATCAGTCAAGATCGGCGTAAATCGTCGGGCATAAGGTGAGTCTCTCCCGATTCAAGCGTTTTTCGCCCAAATCCGATTTTGGCCAGTCGGTTTAAAACACCAATTATCGGATCGGATCGAATCATGGGCTGCCGATAGATAGATTTTCCAAACCATGGTAGCAACACAACGCAATGGAGTGACTATCGCTTGCTATGGTAGAAGGTCCTACCTTAAGTAAGGTACTTACCAAACAATAGAAATGGGGGGGGGGGGCGCGTTAGCCATAGTTGAGTGGTACTGAGACTCGTACCTGACAATATAGCAACCTTGATCTTTGGAATTAGGACCCAACCAAGTCTTAACTAGTCCTCCCTTGTGCAATTGATTATCAGCTCTGTATTTTTTTTGCAGGATTATTTGTGTTTTTTTTTATGATTATTATGTTCTTATTTACTCTATTTATTATTTTCAGAAATGGCAAATCCTGCAGAACTATGGGTGAAAGAGTACGGAGAGGCCAGTAGGCTTGCAGATGAGGTCAGCAAGATGCTGTCAGAGCGTGGGTCCCTTCCGCCATCTGGCCCAGAGACACAGCGATATCTGTCAGGCTTGCGCAGACGAATAACCATTCTTGGCACTCGACTTGCAAAACTGGAAGTGGATCTTTCCAGTCTACCAAGAAAATCCATGTAATATGTTTGCATATTTTGTGTTTGATTATACCAGGCTAACAGTAATGGTACAAACTGAGAGTTCCTGTAATTGTAATGGAAATTTGGAACTTTGCATACAAATTTAGGAGCTGCATTTTAGCCCCAAACTTGCTAGATCTAACCCCAAGAAGAAGAGAGGAGCCCAAAAGGGACAAAAGAAGTTTAAATTTTAGATCTAGCAAGTTACTGGTCTAGAACATATATGGGGCAGACCAGGGCACCGGTATTATTTCAGGCAGACTGGACATTAGGATATTTACTATGGGTTGTTTATTATACCAAATCACGGGCTGCAATACTTTTGGGCCATACCATAGAAAATTTCACTTAATTTACAGATGGTTTTAATCTAATAGATCGGATAAAGAGATGCACAAGAGGCAGGAAATGCTCTCAAATCTGAGAGCAAGAGAAAAACAGATGGCTTCTTCTTTAAATATGTCTTATGCAGCTAACAGGTTTGTTTTCTCTGTTTTTATTCTTCTTTCGTACCTGTACTGGTCACACTATGTCATGTGGATTCTACTTTGAGCCTTGGCTAGACATCACTTAAAATTTATTATCACTAGTAATTAGTAACTTGGCAAATACAGTACCATTCTCTCTGGTAAATATTTCTTATTGGTACTTGACTTGACTGATCTATTACCGGTTGGTTTTCTCAACCAGCACAAAGGGCTTTGCTGTAATTTTTTTTGTCCTATAAAGTTAAATAAATGCTATTACGTTCGATAAATGAATGATGAAGGGAGGATTTGCTGGGATCAAGCAAGGGGACTGTAGATGAAGTAAAGAGAGCTGCTGGGTTAGATAATCAAGGTGTTGTCGGTCTTCAGAGACAAATTATGCGAGGTACCATTTTGTTATATTGACCACTTGGTGAGATACAGGCAACAAATGGCGGTTGGGTCATTTGGGCTCTGTTCCATTTTTATTCAGTCTCTTTTCAGATGATTGAATTTTGATTATTTTGAGTCTCAGGTAAGACCTTGGACATTGGGCTTCTCTGAGGTCATTTCAAGTTATTAACCTGTAAAGTCGATTCCATAATGATGTGGTTGGTTTCTATTTTTGGGCAAGGTCAGGTTATGTTAAATGTGGGTCTTCAAGTCAGTTGGGTTTGATGTTAGTTGTATTTGAGATCAGGATAGACCTTGTGTGTCATGTGGATTGCTTTGGGTTTGAGTTTGATTTCATTTTTGATTGGGTTTCATTTCTAGCCTACCCCAACTTGTTTGGGACTAAAGGCTTGGTTGTTGTTGTTGTATTGGGTATGGAGTGTTACTTGGTGGGATAAGAATTTTTTTTTTTTTAAAGTGTTGTATTAAAACAACAGACTTTGTTATTTTCACCTGTTATATGATGCTTATTGTTAATAATATATGTGCAGAGCAAGATGAGGGGTTAGAGAAGCTGGAGGAGACGGTGTATAGCACAAAGCATATTGCATTGGCAGTTAATGAGGAACTAAGTTTGCATACCAGATTGATTGTTAGTATCTCCATTTTCAACAGAATTTATTCAATTAGGAAATAATTAAATTTCATGTTGTTGTATTTCTATAGAAAGTAATAAATGAAAATAAGTCCCTCAACCTTCGTTAAGCATCCTTGGTCACTAAATCCTCCCGAACAATGGTTTTTTAATATGGATTAAGATCACCTCTTTGGGTCTCCTTTTGCCCCATTTCTTAATCCTTGCCTGGATTCTTGAGGTACTTGTACCCATAGATTAAGCCTCCTTAGCTCCTCAGCCACTTTTGCCATATTAAGCCTCTTATCTCTTAATCCACGCAACCAAACACAACCTCCTTAGCATGTATTGAAATTAGATCCTTACTGAGCATCCTGACAAGCTTAATCACTCCATATCAAATTTTCTATTTTTATATGTGATTTATTACTAATTAATGTTTGGTGTATCTAATTTGGTAATGTGGCTACATTGTATTGTGTGCTATAATTGGTACAGGATACCTTGGACCAGCGTGTGGAAGCTACTGATTCACGCCTTCAGGTATTACTTTTCATTTAGTTTATCATTTTAGTTCTGTTTTGTCATACATCCATAGGGCATTAATAGTCTGGTACAGCAAATCTACTGTACAAGTGATGTAGACCTACATAAAGAGGGGGACAAGCCAAAAATGCAAAATAGCAATTGGGTTTGTGGTATGTACTACGATACCATCAAGTTAGCTGCATCTGCCAACTTATTACTATGCATCTTTATTTGCACTACTAGTAATATTGTACCTGTACTATTGAAGCATGCTTGTACCAAAATTTGCGGGGAAGCTGGTTTGTCTTGTACATAGGCCTGTAATTCCATTATAGGTAGAAAGAATTACCATAGGAAAATATTGGAATTACTCTAGCCAGTTTTTCTTTTATTTATATATATTTTTTTTTGAAAGAAAGATATTCATACTTCAATTTATCCTTTCTAACAAATGAAATACTTTGAAATTTTTTGTGAGAACAGAGGGTGCAAAAGAGACTCGCAATTTTGAACAAAAGAAACAATGCTGGTTGCTCTTGCATGTGCCTCCTACTGTCAATCCTTGCCATTGTAATTTTGGCAGCCATCGCTTGGATGCTCCTGAAGTACTTGTAAAGTTGTCCCTGAGAAAGTACATATTTCATTAATGGTTTTGAACAAAACTGTGGTTTGCCTTTGAAGAATTTGTTGTGTACATGTTTGTTTCTCTTGGTTTTATTTTGGTGGCCCCATTCAAATTTTTCTTGCCTTTGCTCTTGAAGTTTCTTTTGGATCATTGAAGACTATTTGGGCATGATCTTAAATATCCTGTTTTTAATCCAATGGAGTAGATTAGGTCTGAAGTCTACGTTCGCCAAGTCTGACTAAATTTATGGGCCCCAGTTGATATAGGATGAGAATGTTTGATCTGAATCGATCGATTACGTTGATGCCAGCAGTCATGTGATTGGGAAAAAAAATTGGGTCATAAGCAACTATGCTAATCTTTGGAGAACATCAAGTGTAAAGGTATGATAATGTGAATGATGCCATTGCAGTAAAGCCTTTTATGCATACTGATTATTTGTTTCACCCTTGTTTGCGTGATCAAGCACCCAAGTTAAGTGGTGCTTCTGTAAAAGTACTGTGTGCTGTTTGGCTTTTGAATGGAAGTTTCAATTGCATGTTCTGTGATGAATCAAGATGATTCCTTTATTTGTTTACCTGTTACATTTGTGTAATTATTTATAATATATCATTTGGTTATTCTCATTTTTGTTGTTACAGTTGCTATATGCTTTTTTGAAAACTTGGATCAATTAAGGTGCCATAATTTCTCAATAGAAGTTCAAGAAGAATTCCCTTTTGACAATGAGAGTTATTCTTTAGCCAAAGGAAGGTGTTTGAAAAAAATTCCAGCATCTTATAAATCAAGCACAATATAGTACATAATTCATTTTGAAGTAGCTCTAAAAGATTAAATACATAGAAATCGGAGCACAAGTCACAATGATAGCCTAGCAATTAAAATGAACTAAAGTTGGATAGCAGATGATAACATGATATAATATTTTCAGTTTGCAATTATGAAGTTAACATGTTCGGCGAGAGAGTAATATAAATCTAAAATACAGTATAAAATTCAGGGCAACTTAGTTCCTTGAGACTATACCATCATGTCCAGCAAGCATTCTATACTTGTCTCGGCGAGTTAAATTGGTGCACTCAAACCCCAGGGTCTGCCCCAACTGGGCTTGAATGCCATTCGCAATGTCATAGCATAACTCGTTTGAATCCGGCCGGCCGGGCACCGGCTCATGAAAGGTCAACTCATACCAAGGGCAAGGATTCATCAGGAAAAATGGTGAATCTAGCCACTTAAACCCCCTTGCGGTTGTACCATAAAACATGCTACTTCTAGCCCTGACTGCCACTGGTACAATTTTCTCAGCTATTTCGGCAAACAAAGGGCTAAACCGGAGCAGGCAAGGCTCTCGGCAAGTGGTGCCCTCAGGACAAACAACGAGGTCCCCGTTCTCAAGCATTGATTGCATTATTGCACGGTCCTTTAAGCGGTCTCTTGTCAATCGGACGGTAGGAAGGGGAGATATCAACTCTGAAAAGCTGCTTAGGCTGTATGTCACAGCTGAGACCCTTCGAAGAATACCAGTTGCCAAAAGCACCGGGTCAAGCAATGTCTGATGGTTGCAAACATACAATGTGCCTTTATTTGTTGCCGAGCCAACTCCTGATTGCGGGTCGGGCCGTTGTTTGGTCTCTAGGTGTTGGACTCTTACCCGGAACCCATTAAAAGCTGTGAACATCAAGATTAGTTTGTATGGGAGCACAATGCCTATGACGATGCGGGTGGTGGCTAAGAATACACCAAAGGGAAGCCAAAGGAGAACAACAAGGAGCCTTAATGGATCGGGTCGGGTTACAAGCCGCCCGTCATGAAAAATGAAAGGTTTGGGGTAGTCTCTTCTTGCCAAGGGTGATGCATCCTCTTGTGGCGAAATTAGATAATGCTCCTAAAAATAATAGAAATAGATTAGGTGCTGATAAATCAATTTTGCATATACTTTTGGTACATACATTCATTACAGTGAGACAAAAACAGTGAAAGAAATGACTAGAGACACACCACCTCTAATGTTTGGAAGTAACAAGTCAGACGAGAAAAAAAGACAGGTTTTCAAGTATTGCAATTTGTCTTGTAGATTGTGACAGCTATTTTCTTGTAAAGTAAAACAAGTGACAGTTTTCAAATTGGTGCCCTTCTCTTTTTACTTCACTGTCAAGTTATTACTAGCTACTGCAGATTTTAATTCTCCAAGGCAAGTATCAGAACTTATTTTGTACGGTTATTATTATTATTATTATTGTTATTATTATTATCATTATTATTATTATTTGCATCAGATCGAGCCGTCTATTCTTTTTTTCCTTGTAATCTTGACACAAAGCATCACTTTCGTGTGGTTCATTTTTTTAAACAGCAATGTAATTAATTACAAAATTGATGATCTGGCATGTACTATGCATTTATTTGTTTGTTTGTTTAACAAAAGGGCTAATGCCTATGTCCAGTTAATATAGAAGTATGGGGGTCAATTATATAAAATTTTCATGTTGTGTATGAGAATCAATTTTACATTATCCGTAGCATTTTACTCTAAACTATACGTGTTAAAAAAATTTATATATCCTCACGGATTCTTGTAGGCCCATATGTTGAATGTGCATGCACGTCTCCTACACGAAAAATATTGCCTTAACAAAACTCAACTAGACGTGTATTTTTATTTTGTTTTGGGAATTGATGTATACAGAAATACCCAATCTGAAAGAAAAATCTGGAAAGACCTAATTTGCAACATAACATAGTTAATTATTAGGCACTTGAATGTTAAGGAAAAAATTGATTGTCTAGCTTTCTTAGCACATTCACATGGGCAACAAATAAACATTGTTATGTAAAAGAAAACAAATATAAACTAATACCTCGCATAGTAACAAGAAAGAATGATCATGGCTCCTAGCAGCTAATCCAACATCAATTAGCTGATCATCTTCACGAGCTGCCTTCAGTGCTTGAAACCAACCCATATCTGCCATGTCGGCACCTGTTGGGACAACCAGGCCAGAGCACATTCGACCGATTGCTTTCAACTCTGTACCGATCACGCAATCGACATCCAAATACTCCCTTACAAAAGGTTCTACCATGATCCTGGGGAGACATGTCAAAACATATCTTTTCCCTCCACACCCCGAAAAAACTTTGAATGCACTCTCCCGAAGGTCTTCCAAAAAGAACTTCGGGAGAGTTGCCTTTGCAACCGCTTTTATATTTTGAATTTTTAAGCCAAAAGTGGAGATGAATATGATTGCATGAAGAGCTGCGGTTCGATTATGTGTGAGGTTCAGCAGCCAAAAAATGGGGTAAAACAAGAGAAGGGCAATTGCTCTGAGGAGCCCGCCTGCCTCGAGTGCAACTAGTACAAAGTATGGGAAGATGTCAGAAGAGATAAGAAGAGCCCCTTCAAGCTGAGAGGCGATGCTTCTTTGCCTGTTTCTATCTCTAAAGCCTGAAAAGGAGGCCATTTTGTTCTTGCATGAGATAATTAGGGTTTGTTCTCTTGATGCTATTATATAGGCAACGTTAACCCCTTGGTCATTTATTTTGCACGGTCAAGGGTACTAGTCATGAGGTTGACTACTGGTCTAACATTTTTAAACTATGGCAATCACTTTTACCATTCATTTTTAGCAAAAGAAATGGCCAATCAAAATAGGTTATGTGGATCATGAGATATATGCCTTTGAATGAGCCGTATACAATACAGATATAGAATTCATACATAGAGCCGCGCCCCTTGTAACAAGTTTCACATGAGATATATAAATATTCCGAATGATACTTTCTCAATCCGTGGAATTTACCAGAAAAATGCAGCTTTCGTGTTCCATTCTTAATTTGACCAATTAAGTTATTACCGTTTACACTTATTCAGCAGAAAAACGTGACATGTTTAAGTTACTGTCGGCGTCACCTCAGAATATATATTTCTACCTTTGCAGAGCATATATATATATATACTTGGTTTAATTTTGTGCAATAATTTTTCAGTACAGAACACAGAGACAGGGACGATCTTGAAACTGCATCATTTGTTTAATTAACTTGCTCTTTACGGATGCTAAGTTCATATACATATAATCATATTTCAACTAACCATGCAACATGAAGTAACTTCAAGGTGTGAAAGGTCGACATAGAAGAACCATAGTTATTAATTGCAATAATGCATGCGTCTATGCTTGATTTGTCCATTTCTGAATTAAAAGTCATTAATTTATATATTTGATTGTTAACAGAAAATCAACTGTTAAATGCCTCACACTATTGTTATGGTAAGTGGTAACAGTGCTGTCCTATATATGCACGTAACCTATGTTTGGTGCGTAGATAGGGACAGGGAAGGAAACATTGTGAGGCTATATATGAAATATTGCAATGAATTTATTTAATTTAATATCAAAGGTTATTGTGCTTGTAAAGTCGAATGTTATTAAGAATTAATCCTATACAATATAATTTTTTTATCATGATCTGTCGGTATCCATGTTTCCAATTTTTATCTAATATATATATATATAGAGTCCGACTAGGCTACTCCATGGAGTAAAACGACTTGGTACTCCATGCCATATCTTCATTTTCAAAGTTCAAATAGTCGATTCGAACCTTCCAACATGTTCTCCATATTGATATGTGCTTGGAGACCAAATTTTACATTTTTTGGAATTTTTTTACTATTTATTAAGCCACTTTGAAAATCTGAAAATCCTTATGAACAGTAAAAAACAGTAAAAATTTCTGGACCGCCGGATCAGTGATTTTCAAAGTGGCTTAATAAATAGTAAAAAAATTCCAAAAAATGTAAAATTTGGTCTCCAAGCACATATCAATATGGAGAACAACTTGAGCGGTTCGGATCGGTCGTTTGGATTTTCAAAATGGAAATAATGAGGCGTGGAGCACCAAGTCGTTTTACACCATGGCTTAGCTAAGCCCAGCACTAGGCTACTCCATGGAGTAAAACGACTTGGTACTCCACGCCATATCTTCATTTTCAAAGTTCAAATAGTCGATTCGAACCTTCCAACATGTTCTCCATATTGAAATGTGCTTGGAGACCAAATTTTACATTTTTTGGAATTTTTTTACTATTTATTAAGCCACTTTGAAAATCTGAAAATCCTTATGAACAGTAAAAAACAGTAAAAATTTCTGGACCGCCGGATCAGTGATTTTCAAAGTGGCTTAATAAATAGTAAAAAAATTCCAAAAAATGTAAAATTTGGTCTCCAAGCACATATCAATATGGAGAACAACTTGAGCGGTTTGGATCGGTCGTTTGGATTTTCAAAATGGAAATAATGAGGCGTGGAGCACCAAGTCGTTTTACACCATGGCTTAGCTAAGCCCAGCACTATATATATATATATATATATATAGAATTTTGCTATTGTACTTCGCGAAGTAAAACCAATATTTTACTTCACGCTCATATTCCCATTTTCAAAATCTAAAATGTCGATCCGACCGTTCAAGTTGTTCTCCATATTGAAATGTGCTTGGAGATCAAATTTTACATTTTTTGAATTTTTTTTACTATTTATTAAGCCACTTTCAAAATCGTTGATCCATTGGTCCAGAATTTTTTACTGTTTTTTACTATTCACAATGGATCAACGATTTTGAAAGTGGCTTAATAAATAGTAAAAAAATTCCAAAAAATGTAAAATTTGGTCTCCAAGTACATTTCAATATGGAGAACAACTTGAACGGTTCGGATCGACGATTTGGATTTTGGAAATGGGAGTATGAGCGTGAAGTAAAACTTCGTTTTACTTCGCGAAGTACAATAGCCCTACTCTATAGATATATATATATATATATATATATTCTACCTATTAAGGGAAATTAAGTTACACAATGCAACTAAATTTTTTCAACTAATCAAACAACTAATAAGAGAAATCCCTCTCCATCTTTCCTCCACTAACACAAATAATTAGTTATTAATTGTGTGCTATGTTTATAAAGGATATGATATATATATATATATATATATATATAGTGCTGGGCTTAGCTAAGCCATGGTGTAAAACGACTTGGTGCTCCACGCCTCATTATTTTCATTTTGAAAATCCAAATGACCGATCCGAACCGTTCAAGTTGTTCTCCATATTGATATGTGCTTGGAGACCAAATTTTACATTTTTTTTGAATTTTTTTACTATTTATTAAGCCACTTTGAAAATCACTGATCCGGCGGTCCAGAAATTTTTACTGTTTTTTACTGTTCATAAGGATTTTCAGATTTTCAAAGTGGCTTAATAAATAGTAAAAAAATTCCAAAAAATGTAAAATTTGGTCTCCAAGCACATTTCAATATGGAGAACATGTTGGAAGGTTCGAATCAACTATTTGAACTTTGAAAATGAAGATATGGTGTGGAGTACCAAGTCGTTTTACTCCATGGAGTAGCCTAGTCGGACTATATATATATATATATATATATATCATGGCTAGTTAATTAGCAAGCAATATCTATTGCAGTAGTGATATATCATGCATGCTGTAACTTCACCATGCTGCGAGTAAAATTAAATTACAATGCTGCGAGTAAAATTAAATTATAGATGCGTGCATGCCTGACCTATTTTTAAAATAGCCTAATCAGTAATCACCGGCTCTGGGAACGTTGAAATATATATAGAGTAGGGTTAAAATGCATCATTGGTTTTGTGCTCCAATCATGCTTCACGTCTTTTTCTCCGTTTTCAAAGTTCGAACAATCGATCCGAACAGCTCAATATGATCTTTGTATTAAAATGTGCTTGGAGACCAAATTTTATATTTTTTGGAATTTTTTACTAATTTTTTAGATAGGTAAAAAATCTCTGTTTTCAGAAGATTCTGGACCATCCAAAACAGTGATTTTGTACCTATCTAAAAAAATAGTAAACAAATTTTAAAAAATATAAATTTTTGTCTCCAAGCACATTTTAATATGAAGATCATATTAAGCGGTTCGGATCGATCGTTTGAACTTTGAAAACAGAGAAAAAGACGTGGAGCATGATTGGAGTACAAAACCAATGGTGTATTTTAACCCTACTCATATATATATATATATATAGAGAGAGAGAGAGAGAGAGAGAGAGAGAGAGAGAGAGAGAGAGTGAGAATGGCTAATATCAAAACATTTGTTCCTTGATCTTGGAACAAATGTTTCGGTTTTTACATTTTCAAAGTCCAAACAGTCGATCCAAACCGTTCAACATTCAATCTATATTAAAGTATGTTTGTAGACCAAATTTTACATTTTTTGAAATTTTTTTACTATTTATTGCAACAGTTTTAAAATCGTTGTTTTCAATAATCTAAAAGTTTTTCACTATATATTAAAATCAGCGATTTTAAATTTGGCTTAATTATAAATAGTAAAAAAAAATTCGAAAAATGTACACAATTGGTTGTTATTATGTCAGGAATAGAGGAGAAAAGAGGGTCTTGATTAGGCCAATGCGCTTGTCATGCTTTTGGCAGTCCTTTTCACAATTTAAGAGTGATTTATATAACTTTATGTGGCGAGGAATTAGAAATTAGGAACTTATAAATAATATTATTTTTATCAATATATTTGTGTACATTGGACAATACCTTATTATAACCCTAACCCTAATAAAAGAAGTTAAAATCCCAGTAACAAGGAGAGCTAGCTAGCAGATTGTGTACATTAGAAAGAGTCCGAATCTGCTGTGATTCTGAGAGGGATCGCAGGATTTTAAAATTCCGAGATCAACGGTTTAAATTTTTCTGTGCACGGATCTCAGAAACGTTCTTGAAAAAGTAAATTTTCATGCACGCATCTTGAGAAAGACCAACAGTTGAGATGGTATCGCAGGTCCTGTGAATCACAGGAGATTTATTTTCCATTGGAAAAGACCTTATTTTAATGGTACAAGGCTACAAGCTGAAGAAATAAATGTAGCGTGTGAGAATGCCTCTGAAAATTAATGATTTTATTTGACTTGTCTTAAAAGGAATAATATGACCAAATTAAGATATGTTAACTCGTCCAATAAGTTAAAGATCAACAATATAAATTTATTGTTTGAAACATATCCAGTAGGTTCTCATATAACTTCATGAAGTTTATTGATTAACTGAAAAAATAAATTCACTCGACTTAGAATATTAGGGCATGTTCGGCGCCAAGAGGGAAACGGGAATGGATCTGGGAACATAAAATTTTTGAACTGAATTTTACTGTGCGCGTGGGGAAAAAAAATTCAGTCTGAGGGCCTGTTTGGCTGCAGTGTGGGTTTGGGAATAGGTACGGGAAAACAAAATTTTTGAACTGAAAATTACTGTTCACGTGGGAAAAAAAAATTCACTCTGAGTGAATTTTTTTTTTCCCACGTGAACAGTGATTTTTCCAGTACAGCCGAACAGGCCCTGAGTGAATTTTTTTTCCCACACGCACAGTACCACGCCGAACAGACCCTTAAAGACCAGAAATATCCATATAATTTTTTTGAGCTAAAACTCAAATCAGCTTGCTGTCACCTTTTTCTGTATTGTTAGACCACATTTAAAAAAATAATTAATAACACTAACATGTTGAATTTAAAAAATTTAATAACACTATATGTCTAAAACTGAGTATATATTTAACATTTTTAACTAATTAAGCCCGTGTACTTAATTAAGACCGCATTTAAAAAATGCATGCGTTTGTTACAGGTGTAAAATCAAACAGGGGTAGGGTTTGTAATTTTCTGATAATGGATCCCTGTATTAAAACAAAAAAATGCATGGGGTCAGGCAGTTATCTAATTTCTGAATTTAATTTGTTCAAATATGTTCACTGTGAGAAAAGAAAATATCATCCACTATCTCAAAAGAATCTTTAACCTCTGAGTCAAATCCTAACTTCTGGTGCATTTTGTGTTACTTTAATTTTATTAGAAATTTGAGGAGTAAACTTAAATAATTTTCCTTCACAACTTAATTTCTTAGGAGTTCACACAGTACATTTTTTCACATGGTTCAATTCAAAGCCCATAACGGTGGGCCTAATAAAAAAGGAAGAGTCTGGAACAATTTGAATTAGCGGCTCAATATTCTCCTAATACGGTACGGACCGGAGAATTTTACAAAATGTCCATCTTATCAAATAAAATAACCTTTTACTAAATTTCTTGACAAAATGCCTTCGTGGACCCAAACTTCCTTTCCCTTACTCTCCCCTCTCTCTCCACGTTAATTACTCCGCCTTTAAATTTGGAAAAAAAAAAAAATTTTTTTTTTTTTGGAAAGTGTCAAATGAAGAAGGCAGAAGGCTCCATTATTGTTAATTTTTTCATACCGCATTTAATTTCCTAGATATCATTCATTTTTAATAACTTCAAATATTTATGTTTGACTTACTGCTAAGTTATATCTCATTTTAGTTTTAACGGTGTTATTAAAATTGGACCGGGCTGGTTGGTTCGACCGGAAAAAACCGAAATCGGTTACCTGTCCAGTTCGGTTCTTCATAAACATCATGAACTGTTCAAAATGGGTTTAACCGGCCGGTTTTATTAAAAAAACGCTAAATCAAACCGACGCAAATTCCCGGTTCAAAACTGTTCCGCTTGAGTTTTTCATTTCTATTCGGTATTTTCATATTTAAACGTGGCTCACATAAACCACTTACACACTCTTTCCACAGCTCACGTGCACCAAGCTTAGATAGGCAAAGGGGTCTTCTATGCCATCTGAAAACACAAAAACAAAAGAGGAGCATGTCCGATAGAGAGGAAAGCAAAACGAACAGCGAAGGTGGAAAAAGACAAAACTGACATTCTTAAGACAGTTCCTTGCAGACACCAAAATAAAGAGATGAGGAGAACATGCCCGAGTCGTCAGTCTCGAGCTTGGTCATTGAAGTTGAGAAGAAATGAATGCATTTCTTGGACTTGACTTAGTCAACTGGCCAATTCAGGGCACGAGACTTCAGACTTATCAAATACAAATAAAAAATTTGGGACGTTAAATCCTTCAACCTTAAAGGAAAATATTCAGTCCTCTTTAATAAAATCAGTATTTTCATTTATTTAGGTGTTAATTTTGAAATATATCTAAAAATTCGGTTTTGTATTGTATTATTTGGATATATGTATTATATAATATTCCTCATATCTCCCGAATTTTTTTTTCTTACCACCCACAAAAATCGGAATTAAATCGATACCACCCGTTAATTCAGAATTCAGATTCCACCACGTACGCGTACTGAATCTGCGCACGGATTCCCAATCCGTACGCGTAGTGAATATGCGGACCGATCCACTCGCACAGTGGATATGCGCACGGATCCGTGCGCGTAGTGGGTCGGCGCACCGATCCGTTCGCGTAGCCAATATGCGTGCCTCTTTCTTTTCCCTTTCTTTCAGATCCGTTCACTGAATTTCCCCGGTGGGTCCCATCTCTCTTTTCCCTTTCTTTTCCCTTTCTTTTCCCTCTCTTTTCCAGGGTGGGTCCCGTCTCTCTCTTTTTAATTCATTTTCCCTTTCTTTTCCCCGGTCCCATCTCTATTTGAGATCCTATTGGGAGGGTAAGTATATAGTATCCGTTCTTAGGTTGACTTGGTCAAGCATCTCTATTTGAGCTCCAGGCACGCATATTGGCTACGCGAACGGGTCGGTGCGCATATCCACTGTGCGAGCGGATCGGTCTGCATATCCACTACGTGTACGGATTGGGAATCCGTGCGCAGATCCAGTACGCGTACGTGGTGGAATCTGAATTCTGAATAAACGGGTGGTATTGATTTAATTCCGATTTTTGAGAGTGGTAAGAAAATTTTTTTTGGTCATATCTCACATATATATATACGTAAGTATTTAAATAAATCAGCAATTAAATCAGTTGATTCACCGGTTCGACTAGTGAACCGTTGATCCGGAGTCTTATCGGGTCGATGTCCGATCCGGTTATGATATATATATATATAATTGACTTAAAAACCAACATATTTGTTAGTGATATAGTGATTAAAAGTTTTAAAGGTTAGATAATAATTAATGGATCCTAATTGATATAATATATAGATAGGTAACACTTAACCGACATATGACATGTCATGATCAATAACCGTATGTGTTATATTCACAAAATCATATTCATGTCAGGATCAATAACAGTATGTGTTAGATTCACAAAATCATATGACGCGTCAGGATCAATAACCATATGTGTTAGGTTCACAAAATCATGCAAATACATCTTTTATAAAATTAACACATATGTTATACCTATAGTAATTAACACATATTTTATGTAATTTTTATGCACGCATCTTGAGAAAGACCAACAGTTGAGATGGTATCGCAGGTCCTGTGAATCACAGGAGATTTATTTTCCATTGGAAAAGACCTTATTTTAATGGTACAAGGCTACAAGCTGAAGAAATAAATGTAGCGTGTGAGAATGCCTCTGAAAATTAATGATTTTATTTGACTTGTCTTAAAAGGAATAATATGACCAAATTAAGATATGTTAACTCGTCCAATAAGTTAAAGATCAACAATATAAATTTATTGTTTGAAACATATCCAGTAGGTTCTCATATAACTTCATGAAGTTTTTTGAGCTAAAACTCAAATCAGCTTGCTGTCTCCTTTTTCTGTATTGTTAGACCGCATTTAAAAAAATAATTAATAACACTAACATGTTGAATTTAAAAAATTTAATAACACTATATGTCTAAAACTCAGTATATATTTAACATTTTTAACTAATTAAGCCCGTGTACTTAATTAAGACCGCATTTTAAAAATGCATGCGTTTGTTACAGGTGTAAAATCAAACAGGGGTAGGGTTTGTAATTTTCTGATAATGGATCCCTGTATTAAAACAAAAAAAATGCATGGGGTCAGGCAGTTATGCATTATGAAGTTTAGCTTTAATTGAATACATAAATGCATTTAATTTGTTGAAGCATGCAGTTCTAGATGTATGTGTTCAGGTCCATTCCCCCATCTTATATTTGCTTAATATTTTATAATAAAAATTGTTCGACACATGTATTTTAAAATTAGTCATCATATTATTAAATTTATAATAAAAATAAAAATTAGTGTTATTCTATTAATTAATTAAATAGATAAATAAAAAATTTGTACCAACGAGCCATATGTTCACTGAATTGGAATCTACTAAAATTCTAACCGGATTTCTGGTCCTGAAATCCCCTCTGTGTCTATAGAGAAGGGTCCGACTCTACTGCTTTTCTTTATAGAAAAGCAGCCTCCTGCTATTATTTATAGAAAAGCAGCCTCCTGCTATTCTTTTACTCTCTATATCTCTCTTCAAAAAGGAGGAGAGAGAAAGAGAATCACGTGAGAGAGATAAAAGAAGAGAGAGATAGAGAGAATAACAGAAGAATAGTAGAGATTTGAATAGCACCGGATCCCATTCTCTATAGAGAAAGAGAAAGGAGGAGAGAGATAGATATAGGGAGGGAGATTTTAAGACTCATAAATTCAAGTTGAATTTCAGCAGATTTGAACTCATGTTCACTGTGAGAAAAGAAAATATCATCCACTATCTCAAAAGAATCTTTAACCTCTGAGTCAAATCCTAACTTCTGGTGCATTTTGTGTTACTTTAATTTATTAGAAATTTGAGGAGTAAACTTAAATAACTTTCCTTCACAACTTAATTTCTTAGGAGTTCACACAGTACATTTTTTCACATGGTTCAATTCAAAGCCCATAACGGTGGGCCTAATAAAAAAGGAAGAGTCTGGAACAATTTGAATTAGCGACTCGATATTCTCCTAATACGATACGGACCGGAGAATTTTACAAAAATGTCCATCTTATCAAATAAAATAACCTTTTACTAAATTTCTTGACAAAATGCCTTAGTGAGACCCAAACTTCCATTCCCTTCCTCTCCCCCTCTTCACGTTACTCTCTCTCTCCACGTTAATTACTCCGCCTTTAAATTTGGAAAAAAAAAAAAATTGGAAAGTGTCAAATGAAGAAGGCAGAAGGCTCCATTATTGTTAATTTTTTCATACCGCATTTAATTTCCTAGATATCATTCATTTTTAATAACTTCAAATATTTGTGTTTGACTTACTGCTAAGTTATATCTCATTTTATTTTTAACAGTGTTATTAAAACCGAACCGAGCCGGTTGGTTCAACCGGAAAAAACCGAAACCGGTTACCTGTCCAGTTCGGTTCTTCATAAACATCGCTTCAGTTAATGAACTGTTCAAAATGGGTTTAACCGGCCGGTTTTATTAAAAAAACGCTAAATCAAACCGACGCAAATTCCCGGTTCAAAACAGTTCCGCTTGAGTTTTTCATTTCCTCTATTCGGTATTTTTATATATTTAAACGTGGCTCACATAAACCACTTACACACTCTTTCCACAGCTCACGTGCACCAAGCTTAGATGGGCGAAGGGGTCTTCTATGCCATCTGAAAACACAAAAACAAAAGAGGAGCATGTCCGATAGAGAGGAAAGCAAAACGAACAGCGAAGGTGGAAAAAGACAAAACTGACCTTCTTAAGACAGTTCCTTGCAGACACCAAAATAAAGAGATGAGGAGAACATGCCCGAGTCGTCAGTCTCAAGCTTGATCATTGAAGTTGAGAAGAAAGGAATGCATTTCTCGGACTTGACTTAGTCAACTGGCTAATTCAGGGCACGAGACTTCAGACTTATCAAATACAAATAAAAAATTTGGGACGTTAAATCCTTCAACCTTAAAGGAAAATATTCAGTCCTCTTTAATAAAATCAGTATTTTCATTTATTTAGGTGTTAATTTTGAAATATATCTAAAAATTCGGTTTTGTATTGTATTATTTGGATATATGTATTATATAATATTCCTCATATCTCACATATATATATACACGTAAGTATTTAAATAAATCAGCAATTAAATCGGTTGATTCACCGGTTCGACTAGTGAACTGTTGATCCGGAGTCTTATCGGGTCGATGTCCGGTCCGGTTATGAGATATTGACTTAAAACCAACATATTTGTTAGTGATATAGTGATTAAAAGTTTATAATTTTAAAGGTTAGATAATAATGGATCCTAATTGATATAATACATAGATAGGTAACACTTAACAGACATATGACATGTCATGATCAATAACCGTATGTGTTATATTCACAAAATCATATTCATGTCAGGATCAATAACAGTATGTGTTAGATTCACAAAATCATATGACGTGTCAGGATCAATAACCATATGTGTTAGGTTCACAAAATCATGCAAATACATCTTTTATAAAATTAACACATATGTTATACCTATAGTAATTAATTAGTAAATATCACTTAATAATTAACTAAATATTGTTAACTGATTGAACATATATTTTGATAGAGTTTCACTTAACATTTAAACTAAATACTTTGTTTTTTCTAATCTAGTATTAAATAGCGTGTTACTACCGTAGTTTGGGATTTTATTTGTAGGTGTTACTACCGAAGAAATGAAGCAGAATTTTATGAAGAAAAAGCTAAATAAACAAACTACAACGAAGAAGCCGCAACAGTCACCAAAAGAGAGAAGAATTGCAGAAAATCAACCAAACTCACTTATTCAAGTTGCAAAATGGTTTTACGGTTTTACAGGTGAGTCGGAGGAATTTAATTTGCGGATTAAGAGTGTATTTTGTGGGTGATCCGATTTAGCTTTTCAATCCGTTTTCACCCCTACGTCTGATGAAGCCAAGCTCTGTCTCTGTAGTTGACACATGCATATAAGTATATAACACATATTGAATGCAAGTGTACTTAATTAGTTGACACATTACTCTCTCTCTCTCTCCCATCTTTTATTGTTAATTTTTTCATACCGCATTTAATTTCCTAGATATCATTCATTTTTAATAACTTCAAATATTTGTGTTTGACTTACTGCTAAGTTATATTTCATTTTATTTTTAAGTTATGTTTAGATTTTAGTTATTTGAATTTCTGCCTTTTTTTCTTTGACTGGTGACTCTTGCTTCGATAATCCGTCGTAATCTAGACGATTTCAAATATCATCTAATGTCTCATGTGCAGATTTGTAAAGTCTTAATATATTCAGTATAAAATTTATTTTGTAAAATATTTTTAACATCTTAATCCTTTTAATAATCAATGTAATATATATAGTATTAATTTATTCTATAAAATATTTTGAATTAACATGTAAATCTTTATATTAATATTGACATTCTACGTATATAGTTTATTCAGTACAAAAATAATTAACATATGAATATATTAAATATATACATTCTACATATGGTTTATTCAGTAAAAAAATCATAATATAACTTACACAACTATAAAAAATTTATACATCACATACTAAAAACATTCAACTTTGTTTTTCACATACATAAAGTCCAAAAATATTACTAATACCAACAATACGAAAAAGTACAATAAAATAAAATTAAACATGACTACAAATGGTAAATCATAAATGTAAACTATTGTCTTAACCTTATGTGCTTGTATCAAACTTTAATTCAAACTTCCTACAATAAAAAAAGAGGAGGGTTCAAATGCCTCCATTTTTCATGCCTCCACTATGCCTCCATTTTTAAAAACTTTAATAACTCAAAATTTAAAACTTAAAAGTAGAAATAAAACCGTTGGATATGATCTACATCATTTTATCTATGCACGTGTAAAAAGTTATGACATTTCAATTTTATTTTGGTTGTCATCAAGAGCTTGTAAAAAACATACTAATGTGGATAATTTCTAGACGTTGATTTTTCAACTTATTGATTCACATAAAAACATAATCAAAATGTGATAATTTTTTATGAGCACATAGATAAAATGATGTAGATCATATCCAATGATTTTATTTTGAATTTTAAGTTTTAAATTTTGAGTTATTACAGTTTTTAAAAATGGCGGCATGGTAGAGGCATGAAAAATGGAGGCATTTGAACCCTCCTCATAAAAATATATATTTAAAAAGTTATAATATATAAAGTGAACAACTTCATATTAAAAAAATCAAGTACTAATTAATAAACTCTAAATGACCAAAAAAAACCTCACATTAGATTAATGTTTAGCATATTTTATTTGTTACTTAAAAATTAAGAGGAGGATATTTTGTTTGATCTTTTTTAAAGGAAGGACAATTCGTAAAATATCCCTTGGTACTCTGTACACCATCAGGATTTAGGTTCAAATTTCCATATTATTGTTGTATCCACATTAGATTTTTTTTTATCTTACAAAATTTACATATAAGACCTCAAGTCTTATCGGGTCGATGTCCGGTGCGGTTATGAGATATTGACTTAAAACCCAACATATTTGTTAGTGATATAGTGATTAAAAGTTTATAATTTTAAAGGTTAGATAATAATGGATCCTAATTGATATAATATATAGATAGGTAACACTTAACAGACATATGACATGTCAGGATCAATAACCGTATGTGTTATATTCACAAAATCATATGACATGTCAGGATCAATAACCGTATGTGTTAGATTCACAAAATCATATGACATGTCAGGATCAGTCAACGATATTTGTTCTAAAAAGAAGAGCTTAAAATTACTGACTGTGAGTTAATTTAAGAACTTGTAAAAACCATGTGTTACAAATTTGCATGAATAAAGATGTAGCATCAGCAAAAGAAATGTTATAGAAACAAAATATTATTTTACAAGCATATGTGCATACCTCGATTAATTTTACAAGAGCAGCCGAATAATATTGAATATTATTTATTGCTTTCTAGTTCAATTTTAGTTTTTGGAAATAAAAAATAGTTGTCACATGTTTCACTTTCACTGTCGAAACAAAAATAATCTATCAAATTTTACATATTATGTAATTGAAATGTTAAAAAAAAAAATATTTAAAAGAAACAAAACATACTTCATTGAAGTATTCATATATATATATACGTTGAAGTATTTATACATAAGATATCAAGTATTCATACATATACATTGAAGTATTCATTCATACACCTCTAATTTTTTCAAAATTTATTTTTCTGTCATTTCTTAGTACTTAGTACGCACTGGCCTAATTCACCATTAATTAATAAAGCTTTGTTTTTTGCAAATAACTCACTACTGTATGAGAAAGAGGAACATAGACACGATGGATCTGACCCGGTGGAGGCGTACTTGATTGGGATGAAGTGACAGAGGCGGAGGTGGGAGAGAGAGGTGGGAGAGGCGGAAGTGGGAGAGGGAGGCGGGAGAGGCGGAAGTGAAAGAGGGAGGCGGAGGCGGAGGTGGGAGAAGGAGGGAGAGAGAGGAAGGAAATAAAGAGAGAAAATTTGTTAATTAATTTATGGAGACCACCAGGTAGTTAGAATTAGTAATTATAGCTAGAAAAAAAAGTTAGTTAGTTGGGGGAAGAAATTGGAGAAAGAAATATGTGGTATATTATAATTACTTTTAATAAAAGGGGACAAATTTAGATTTATCATTTAATAGACTTTTAAATATATTATAGAAGTTAGCATCGAAAACGAGTCATATATAAGAACAAATTTAGAGTAAAACAAACTAAAATTTTCTTTCACCTCTCAATACAATAATTTCAACTATCAAAATAACAGCCCCATTACATTGCAGGAGGAGCGCCAATTTGGAATCTTGGGTCGTCTGAATAGGGGTGAAAACAGATTGGATATTATCCGAATTCGGTCCGTATTCGAAAATTAAATATGGATATCCGATATTCAAATATTTGTGCAGATAGTGATACATATATAGTTTTGAATTTTAATTATCTGTATCCGAATAGTAAATATATATCATATATTTAATTTATATTATAAAAATATTTATGTATATATCTACGGATATCCGATATCCAATCCAGATATGTATATATCCGTCTAATATCCAATTCGTATTCATACTCAAAAAATAAAAAACAAATACGGATATAATTTTACGACTGTTCAATCCGTTTTCACCCCTACGTCTGAAACCAAGCTGTCTCTGTAGTTGACACATGGATATAACACATATTGAATGCAAGTGTACTTAATTAGTTGACACGTGTAAAACGCATTGAATGCATGCAGTTAGTTATTAGAATTGTAACATGTTGCAATTTTTACCTTAGAGCTTGAGAACAAACAAGGCAATTTGGAAGCGCACCGATTCTTCTAATTGATTCCGATCATCCTTCTTTGGTGTTCGCTAATGTTCGTTTTTTTTAATCTGATACTTCTAATGTCACGTAAAATTCACTAGTACAAGTTTCTGGACAACTCTGATACTGATAATGCTGTTTCGGCTTTATACAACATACGTAAAATAGAATCACAATGAAAAATCATATAATTCGTACTACAACAGTACAACTCTTACGCTACATAAATTTTAAAACAATTGCAGATTGCAGTTAACATTTTTATTCAGGAAAGAAAAAGAGAAGACGACAAAGAAGATAAGTCTTGACGACTCAATTCTCTAATAAAAAATATAAAAAAATTCAATACTCAAAAACCATTGCAAAGTTGTCGGTAGAAGAATAATTATAATTTTTTTATAAACCATAATTAAAAAAAATATTAGATTTTTTGTGACGGCTCATATGAAAACTTGTGAAACCAGTACCACAGATTCGGATAGTTACGAGTGCTGCTTCTGTCTGTCCCAAGTCCTAACACCGCAATTATATTGTTACGACTATCCCAAGATACAAAATCATAATGAAAAGGATAAAGATTTTTTTTCCCCCATCTCCTATCCCCCATTCATCCCCCAATCATTAATTATCTAGGAGACCACAACTTTAAGCACAAAAAGACAAAAGAAAACGTGTATCAATCATTAATTACATTGGGGACCGCTAATTAACTAGGGGGACCGCTTATATTTGAAAAATTTACAACTGACGCGCACAAGTATTCATATATAATACATCAAGTATTCATATATAATACATTAAGTATTCATATCTAAGATATCAAGCATTTTAAAAAAAAACTGGACATATCACTCACACATTTTTTACACGTTTTTAGAGGTGGTTTTTTTTTCTCCGTTCATTCTAACCAATATTTCTAACAATCTATGAAGAATTTTGCGAATCTAAAATCACAAACGTCTTCTATGCAATTTTCTCTTTCAAATGAGATCCATGATGAAGTACTTTTGAGTTATCCGTCACGCAAGTATTCATACCTCGTAAAATTATTTATATCTCGTCGTGCAAGTATTCATACCACGTCGAGCAAGTATTCATACCTTGTCGAACAAGTATTCATACCTAAGATATCAAGTAAAAATGATTGAGTGGTAATGAAATTTCAATCGGTAAAAATGAGTGAATGATGTGTCCAGTTTTTTATTTGTGAAATACTGATGAGGTATGAATACTTGAATGACAAGGTATGAATACTTGTGCAACGGACAACTCGAAAGTATGTCATCATGGATCTCATTTGAAAGAGAAAATTGCGTAGAAGACGTTCCTGGTTTTAGATTTGCAAAATTCCTCACAGATTGTCAAAAATATTGGTTAGAGTGAACGGAGAAAAAAAAACCACCTCTAAAAACGTGTAAAAGATGGATAAGTAATGTGTCCAGTTTTTTTTAAATACTTGATATCTTAGATATGAATACTTCATGCATTATATATGAATACTTTAGAATGCAACTATGAATACTTCTTTTAATAGTAATGAATATGAAAAAGTAGTATGTTTTTCTTTTCCTTTTCTGTTGCCGAATATTCCAAGTTGGTTATCGGGTCCCCACCGGCAGTTAAATGCTAAATAACAGATAATTAGCGGTCCCCCCCAGTTGAAAACGCGTTTTTAATTAGTGGTCCCCGTTAATCAAGCGTTTTTGGTTGTCTTTTAGTGCGGAAATTGTGGTCCCCTCTTAATTACCGTTAAAGAATAATTAACAACCTTATCCGGGGGATGAATGGGGGATAGCAACCCGGGTATTGTTAGTCGGTCCCTAATGAAAAAGACCTTGTACAGTTGTACCATTTATTTAGAAATAAAGCTCAATTATGGCATTTACTGTTGCGTGCGCCAGATGGCACTTGAATAAGACATATAATATCAGGCAGGTTTAGATCTATTTTAGTTTAGTTGCAGAAAAGGAGTATTTATTCGTAATTAAATGCTTGATTGATCAATGCAACAGTGATAACCACACCATTAAATTGGGGGGGACTATAAGTTGGTGCATTTACAATAATTTTCATGTAGGATAGAGAACTGTCATTGATTTTTAAAAGCTGACGTAGAGATCTCATGGGTCTACGTCATAGTTGTTTCTCAGCTTACCGGATTCAATGATATGTGATTACATAGGGTTTTATACTTTTATTAGTAAACAACTAAGCATTGCTATTATGACATATTCCCCATTTTCTGGTTAAAAAACAGATGTTACACTTTACACACGGGGAACCGACATTTTTATTAATATACAAAGTTAATTACAAATTAATAAATATACCCACTAACATTGAGAATTTATAAAGGTATCCATACCGGCCATTAAATAGCCGGTTTTAATTTTTTTCGGTACCGGCTATTTAATGACTGGTACTAAATTTTTTTTTTAGAGACACTATAAATAACAAGATGCTGAAATCTAACACTAAAAATTTGATTTTTTTTAAATATTTGTTAGATTACTTTTTTTATATAATTAGCATATTTATACTAAAATACGCTAAATTACTTGATTTTTTTGTTAAATTAAGCTGAATTACACTAAATTTCGCTAATTTACACTAAATTATGTTAAATTATGCTAAAATACGGTAAATTACGCTCAATTACATATGAATAGGGATGATATCTTCACTGAGAATGCGAAAAATAATCACGAAACTTCAAACAGCCATAAAACGGCACTCGAGTGTCCGATTTCAGCAAATGACAACTTTTCGAAAAGCTTGTGAAAATACGCATGCATCAATGATGACTTTGCCGCTTTGCCGGATTTCAAAATTCAAAATTGCCAAAAAACAAAGAGAAGAGCCTCAAAACTTGAGTTGAAGTTTCCGATTCAAGATTTTCATTTATATTATTCAATCTAAGTACCTCAGTAAATTAGTTATATAATGAACTTGTAGAATACCAATTTTATTATTTTTGGAACTTTTTTACTATTTTTTATGATTTATGAAAGATGGCACAATATCGGCCTAATTTAGCGTAATTTAGCGAAATTTAGTGTAATTCAGCGTAATTTAACATAATTTCAAGTACTTTAGCGTATTTTAGTATAAATATGCTAATTATATATCAAAAAAGTAATCTAACAAATGTTTTAAAAAATTTTGAATTTTTAGTGTTAGATTTCAGAATCTTGCTATTCATAGTGTCTCTAAAAAAAATTAGTACCGACCATTAAATGGCCGGTACTGAAATTGAAACCGGCCATTTAAAGGCCGGTATGGATATTTTTATAAATTCCCAACGTTAGTGGGTATATTTATTAATTTGCAATTAACTTTGGATATTAATAAAAATGTCGGCACGGGGAACAAACATAATTCTATGCTGGGACCAGCAGCTTTCACAATTCCAATGGCGAGCATTTCCCGTATTTGCAATGTATAATGGATAGATATTAAATTTTTGAGTAAAATGCAAGTGCATCTTTCTTTCTTTTTTGAATCTGTAGGAGAAAATTTTCTCTTGCCAATAGTTTAATTCAAGTTTAATTCAATGTTATGAGAACCGGACCGGACATCGACCCGTTTAAGCTCCGGGTCATTGGTTTACCGGTCGGACCAGTTGATCGACCGGTTCAATTGCCGATTTTTCTCAAAAATCAAGCACTTAAGTTTGATAAATTATATATTATTAGAATGCCAATTTCAATTACGTTTTGTGTAGATAGCATAATTCATTATATAAATAATTCAAATGACAATATTTATACATTTTATTTATTTTTACGATTCATTACATAATTCATCAAAATAACAATATTCTTATTGTTTTTCCCTTTGGATTGGAGCACAACAGTCAGCAAGGGACATATCAGATCTTAATATCTTATACAAATGAACTGACACAATGACAATTATTGAGCCATTGACAAACAATAAAAGCTAATATAGCAAAAGGTAAGAAGAAAGGGTTGTCAAAAATCACCTGGTGCTATGTATGTGAAGCTTCTTTCTTAGATAATTTAGTGTTTCATTAGAAGTGATAGGACATTTATTTCTAATAGAGTACAACCTAATTAGCGGGAGGTACCAATCAAGACTGCTAACAGCACTAACCAGATGATTTAGGGTTTCGAAAGTTTGGATTTTGATTTTTCTTCGAAGAGATTGGGGTGCGCAATGAGAGAAGATGAAGATCCGTACTTAGGGATGAGAGAAGGACAAACTCAAGTTTCTCACAAAGACCGCTGCTAGGATGAGATCGCGGGGTTTTTAATCTAACTAGTTCAGCAATTTTATAATAATTCAGCCGGTTGAACCAGTTTCCACCGGGCCAACAGCAGAAACGATCATTTTACATAACCAGACCGGACAGGTGACCGGTTCCGGTTCTGATAACACTGGTTTAATTGGTCACATTTCAGGTAACTACAAATATGGATCAATTAATGCACGGACAGAGAAATGAAAGAAACTGCTGCTACTACATTTCATTTCGAAGAAAGGAAGAAAAAAAAAAGCAGACAAATTTGGAGTTGGACAAAATGCTCAAGCTAAAAAATATATATAAAAAAAAATAAGCTAGAAGGACTATATTGGAAACACAAGATTTAAAGTAATTTAGAAATTTTGGCAATAAAAAGCCCACTAGTTTGTGAAGTGGCAGGGTCGAAACGAAGGGTCTTGGGGATTCTTCCCGGCTTGCAGGGCCATTTATCGGCGATATCCACCTCTTGTAACTCTATGAATTGCAAAGTGAAAACATCAACTTAGGTAAAAAATAGGTTGTGCTATGCAATTTAAAAACAAAGATTTGCCAATAACAACCAACAGTTCATTACTTTAACCACACCAAGTGTGTATTTCTTTCAATTGGACATTTTTGTCATGTACATAGTTTCTTTGACTATTTATGGATTTGATGTAGTAAGAAAACTTGAGGGCAATTGACATTTTCCTAAAATAACAGGTCCTATATGTAAAATTTTCTTAATGATCATACAAATGAATAATGAATTACCAGCTAAAGGATTGAGAGAAAGAAAGCGCTCTATGACATCTTCATTTTGGGCAACTGTTAAACTGCTCAAGGCATTCAATTCAATAAACAATTAAAATGAAAGAAAAAAGATGAAATTTTTTACTTTTACTATGCACTGCTACAATTTTTTGAAATCTTCAGTTGCAGTTCTGTTTCCAATCATATGACTAGTAAATGATTGATACCAGTTGATATCTTGATATCAAACAAACTTATTTTTCATCATTGTGATTCATTTCTTCTTTTTGGGCTGTTTTGGACTCAATTGAGGTTTTGCAGAACAAATGATTAATATAAAGATCTGGTCAAACAATAAAAAAAAAAAAAAAAAATTGGGCTGGGACAGGCAGCTCTTCCAGGGTCTATATTGTCACAGGCATTTTATTTGTGCCATCTGTCCAATACTGTACTAGAAACAGCAACAACAGCAAATCTTCAAGTGAGATGAAACACCTAACCTGCATGTACTGTACACAAGAGTGCCAGCAGTTTTCAATAATTTGAAACCATTCGTGAGTAGCCGCAACTGAAAAACCAAACATGAATGCAAATATTTTAATAAAAATTAAACATATGTTTGTTTTGGATTACCAATTTATTCATTATTGCAACTCAATACACTAGCAATGATCCCTGATCTAATGAAGAATTTTCCATACCAGTTCTCATTCATTGAAGAAAATTTAAAGAAATTTTCCTTTTCCAAAGCCCCATATGGATATTAGGAAGTAAAGAAGTTAGTTCAGTAAGACAAATTTGCAAGGATGGTGCATGGATAGAAAATTTTGACGTGTTAAGGTGATATTTATGGTAATATCTCACTTAGAATCCAACACATAAAAAGTAAAAGAATGGCATCACATCTAAAGTTGATTTTGAAAACGAGAACGATAACCTGAAGATTAAACAAATCATCAGTTCTTTCAGCATCAAGCACACGTCTTTCCAGTGTCTTCCAGCCCCATGATTCAAATTTTGTAATGTGTTTAATTGATCCATCATGAGTACATTCAGCATCCACCAAGACCTGAAATACAATTTTCAACCGGGACCAAATTTAAATTTGGATAGAAGGCAAAATACCAAAGTTGTGTTCAGATATTCAAGTGAGGCCCAGAAGAAACATTTAGCCTGATTAAGCTTCAGTTAAACTCTCAACACAATTTTCACAAAATCTACAATATAACCCAATTTATCCTCAATTTAACCTCAACTGGATGAATCAAGAATAAACAAAACTCAAACTAGAGAAAGTTCTTCACATTGTAATCAAACTGATAATACTATCAAGAGACATAACAGTTCTTACAAGTCTTAGTAACAACTGCAAACCCAGTATTAAAAATGCTCTTTCACATACCTTATCATAGCCTGAGGTACACAGTTCATCATCCTTAATGGGACGGAATAGCTCGCTCTTACTTAGCTCTGCTACTCCAGAGTTTCTACCATAGAATAGCAATTCGGGCTCTGGATTAGGCTTGGAGTCATTCCTCTCTCTTGCTCTCCTCTCTCTCCTCTTCTCTTTCCTTGATTTTTTGTCAGTCCAATCCCCATATTTAACTCCAGTCACATCAGGATCTGGCCAGATTTCAGTAAAATAACAGAACAAATTGGTTGTGATGTATAAATTTTTTGGTGCCATACCAGTTGCGTTGATGACTATATTCATGTACAGTATAATCACAACATTTGATACTTCCAGTTTTATTGCCTTTTTTCTTGTAGTTGGGGTTAGAAAAAAATAGTAATAATAAAATATCATTGATTTCAGTTGGTATCGTATGCTATCCTACCAGTACATTGTATCGTAATTTTAGTCAGTCCATATAGGTTGATCCGAAACCCATAATCTTCTTTATTTTATTACCCTTAAATTACAATGGGGCCAAAATCCTCAGGTTTTGCTTAAAATCTACTTTAGCAGTCCAGGTGAAATCCTCAGTAAGTACACGGTGCTAATGGCCCAAAATAACCAGTGGGAAGGGCAATATCCGATTCATACTTAGACCTGAAAGGCAATACCTGATTAATATTTAATCACTCTTGAATCACAATGTAGCCAAAATTCTCAGAAGCCAGTTAGATAGTACTTCAGTAGTCTGAAGTGAATTCTGAGTCAGTATTATTGGTGCAAACTCAATAGTGGAAAGGACAATACCTGATTCATAATTAGATCTGAAAGGTAAAACAGAAAATGAGGTCCCATCACACACAAAGAGGCGACATACATCTCCAAGGGAATATTTCCTCAACATGGTGCGACACGCAGCTAATCGGTGCCTTGCGACATCGACACCTGTCAGAGACCCATTCCTACCGAGCATTTCACATAGCATGCATAGCTTTGCACCTGATAATGAAGAAAAATAACCGGTTAGGTACAGATCAGAAACAATAAGCTGAGTTGCTGGTTTAATCTAACACTTGTGTGTCTGAGTGTGTATTTGAATGCTTGCAGTCTTTTTTTTACATCAACGTCAGGTCTAGAAATCCCTAACATTCCCAATCCCACTCAACAAGAAAAGAACAGTAGGTATAATCTTAAAATAGAATAAATAAGTCTACCAGCTTGGTACGGTCGATACATATATAGTTGGAATCGTAACAGCACCCCTTAACCCCTTAAGCCCCCCACCAAAAAAAAAAAAAAAAATCACAAACACACACAAAAGGAAAAAGGACAGTCCTGCTAAAGGCTGGTATGGTATCAGTATGTTATCCTATAAGAAGATAGAAATACCAGGAGCGGCACAGAGATCAAGAACATGGTCTCCTGGTGAGACATTTAAGGCTAACACAGCCGCACCAGAGGCTGCATCCATGCCATATATCTGCGTATTATTTTACATTAAATGAACATTTACACCTCAAGTACACAAATTACAAAAAAAAAAAAAAAATCCAAACCACAGAACAAAATCATATTTCTCAGAGGTCAGGTAAACAGATGAAGTCAAATATAATAATGCCAGTTATCTACCACAGCTCAAATCCCATAATCATTTATGTTACTCAACTTTACTCTTATTTCTTTTATGATACTAATGAAAGCCGCCTGGGACCAGTACACATATGACAATTCTGGTTTTATGATAAAAATGGGAATCTCACCTTACCTAGCTGGTATGATTGAGCACCAGCAATCTGAATTTGAGGAGGGATCGAGTAGAAACTAGGAAGCCAAATGACCTTTTCAAGCTTGCAATTTAACTCGGATTCAATCACGCCAATTTCAGATTCATATTCTGGCTTTACTCTTGAGTTTCAGAAAGAATAATACGAAGTTAAGATTGGCACTATCAATAATATAAAAAAGTCAGATTAAGAAGAATTGAGGAGAAAATAATATATAATATCAAGGTTTTGATGAAGATCAAGCATCAGTAAAATTTGGTTTATTGTGTTGTATTAGCCAAAGATAGCTTAGACTTGATTATTAATATCTGGCTAACAGAAGTTACAGAAAATTGCCATTTTGATCGGTACACAGAGCAGCCTGGTACCATGCTAGCCAGGCCTAGAACAGGTAAATAGCATGATAAGTGCAATTGTGTAATTAAGTACACATCAGCAATAAGAACAAGCCCTCCAACTTTTTAATGCAATAAAAAAATATTGTACAAAAATTCAAAATTCAGAATTCAGAATTGAACAATTTAGTGTAACAAGAGAAAATTGTGTACAAAATAGAAAAAATAAAGTAAAATTTTGTGTAGTTACCTAATATATCGAGGTATAGAGTCAGCCAAGGAGTAAATGGAAGGGTCCAGTCCATTTTCTTCGAGAAACTCGAGAAATGCAACCGGCAGTGGGAAATCAGCCTTGTTAGGTTGTGATATAGAAGAGACTTCATCTGAGGAACAATTTTGCATTTCCATTTTTAATGTACCCTGAAAATATGAAACGACATTCGCATTACATTGAATAAAGATATATTGTGAAAGGGATAAAATTGATTGAGGTTACTGCATTCTCCTGTATAGAACATGAGATGAGAACATCAAGTATTAAAATTTTAAGAGATATGTGCCCCTCCAATTACAAAGGCAAAAGAGCCAGTTCCTTTACTCTGAAGTAAATGAAGAGGGTACTTGCAGTAAGAGAAAGAGACGGAAATTAGCGTGGATTAATTACCTTCCCGTGAGGAAAGCAGGTCGGAGAGGGTGGAGAGCGGCGGCTGCGGCTGCCCTTCTTCTCCCACTTGTCGCTAGGTCCAGCGAGGAAATTTTGGGTGCACTGGGAGTAAGCCGTACAAAATACGGAGTGGGGCTGAAACGATGCAACCAACATCGCAGTCGCAGATGTGGTGGCCTGTTGGGGTTACCTGGTACTGTACTTTTGCGTGACCGACGTGTACGGTGCCTGGGGCCAGTATTATTTGTTCTTTGAGATTCGTGCAGAACGTATTTGAACGGTTGAGATTTCTGAAAAAAGAAACACTCTGAGTTTGAGATATCTCAGAGGATGCAAATTCACAGGAGTCTGTATCGTCTCAGGTATCGCATAAGTAGGCTCACAACTTTATGGTTTAGATTTATTTTCAGTCTGACCAAACTCAATCTGATATCTATTTAGAAATAGAGATCCGCTTTAAGAATCGTGTCAGATTAAAAGATGAACGGTCTGAATTTGGTAAGTAGATGTGCGATACCGGAGGTGATCCGAATGGGACTCAATGGGAAGAGGTTATAGAACTATGTGAAACATATTATTCAAATTCTAAAGTTCACAGGGACTTTTATATGGATTTTGAAACCACAATCTTTTATTCTTTTATTCGGAAGGTGTTGTTTTATGCTAGAGTGCTATTAAGGACCTCCATTTAGGGGTGTAAATGGAGCGAAGGAGCGGATTCAGAGTGGATAATGCTGATATATCCGTATTCGTTTTTTAATGAATGAATACGAATACGGATACAGATAATAAACGGATATCAAAATTTAAAATCAAATCCGTCTTAAACGGATACGGATACGGAGAGGATAATTCACAAATACGAATTTGAATACGGATACGAAACAAATAATTATCGGATAATTGAGTTATATGAACTTTAAGTTAACAAAATTTTAATATGAAAAAAACAAATCAAAATAAAAAATATACTAGATATATACCCCGACTGGTCAGTCGGATCTTGCGATTAAATCCTGACACAAGTTTTATTAAAAGACACATTGTACCAACACATAAGAGAAATTTATAATACAAAAAAAAATACGCTTTGTGTCCGGATGGTCTAGGATGTAGTGTTAGTCCCACAAGCAAATGAATTATAAACACAGAGAGTATATAAACCCTTTAGGCTTGAAACATAAGCAATCATCAATCACGTAGGACCGAGAAGTCATTTCAGTCCAGAGTTTTTTTAGCTGGAACCGAAATGGCATTTCAGTCCAAGCCCTTTTTTTTTTTAAGGTTTGCTTATAAATACCCTCCAGTCTGTCGCTGATGAAAAAAAAAAAAAATTCATCGGTCCGGACAAAAAAATTAGCTAACCGAAATAGCATTTTAGTTTTTATGGTTTTTGTAAAAACAAAAGTAATCATGTTGGTTTTCTAAAATTGTTTTTTTAATTATGGTTTATAAAAAAAATTCAGAGGAAAGAGGATGTTTTGCGAAATGGATCATGATTTTTGCAGATATCCGATCTGAATACTGAATCAGAACCGTACTCGTTTCCGAATCCGGAAGAATTATCTGTAGTCAATAATTATCCAGGAATCATCCGGATCCGTTTATCTGAATTCGGATTTGAGTCAAATTCGGAGTGGATTCAGAACGAATAATCCGGATCTGTTTTCAGCCCTACCTCCATCAGAAACTTGAGACCAGAATCTCTCATACAGTGCTATTAGACTTGAACATTTACAAGTATAAAATATTATTACATTGTAAAAATTATTACATGTGTCAAAAATAAATAACAGAAAGCACTACATTTATTAAAGTTAACCTAACAATTTGAACATTTTGTCTTATTTTCTCGATATATGTTACTCTTCAAAAAATTCTGAGAATCAGTTTTAATCTAGTAATTAATACACTATGTTTTATGTAGAAGGTTACACATTTAAAATTCAACCAAAAAATTTCTTGTGAATATTTAAAATTGAAAGATTTCACTCCTGAATGGTTTTAAAAGAAAATGCTACATCAATAATATTTTTGTTTTCTTTTGGAACTAGTAAACAATACATTTGATAAACCAGACTTATTAAGTGAGCCAAAAACGGACTAAAGCTTCAGATATTGGAACTTCCTGATGTGATGTCACCAGATGATACCGGTCAGACCAGACCAGTTCAAACAAATTTTATTATATTAAACAAAGAAAGATGTGAAAAGAATTAAAAGGTAGCAATTTAGTACAGAGACATGTGATATTATTTAAGGCAATGCTTTACTTCAAAGATTACAATTCCTATCTGGCATTATTGTACTTGTACATATCCTTCTTACAGCAATGGACAACAAAGAATTCAGACACTACAGATTGAAGGCTAATTACGATCAAAATTCAAGTTTTTCTTCTTTTTCCCTCTTTAAGCATAAAATACACAAAGTATGACAAATCTTCCCATTACTTATGGGAGAAAACCTAGACTTTCGGAGGTAAAATGTGACCAAAACGTTGTGTTGCCTTGAACTTCAAAATAGTGTGACAAGAATTCTAGCAAATATAGACTTTATACTATGAAGCTTCCTTTCTAGATGTTAAGGGTATCTGAACTCTAGAATCCTTTTCTTGACTGTTGCTATTGTTGGCTCCAGCTTGTGAGTTCACTGAATGCAATGCAGGTTTCAGTTTGTAGTTGTTGTATGCAACGACTCCCGCAATCGCTGAGAAGTAGAGAGAACCAAGTTATGCAAAAATTACTTTATTTTTTGTAATAATAAGGTTGAAGGCTTGAAGCAGTGTACATAGTGTGGCCATGATCAAGGAATTGACATATCTGGTGCTGGCACTGTACTGTCCAGGTCTGATGGTCTGATGCCAGTACCCGCATGCACTGGTTGGAGTGGCATATTTAGCACATAGGGTACTGCTTATGCTACACCTTTCCACCTTTCGCTTCTTTTTTATTAGCATATTTAATGTTTTTTAGCATGCCAATCCAGTTTTATGCTGGTATGTATCAGCCTATATTGGTCAGTACCAGGTGGTACTGCAGTCCTTGGTTTCGATCAATTATAGTCTATTATACCACCAAGGATATGGCCTAAAGGTAGCAAAAGGGTCTCCCCATAGTGGAGATCTAAGGGGTCAAATTCCAGCAGGCACTGGTGGGTTTTTTGTTTGGGTTAGTGTGTGTGCCTATGGCTTGTAGACAAAAAGAAAAATAATAGCTACTAAAGTATTTTTGGTATACCCAATCTAAAGCATCAGAAAAATATTACTAAGAGCATACCTATTCCATATCCAATGATATTTACAAAAGTCAACTTTGTGTCAGCAAAAATGGCAGCTGATAGGAGAACAACTGCCCAGTCCCTGACAACACCAGTTACACGTGCAGTCAGGGCACTGGTACGAGAAATGACAAGAAAGACAGAGAGATTTAGAACAAAGGTGCACATGCAGTTCAAGAAGAGTGTTAGAGGTGGGAAGTTCCAAGAGCCACTTGAATCCATTTTGGGTTTTTCTAGAAATATCCATGGTACAAATAAACACAGCGCACTACATCAGAAGAAAAAGGAAAATCAAATTAGAAAAAGAACATATAAGAAATATCATTAATGAGCAAAACACTTCCTATGAGTAAAAGAAAAAAAAAATGCCCCAGTTTGCACTGACTACCATGAAAGGGTGCACCTTCACCAATTTTCAGACTTTTTACTGTTCAATCATCTAATTTTTCTCTTGTTGGTTTGCAGAATTCTGTACTAAGCAGAATAAATTGAAACATGCAAGAACCAAACTGAAACCCATTTGTACAATAGAGGTATCATGGATTAATGCCCGCATCGATGACACTATTTGTCATCAATTGACTAAGCTTAATTGAGGCTAATTATGAACGGAGGATACTAATGCAATCAGTGAGAGAGAGAGAGAGGGCACCTGCACGGGCTAACATAGTACATCATAGAAATGAGATTCAATCTGACACCTTTTTTCTTCAGAAAAATCTCAATGAAAATAAGCCTCAAGGCCTCAGCAATAACGCCTCCCATCTGATATACCACACCGACCCAGATGATGGTAACTTCCCCAATGGAGGCCACAACCACCCCAATACTTATAATTGACATTATTACAAACATCCTACCATTCAACTCCTCTAACCCAGCCGCTGCGCCTAGTAAAAATACTGCCACTGGCACTGAAAATATACAAACATAATAAATAAAATAAAATAATAATATAAATTGCAGCAGGAGTAGAAAATGGGATTGCGGTTCCCTGCAACATTTTGCCTAGACTAGCTTTTTTTTTCTCAAAGTATATTTCTTGAACCAAGCTACCTTTCAGATGAAATACACATTTTGGCATCCAAATAGTTTATGTAATCACAAAATTATCACTCAAAAGTCGAAACAATACAAAAGACAAATAAAGGAGAAACATGTTATAAAATTTCACAGAAAGAAGGAAACTGAAAGCATACTTATAGCTTTCAACATTTGTGCAAATGCAACAGATATGTAGAGGTATGCACTGTTCCCTAACCATAGTGTCATTGCAAACATGGCACCTATTGGTACGACTGATGTTAAATATCTGCAAGCAAATCAGATCAGAAGTTATGGAATAAAACATTAACTAAATCAAGGGTATTAATTCATTATACTGTGACAACATGATCACATCAGCTGATATATAAAGTATCAAAAGCCACTGGTAAATGACCATAGAGGCTGACCCCAAGAGATGGGCCTTCTTTTCAGGATAATGCTTCTCTTATTTACCAAAAGGTATTCCAATTTAAGGAAGTGTTTTGTACATGCACCCCCCCCCCCCCCCCCCCCCCCCCACAAACCTCAACCCCTACCTGCTCCCACCTGCGGCCAACACCTCCCATGTGGTGAACCCCTTGCCCCTCGAACACAGCCACGTGATGTCACCATGATAAAATCTGATGCAAGCCCATAAGGCATTTTGAAATTTCATCCAAGTATAGAAAACTCATCCAGATGACATCAGCAAATTGCGAAGCCCCTTTGGGCTTTTGGAAATTTGACCCATTACAGAAAAATCATCCGGATGACATCAGCAAATGTCAAGTAGATAAATTGATGATGCCACTCGGTGAAGAATCCCAAGGGAGTTACTACCAGGAGTCCATATCTGCTGTTATTCTGGACCCAGATCGTACGATCTGATTTTCTGGTCCAAATGTCCAATCTAAAACGAACGCATCTGATCAATCCAATGGCGCCATTTAGGGGTGGGTTTTTGACGACTCATCAAATTGCTGCTGTGCATTTGTTTTATGGTTTAAGATTAGATGGTCCAAACAGAAAAGGCAGGATCTGCGATTCGAGTCCGGAATAAAAGCAGAAAGGAAGGCTACTAAAGGGGAATGCTCATTAAACTTCAAGAGATCATAAACTCACCTTTTATTAGGCGGGCTTTTGACTTTTAATTCATAGGTTATGAAAAAAGTACAACTAATGACATATATTCAAATCAAACTACTCACACTTCTGATGTCATTCCCTCTTCGACCTTCATGACCTGAGATTTAAAATAGAAAAGGTTTCTTATCCAAAGAGTTTTGTACCAGTGGTGTACCAGTCAATGGCGAGGACAAATATAAACCAAATTTTACTGATATAATACCAATGATGGGAATTAACATGATTTTTGATATTTCATGAGGTTTTTTTATAAGGTTCTTTATTAACAAAAGACAGCATAAGCATTGCAAAATTATCTTAAAATAGAAAATAATAAGAGAAATATACCTTAAATACTTTTGTTATCATGAAGCAAACAATAGATGAGAAAACCATATGCAATAATGTAAGAGCCACTGGATATGGGAAGTTGATATCATTTGACGACAGTATCCACTACAAAAGAAGAAAGAATATGTAAAATGGAGGCCAGAAAAAATAAATAGAAGGAAAAGGCTAGATTTTGCATATGCAGGGACAAATCAGCATCTAAAAAATATCCTACAAACCTAAAAAGTGTGAACTTTATTCTTTCATCAAGCACTCAGAAAAATAAAAATGTAAATTACCAACGAGTCACTCAGAGCAGAAATAACAAATGTAAATGACGAAGGAGTCCCTGAACTTCTTTTGACAAATGTAACATCTCTACCCGGATATTAGCATCTCATAATAAAAGGCCAATTGCCAAATAATCCCCAATTGTATGCTGTATTTCCCAAATATAAAGAATTAAAACAGGAGGTGCAATTTGTACAACTACTGGCCACACAATCATACATGACGGCAGAGAAAACATAAAAGCAAAGATAATTGCACCTTAGTCCTAAATTTTGCTGCTCTCAGTTTTTACATTTGCAGTATCAGTCAATAAATGGGCATGGCCTCAAGTGTTACAATTCCACATCAGGACTAATTCGCAATATATGAGAAATGAGCAGGAAAAAAAACTGACGATAGAGGAAAAGAGAAGGTACCTTATTGAAAAAGATCTGCCCACTGGAGATGGCAACGTAGAAGAGGAGGTAAAAGTACGTTATTGCCCCTTCTCTCCATTGCTGTGTCCTCTCTTCCGACTTGGCTCGTCCCTCCATTGATGCTTCTTTCTTCAATTTTACACGAACTGTGACTGAGAGAGAGGTCTTTCATGTTTCTCCTACTTTTCTAGGTTTTTAAGTACCGGAGGAGAAATCGGAGTAGCTTGCTCCATAGATCTCTGACGAGCTTCTAAGTAATTATAACCCCACGAGACATAATCTACGACTACTTACTAAAAGAACGCGTGCCGAGCTCTGGTTCATGAAACGAATGTAATGTTTTTAACCAATTTATTATTGTGGGGAGTGGAGAGTAGTAGTAGTGAACATTTGTAGGAAGTTGGGAGAAATTCGCTGGATCTCGTCCTTTGCTTGAGTTTGACTTTTGACTTTCAGCTCGCTTTTGCAATGAGGAATATCGCCTAACGGAGATGTTCGGGTGTTTGTCAATTGCCACCGACTGCCACGTCAGTAAACCGTTTATGCCAATTGCATTTGGTATTTATGGGGTATGAATATATTGATATTTCCCCTTTGGAGTCGCATCTCCCAGACTCACGATTACCTTTTCTTGGTTGATCAATTTCGATATTTCAACCGGAGGATCACTAATAGATTAATAGTATAAATATTTGTTGTAATATATTTGAATTATATTGACATGAGTAGGGGTGTCAATGGATACGGTAAGGCCGTAAGGGTCGGTTGGAAGCATTTTTATACCCGTACATGTTATAAATTGTTCTTACGTGTATTTTACTCTTATCTGCTACAAATTATCTTATCCGTACTTTACCCTTACCCGTTATAGTTGTCGGATAACGAAACATTAGCGGGTAAGTAACGGATAATACTAATATAATAATTATTTTATTATTTATTAAATAAAACAATAAAACATATACATTCATTTCACGCATAAATAGTATTTTATTGGAATTTTTTTTATCATGCTAAGCACAAGTAAACTAATTAAAGTACTATTTTCAATGCTTATTAATATATAATATATATAAATTTTTTTATAATTATCTGATCGGATAACGGGTACGAAATAGGCTTTATTCATACTCTTACCCGTTTAGATAACGAAAAAAAAAATCTTTACTCGTACCCGTACCTAATAAGTTTATGAAAAAAAAATCTTATACCCATCTTATCAGATACGGTGCAGGTCAGATAAACAAGTAAAAGAGTGTCATTGACACCCCTAGACATGATTAGTGTACATACATACGACACAAATTGAGCATGTGAGTTTTCACATGGAGCATGATGCATTTTTTTTTTTTTTTTTTATGAGATCACAAGGTCATTTTGTTACTTTAAATATTAAAATATTTAGGAAAACGGATTTCAAAATATAAGTTGAAGAATTATGTTTTTTTATAGGGGGAATTTCACGTATACCCCTCAAAAACTTCAAAATTACGTATTTTCTCCTCTAAAGTTTGAAATTACATATTTCCCCTTCTAAACTTCAAATACTCACAAATTTACCCATTTTATTGTCTTTTTTATTAAAACTTATTCTAAATTTATAAAATACCCATTTTACCCTTTATTAAAAACATATAAAGCTCATCATACTCAAATTTGAATCTAAACGGTTCATCTACTGTCCAAACTGCTTTTAGATCTAAATGGTTCATCTGCCGTCGGACGGTGGAGGAACCCTTCAGATTCAAATTTGAGTCTGATGGGCTTTTATATGCTTTTAATAAAGAGTAAAATGGGTATTTTAAAATTTTAGAATGAGTTTTAATATAAAAGACAACAAAATGGGTAAATTTGTGAGTTTTTGAAGTTTAGAGGGAAAATACGTAATTTTAAAGTTTAGAGGGGGAATACGTAATTTTGAAGTTTTTGAGGAGTATACGTGAAATTCCCCCTTTTTTATATATACTGATAAAGAGGTCTTGTTTTCAAATTTAAGAAGTTGAAAGATTTTTAAATGCTCTCTCAAATTTCATGTCCAAATAAGTTGTTCGTTATATTAACAAGATGTATCTTGGTAAAGATACATGGCTCTCATGTGGGAGGTAATGGGTTCGAAACTCACAAAGTGAAAAAATCTTCTGTAATATAATTAGAAGTTTGAAAGTGTGTTTGGTAGCTTGACCCCAAATCCATAATTTCAAAAAAAAAAAACAAAGAAAGAAAGAAAGAAAAATGTATCTGTATCCTTTTGGCATGATCAATCATGTACAATTACTTACATTTTAGATAAAGTTATTAGTTTATGTACCACTTTTTAGGAGTTCTGTGTTGAAATTACACGTTCATGATGACGTGGTTTTACATGCAATTAGAAATTTGTATTGTTTAAATCTTTTTCTATATATGTTGAACTCCAACAATATTTTTCACTTGTTATTTTTTCAATTTCTTCAGGAAAGTACTTTTCAATAAAGGAATAATTAGGTGATAACAAAAATTATGTTTCATGAAGATAAAATAAAAAGATTTAAAATATGTTTTTATAAAGAAAGAAAGACAATTGTGTCAATTAATTTTTAAATCACATATACACTATAAGTTTGTTGTATATTAAATAAATTTTTTTTAATTTTTTAATTAGTAAATATGAAAAGATTTAATTAGTTAAATGATATAGAAGATATATTGAAGAGTTGATGGGTAACTATGAAATGATTTAAAGGGTTAAATGATATACAAGTCCATTCTTATATCAAGCACATATATATCTATATATAAGAGTCTTCCGCAATTTTTCTTAAGGGATAATGGATTAAAAATTTAATCCGTACTAAGGAGCACTTGTTCAGCAAGAAGGTAAGATTAATAATGAAAACTTAATATGAGTAAAATATACGTATAATGGTGCAATTGATTTGCAATTGCAAATACATGTTGGAAGTTAACATGAAATTAACTTCAATTCTAATTTCACAACTCCCTCCATCGGTGCAATTAGTTTTAATTGCATTTTGAATGCCACGTCAACAATATATCCTTTTCAGCCCTTTCTCTCTCCCGACTTTATTGTTCACAAAGATAAAACAAACATAACTTCTCTCAGACCTCCGCCATTCAAACCTCTGTCTCTCTGTTTTTTTTTTTCTAAAATGTTGGCAGTGGTTGCCAAACCATATATTATATATGAAATTTTAAATTACAATCCTGTAGCATCATCTTCTACAGTATAACATACATCAGAATTACTAAATGAATAGAGAATTGGCTCCTACTGGTCTTAATAAAAAAACACCCTCAAAGATTAAAAATTACAAACTACACCCTGAGTTCAGCACTAAACTTTCAGTCCAGTCTGACTGGTCTACCAGGATCATACTAGTTGGTATTCGTTGCACCTCTATCTCCCTGCCCTGGAACCATACCAGTAACCCCGTCCTTGCGAAATAACTCTATCTCCACACACTGAACCGTACCAGTAACCACTCCCAGTCACATCCACAACCAGGGCCCTATTAAGATCAGCATATTCCATTGCAATCAGTCTCGTGATAGAAGATCCTACAAAAATGGTGGAAGCATTTTTATATCTGTATCCGTTACAAATTGTTTTTACCTGTACCTTACTCTTTCCGCTACAAATTATCTTATTCATATCCTACCCTTACCCGTTATGGTTATCGGATAACGAAACGGTAATGGATAAATAACAGGTAATACTAATATAATAATTATTTTTATTATTTATTAAATAAAACATATAAACATTCATTTCACACATATACAGTACTTTATTGGAAAAAAATTTTATCATGCTAAGCGCAAGTAAACTAATTAAAGTACTATTTTCAATGCTTATTAATAAATATATAATATGGAGTTGGCTACGGTGCTACGCGTAGCATAGAGAGCCTCCGTGCTACGGCTCAATATTTGAGTTTTCAAAATCCTAACGGTCGATCCGATCCGTTTAACATGATCTCCATATGAATATGTACTTGCAAATCAAATTTTACATTTTTTAGAATTTTTTTACTATTTTTTAGATAGGTAGAAAATCACTTGATCTGAATGGTACAGAATTTTCAGATCAACAGTGGCTAAATTTGTTGGGTTTTTTAGTCTTCTGTTTAGGAACCACCATTGATGGCGACCCATCATCTCCTAGGTTGCGTCCGTCTATGATTATGGATTCAAGCGAGTGGTAACATCCTGTCATAACATCATCGGCAGTCGCTCGAGGAACTTGGACCTCTGGATTCCTCGGAAAATGGTCTGGATTATCATCGCTGATATCGATATATTTTAGATCAAATGGAAGTCCGGCCTTCTCGACCATGGCTTTGAACATTGCGATATGCCCAAGATCGTCTAGAATATCGCGACTTGTCTCAAGTAATAGAAGTTCATAAGCCTTCTGTCCAGATATCTTTACCATACTAATTCCTTTCGCTATGTTTTTCAAGAGGCAGGATCTCTACAAAAAAAAAAAAAATGAAATGATGTATTACAAAGAAGTCCGTAAATAAAATGAAATGAAGTCCGAATTTAAAATGAAATGATGTATTAAAAAGAAAAAAGAAAATACTTACCTGATCTCAATATTGCTAGATAACTCAAAAGCTTGCTCTCTGTATTGAATGCGTGCCCGGAATTCTTGCTTTGTTAAGGCTCTCTGCTCTTCTAGGACATCTAAAGAAAGGATTGAATCCTTACAATGTTGTAATTGTTTTTCTAGTGCCCCGAAGGAGGACAAGTATCCTCCCAGGTACCGTAAAAGATTCCCCTCACTTTACGGCTTGAGATTTATTCCCACCACTTTGAGATTCGAGCTAGCGCAGGGACAGTATTATTGGACTTTGAGATTCGTGCCAAGTTAAAAAGAACGTTCCAGATCCACTAATTGTAAAAGATTCCCTATTACGGTACCGGAAGGATCTGAATTCCCCGAAGAAGGTGTCATGCCAGATTTTGAGAGGATCTCCATAACCTCTCAAAAACGGACACAAGTCAATGCATGAAAATTAGGTAAAAGTAAGAAAAGTACGTAAAATAAATGAAAATTCGGAAAATTGAACTAGTTTTAAGGTCAATTATGATAATCATGTACAAATTTAACGCTCATCAGATATCAGTCAGTCTCTGGCACAGCCATCCTCAAATTTCTATTGGGCCACAAAGTAAACCACAACAGAGCCGAAGTAATAGAAATAAATGGACTGATATTACAAAGCGGGCCTCAAAATAGAACTTGCTAGCTGCATATCCTGTGTATTTTATTTTTTTAAAAAGAGTTTTTAAGTAGGTAAGAATTTAAATATGAAATAAAAGTCTGCAAAATATCTAAACAGAAATAAAAAAAAAAGATTAATGGAAGTCTTTATATATTTAAAACAAAAAAGTATGAAATAGAATATTACTAAACGAAAATTCGAGAAGGCAAGGGAATAAAGAGATTGATCTGAGATTGATCTTTTTGAAACTTTAATAAAGAAAAAATAGATGCAGCTATCAGACTACCATTCAAGGAAGGAGATAAGAAGCTTCCCATATATATTCCTGAGTAGAACTAAGATGTTCTTAAGCTCACCAAGCTCTTTTGTGAACTTAACTCAAAAACCTATCGGATTGACTTCAAACGACGCATCCAAACTGTTAAAACCGATGTACTTCATGAGTGATGCATTTACATGTTAAATTTTTAAATTTTTGAACTAATTTAATATGAAGTCAAGCAGTAAAAAAAAAGAGATGATTTATAAGTTCATTTTAATGAGTTCATTTTTTATCATTTTTTGACCGCTTGACTTTATACTAAACTATTTCGAAAAAGTATAAATTTGACATGTAAATGCATCACTCGTAAAATAGAACGGTTTCAACAGTTTGAATGTGTCGTTTGAAATCAATCCGATAGATTTTTTAGTTAAGCTCACAAAGAGACTTGGTGAGCTTAAGAACACCTTAGTTCTGCTCTATATTCCTACCAACTTTTTATACAAGAATATGAGATTGGTTCAACATCTGGTAATGCATGTTTCACCACACAGATATAATTTATAGAGCGCTTTATTTAAACTAGTAATATACATGTAAGAGGTACAAATGCATCTCTGACCATTCATAACTTGATACAGAGAATCTGAGATCGAGCATTTAACCTTCAAAATAAAAAAAGGTACACTGAATTCTTCAGAGCATCTCTTATCACTTTGGTTTGCACTTTCCTCTGGTTTGCTTTATTCCAGCCTTAGATTGTTATCTTTTCTATAAAAAGTGTGACTCATAGATTGTTCTTTGCTTTATGGATTAAGAAAAAAGATATCCACTATACCATGTTAACGGTTTTAAAAACTAATCATGAAAGAAAATAAAACCATATAGATTGAGAAATAAAGAAACATGTATTTGTGCACTGATGCATTAAACAGATATCTTTCTTTAAACACACACCACACACACACACACACACGTACTTTGCTTACAAAATGGAAAAGGAATATATTAATTAATAGTAATAACAGAAGTAGCAAATATTGAATAGAATTTCGGTTATTTTAGTGGAAATGCTGAAGTCAACAATTAAAGTAAACATTAAGTTGCACATCTGCGGAGCAAGATTTTCAAACTATGAAGATCAAATATAAATGTGGTCAATTATATAAAATTTTCAAGATGAGTACTGGGGTCAATTTTACATTACCCATAGTATTTTATTCTAAACTATATAGAAAATCATGTATAAGTATACAAATTTTGAAAATTTTGAAAAATCATTCTCTTACTAAATCCACCTCTGGTTGCACATACGGATTTCGAACAATTTAATTGAAAAATATTTTAATACAATCTATATATTGAATGCAAACATTTTTTATTTCTATCTTCTAATGAGTAAACTGACGAAAAGATTATATCAGAAAAGAATCTATCAAACTCGTTGGCTCCATTTCTTTATGGATACTCCATGCATCAATTCTACAAAACTTGAGAGAGAAACAACCTTTCAATATAAGCACCAAATCCAATCTTAATTCTTTTCTTCTGAATTCATCATGGGAAGTGCAATTGGCACATTTTTTGGGAGTCATCGGAGACAGCGCAGCACGATCATGAGACCAGAGCTGCAACGCCAACAATCAAGGGCGCATGTGAGCGAGGAATCTAGAAAGAGAGTATTGTCAAAAAAATATGCTCTCATACCTGATAATTATACCTCTCTAGATCAAGTAAAGTTCTAGTTCTATGTTTTTGTTGTTACTGCAAAGAGATTATTTGGTTAAAAACAGAATATATGTTCTTCATTATGAATATTTTTCCTGGTAACTTTCAGCAAAGGTTCTGATGTGCAATATTCTGATATTTGTTTGACTAATATCCAAACACAGAGTGCTTTGGAAGTTCAATTTGTTTTTCATTAAAATAATTTGAAAATATGAGTTCTAAATTACAGTGTGCTTTCTAAGATTTTACTCCTCTTTATGTTGTTGTGATTCTTGTATGACACTTACAAATTGACAAGAGAAAGCAAAGGAAACTAGGAGTATTTCACAAATGACACTTTTTACTTCTTTTTTCTTGTCAATCTTGAAGGAGTTACTAGTTATTCTCCTTGATGAAATAATCAGACGTTGCTTTTCATAGGTAACAGCTGAGTTAACAGCATTAGGCCTTGAATCATCCAATCTGATAGTTGGGATTGACTTCACCAAAAGCAATGAATGGACTGGTACATTATTCCATATTAATCTTGATTTATTTTGGAAATAAGATATTGAGCAAAGGAAACCTCTTAATCTTGATTTATCTTTGCCTTAAGCTCCCATGTGACAATTAATGTAACATTGCACTTAATTTGTTTTCATTCTAATAATAACATGTTTGCATTAATATTAGGGATGAAATCTTTCAATAAACAAAGTCTGCACAAAATTGGGAACTCACCCAATCCATATGAGCAAGCTATTACAATAGTTGGCAAGGCTTTGGCGCCTTTTGATGAAGATAACTTGATCCCTTGTTTTGGCTTTGGAGATGGTAAATTAAGTTTTGTTTTATTTAATTAAATTTGTGATATGTACTGGCAAGTGTGTACCTCTACCAGTTCACCTTATTTGCTTTCTCATGGATCTGTAGGTTTAGTTTATCAGACCAGATCCATGAAATCTGAAGCAATTTGTTCCATTTTTGTATTTCAGTTTGTGTAATTCATATTTTTTTTTGTTTTGGTTTTGAAACAGCTACTACTCATGATTATGGAGTTTTCAACTTCCATGAGGATGGTTCACCGTGTCATGGTTTTGAGGAGGTCTTGACATGTTATAGAAAGATCGTACCACATTTGAGGTTATCAGGTATTACATATACAAAGAGGGATTGGATTACACTTTTTTTTTTGACATATTTTAACACCTACTATTTTCAAAGTTCAAATAGTCGATCCAAACAGTTCAACATGATGGATATATTAAAATGTGCTTGGAGATTAAATTTTACATTTTTTTGAATTTTTTTACTATTTATTAAGATGGTTACAAAATCGTTGTTTTCAGATTATTAAAAAACAGCGATTTTGTAACCATCTTAATAAATAGTAAAAAATTCAAAAAAATGTAAAATTTGATCTCCAAGCACATTTTAATATATCCATCATGTTGAACGGTTCAAATCGATTGTTTGAATTTTGAAATCACAAAATTGACCTATAAAAAAACAGTGTCAAAATGTGTCAAAAAAAATGGTGTCATTGGATCCCTCCTCTACATATATATATATCTGGTTAGTTTTAGTACTGATCTTACTAACCATAGGAGTCCTAAAGAAAACCCAAACAAATAATATTGCATCACTATGAATATTTAAATAACTATGTAATTACATCCCAACAATTGATTTGTATTGTTGTCCAACCTTAACAGTACTTTTGGTTTTGGTCTTTGATCACCTGTTAGCGAAATTAAAAGCACTCAGTTTTCTTGTTATGTAATTTTACATTGTAATTATATAAAAGAAATTGACAGAAGTATACTTGATATAAAGGTCCGACTTCTTTTGCGCCTGTTGTTGAGGCAGCGGTCGATATAGTTGAGAAAAGTGGTGGCCAATACCATGTACTTGTTATCATCGCCGATGGCCAGGTGGAATATAATTACCTCAATTTAATTTCAATTAATTTTTTGTTTCCAAACCTAAGGAACTAAATATCAGTCTCTGGTTTTGGCTTAATTACTTTTTCTATTTTTTTTTTTCATAAAAACATAGAAATTTGATTCCCAAAAAGATATTGGGACATACATGGCGTACCAGTTAGGGTTGGTAATTAATGTTAAATTCAATAACAATTATTGTTACTTCAAGGTCACAAGAAGTAGTGAAACAAGCGCAGGAGAATTAAGCCCACAAGAGAAGAAAACCATTGATTCCATAGTCATGGCAAGGTGTGGTCTCTGTAATGTCTTATAAATTAAAAATCAACACCTCAAAGAAAATTTCAATAAGTTTGCAATTATTTCACAATCTTTATTATGCACTCCATTTTTACATTAGTCATATATTATTTTTATTGCAGTAATTATCCATTATCAATAGTGTTAGTTGGAGTAGGAGATGGCCCATGGGATGACATGAAAAGTTTTGATGACAAAATCCCTGCACGTGTTTTTGATAATTTTCAGGTACTACAATTTACTAATGAACACTCAATAAAATATTATATTCTGAATTTGAATTCTTATGAATATTAAATTTAAAAGGTTATTCTCGTCTGAACAGGAAAGAGATAAAAATGTAGTTAATTGAATCTTCTGCAGTTTTTTTTATACATTTGACGATGAATTTTCAATAAATTAATATGTCTTGCATAACATGAATTTTATGTAGAGGAGGGATCGGATTACACCGTTTTCGGTGACATCGAATTACATCGTCAATTTTCAAAGTTTTCAAAGTCCAAACAGTCAATCCAAAACATTCAATATGATGGATATATTAAAATGTGCTCGCAGATCAAATTTTACATTTTTTTTGAATTTTTTTACTATTTATTAAGTACTTTACAAAATCGTTGTTTTCAGACCATTGAATTTTTGTATTCATCTTAATAAATAGTAAAAAAAATTCAAAAAAATGTAAAATTTGATCTGCAAGCACATTTTAATATATATCATATTGAACGGTTTGGACTTTGAAAATGGACGATGTCATTCGATGCAAAAAAAAACGGTGTAATTCGATCCCTCCTCTTTTATGTATGCATTAATATTTTGTTTTCTCTACCATAGGGAAACACAAAAATAAAAGATTAGAAATGGTACCAGTAGAACATTTCAGAACTTCATTTGTTGAAAGACATGTTATATATGCTTATGCATGATTGATAATTTTTAATTACTATGATAATCAAATCTATAATACATTGGAAATCCTCAATCTACTTTTTTCCTCTTTGTATTTGTGTTCCCTACTCTGCTAAAAAAACTTACCTTTTCAATGAAAACATAAAAATTTATGTTTTCCGTTTAAACAGTAACCAAAATGATGTTTGCAAAATTCAATTTAGCTAATAAATTTTAACTGCTATGTGACCAATGTTGATTGTGCCACTTTATGTTAGTCAAACACAACCGTAGCAAATAAGCAATAGGGCCCTCTTCAAATGGAACAATTCAATGCATTGTAATTCTGATTTTCTAATTTTTTTTTTTTTAAACTATAATGCAGTTTGTTAACTTTACTTCGATCATGGAGAAAAATGTGAGCTTGCAACATAAGGAGGCCGCTTTTGCACTAGCTGCTTTAATGGAGGTGCCACTTCAATACAAAGCTACCATAGAACTTGGCCTTCTCGGGTAAAATCGTTTTTGCCTAATTATTAGTTATTATTTTTGTATGAAAAACCTTGCTTCGGAGGGTACAACAAAAACAAAGAAAAACTTTCATTCAAACCCTGCCAAACATTCTAACTTGTATATTTGCAGTACCAGATTCATATAAAATTTAAATGTGCTTCACAAAGTCCAAATATAAATTTATGATTCCAGAGGGTGGATTGGTAATTTTCATCTCTGCAACGGCATCCATGAAAGATGCTTTTCTTGTGAAATTTAATTCAGGAAAGATGTTTTTCTTGTGAAAATTGAAAAGATACCCATATAAAAACCAAAATCTAAAAAAGAAAAAAAAGAGGTGAGTTAAGGGAGACTCCCCCTTGGTAGGGAACAGAAAAAAGTAAGTATATCTAAACAGTTGAATTAAAATCAATGAACAGCTGAGTTAGCGTGCTAACCTCAGTAGCGCCCCTCTCCATCCAAACATACCCTTGGGAAATAAAAAATACAGAATCAAAATCAATGATAAGAATATTTTGTCATTTTAACAAAAAAAGTTTTGCAGTATATTACAATTTTGCATTGAACAGGCGTGTGACCGGAAAAGCAAAGAGAGTGAACCCACAACCACCTCCTATTCCTTCTGCACAGAGACAAACATCAATGAGACAACCTAGTTCTTTGCAATCTACTACCACTACAGATGACCAAAACCAAGTACACATTCTCTTTTATATATAGTTTTTTTCGGGGTGCAGTTTCAGCTTAAATAATGTATATATACTGGGAGTGAGATAACCGGTTTGATACCATGAGCTTTTTTCAATGTCTAATTTAGTTTATTTATAATTATACCAGTAACAGAGAAGGTAAGCATTGTATCAGTGCCAGCATCACAAATCACTACACAATACAGTAAAAACAAATTTGAAAACTTTTTATTAAATTGACCATCTTATTGAAAATACTCATGACTTCCTATATGAAAATAAAATATTACTTGTGCATAGCAACCTTGTCAAAGATCATTGTGTAATTTGATATTTTCTACCTTCAGGTTTGCCCAATTTGTCTAACAAATACCAAGGACCTGGCATTCGGATGTGGGCATACGGTAAACTACATTATTTCATTGTTCCATTCATTTATCATTTTTCAGTTTGGGTCAAGAATTACAATGCGCCAATATGGTTTGAATTTTATGACAGCTTGGTACAGGGAAGCCAATCTTTTTTTCTGATTGGTACCAGATTGGATTTTATGAAATGACCCTCTACTTGGTGTTTTGTGTTTGCATACTGTAAATGGAAGAATATGCAATATGATTGTTTGAGGTAGATTTGAGCTAAACTTAATAATTGAAACAGTGTTGTAGGGAATGTGGAGAGAATTTACAAAGATGCCCCATCTGTCGAGCAGTAGTGCGGTCCCGCCTGAGGTTATTCTCTGGATAAAAAAGCCTTTACGAATTACGGAGTCCTTAGAAGTATTATGTAGTGTTCATGTTCTATCCCTTCTTTTTCTGATAAGGCAAAGAAAAGAAAAGAGGCTTTGTGTGTGTGTGTGTGTGTGTGTGTAAGAAAGCAGCAGCAGCAGGAATCTCAAGTTAGTAAATTATATCAATAAGGAGGTTATTTATGGATTAAGGACTGAGGGTCTCCGGGTAATTTTCTGTAAGAGCTAGCTTCGTGACATGATACCGGGTGCTAACTGTTATTTAATGCATTGTTGTTCAATACAAGTAGCCTAACTTCTTCTTCTTCTTCTCTCTTTTTTTTTTATATAAGGCCTTTTTAGAGGTCTAGCCGTCTAGACCCCGCAATTAAAGATGTCATACTTCCCTTACAAGTAGCCTAAATTGGTGAAAAGGCAAGTAGAATAAAAAAAAATTACCCGAAAGAAATATCGTCTAATTGGAAAGTAAAATAACTAGCATATTATTTATGATAAGTCCGACTATTCTACTTATATAAGTATATTATGACATATGCTTATAAGTCATATTTACATTACCGTTCAACATGATCTCCATATTAAAATGTGCTTGGAGGCCAAATTTTACATTTTTTGAATTTTTTTTACTATTTTATTATAATTTTTGAAAATGAAGATTTTTCAAAAAAAAATAATGCCTTAAGATGCACGCAAAAATCTTTAGTTTTTACACTTAACTTGATACTAAATAAGTTTGAAAATTTTAAAATTTTATATGTAAACGAAGCTCTCAAGAAGGAGATCATATTGAATGGTTTTGGTTTGTCATATGGACTTTGAAAATTGACAGATAACTTGTAAGCATATGTCAGATATGCTTAAATAAATAACATAGCCGGACTCATTTATGATATATAGCAACAACATTTCTTGCACGGGTGAAAAATGGATCACAAACTTTTTCAATGATCACTATGGCCATGTTTGGTTGTGGAGTAAGCGGTGGAGTAAACCTCTTACTCCACACTTAGGTAGCCAAACGAGAAGTAAAAGAAGAGGAGTAAGGTGGAGTAAGCGGTGAGTTAATCTGGAGTAAGTTACTCCACCACTTCAGGTGGATTAACTTACTCCACACTTTCTCCACCTGTACGGCCCACTATCATAGGAAGAGGCTCAGTTTCCAACACTTTACTCCTCTAGGCGGATTAATTTAAGCTATGAGTTATACTACCAAACAAGATGTAAAATATGTGGAGTAAGTCATTTAATCCTCATTAACTTTACTCCACAACCAAACATGACCTATATATTTTGTTTCCATCTCTTTTACTCTTCTAAATATCAACTGTAAAAAGCATGAATCAATTAATATCATACGTACATGCTAGAGGGTGGCCTTTCAAATACCAACGAGAGCAGTTCATCAAATGAAAAGTGAGAGCAACTGCATTTGATCGATGCCACATAGACGCCTTTAAATGTATATTTTAAGGCAGCCCTATTTCAAAATATCAAAAATAGCCAATTTCGAATTTATTTTGTATGCTCTCAATTTTTACGAAAAACGTAATCAAAATTTGCTATTTTTATAAAATTCCGCTCAGTTGACGAAAATAGGAGACTAATATTAAGAACCAGCAAAGCAAAGCACAATATAAACTAAAAGACACATAATTATAATTTACATGACATTATTTTTCTTTAACTAAATATAAAGTCGCACCTCATGCTTCTAAAACCTCCATCTTCCAAATATAAACGCCAATAACAAATTACTTCCATAAATTCAACCTTTTGATAACCTTGGCAGGAGCTGTTAAGTTTCCTCTCTCACCCTTTCAATATCGATTCCTCCATCCCCTAATGGCTACTGTCATGAGGATACTTGAAACGACTCACCCCGCCCGGAGTATATGAATAGTCCCCACTTCCATGGGATAAGCCAATCAAATCAACCCCCATATTAATACTCAAATCAGTTGAATAATCATACCCCAACTTTTGGACAAAACCATCGTTCTGACCGTTTACATAATACGGTTCACTATTAAAAGGTGCATTACTAAATTGAAAAGTGTTCCCCTCTCTCGCATTAGATCCATAGGCCGGCCTTGTAAAGCCTGGGTTGTACCGCTCAGGAGGTTCAAATAAGGATGACCCGCCAGCCAAGCCCGCATTGAGCTGTGACCTGCTACCCGGAATGGGCATCGACCAGGATGGAAAGGTAAAATTCAGCAGGTGGCTTGGTTCCTCTAGCAAATCATTGATTATATCCATGTGCGGGAATTCATCTGCTATCTTTGTACGCCAGTTGGGTGGATCTCTGGGGTCCTCGGACCCATTTGGACCCAGTGGTGGGTAAGGCCAGCTAGTGTCCCCTTGTGGGTATGACCAGCTTGGGCCCACAGATTGGTGTGACCCAATTGAGCCTGCTTGTTCAAGTGATTCCTCATTACTCATTCTGTCCATACCATGCTTCCAGGAAGGAGGTTTAAAAGACGGAGATGATGAGAAAAAGGATGAATTTGACTGGGATGTACCACTAGTGCCTGAGTCGACTCTGATTTGCCCGAAGGAGGCCGACTGACGTCCATAGGATGAATTTGATTGAGATGTGCTTATACCACCTTGTGCAAAGGACTGACTGGATTGGGGGGTAAAGCCAACCAGATTCAAATTTGGGTTTAAACCTATTAAGTTGGTACTGTTACTCCCTGTAATAACATTGCGATAAGACTGGGGGAAAGTACCAGAAGCTGAAGGAGAGGAGTCCATGTCAGGTAGGGTGCCAACCCGACCAGATGAGCTGACTGATTGCGAGAAATATGGTGAGACTTGAGCTGGTGTGCCCATTGGTGTTGCGGGTCTCATTGCAGGGGGAGGTAAACCTGGTGCACTTGAAGGCCTCGAGACAGGACTTGCTTGAGCAGTTGTAAAGTTCTTAGTCCGAGCAGGGTTTGCGGGTACAGGTGTAATTCTCAAAATGGATTCTGGTTTAGGGGAGAGAGGTGGCCGGATGGTCAGTGTATGTTTGTTTGTCATAGACGGTACTGGAGCTGTGGCTGAAGCAGCATGAGTGTAGGCAACAGGAAGGGAAAAAGAGTTGGAGATCACAAATGTTCCAGGTGCACTGGCTGGTGTAGGACGGATGGTTGCTGCAGTAGAGGCTGCAGAATTGGGAACCATAGGAGATGATAATGTTATACCAGGCAAAGAAGGGCTGACCACACCAAAGGTCACAGTGTTGGTGGTCGCAGCAGGTGTGCTGCATTTTAAGGGGATGTAGGGTTTTACAGTGAACTGGGGCTTGTCAGAAGGATTTGATGCAGATAAGGTCAGTGCAGATACGGATATGGCTGGTTTGGTTTGGGTTTGAGGTCTGAAATGGGCTTGGGCTTGGGATTGGTCCTTGCATTCTAGCTTCTTTTGCTCAAGCATGGAATGCTCCTTCTGAAATGAGAGTGTTGAATTGAAGAAAGAAAGGATATCTTTTAGGTCAAATTGCATAAAAAATAATACTGAAAAATGGCTCTTTGTTTGCAGCTGAAGCTCCTATAATTGATCACTTAAACTTACTACATGTGCACAAACAGATATACTCGAGAGAGAAAAAATATATATTGCACCTCAAGCAGACGCTGCTCAAGCTTCTGAATACGGTCTTTGAGGGAGAGAGAAGCACTTGAGTCTGGCTGTGGGTTTTGGCCCTTGCCGTTGGTTGAGGTGAAAGGTTCACTGGACTTGCTGATCACCCCAGGAGTAGAACCCACTCGCTCATTTGTGACATTTGAAAGAGGAGAGGAACCTGTTTTTTCATTTGGGTAACTCGCTGCAGAAGTCCAGCCCATTTTTTCATTTGCACTCTTACTTCGCTGGTTTTTCCCTCTGTATTTTTATTTTTTGGTTATTATAATTAGAAATCTTAGTGGGTGTTGAAATTGACATTATGTAATGTTTTTCAGAAGCAAAAAAAAAAAAAGAACCTATTAGGAGAAGTATGGATCTTATTGCTTGATGTGGAGCTGCCTTTGTTTGATGCAATCACTGGGACCCAATCATCATCTGCAGAACTCGAGTTCTTCCTCATCTCTTCATCTTTCACTGTCTCACGTTCAACAAAACCAACTACCTCTAGGTCAGCCATTACCTCTTCAATTGAAGCATCATCTCCATTGGCACATTCCCCTTCATTCACATCAGGTTCTCCAGTTTCAGAAACACCCTCTGAAGCTACTTCATTCATAATCCCATCCTCAGCTGAGTTGTCATCAGCGATTTCCTCCTGATTGGTTAGGTCAGGCTTTTCATCCTTTTCTCTCTCATTAGATTTTTTGTTCTTCTTCTGCTTTGCCTATATTAATACAAGATCAAAACATAAGAAAATGATGTAGGACTCTATTTTCTTTATTTAAAAAGAAAAAGATATGGCACCTGTTTTTTCTTTGTCTTTTTCTCCTTCTCACGCCTTCCCTTTGTTTCAGTTTCGTTTATCCAAGCCTCTTCTTCTCTAATGAGTTCCTCTTGCCTCTTTAGAGCTATAGCTTCTTGGTATGACACCTCTATTCCACTGCTTACACAATCCATATTAAAAAGAAAAGCATTCCAAAAGGTTGGACTTCTTTTAATTGGTAAAGCAGAAGCACTGGTATAAATAAATTTAAGAATATATAAATTTATACCTAACTATGTGGGACAAAACAAATAGCTCAAGTATTTTTCGACCAAACTCTGTTAGTCGTTTCTCATCACGCTCAATTGTATCCTTGGTTATTTCCTCCAGTGGAGTGGTTCCATCCTACATGCCAAGTGAATTAACTGAGATACCAAGTCTGGTTTAGACCTTCATGAAGCACAAAAAATAATAAAAAATAATAATTTGAACTGAATTGGGCTGCCGGGATCAGGTATGATCGGATTGTTGTTTTTACTTGCAAATGCTAACCTAAGTCAGGCCCCATCAAACCAAAGACCAAATCAACAGATCCAACATGTGCACTAATTTTTATATCCTTAAAATACTCTTCTTGAATAAACCATCAGCCTAATATATCAAAAATGGAGCTATATAATTAATGTAACATGCCAGTTTAGTAAAGTAATTGATCTCCAAAAAGACATCAAATAAGAACACTAAACTTCCTGATTTGACTACAATAAAATCAAACCATAGACCATAATTAGCAAGAATTTTCATACAAACACTAATTTGAAAGAGGGTAAGATAAAGGATAGTGGTGTTGGACTCTGTTGAGAATGGAAGGGAGCAGCAACTCAGTCGACTGGGTATAGCATCGCAGTAAAGATAGTGTGTACCATGTCAAGAATAAGCCCCTCGTCGTCAGTTGATTGGGTTGATTGAGAATCAAGCGGGTCAAAGAGAAGCTTATCAGATGTGACCTGTAGGCTTAGCTGAGAACAGGACAGGTCAAAGGAGACCATTTCAGCGGTGTTGCGTCGGACTAAGCGGGAAAGATCCCCATCAGAGGTAGTGGCTGATTGGCCAGTCATGGAAGATCTATGAGGAGAGTGGGAGTGAGGGAAAGGATCCTTATCTAATATCGAGGACGATTATCTAATCTATCTGAGGAGATAGAGACCTACAGATGCTACGGGATGAAAGGAAACCGATGAGATGGGTAACTTGTGACATTTAAGGGAAAAGGTAGTGGTTACAATAATTACTTGTGATTTGGGGAAAGAGATTTGGGCTTAATATATTTAGGGCTTTGGGTCTCCCTTAATGTGTAACGCTAATGATGTGGGCTAGGTTAGTTAGAGGCTTACTGATGTTGTATAGAACAAGAATGTATAAAAACTTTCTTGGGTAAGGTTTGACCCAAAAACCAACCCAATATCCCATCTGAAATCAAAGATAATGAAGCAAAACTCTGTAAAGAAAAGAAGGAAATAAAATAAAACGAATCGAAGGAACCTACTTTGGTTGTACGGTTTTGCGAGACCTTGTCATCCTTGCTGGGAGAAGTGGTCTGATATGGCACTGGTTCCAACACAGCACGCTCAAGCAGTGACATGACATCATCAGCCAAGACAAACATGTCCTGTTCAACCCACACCATGGGAGGGGGCATCTCCTCCAGGTCAGCTAGCCTTACTTCACTCCACTTATTTTTTTTCATGCTCTGTAACTCAAGAGCTCTGAGTCCGCTGTAAAGGGCATCCATAATAAGGGTAGAGGTGACCTCTTTCTCTATGAAAAAATGTTTTACTATTATTTTTAGTATGACATCACTTCTCTCTCTAGACATGCAATGCCGTTCGCTTGCACTGGTACCCCGCCAGAAGGCATGGAAGCTGCAAGAAATGCCGAACAAATTAAAAATTCTACACAGAATGGTACTCCTTGGATTTGTTAAATAAGGTATATGAGAGATCTCATGCCAAAACCAATTCATTTTGGTCCCAAACAAGAGTGAGCTGGTGGTACAATGGTACCTGTTGAGAGTTATAATTGTTTTAAGGGTTATTTGGTAGAAGTGTAATTAGAGAAAAGTATAGGGACCTACATGTAAAATGGGTATATATACCCCTCTAACAGAGAAACGTTTTTTCTAAGCTCAATAAAAACAATTTGGTATCAGAGCTGTTTTTTCTGGAAAAAACCCTAGCTCCGCCCAGCAGTGGCTCCGCCCTAGCTCCGCCCAGCAGCGGCTCCGCCCTAGCTCCGCCCTAGCTCCGCCCAGCAGTGGCTCCGGCCTAGCTCCGACCTAGCTCCGGTTTTGTCCTCTCTCACCAGATCGGGTTTGGCACAGACCCGTTTTTTGCACAGACCCGTTTTTTATTGTTGTTTAGGCTGAACCAATTTAAGTCGGATCAATGTCAGAGGAGGAGACTGGAAATGTGTTCGCGAAGGCTTGTGCGAAGCTGACCCCTGATGAACTTGCTGTCGTGGTGCGAGCGTTGGCTGGGAGCCAAGCTTCTGTTGAGAGCAAGCCAAAGTCGCAGAAGTTGGACCTTCAGTCTGTGGACATAAAACTGGATGGGCCAGCCACGTATTTGAGCTGGTCACGTCGGGTCAAGAGGGCTCTAGTAGGGAAGAACCTGGATGGGTATATCACAGGTGAGATGGACGTGCCAAGTGAGGGCTCGGCTGGGTACAGCGAGTGGAGGTCTACAAACAGTCTACTACACACTTGGCTCCTAAACTCGATGGTTGCATCTATTGCCAAGACAGTTGATGGCATAGAGGCCGTGAGTGATGTCTGGGGGAAGTTGATGAGGATCTATGCAGGGATTGACAACAATATGAGAGTGTTCCAGATCGAGAGGGAGATAGAGGAGGTAACACAGAGAGGTAGGTCAATTCAGGAGTATGCCGCAGATCTGGAGCGACTGTGGGCAGATTACGACCACTTCTCTCCTGCTGAGTGCTGTTTGGATCCAAATTGCAAGAAGGGTGTGAGAGATGTCCAGAGGAGGACTATGCACTTTCTGAGGCATCTGGACTCAGCATTCGAGCAGAGGAGCGCAGTGTTGCTAGCCCATCCGAAGATCCCCTCTCTGGATGAGTCGATCTCTGCAATGATACAAGAGGAGAGCCGTATAGGGTTACAGGCTGGGACAGGAGGACTTCCAGGAGTGAAGTCAGCACTAGCGGTTCCCAACTCAGGTAACACAGGGTACAGGGGCGAGACTCGACAGTGCTACAACTGTGGTGAGGTAGGTCACCTGAAGCAGGCTTGTCCTAAGCCACCAAAGGAGAGAGATATGGGTGGAAGGGGGCAGTCTGGGAGTCGTGGTCGAGGCCGTAGAGGAGGCAGAGGTGGAGGCTACCGGGCACACCTGATGGTAGATCCACAGGAGAAGGAAGAGACAGGCTTCACTGAGGAGGAGCATGAGCTCTTCGAGATGCTGAAGAGAAAGAAAAAGATGGTAGGTGATGGGGGAAAAAGGGGCATGACAGACGAGACTTCCACATCAGACACCAGGGGTAACTTTGTTGCTTCTTCAGCTTATCCTGTTACAGGTATTGCACATGCTCTCGCTGCTATACCTCCCACCAGATCACTAGACTGGATCATAGATTCTGGTGCATCTCGACATGTAACAGGGGCTCCTAGTGAGTTCTCCTCTTACACTCACTTAGCCTCTCCAGAAAGCATCCAGACAGCGGATGGTACAGCCCAACCTGTGGTCGGTAAGGGTACGGTTAGATGTACCAATTTAGTGACCTTGTCCAATGTTTTGCATGCTCCTTCATTTCCCGTAAATCTATTGTCTATCAGTGCTATAATCCTCCAACTAAACTGTGTTGTTTCCTTTGATATTCCCAAGGTGATCTTCAAGGAGAAGAGGACGGGCCGGAGACTTGGGACTGGCACGTGGCGTAGAGGATTGTGGTACATGGACAGAGAGGGGATGGATTCAGCGTTGATATCATTGGTAGAGGGAGCAGGAGTAGGGGATTCTAGGATGACTGTAGAGGAGATATTGCTACGGCATCATCAGCGCATGGGCCATGTTTCATTTACTGTTTTGAGTCTGATGTACCCTTCATTGTATGAAAGGGCAAATAAAAGAAAATTAGTTTGTGATTCTTGTGAGTTAGGGAAGCATACCAGAAGCTCTTATCATAGTTCTGGAAATAGGAGTTCTGGGGTTTTTGATCTTATTCACTCTGATGTATGGGGGCCTTGTCCGGCAAATACAATCAATGGTTATAGATATTTTGTGACTTTTATTGATTGTTTTTCTCGTGTTACTTGGTTGTATTTGATGAAAAACAAGAGTGATGTACTTGCGTGTTTCAAAGACTTTCACAAGGCGGTACAGACCCAATACGGTGCAGTGGTGAAGGTATTAAGATCTGACAATGGGACAGAGTACACCAACAGGGCGTTTGGGGAGTACTTGTCTGCCCAAGGGATACTGCATCAGACCACTTGCCCATATACACCGGCACAGAATGGGGTAGCGGAGAGAAAGAACAGACACCTTTTAGAGGTAGCCCGGTGTATGATGATATCGATGAATGTCCCAAAGTACTTGTGGGGACAAGCGGTCCTGACAGCTGCTCAGCTGATTAACAGGATGCCCTCAAGGATACTGGATTGGAAATCTCCATGTGAAATGTTAAAGGGGGATAATGGGGGAGTTCTTCCCTTGAAGGTGTTTGGTTGTGTGTGCTTCGTGAAAGACAACAGACCAACAGTCGGGAAGCTGGATCCCAGAGCAGTTAGGTGTGTCTTTGTAGGTTACTCGGCAACTCAAAAGGGGTATGTGTGTTGGAGCCCAGTGGAGAAGCGGTTGTTTACAAGTATGGATGTGACTTTCCGAGAATCTGAGCCATATTACCCCTTGAGTGTGACCTCACCATTTGGTGACTCGCCAGATAACAGAGAGATCGGGCGAGAGGGGGAGAAAACTGAGGATGAGGTGTCGGCTCAGAAACCGATTCAGTTGGAACTGGTATTGGCTGAAAATGAGTCGGAAGGAGAAGAGGAAAATGAGGTGGAAGAAGGTGAAGGAGGAGAGACTCAAGCTCAGGGGGAGCTGAGGTATCGTCTACAGTACAGGAGGAGAAAGAAGCAGAATGAGGGAACCGTGACTACAGTACCGCTTGTGCCAAGTCCTTTGTCCCGGCCTTCTTCGACTCCTGAGACACCTACACCATCCACCACAGATCCAGAATACACAGGTGATATGATTCCTCTTTCTACTCCTCCCACTCCCCTATCGATAAGGAGGACTTCTCGCACCAATGCGGGAATTCCTCCTGACCGATATGGTTTTCCACATGACATTGCCCAGTTTGTATCTTATTCTCACATATCACCTGCCCATGGAGCATTCATTGCATCGTTGGACAATGTCTCTATTCCTAAGTGTTGGCAGGTAGCAAAAGGGGACCCAAAATGGAAGGCAGCTATGCATGAAGAACTGAGAGCTCTCGACAAAAATCGCACATGGAAACTGGTACCGCTACCAGCTGGAAAAAGGGCGGTTGGATGCAAGTGGGTCTTCACTGTGAAACAAAACCCAGATGGGCAGGTCGAGCGCTACAAGGCACGCTTGGTGGCAAAAGGGTACAGCCAGACGTATGGCATCGACTATGATGAGACCTTTGCACCTGTAGCAAAAATGAGCACTGTTCGAACCTTGATCTCTCTGGCGGTAAATGGGGGGTGGAAACTACACCAACTAGATGTGAAGAATGCATTTCTTCATGGGGATCTAGTAGAGGAGGTGTACATGGATATACCACCAGGATTTAGCACAGATCAGACAATGGGTAAGGTCTGCAGATTGAAGAAATCTCTTTATGGGCTAAAGCAGTCTCCTCGAGCCTGGTTTGACAGGTTCAGGAGAGCTATGATAGGTGTGGGATACCAGCAGATCAATGCAGATCACACCGTATTCGTCCGACAAACTAAGGACCACATTACTATGCTTGCGGTATACGTGGATGACATGATTGTCACAGGAGACGACGAGATGGAGATTGCTCAACTCAAGGCGAGACTGGGCAAAGAGTTCGAGGTGAAAGATCTGGGCTTGCTTCGATACTTCCTTGGGATCGAGATAGCACGAGGAGCAGAGGGGATTGTCCTCTCCCAGAGGAAGTACACATTAGATCTTCTCACCGAAACAGGTATGTTGGGGTGCAAACCTGCAGTGACACCAATCGACCAAAGGTTCAAGCTGAGTGCAGAGGCCGGAGAATCAGTTGATCGAGAAAGATACCAGAGATTGGTGGGCCGCTTGATTTATCTGAGTCACACTCGTCCTGACATCTCATTTGCAGTTAGCGTGGTGAGCCGCTACATGCACGATCCGAGGAAGGGTCATATGGATGCAGTGTATCAGATTCTGAGGTATCTGAAGAGTGCACCGGGAAAGGGGTTGATCTTCAGGAAGAATGGCCATCTAAGCATTGAAGGCTACTGTGACTCCGATTGGGCTAGTTGCGCTGATGACAGGAGGTCTACCTCGGGTTACTGTATCTTTGTAGGAGGTAACTTGGTCTCTTGGAAGAGCAAGAAGCAGTCAGTGGTAGCACGGTCGACTGCCGAGGCTGAGTACAGGGCTATGGCCTTAGGAGTTGCCGAGTTGTTGTGGCTGAAATCTCTTCTGATGGAGCTAAAGGTGGATCGAGGAGCCCAAATGAAGTTGTGGTGCGATAATAAGTCAGCCATCAGCATTGCAAACAACCCGGTGCAACATGACAGGACCAAGCATGTGGAGATTGATAGGTTCTTCATCAAGGAAAAGCTGAATAGTGGACTATTGAAACTAAGTCACGTTTCAACCGGAGAGCAAGTGGCGGATTGTCTCACCAAGGGGCTTAGCTCATTAGACTTATCTAGATTGTGTAACAAGATGGGCTTAGTGGATATATTTTGCCCATCTTGAGGGGGAGTGTTGAGAGTTATAATTGTTTTAAGGGTTATTTGGTAGAAGTGTAATTAGAGAAAAGTATAGGGACCTACATGTAAAATGGGTATATATACCCCTCTAACAGAGAAACGTTTTTTCTAAGCTCAATAAAAACAATTGTACCAACCTCGTTTTATTGTTTCTGTACAATTAGGGTTTAGTAGTCAGCATTAATGTTTTTTTCGTAATGTGATGCATCAGAAGAGAAAAAAAAAAAAAAAAATACTTTTTGGCAGTTTTTTTTGGAGGGGGTTGCATGTGAAAAAGGAGGGTTGTGATAGGCATGGCGAGCCAACGTTAAATGCAGCCTTTTTATGGAGATGAAACCCTCACAAACTCCAGTTGGGTTTCATTTCTAGCCTACCCCAACTTGTTTGGGACTAAAGGCTTTGTTGTTGTTGGGTTGCATGTGAAACTACATAGAAAACAGGAATATGAAATATCTAACCTTGACCATTTGGATTTATCATCAATAAGCTTGACAAGACGTGCTCTTCTTTCCTCAACAAAATGTCGGCAAATATTCTCAATATTTGTCATGTAAATGCGTACCAGTTCTCGCCGGTATATTCGATCTAGGCAATGAAATGGGCGGTCAAGTTTCTCCCTTTGGTATCAAAAATGAAAGTAGGCAAGCAAAAAGGATCATTAACATAAACTTGATATGTCTGATAGGAAAGACTAAAAGCTTGAATATAATTATAATATAACTACAAATTAAAAATGTACCTAATAACTTGTACTTGAGCTTTTATGACAAGAGCCCCTTCTCCAAGAAAACCATCTTGCACTTTTGATAATTCCATGAATTTTTTCCAGCCCCAGTCATGCTCTTTCTTCCAAAACCGATGCAATGTATCTACAAATAATAATTTCATTTAAAATTTATGCAATTATATATTAATTCATCATAGAGGTTCTTCATGGTGTGCAAAAGAATTTTTTTTTTGGTTTGGAGGGGGGTGGAGCTAATAAGAAAATGTATGTATCTCTAGTTAACCAACCTGAATATTTTGATTTCTTTGGATCGTTATTGACTACAGCTATGGTGAACTGCGCAAAGTGACTCCATCCTAGAATATCACATACAAAAACTTAGCTATTAAAAAAATTTACAATTAGCAACCCAGAGAAGACAAGGCATTTGTTGCATACCAGGAAGGAGTTTGTCATGATTAGCCACACAGAGAAACAAGGAAATATGATTGCACACATCGCACCCCTGTGGATATATCAAAATATACCTGCACAATAATTTGAGGATTCCAAACTTGAAAAGACAAGAAAAACAAGAATTTAAATGTACTTGATACAAAAGTTGGACCCAACTGTGAGCTTACCACTTGTAGCCACCTGCATCAAAGGGCTCACTGCGCAATTCTCTCTTGTTAACTTTTGAGAAATTTTCTATTTTCCAGGTATGTTTTCCAAATAGTTCAGAAGGCTTCGGTCCTGATAAAAGAAATTCAAAAATAAAACAACTGGTTTAAGAAACTCCATCAGAATACAACTCCACAGGACAAACAGCATGAAATTTCTCTTTTGGATACTGATTCTAAGTTTCTACATCACTTGTGCTTATATCCAATTGAAACGAGAAGAGCCTTTAAGAATACATTTTAAGTTCAATGCAGGTACTGTGTCAGTCACACAGAGATCAGCATGTACCAGACCTATGTTCACCTAAGTATTCACCTTTGTCAAGTAACAAGAAATTAATACAAGTGCCTTCCAAAATGAAAAACTTTGGAAATACAAACCGTCATCTTCACTATCAGTATCCCAAAAAGGAGAAGTGGAGGGCGTCCCACTCTCCACCTGTTCATAAGACCTCCATTCCACATTCGAACCTGAGTCTCCAGTCTCACTGTGCTCTTCTGAGGGACCAGCTTCTGTTCCATATTCGTCAGATGGTGTTTCCGCCATGAACTCTAAATCTTGATGCTGCTTTTATTTCCTATCTTTAATTTCTTTGTATAACCTTTTTAACTTCACCTGTTGATATGGAAAGAAACACCAAATTGTAGATATGACTGTACTGTTGCCAAAAAACTATTACCAAACAAAACTTCTAGACAATCACAGTACGTCACAGGATTGTTGGGAAAAGTTTTAATTGTAAAGAAATTGGCACTCATTAGCTCAGATGGTGCAGGTTATTATATTGTCCAACCCGACATATTAACCCTGCTTGTGATATCAGATATAAATTTAGTAACTGTTATCTCTAACCTGCCTAATTTTTTTTTTCAATTCAACAAAGTTGCTTTACCTTTTTTTAGCAAAGAAGCTCTAGAGTATGTGCAAAGTAAAAGTCGTACTAATCCAATTATTGAGCGCTGGTATTAGTTCTTTAAATCTCCAGAAACACCTAAAGTTGTTTTCTGGGGTTGTAAAAGCGACTGAACTGTAACCAATTGTAAATTTCAGATAATTGGGAGGGTTTAAAGCTATCTTACCTATTTTGGATTGCTATTAAATGTAGAATATTTATTTGGACGTTCAAAAATAGATATTTCTGTGTAAAAACCTACCAATTTCATTGAACCCGAGCTAACATAGTCATTCCGTAGTAAAATTTAAAAAAAAAAAAAAAGGACCTAAACAACCCCTGAAAATGCCAAAGAGAAGACTTCTTATATTGAAGAAATAGATAGGAAAAAAAGTCGGAATATAAAGACAGTTCAGCTGGGAAATCAAGAGAAATTGATAGATAAGAGTGTTCGGATTCCAGCGGGTCAACCACGAATCTGAGAGGTTCAAATCTCCGGGAGGAGAACTATTACATAACAAAATTAAGGCAGATTAGCCTTAGAGACAGGAGGGGATCTTTGTAAATGTATCGGGGCTTTAGTAGTTTACCTTGTTAGTGAGATGCAAAGCAAAGGGGGCATGAAACTTAAGTCACAGAGAGAGGCGAGTAAAAGATTGGGACTAGGGGTGTTCATTGGTTCGGTTCGGTTAAAACCGAAATAAAATAGACAAACTAAAGTTTTGTTCGGTTTTCAAAAATAGAACCGAACCAACCAAATTAAATTTATAAACCGATTAAAACCAAACAAAAGTAAATTTCAGTTTATTCGGTTCAACCAAACAAACCGAAATACAAAAGGAATGTTGAAACAGGCAACTCATATTTTCATATTTTCAAGTTTTTTTGCCTACTAATTAGAGAAAAAAAAAATCAAAATCCTGGATGCTGGATGTTGAAACAGCATGTTCACAGGAGACTTACAAAAGAGAGATCTAATAATATCTAATGCCCAAATACAATAGAAATAGAAACCACACTGATCTTATACTTTGTTGTAGAAATAAATCCATTAATCAAGTAACAGTAATTCCTTTATAATCAAAATCTGCAACTTCGAGCAAACAATGGCACTCTCTCTATTTTGGACCTAAAAGGACATAGCAAACTCAATAAACAAAACATCATCATCCTTTTAAAAAGAAAAAAAAAAAAGGCAGAAAGCATCAGAGAGCTTCCCAATTAGACCAAGCTATAATCCCTTTTTGTCAATTCAAAATCAAGGAGCAGAATTCTCCCGTCTACATTCCCGTCTTCACTGGCAACTCATCAAACAAAATTGGGGCAAAAATTACAAGCACATAAAGAGAAGATTTCAGTTCTTGTGTCAGTTAATTGAACTAAATTATTCGGTCCCTCTTCCTATTAGTTCAAAACGAAAAGAGGATATTGAGAGATAAACAGAGAAGCGAAGGATTGTGCTTAAGCGGTTAAGCCACAACAAATTTACACTCACAAGGTGAACCAGAGCATGGATGTGCTTGACAACTGACAAGGACCAAGGTGCACTGGTTCTCTCTCCGCTCGTGCCGATGCAGCCGTCTGACACTCTTCACGTCGATCGCCGGAGCTCTCCCGCTGCCGCCGAGCGCCTTCATTCACGAACTTCCATCATCTCGGATAACCCCCTCCATTGAAAAGCCTGACTATCGCTCCATCTGTTACGAATTCACAGTAAAAGCCGTTTTTTTTATTAATAGGAAAAACAAAAAAAATATCGAGAGAAACAGTTTCGCACTTTCGCTAGATTAATGTTCACGGCAACCTTATTTTTTTTTTCTTTTTTCTCAATGGTCGACGGTAAGAGATTTTTTTTTCATGGTAAAGTTAATTAGCAGACTGAATTAGTTGACTGGATTAGGTTAAGATTTTTGAATTATTTGGACGCTATGGACTATAGCGTTCTCTGAACATTATAAACCATAACAATCTTCTTATATTTCGAGATTTCACAAATGGAGTAGAGCTAAGGTGCTCTTAAGCTCACCAAGCCCTTTGTGAGCTTAACTCAAAAACCTATCGGATTGACTTCAAACGACATTTCCAAACCGTTAAATGTTTAATCTATATTAAAATGTGCTTGGAGACCAAATTTTACATTTTTTGAAATTTTTTTACTATTTATAAAGATGGTTTGAAAACCGTTGTTTTCCAATGGTGCAGAATTTTAATAAAAACAGCAGTTTTCAAACCAGCTTAATAAATATTAAAAAAATTTCAAAAAATGTAAAATTTGGTCTCTAAGCATAATTTAATATAAATTGAACATCTAACGGTTTGAAAATATCGTTTGAAGTCCATCCGATAAGTTTTTGAGTTAAGCTCACAAAGGACTTGGTGAGCTTAAGAGCACCTTAGTTCTACTCTTCACGAATGTGTCCTCTTTTGTCGTTATTTTTGTTTTGTTTATTCTATTAATAAAAAAAATATGTTGTAAAAGGAAATATTTTAGAATTAGTGGATCTGAACTGTTTTTTTTAACTCTGCATGAATCTCAAATCACAATAATATTGCCCCTACTCTGGCCCGAATTTCAAAGCGGCTGATAATAAATCTCAAACCGTAAAAATGAAGGGAATCTTTTACACATATTGGAGAGGAATAGAGGATACTTGTTCGTTACGCTCTCGATCGCTTTTCTTGTCTTTCTTAATGTTTTTTTTTTTTTTCAATCGCTTCTCTTTTTTTGTTTCTCTAGATTGCTTTTCTCTTTTTTACATGGATGGATTTGGAAGGTCTTTGGTCGGTTCGATTAACGAGGATTTTAATTGAAAATCAAACCGAATTTCATAAACCAAATAAGATCAGAATTAAAACTGAACCGGACCAATTAAACTGAAAAACTGAACCATTTGAACCAATTTTTTCCGATTCAATTAAAAACCAAATAAAACGGATCTGATGAACACCCCTAATTGGACTAGAAAGAGGGAAATTAAAATGAGGTAGAAAATTGATTTTGTCAAAAAATGATGGATTTTTACTTTCAAATCCTTTAATAATGTGATATTTTAATCCCCGAAAGCGGGCCGAGGAATAAAAGTAAAAGATGAAAAAAGAGATTTGTAACAAAATATATTTCTCTAACAATATGTTGATAATAAATCCTCTACAACGTAAATATTCGTACATTTAATGCACATGTGTGAATACTTTTCATATTACATATTAATACAATCAATCACCAAACATAGTCATTTGTAAAAAAAATATTAAATTAAGATACTTTACGACGTAACAATTCATACTTCAGTTAGAAGTATGAATATTTTCCTTAGTAACTATAAATACATGCAAGAACCAAACATATTAAATGATTTAAGTTACTTTACAACATAACAATTCATACTTCAATGCGTAAGTATTAATACTTTCAGACATCATCCAGTGTCATATGGAAAAAAAATTGATAGAATTTGTTAGATACAAATACTTGATACATGAACTATTCACATTTGCATGACGATGTATAAATATTTGCAATATTTGATATTAATACTTGACATCATCCAGTGCCATATGGGAAAAAAAATTAATATAATTTGTCAGATACAAACACTTGATACATGAACTATTCACACTTGCACGATGATGCATGAATATTTGCGCGACGGACAACCCGAAAGTATGACATCATGGATCTAATTTGAAAGAGAAAATTGCACAGAAGACGTTCGTGGTTTTAGATTCGCAAAAGTCCTCACAAATCGTTAGAAATATTTGCAAGATTGGACAGAGAAAAATAATCCACCTCTAAAACGTGTAAAATATGGGTATGTGAAGAGAAAGATAAAAGAAAGCTGATATGTCTAGTTTTTTTTAAATACTTGATATCTTAAGTATGAATATGTGATATATTATATATTAATACTTGCGTGCATAAGTATCCATATTTGTCACGCCAGTTGTAGAATCTTTCAAATATTAGGCGATCCTCCAAGTAATTAGTAGTCCCTCCAGGTAGTTAATGGTCTATCAAGTAGTTAATGCCTGAGATATAATGGGGAATTGTTACAGGAGGATAGCTAGGTGTTCCCAAGAAAAATTAACATATAATAAGTAGTGCAAATAATTAATTGAAAATTATGAGATATAAAGATACTAGTTAAATTAGATAATTTTCAATTAACAAAAAAAATGCTGCCAACGCAATTTTTGATCATTTAAGTGACATAACTAAAAGTAAGAATTAATTACATCTAAAATAATAAAAGTCTAAATGGTAATCGGAAACATAAAAAAGTATCAAAGTTTACAACCATAGTCTTAGAAGATGAGATCTAGCTTGTCATAGGCATAAATACAATGATAAATCAAAGGGAAGCATAATTGAAGACGAAAAATATCTCCTTCTTCTTCTTTCGCCCTAGATTTTTGAATTTTTTTTAAAAACCATAATTAGGAAAAACAAAGTTAGGGAACTAACATGATTACTCCGTTTTTTACAAAAACCTTAAGAACCGAGATGCCAATTCGGTTCCAAGTTTTTTTTTTCAGTGGAACCGAATTGCAATTTCGGTTCCACCCTATTTTCATAGTTTTTCCGCAGCGCAGAAACCGTGTAGCATTTGGTGTAATGCTTTGGACCCGAATTGGAATTTCGGTTCCATTATTATTTTTTTTAGAAACAAATAACTAAAATAATGAAATATAATACTAACAAATTGAATTTTTATTCCCTTTGTCAAATTACTTTTTTATAGCATATTTATACTAAAATACTATAAATTACTTAAAATTATATTAATTTATGCTGAATTACACTAAATTACTTGAAATTACAATAATTATGTAGAATTATGCTAAAATACGGTAAACGCTAAATTACTTTTTATAGCCTATTTTGTGCCATCCTTCATAAATCATAAAAAATAGTAAAAAAAATTCAAAAATAATAAAAATTGGTATTCTACAAGTTCATTATATAACTAATTTACTGAGCTACGTAGATTGAATAATAAAAGTGAAAATCTCAATCGAAAACTTCAACTGAAGTTTTGAGGCCCTTCTCTTTGTTTTTTGGCGATTCTGAATTTGGCAATCCCGCATCGTTGGCACGGATGCATGCGTATTTTCACAAGCTTTCCGAAAAGTGGTCATTTGCTGAAATCGGATACTTGAGCGCCGTTTTATAGCCGTTTGAAATTTCGTTGTCGTTTTTCGCCTTCTCAGTGAAGATATAGGCCCTATTCGTACGTAATTTAGCGTAATTTATCGTATTTATTGTAATTTCAAGTAATTTCGTGTAATTCAGCATAAATTAATATAATTTTAAGTAATTTATAGTATTTTAGTATAAATATGCTATAAAAAAGTAATTTGACAAAGGGAAAAAAAATTCAATTTTTTAGTATTATATTTCATCATTTTAGTTATTTGTTTCTAAAAAAAATAATAATAATGGAACCGAAATCTCAATTCGGGTCCAAGGCATTACACCAAATGCTACACGGTTTCTGCGCTGCGGAAAACTATGAAAATGGGGTGGAACCAAAATTGCAATTCGGTTCCAAAGAAAAAAAAACTTGAAACCGAAATGCCAATTCGGTTCCAAGGAAAAAAAACTTGGAACAGAATTGACATCTCAGTTCTTATGATTTTTGTAATAAATGGAGTAATCATGTTGGTTCCCTAACTTTGTTTTTTTTAATTATGGTTTTTAAAAAAAATTCTAGATTTTTCCCTGCGGTAGATTGATGATTCCACCGTTGTTGGATGAGTTTCTTTCTATTTTAGGGGCTTGAATAGACTCCCTACGGGCCTTATGCCAGAAGTTACGGGGCAGGTATGGATAATTCTAGAAGTTTGAAGATTAAAAACGTATTGTTACCGTAGTGACAACTTAATTGTTCGGAAAAGGTTCGGCGAGATCAAATATTTGTGATTCGGAAATAATTTGGGTATAATTCGAAAATGATTTGGAATAATCCGGATTAGAGATCTCACTCCTACAAGGAAGCAAACAAAAAACCAAAAAAAAATGTTCTGGGAAAATTCAGGAAAAATTCACGAATAATTTGTAAAATTCGGGAAAAGTTCATAAAATTCGCGAATTATTCGGGTATAATTCAATCAAAGTTCGGTCAACCGAATAATTCGGCGTTCGGTTCGGCATCACCAAAAAAATAAATTATTCAGGTATAATTCGCGAATCTTGTCACTATGGTTGTAACCGCCCACAGAGGCGATGTTGTTATGGTTTGTGTTGCAGGGTGCAATGGTAATGTGACCCTAACACCTAATCATATTTTGGTCATAAATTTGTCATCCAATCTCTGATTGAAGTGATTCAAAAAATATTGGAAAGTAGATAATGAGATCTACAACTTTTATGGCGGGACTTACTTCAGATTTGGAACGTACAATGCTCAGGATTTTTTCCAAAATGAGTGTTATGTTTTTTTCTTTATTACTTAGCCAAATTTCTTTCTATTGCAATCGTATTAGCAGTGTGGATTTTAATGCAATCTGTAACAGATAATTTGGATTCTTCATTTTGGCTCAATTTCTCATGCTATTGCCTCCATAGCCATCCTTTCTTCAATTCACTACAATATATCCAAAAAGAGCAGCATCAGCCTTTTTCTCGTTAAAATTAGAAATAAAATGAGATTACTAAGTAAGAGTAGAACTAGGGTGTGATGTGCTCACCAAACTCTTTGGTGAGCACAACTCTACATAAACTATTGGATTCACTTCAAACGAGATTAATCCAACCGTTGAAACCGATGTACTTTACGAGTGATGTACGTACATGCAAAATTTTGAATTTTTTGAATTCATTTAGTCTCAAGTCAAGTGGTCAAAATTGAGAATTTTTTGAATGCATTAAAACAACTTCATTTTTTATCATTCATTTTTCATCAATTTTGACCACTTGACTTGATACTAAATGAATTCAAAAAATTCAAAATTTTGCATGTACGTGCATCACTCGTAAAATTATAGCCAAAACCCTAGAATATTTTCTCTTGTTGCCACAACGCTAGATTCCAAAAAATTTATTAATAAAAAAAATCACAAAACGGCATGACTTTTGCGGAAATTCTATATATAGGTAGAACGGGATGCTTAATCCCGTACCACGGGACGTGAAATTTGATCCCGTCTGGAATAACAAATTCAGTAACCAGCGCTAACGAAAAATCAAAAGCCAAGGACGTGACATTTCATTCCGTCCGACCTCCACAAAAAAAAAAAAAAATTCCGGACAATAGGGACTGTCCCGTCCAAGGAATAATTGTTTATAACTTCCAAGCTCTACTGATTTGCATATTATATCTTAACCACATGTTCCAGAATGGAGCTTGATTGACTGGTTTTCTTAAAAGGTTATCTCGCTCCTATTTGGTATACAATGGCTCCAAAATAATTTTGCATCCAATGTTCGCTTTACAATGGCTCCAAAGCTTAATTGACTGATTGAAAATTTGGTATACTTTGTAACTTAAATACAATGACTCTAGAAATTGGAATTGGACGGGACGGTCCCTACCGTTCAGAGTTTTTTTTTTTTGAGGTCGGACGAGATGAAATGTCATGTCATTGGCTTTTGATTTATCGTTAGCGCTGGTTAGTGAATTTGTTAATCCGGACGGAATCAAATTTCACATCCCGTGAGACAGAATTAAGCATTCCGTTCTACCTATATATAGAATTTCCACATAAGTCATGCGAAACAAGTCATGCCGTTTTGTGAAATTTTTTTTTTTTCGATTAATAAAAATATCGGGGCTAGATCCCCTCTTCTCGCACCTCAAAGTCAAGCCCCAACATGCCTCTCATGTGGAGCCCAACACTGAGGTGATATAGGGCTAGCGTGATTTCGCTACGGAGAGGGATAGGGGTGCAAAATAAACAGATATTATCCGTACGGTATTCGAATTTTTGCAAATTCAAATATTCGTTCGAATACGAACACTGATTTGATTTCGGATGCAAATACTAATACGAATACGAATAATTATTTATACCATATTTTTATATTTTTCAATATACGTTTATGAAGATACAGATAAAAATAATTATCTGTAACTAATTATCTGTATCTGTATTTTTAAAAACATTCAGATATAAGTTTGTGTGGATACAAATACAGATAATTATATGTATACATACTTTTCAATCTGTTTGTTTTAGAATCATATATATTTAGAGAGGAATATTTTTTTTGTTGGCATCTTTTGATTAGAAATACGGCTATATTTGTGATTAATTTTTGTTAACGAGATATATATTTTATAATGAGGAGGGTTCCAATTCCTCATGCCTTTTATGCATACCTCATATTTTATATCTTTGTTTATAAAGTCTGAACTGTCGATCCGAACCGCTCAACCTGAAATCCATACTAAAATATGTTTGGGATGAAATTTTATAAATTTTGGAAAAAATTTACTATTTTCTAAGATAGATACAAAATAATTATTTCTGTACTGTTCACAAATAGTGATTTTGTATCTATCTTAGAAAATAGTAAAAAATTTCCAAAATTATAAAATTTCATCCCAAGTATATTTTAGTATGGATATCATAATGAGCGGTTCGGATCGACTGTTTAGACTTTGAAAATGAAAATATAAAATATGAGGTATGATGATGTATGAAAGGCATGAGGTATTAGAACCCTCCTTTATAATAACTTAAGATTTTAACATGAGAAAAAATATTTTGTTCACCACAAATATTGAATATCCGAATTATATATGTATTTTATATTAGTTTTATTTTTATATCGTATAATTTGTTAATTGTTTTACAATATTAAATTAGATATCAAATTATATAGGTATTTGTATTATATCCGTATTTATTTAATATATAATTTGTGTATGTATATACAAAAAAAAATAGATAGGAATATAGTTTTCATGGGGCCGGGTTGGGAAATTTTCGCCAGGATAGAGGAGAATTGGACGCCATCCGGGAATTCAGATCTGGGTTTTGGATCGGAACCGTCCGATTCGAATCCGTGACTATTCAACTAAGGTCGAGTGCACGCATTCCGAGAAACAGGTTCGAATCTCAAAGCTATCTCGAGCGACGGATTCGATTCGGACGGTTCCGATCCAAAACCCAAAAATTGTGTCGCTTTATGGGATCCGGACCCGCCATCCGGAGGGTAGTTCCAAGCGAGAAAATATGTTCATCGTCAATTTAATCTGCTCGCTTATTAAAGAGGATCCAAGAGACCAAAAAACAGAGAGATTTAATTCGCACGCTTATCCAAGAGACAATTTAATCTGCACGCTTATTAAAGAGGATCCAAGAGACCAAAACTTGAAATAAAACAGAGAGATTTAATTCGCAAATGCACAAATAACCCATCTCTACGGGAATAATTATCTTCTCGCTTCACAAGATCCTCATTCCTTTGAATTCAGATCCAGTGAAGTAACCCAAAAATTGGGTTTTGAATCGGAACCGTCCGTGACCATCCATCTAAAGTAGAGCTCACGCATCCCAAGCGATATATTCGAATCCCAAGGCAATCTCGAGCGACGGATTCGATTCGGACGGTCCCGATCCAAAACCCAAAAATTGGGTTACTTTAGGGGATCAGGACCCCCTTCCTTTCTCCTCTTTTTCCGTTTCTTCTGACGAAAGCAGCTCTCGGTCTCGCCTCCTTCGTGCGCACTTTGCTGAAAGCATATCTAGCCAAGTGTTAATGGCGCCTCCTTAAAAGCTTAAAACCCATAATAAGAAAGAAACATATTCCAATAGAATAGACGGAGTAACCGAAGCAGCGAGGAGCTGCAATGGGTCAGTTCTCGCATATTCTTAAATACGATCTCTCTTTCTTTAGAAACTATCCAATAAACTACGAATTTGGTGCTATTTCTTTAGTTTTTGTTGGGTTTCATCGGCCGATAAGCGCATGTCGGTTGATTTTGTTAGTATTTTGTGTTGGGTGCTGGGCGACTTTCCCAATGTGGTTGGATTTTTCCAATTATAATTACCAAATATTAAATAACGACCTTCGTTAATCTTTTTCTTTTTCTTTTTCTTGGATTATGGAAACGCAAGGTTTTTCGTGTTTGTTTTTCTTTTTCTTTTTCTTTGTGAATTAAGATCGTTGCATGTAAATATTATATAATTAGCTAGTACTTTCTTGGGGTAAAATCACTAAGTACCTTACCTGTTTTTTTCATGGGGAAAATTTGGGATGATCGTATAAAGATCCCACTGTCATTAAAATAAAATACTCACAATATACTACAAAACCAATTCACATAGTTCCCCTTCTAACTGGGTCTTGGAAAACACCCTCTGATGTTTACTATTTCACAACAATGATAAAATTATGCATGGCTTTGTTTCTTATCCCTCAAGAGTCCTCAAAGAATGGGATCAGAAGTTGGTGTCCAACCCAACCCAATTCCTGGAAATTCAAATGTGCAGTTCTCCATGGCATAACTACATCATAGGACAAGGCGGCAAGCAGATTCAAAGGAAAACACCTTAGGCATCAATAGTTGTGCATAGCTGTCCACAAGCACTTAATCAAGTTTCTAACTTGCAGAACCAACTAGAGTTTCAGAAAAGATTTTATATATTGAATTGAGATGAGGCATCCATCTTAATATAACCTCCAAACTAGATCATACCAATTCTTTGTGAGATACTGTGCTGTCAGTTCCAATAGTCGTCAGGAAAGAAGTCAGAAGTAGGACTGTGTTTGTTCACCTGGTGGGAGAAGACAGAGCAAATGAAGCTGAAATTCTTCAAAAGAGTCACGAGTCCCTATAAATTGCTCCACTTCCCTGAGGTAGTGACAGGGAAGTGACCAGCAAACAACAATAGGTAGCTCTACTTTGAAGTGGGCGAACACTGTGTTTAGTGGGCAAACATATCGGCTCTGGCTCAATGCACCAATGGCCGCATTTGAAGAATTGGGCTTCAAATTTTAATTAATATATATAATTATTAGGATACTTTAGAATTCTGTATTGAATTCTTTGGAAAACGTTGACTATACAGTTCTAATAAGTTGAAAGCATTTGAATTTATATTTTACGCAAACTAGCATTCTTTTGTATAATAAATTTTCAAAGCACTTGATGTTGCATATGTGTCTAAGGTCTCTTGAAATTAAGTATCTTGCTGATACTGATACCATATTGGCCAGTATGGTATGGTGACCCTTGTATTGGACATTAAGCTAACTATTTCTCCTCTATTAATGCAATTTCAGGCAGAAAGAGAAAAGCTTCAGATGGCAGCACAGACAGCAATCAAACAACTCCTACTGAATATAAAAATGGGGTGCACATTGGAGTGCACGACCAGGGACACTTACTAGATTTCTCGACCCCTATTTCTTACCCGAATGTGATCAACCCGCATGACCCTCCAAAATACGGAAGCATCACAAAGGAAGTCGAGGCTGCTATAATTGCCCAAAAGAAGCAAGTGGCCAATTTCTTCACTAGGTTAAATCAGAAATTGCCAAACAGCCCCTGCTCAATCACCTCCCCGACCAGCCCCTCCCCAGTCTCACAGATGTCAAGGTTGAATCCATTTTCCAAATTTAACAGTTTAAAAAGCACCCCTGTTGTAGATCTGGACTGTGATAGAAAGGGCAGGACAATACCAGAGAAAAATGACAAAAAATGGGAAACAGAAACAGGAAAGAAATTGGAATCGAAAGCAGTTATAGTGATCGATTCAGATGATGAGGATTCTGGGGAAAACATAAACAAAATCGAAAATGAAACTGGAAATGGAACGGGAATAGGAAACGGAAACGCTTTGGTTGCTACTCAAAAAGCAGATTCAGATATTTGGGTGGAGGTAGAACAGTCTGACATGAACAACCAGCTAAATAAAGCAATGACAGATGAGAATGGAGGTCAAATCGTGCCGTTTTTCAGCCCAACTGCATCAGGTTTGGCTCTCCCGTTAATTCCAAAAGGGCCTGGTTGGCAACCCCAGGTTCAGTACTCGAAGGTTGTTTTACAACAGTACCCTGAGGAGGCACGTCTTCAGGATCTTGAGGTTTCTTGTTATTATATAATTTTTTTTTTTTATTTTGCTTGCAAGGAGAGTATATTCAGAGAAAATTGTATTTTAATTCTTTGTTTAGGTTGCTAATCATGTCGAGAAAAATGTTGAAGCAACACCACCAATAAATCCCAGCATTGTGACTTATGAGAGGAAAACCAAGAAACTGCGGTCTGACATTGGAAAAAAGAGAAAAATGATTCCCTGCTCAGAAAGCCAACTTCAAGGCCCATTTGAATCCCCGATAAGGACACCTGCAGTCTGTCCTACTAAGACATCCTCTCCAGTTGAAAGCTCCTATCCTGAGGAGAAAATTGAGGACTCTGACAGCGATGATCTAGAAGATTTATGGAAAGATATGTCTGTGGCAATGGAATACTCCAAGGTAATTTGTTACAGTTTATGTTATTTTATAGGGATAATTTTCCTCTTTGAACCTAAAAAACATAAAAAAGTCATGCATAATCAGCATAACTGGCAAAACAACAAATGATCTGACACAGCAAAAAGTTGAATATACAGTGCAATCCTTCTTTTCTTATTTGTTTGAAAATATCAACATTACCTTCTTTCCTCCCCTTCCGTCCTGAGAACTAGATTAAAATTGCATGGAGAGGGTATCTGGTCATCTTTTGAAGGAGCAGTGCTGGAGGATATAATGTGATAATTCCTACGTCTTTTAAGGCTGTGCATGAAGTTTCTTGTTTTGCAGGGCTATATCTGATATTTTTTTACATCCTGTTGTTATTAATGAAACCTTCCTGTTCTTTTTTTTTTGTCAATTTAACAGTCCGCTTGGATCTTTAACTCTCTTTTTTTCCTTTTCGCAGGCTGAGAGGGCACAGGAGAAAGGGGAAGAGAATGAGAAGGAGAAAGTGGCAGAAGATGATGATGAAGAAGACACATGTGAACACTCTTTTATGCTAAGGGATGACTTGGGGCTTGTTTGCAAAATTTGTGGGATTATTAAGAAGAAGATAGAGACAATATTTGATTTCCAGTTTAAAAAGGTACATATGAATATTATTTGGAAAACTGAGAGCGTACCAAGTAGTGTTGGTTCAATGGTAGTGTGGCAACTGACAACACTATCAAGGTGCAGTGCATGCTGGCTGTCCTACTTTGATGCTGTAATCTCTAGGTCTGAGCCAGTCCTACAGTACATACCACCTTTTCATTTATTCTTGGCTTCATTTGTTTTGGGCTCCTTTTGTAAAGATGAGGACTGACTTTGGGTATTTGGTTCTCACCTCTTATATCAGTCTTTTATTCCTTAAAACAAAAGATCTCTCTTTTATAACCAAAAAATCTCTCTTATATCAGAGCACGAGAAAATCCTATTACTATGAGCCCCATGGGTCACGAAACAATGCTGATGACAACACAGACTTTGAGAGTTTGAAATTCCCTCAAGATGACTTTGAGGTAACTGAAATTGCAATCCATCCACGCCACCGTAAGCTGATCAAGTCGCACCAAATGGAGGGATTTGACTTTTTGGTGAAAAACTTAGTTTCTGAAAGTCCAAGTGGTTGCATCCTGGCTCATGCACCTGGTTCAGGGAAGACATTTATGCTGATAGCATTTATTCAGAGTTTTCTTGCAAAGTACCCCTCAGCTAGGCCACTAGTTATCTTGCCGAAAGGGATTTTGCCAACTTGGAAGAGGGAATTACAGAGGTAGTTCGAACATTCAATTGTCTTATTAGATAGATCCAATCCAAGTACCTGGTGTGGGTTCAGTGTAAAAATAACTTGCTACAACTTTTCCTAGAGTTTTTGGGGTTTTACTATTTTTTATTCTTAAGAGTTAAAAGGGTGGCAAGTTTCTTTCTTACCTTTTAAGTTTTAGAGTTGCTATAAGGTTTTGGATTATTTTACAAGTTTTGGGACCACTTTTGGGTGCAATCCATCATAAATGTAGGTTTCAAATTTTAGATTTCAATTTAGATCCAGTGATATTTTATTTGCTAATGTATGCATAGTATAAAATAGCTTCAACTAACGGCATACTAATCTGATACCATGTGAGCCAACCTATTAATCTGAAATTCTTGAATTTACTGTATCAATGGTTGTTCTCTTTTATACTATTGACAGATGGCAAGTGGAGGATATACTGTTGCTTGATTTCTACTCGGTGAAGGCTGAAAAACGGCCAGAGCAGCTGGAGGTGCTTAACCAATGGCAGGAAACAAGGAGCATTCTCTTCTTGGGTTACAAGCAGTTTTCAACTATAATTTGTGGCGCTGCGGCTAGCAAAGTTGCAGCTGCCTGTCAGGAGAGGCTGCTAAAGATACCCAGCCTGTTAATCCTTGATGAAGGCCACACGCCAAGAAATGAAGATACAAATGTGTTAGAATCTTTAGCTAAGGTAAAGTCAAGATTTTGCATGAGAAATACGTGCTACACAAAATGTGTTTGCCTTTTCTTTTGCCAAGATACATCATATTGATGTATGTTTAGCGCCTGACATTTCTCATTAAAACCAACACCTATACAGTAAATAAGCATAGTTAAAATATTCTCTATCAGATGATTTACAAATCTACCTCGTGACGTTGTTCTTCCAACCCAAATTGAATTAAAATTTAGCGAGGCAATTTTGGTACTGGAGAACATATATTAAAGTAGCTATGGGAAGTATCAGACAAGTCAATACGAATACGGCATATTAGTAACTTTTAAATTTGCTTAACCCTAGTTTTGAGCTTGGATCTTGTATACGGAGAAACTGACAAACATTGAAAATGAGAAAGACTGGGTTTTATTTACTAATGAGGTTAATTTTTCGGAAATTCATATTTCTAACTAGAATAAATAATTAATTTACCTTTCCCTCCCTCTTTCTATAGGTACAAACTAGAAGGAAGGTGGTACTTTCTGGCACGCTTTTTCAAAACCATGTGCGTGAGGTGTTTAACATCCTCAACCTTGTCAGACCCAAGTTCCTCCAGTCTGACAAGGCTCGTGCCATCGTAAAGCGTGTCTTGAGCCGAGTGGAAATAGCAGGCTCGCGCCGCATCTCCAATAGCATTGGTGAGGGTGCCTTCTACGAATTGGTCGAACAAACACTACGAAATGACAATGCCTTCAATCGCAAGGTCCGAGTCATACAAGATCTAAGGGAACTGACGAAGGATGTACTCCACTACTACAAGGGTGACTTTTTGGATGAGTTACCAGGTCTGGTGGATCTTACCATTATGCTTGAACTAAGCCCAAAACAAAAGGAATTCGCTCGAAAGCTCTCAAGTTATGAAAAGTTTAAGAGAAGTGCAGTTGGCACTGCTGTATACATGCACCCAAGCTTGTCAGAGATATCAGAAATTGCACATGAGGATCGTGTTGCATCTTTTATCAGCACAAAAATAGATGCACTGGTGGACTCAATCAATGTCGTAGATGGGGTTAAGACCAAGTTTTTTCTGGGTATTCTCAACCTAGCTGTAGCAGCTCAAGAAAAGCTCCTTGCATTTAGTCAGTACATTGTACCACTTAAATTTCTTGAGAGGCTACTAGTACACACTAAAGGATGGCATGTAGGCAAGGAAATTTTTGTTATTTCAGGAGACACTAGCTCTGACGAGCGGGAGTGGTCCATGGACCAGTTTAACAACTCACCAGATGCTAAGGTGTTATTTGGCTCAATCAAAGCATGTGGTGAGGGGATTTCTCTGGTTGGTGCATCAAGGGTTGTTATATTGGATGTGCACCTCAACCCATCAGTGACCCGTCAGGCAATCGGAAGGGCATTTCGACCGGGACAGACAAAAAAGGTGTACACATACCGGTTGGTGGCAGCTGGTTCGCCAGAGGAGCGGGTTCACCAAACGTCATTCAAGAAGGAGCTGATCTCTAAAATGTGGTTTGAGTGGAGTGAGCATTGTGATTATGGAGAGTTTGAATTGGATGAGGTGGCGGTTGAGAGTTGCGACGATATTTTCTTGGAGAACCCGGCCGTGCGTGAAGACATTAAGTCTTTGTATAGAAGGTCTGTTTCTGTATCAACCCCTTTGTTAAGTTCATTCCAATGTAAGTCCTTGTGAAACCCTTTCAATAAGAAAGGATGTAATGGGATCTTTGGATTTTGATCCATGCTGGTGTGTTATTGCACTTACGCATTCCCATATGGTTCATAACTTATTTATACAAAAAACCACATCTCTTAGCTTTTGTATTATCTTTAAAGCAAATTACAAAAGAACTTTGTGATAGGGCGACATGGTCTGGGACTGCCCTGGTCGCATCCTTTCAAAAACATACCTGTCAGTCTGACCTGACCATGCCTGTTAATTAATTGCACAACTGTCCAATCTGGTCACTTTTGGTACACATATTGATTTTTCCTTCTTCCAAGTCATCACTGGTTTCATTTCACAAAATTATAATCAAGTGCAAACAGGTCAGGTTTGACCCAACCCAACCTGCCCACAGGGTAACCAAAACCTGGCATGAACCTCACTTATTAACCCAATGGATCAGCATTAGTCTGGTCAGTTCGGATCAACAAAAAGAGTCCCTACCTTTTATCATAAATATTCTTACAGGAGTACATTGGATGTTTTGACAATTGACATTATGTTTGTTTGAAAATTCTTTTGCAGGTGACTGACATGCTTAGTCCACATACCAAGGCTAATTCCAACGATTAACCATGTTGTTAATTTCAGTGATACTACTAATGGTTTATTTAGGCCTAGAAGAATGTCTTTGGCTGGTCTGTAAATAAATAATCAAACTATTAATGCCCTTAGTCAGCCAGCTACACATAATTTTGCAAGTCTTGTCTTTTTTGCAAGTCTTCCTTTGTTGTAAAGGCTTTAGCTGCTAATGTGTTATTTCATTTTATAGATCTGAATTTTGGCTTTGTTGAAGTGATCAGAGTTCTGATTACTGTACTCTTAAATTTTAGCATAACTTATGCAGGTAAAATGTTGATGGAACTTAAAAGAGTATTTTCTTTGAATATTTTCTTCAATTAACAGTAATAGGTGGTTGTTTTATAGAGCCTCACGGTATGTATCTTTGTTGTTCATGTGAGTTTGAAATGTCAGGCAGTGCGTATATACAATACTGTCTGTTCAGCAGGTTGGAACAGCTAGATGAGATTACACTAAACTGCACCAAAGTAGGTTTAGATATCCAGAATGAAGACTGAAAGAGAGATTTAGAAACCACAAAAACGAATCTCCGCATTCAAACAGTGGCCAAAATCATATAGTTAACGCTGCCAAACCAAACAAACCAGTAAACAAGTACTCTTTTCATACAAACACCACCAAAGCATAGGACCCTAATTTATAATATTCAAGCAAATTACAACTAAGACCAGAGTCTGTTTCTCTTAAATGAACTAAACACACAATAAACTGGCACGGAGTTCACTTGGAAGCAAGTTCTTCAATCTTCTTCTGGAGCTCCTCCTTTTGAGCCCCTACAATCCTGTGAAGAATTGTTCCTTCTTTCACAAACACAAAGGTTGGCATAGCTTCAACTGCCCAATCTTGTGCAACGCTCTGTAATAAAAATGTAATTTTACAGAGAACAACAAACTTATATGGATGCCATTACATGTTACTCTAGCAAAATAAGAAATATTATGCATAATCCCACCAACAACTGAAAAGCATCTACACTATTGAGGATATATGGAAAGAAGTTCTTGGCACAACTGCTCTATACATTTTGAGAAACGGAGTATTTAGGCTAATAAGACCATAATCGGGACAAAAAAGATAAAGCAACACTACAGGTAGAGGTGGGTTTTTCCATTTCCCAGTCATATATGATAGTTCAAGACTTTTAAAAGGGTAAACACAAAAAACATTGATTAGAATATCTATCTATAGGATGTAGAAATATATAAAAAAAAAAAAAAAAAAATTACAAGTGCCAGAAAACATACATTCAGCTCATCAACATCAACTTTAAGAAAGAGGACGCTGGGGAATTTCTTTGCAAAATCAGCAAATGCTGGTGCAATTGCACGGCATGGTCCACACCACGAAGCAGTAAAATCAATAACCACCTATGCACCAACAAATAGATAACACTTAAAGAATATCACCCCAACATGAATGCTGAGATACTAAATTATGCAAGAAGGTAAGTTCTGTATCCAATTTATTATTCTGCATCTTAACTGAGCCAACACTACATTCATTTCAGAGTCTGGTAAGCTAACAAAATATGCAGGAGAATTTGGGCATATTCACTCAAACTTACCCATTAAGTTAGTAGTATTTCTTAGTTTTAGGGACTTAATTACACACTTGACAATAATTTAACCTCAGAGTTTGACTTTGATCCCAAAAAGCATTAAAAAGTAGGACCCGTTGTGCAGACATCATATCAATTTAAGTATACTGAATTTGTCCTTCTAAAAAAAAAAAGTAAATTGTTCATTTCAATAATGCTGCACAAGGAGCAATTCTCAATCAGATCGTTTAAGAAAACATTTGATCAGTTCAATTTAAACCCGTACAAAGAAGCTATACTGATTTTGCAAGTTTGAAAAAACAAAGTAGTCATTTCTATAGCTGAGCTTTGCTATGTACAAGCTTAAGGTAAAAATACAAATTCCTAATTCATAGGGGTATAACAGCAATTTCTGATTTTGCAAGGTCTTAAAACAAACGACTTGGTAGTTGTCGATCAATTCTTTAATACACAAAGATAGAATAACTCTACTGTTAATTAATACGGATAAGATCCACAGCATGATCACGCATTCACGCTATAGATGAAATATTATCCTAAAATGAAAAATCGACTGCGTTCGATGCGACAAGATTTGAAAAATAGCCATAGAAAAAAAAAATCTCAAAAGTACAAGCTTCTTCGATTCGTTGGCCTGCTCGAGTTGTCGGGTCCACTCATCAATGCTGTGGCAAGCGATCGCGATTCCTTCTTCCGCCATTTTCCTCTTTCTCGATATCCTTTTCTTTCAATCTTTCTCCTGTCTTCTCTGTCCTTGTATTTGTCAGGTCTTTTCGCCAGTTCCAAAACCAAAGCGGCTATAAATAGATGTTATCTAATTATGAAGTTACAGAAATACCCCTAGGATTGACAATCCTCGATGACGTCGCAAATATCCATGATAGTTCTTCTGTGAAAGCATCTTTCTAACCAACGAGTGTGTGCGAGTCCTCTTAAAGAAAGATACAGTTCTATTCTCAATTCATGATTTTAACTTTACATTTAATTTCCATAATATGTTACCACCTCATCGCACCATATATATTTTTCTGGCAGGATAATAAACCCTGCGCCATAGACGATCAACACAACACTTCTGCTTAAATATGGTAAAAAAACTCGGAGGTGGAGGCGATATCTTCTTGGCGAAGGATGGAATCACGGGCGATTGCGAAGGAAAGGAACAGTTTTTAGTTGGAATAATGAAACGCAAATGTTCGGACGTTACCTTTGTTCCATTATTATTATAATTAAATAATTTATTTATAATATAAGTTAAATAATAGAGTGAATAATAAATATATATATATATATATATATATATAGGGATGGGCTATGTTGAGACATGGAGTAAAACAAGTTTTTACTCCCCGCCTCATTATTTTCATTTTGAAAATCCAAACAATTGATTCAAACCGTTCAACATGATCTCCATATTGAAATGTGCTTGGAGACCAAATTTTACATTTTTTGGAATTTTTTTACTATTTATTAAGCCACTTTGAAAATCGCTGATCCATTGATCCAGAATTTTTTACTGTTTTGTTACTGTTCACCCGGATTAGCGATTTTCAAAGTGGCTTAATAAATAGTAAAAAAATTCCAAAAAATGTAAAATTTGGTCTCCAAACACATTTCAATATGGATATCATGTTGAGCGGTTCGGATCGGTTGTTTGGATTTTCAAAATGAAAATATTGCATGGAGTACAAACTTGTTTTACTCCACGTCTCACCATAGCTCATCCCTGTATATATATATATATAGAGAGAGAGATATATACTATGGTGAGTTGTGAAACTCATATACCATTTTGAAAATCCAAACCATTGATCCGAACCGCTCAACATGATCTCCATATTGAAATGTACTTGGAGACCAAATTTTACATTTTTTTTAGATTTGTTTACTATTTATTAAGCCACTTTGAAAATCGCTGATTTGAGTGAACAGTAAAAAACAGTAAAAACTTCTGAACCATTCGATCAGCGATTTTCAAAGTGACTTAATAAATAGTAAAAAAATTCAAAAAAAATGTAAAATTTGGTCTCTAAACACATTTCAATATGGAGATCATGTTGAGCGGTTCGGATCGGTTGTTTAGATTTTCAAAATAAGAATATGAGCGTCAAGTAAAAATGACCTCTTACTTCGCAACTCACCATAGCCCAGCTCTATATATATATATAGGAGGGTTCAAATGTCTCCATTTTTTTGCCTCCATCATGCCTCCATTTTTAAAAACGTTAATGTATCAAAATTTAAATTATAAACGTCAAAATAAAACTGTTAGAAATGATCTATGTTATTTTCTCTATGTGCTCATAAAAAAAATCACTTTTCAATTTTATTTTTATGTGAATCAATCATTTGAAAAATTAACGCCTAAAGATTATCCATATTAGTATGTTTTTACATGCTCTTGATGACAACTAAAACAAAATTGAAATGTCACAATTTTTTACATGCACATATATAAAAAAAAATACAGTACACAAAAAAAATATTAATATGAGTCAAATTAATATTGAATGGTTAAGAAATAGCTTCAGCCCATACGATAAATTGAGAATTTATCTAACTAATAGACATATTAATATGATGTCATATTTATTCAAATTGATATCTCACATTTTTTGTTATTTGATAACAATCAAGAAATTGCTAACAAATGACTTCAAGTCATTAGATGAAGTTAAGAATTTATAATTAACAGATGGCTTCGGACCATTTGAAAAGTAATTATCAACAGATGGCTTCGAGCCATTTAATATTAATATAATATAAAGATAAATTAACTTTGATACACATTATTCATATGGCTTCAGGCCATTTCATTAACATAATATAATATAAGAAAGTAACATATAAATATTATTTTTTGTGCATTATATAAACCTTGTTGAAATATTCTTCAAGAAGATTTATTGAAATACTCTCAATATAAAATTTGTATATCATATAAGTCTTCTTTAGAAAGATTTATTTTAAATCTTGTTATATTAATTTTGTACATCATATAGATATTCTTCAGGAAGATTTCTTGAAATTTTCTTCTAGAAGATAAAATTATAAAAAAAAATTGCACTTCATATAAAATTATATGACTATATTAAATATCTTAAAATAAATGTACATAAACTGATAACTTATTATATTTAGTAATTACTTATCAAAAGTATTATTTATTTAAGGGTGACGCTATACTTACGGCACAAATTACAATTTTGAGTGCACCTACAAATCTTTTTAATTTATACCGAATTTGCCCTTCATTTAAAATTTCCATTTAAACAAGATCTTTTAAAGAAGGTATTTAATACACAGTTAATTTGTGTATCTTTATGGTAAGCACTATCAAGTCATGTTATATTCTATCGCTCTTTACATTTTAGCATTTGGTAAGATTAGTTTTTATTTTTGTGAAATTTTCAAACTTAATTAATTTCTGGAATGATTATTTTATTCAAAATATGTAGTATGGTATTGTAAAAAATAATATTTTTAGAGCAAAAATTAAATTATTGAGAGCAGTGAGAAATTTTTTCTCTCTCACTGTCTAATTTACCCTTTAATTGATTGAATTTTTTTTCTTATCTTGACATCATTATACCTGTCTAATAAAAAAATCTTAAAAAAAGAAACATTGTGATGAGGTAGTTTCAAAATATCTTTTGCCATGATCATTGTTGAAACTAAATATGATATATTTTGAAGTCCAATTTGTAATTTATAGTTATTGGAATAAATAGGAAGACAATATTCTAAACCGTTTTATTAAACGTACATTATATATTCTAATATAATTTGAGCGAACAGTAAATGCAATTTAAAACAAAAATTATTAAATATTGATCCATGCTTGTGTCTTATTTTACTCAGCTAATGGTTTTTGATGTCTCATTATTTGATCGATTGTTTCGACCTATTTCCAGACCAAATATCATGTTTTGAATAACTAAATTGCACTGTTTACATTGAAATATCGATAGAATATGGTACTGCTGCAGTTTGGTTATGACTTTGCAGGAAATGGGCAAAAACAAGCAAAAGAACAGAGTTCTGACATCCTCCATGCGGGCCGCGTTCCACCTGACGCGGGTCGCATCACAGCCCAGCGCGACCTCAGACGCGACCCTCACAGCGCGCATCAGACCCAACCCGACGCGGGTCGCGTCGAATTAACTGCGCAGGCCCAATTGAAGCCCAGTAAGATCTCTATATATAGAGCTGGGCCTGCGCGATTCAGGAGATCCAGAATTCAATTTCCCACAGACAGAGACAGAGGAGATCGGGATTTGAAGCCCCTGGTTTGGCGTGCAGAGGAGGAAGAGTAGAGGGAAGCTGGAGCTAGGGTTGAATTCGGCTAAAACCTCCATTCAAGCTTGATCTTCTTCGATTCTCCTCTCCTTCACCATAATTTGCATTTTCTTTATCTCTTCTATTTTGTTTTCTATCATGTTTGAGTAGATTTTCAGTTTTGAGGGATTTAGATGTAATCTAAGGCTTTGCTTGATAATGAATGTTGATTGAATCTGAATTGTTATTCGTGTTTCTTGATTTTTGTATTAATTGAAATTGCTTGACCTAATTGCTTGATTGATTCTTGATTGTCTACTATTGATTGCTTATGGCATTTCTTTTTGTAATTTGGCCTTGATGTATCTTGTGAATTAGGTTAAGTACTTGAGGTAGGTCTAAGATCCGAGATGTGAGATCAATAGTAGCCGAAAGGTGAAATTTTCATTAGTCGAAAGAATTGTGGATACCTTTAGTAAACGGGATCAAGAACTTAGGTTTGAATTGAATCTAAGAAGGTGAAATTGCAATTCCGTACCAGGTCTATTAAGCCAATACACGAGAGTTGAGGTTCAGTGACATTAGGTACGGTCAATCGAGCCTTACACGAATTAAACAACCAGAATAAAAAATATTCAGTGTCAGCTCCAGGACCACAAGGGTCGCGTCACGAGGTCGCATGCGAAGGTATGCGGGTCGAGTGAGAGGTCCAGAGTGCTTGAGGGCTACGCGGGTCGCGTGTGAGAGCACGCGGGTCGCGTCACAAGGGTCGCATACGAGAGTATGCGGGTCGCGTGACAAATCCAGAGCAGCAAAGTTGAGGATGAAGTCTGAAACCCTCGAAACGCTTTTATTTTACAGATAATCCAAAATCAAACATTTAATTGCTTTCATTCTCTGTTGTTACAATTGTTGATTGAATTTAGGAATTGTAAACAAACCCAAACACCCTTTTCAACTTCTAGTACCTAACTAGGTTAAGTCAAAATTTAGGATTTGAGTCGTCCCTGTGGATCGACACCCGATTATACTACTCGATAGGGGTTGTGCACTTGCAATCCTTACTCGTGAAGTGTAAGCGCGGTTTTAAAAGGTACGCCCTCAAGCGTACCGAAACTTGCGTTGCGCTTGCGTGCGAACAGTTTTCATTTTTCTTAATTCTATAGTTTATAAAAAAAAAATTGACTACCTTTATTTACTCCACCATTTTGGTTTTGAACAACAAAACTTGTTAAATAGAAAAATATTTGTGTGTTATATTATGTGAACATTTTAAAAATTTTGTGATCTCTTTTGTGTTTGCCTATTGATTTCAACATCATTTTTACTGCTATTTTTCTCATTTTTTTTGGTTAAATTTAAAGGGTTTTGTAATCAAAACATTTGTTGATTTATCATCTCATATGAGTTTTACTAGAAATTATAAGATATACGAACTATTATCAATTCAAATTATTTTTAACGTCTCAATATATTTTTGATACTCCATCGTAAGATAAATTTTAATGAGCCAATCATTTCTCATGAAATTTAAAAATAAAAAACTTGATAAATTAATGAAGTTTGGAGCCTAACATTTTTTGTGACAACTTGTTTTTATCACCCAATTTTATTTCAAAAATTTATTTTGTTTACAATAACATATTACTTATTTTGAACGAAAATAATCATTCTAGAAATTAAATTAAGTTTGAAAATTTCACAAAAAAAAAAAACTAGTCTTACCAAATGCTAAAATGTGAAGAGCTATAGAAAATTACTTTACTTGATACTTGACAGTACTTACCATAAAGATACATGAATTAGCTGTGTATTAAATACCTTCTTTAAAAAGTGTATTGTCTTGTTTAGATGAAAATTTTAAATGAAGGACAAATTTGGTATAAATTAAAAAGATATGCCCGTGCACTCAAAAATGCAATTTGTGCCCTGAGTGTAGCGTCACTCTTTATTTAAATGGAATTGAAATAAAAGATATCAAAGTTATCTCGAATCTTCAACTAGTAGAGCTCTCATGCTGATAACGTATTATAAAATAAATATAAACAAATAATAAACAAGATAGATAGAACACATAAAAGATGACAATCTCTTTATTCATATATTTATCATGTGTACAACACAATATTACCAAGAGAAGGGATCCGATTACCACAATTTTGAGTTACCACAAAGTTACCACAAATATTTTCTACATTTTCAAAGTCTAAATGGTCGATCCAAACCGTTCAACATTATCTCCACAATAAAATGTGCTTCCAGATCAAATTTTACATTTTTTTGAATTTTTTTACTATTTATTAAGATGGGTACAAAATTCAATGGTCTGAATTTGACTAGTTTTTGTACCCATCTTAATATATAGTAAAAGAATTCAAAAAATGTAAAATTTGATCTTGAAGCACATTTTATTATAGAGATCATATTGAACAGTTTGGATCGACGATTTGGACTTTGAAATTGTAAAAAATGGTTGTGGTAACTTTGTGGTAATCGGATCCCTCTATTACCAAAGCTCTATTTATGGGCCACAAATTGTGAATGAAAAGCCATCTAAATCAATTACAATAATAAATGGGAAAATGAGTTCTAATAGTAGTGGGATATGAATTTTCAACCGTAGTAAATAGTGGAGAAATAAATATTGAGAATCATAAACATCCACATTAATAATTTATTTATAACAATTATTTCCTTTGTGAGAATAATAAAGAATACCACATCGGCACATTCGCTGATCTTATTTATGATCAAGAGATGGATGTTCGAATCAAAAAAAAAAAAAAAAAAAATCAAGAGATGGATTTTGCCAGCTGGCAGCGCCTCCTAGAGAGAGAGAGCAACCTTGACAGCTGGGGGAGCTGGGCCATTAAATGGGCCCCATCAAGTCAACATCAGGCCCACAGTACTATTAAAAATTTAATGGGCTTGACCTAATTTATCGGTCAGGCCAGGTCCCTTTTTCTTGACTTGACGAGTTTTACACAAAATTTCTTGGACCACCCAATATAAAACAAACTGTTGATCTATTTTTATACACTATTGTATTGTACATGTTGTGTTAAGAAAGAAAAAAAAATCAAATATAATCAAATTACTACCTAAAAAATTCTATATTCAACAAGATTTAATTGCTTTCTAACTACTCTCTCTTAAGGGCACCAAAGAAGAATGAGATCCCATGGGCTCAAAAATTCTCTGACCCACAGCAAGTATGGATTTCGGGTCAAACTCCGACTTGCGCTGGACGAACCGGGCCCACTTTCGGCCGAAATGTCTGGCCCACTCTGCTTGTGTTTTGTAATGCGGTAAGTACTGCTTTATCTCAATACCGGTACTGGCACAAAATTCAATTATTCTCTCATTTTGCTGGGTCAAGTACTCCAGGGTTTGACTCGGCTCAGTCGAGTCAGGCACGGCAGACCGCAAGAACGCAACCAAGTAGAACACATCCTCATCGGGTGTTACCACGGAGCTCCTTTGATCCCATCTGTATAATCATATCAGTTGAGAACTTGTTAGTTCTATTGTAAGTTCAATTTTCTCATTAGCATAGTTAGGGTACTGTGATGGAATTGCAAGTGTCAGATTGACTTGTGCTAATTTGTCATATGAGATCTACAAGAAACAGAGCTGAAAAACATCACTTTCAATGTTTCCTCTAAAACTATAGTTTTGTTGAAAGCAAATAGTCAGTTAATAAATAAGAGAAGAAGAGAAATCAATTTTGCAACCAAATTTGCACCTTGGTCTAAGTTTTTTTGAGGAAAAATAAGGGTCATGCCCTAATTTGATTATATTGAAATAACTTACAAAGATTTATGTATATATACAACTTACTGACTGATTTGGTTTTTAAATAATCCAGTTGGCCATTTGAGGATACAAGTGGAAGACAAATATATACAAGGGCTCTTCTGATGAGAAGTGACGTTTCTTTGTTTGTGTGGGCCTGCATTTCATGTGGTGTGGGAAGGGGGGCATGAATGGAATCAGAGCAAACAAAATCTAAAAGCGAATAATTATGTGAATTATTTATTCATAAGATGCATTAATTAATTTCTGCTTTCGTAGGTTGTAATTTAACAAGTACCAACATGGTTTAGGTCGGTACTAACTTTGAACCCTTTTGATAATATTTTTATCTTTTATTTAGTGTATAGTTTAGACCCAATGCAAAAACCTATTACTAGGCCGGTTCTTACTGCTTATTAATTTACTAATTACATATTTAATTAATGAAGTCAAACAACAGGAATTAATAAATCCAGCAGCAGCACAAATATATTAATTTATGATTCCTCTAAGTGAAAATAAAACTAATCTATGATTGGTCATATATGATGACAGTACAGATTATTCTTCTTCACAAAAGATATTGCTTAATTATTTTCACATATGATGTATAGATATATATATAAATGTTATACATTCACGTTGGTTGAACTGATACCAGCAGTGTACATATTGAATTCACCCATTGAGATCTAGCTATATAATCTATATATAATTGACTAATTGCCAAACTCTAAAAATAAAAAGAGGTATAGATGATTATATTACTTGTGCTTGTTCATTGGGTAAATGAGAACTGGCCCGCTTGTTCGGTTATCGAGGATGCCATTAAAAACCCCTCGGTCGAAATTCCTAATTTTGGATGCTGGCACGAAGAGGTTAAGCCATGGATGTGGCACCTCCCATAGACCTTTCGCACGCAACTTCAACTCCGCCTTGTGGACCCGGTCCAAGAAGTCAATGTATGATAGGTCTGTTGTAAACATTGTTCCTGGAATAAACTTGAGCTCCTTGAGCAATGCCTCCACCTCCTGAATAAAAGTTGCAAAGTTAATTTGCCACGTTGGAGAGCATATTATGGGTACCACTTATTTTCCGACAAGACAATTTTATATTGTAAGAGGTTGACAGGCAAATCATGCTTTGCTAAAGAAAGGTGATACGGTTGGAAAAAGGGATATGCACATAGAATAAGATCTAGCTAGCAATAGCATATATACGGACCAGACCAACTCCCCATGTTCATCATGTGATATATCCTATGGTTTTGGGATATATATAAAAGACTAATTAGAAAACTTGATCTGTAATCATTAACCAATTTAGGTAAAGTGATTTGGCTGAGGAAACATATGGGAATGGGATAATTAATGCTTTTTTTTCTAATTCCTTGTACATGGAAAAGACACTGGTCAAACCTAATTCAATCACCAACCATCATTAATTAGACGGCGATATGTCTCTTTGGCTGTTGATAATTAAGTAACTTTGTTTGCTTTTTGTAAAGTGATTCTTATGAAAATTTCGCATGTGAAATTTAATGATAAATGGTTATTTTCGTACCAGTACCAGACACTAACTCAACATATAAGAACCATATATATGTATGTTGATAATGATCTAACCTGGTCGACTGTTCCAGCAGTGGCATCATCGTAATTTTTCGTCACCTCTAGGCAGTAGAGGACTTTACCATGGGACCCGAGCGAGCTTAACTTGATTGGATTTCTGGGCGAGAAGAAGGATGATCTCCAGTTGTTTATGAGGCTCTCGTCAGTTATGACGAACCCCTCTACGTAATCGAACTTGTCAGAGCCGTGCAGCGAGATCAAATGCTCTTGATCGCGTGTAAAAGAGGCAAAATCGGAGTACAACACTCTAATCCATCGAACCTAGATCAAAACAGCAATCTCATAAATTATAGATAAATTTTTATGCTTAAATCATCAAATGTATATGCAATTTTTATAAGCCATATACATATATTCATATTACGTGTGGGTGAAAACTTAATTTCATAAACTCTTGATCGAGCATATATCAACTTAGTAACTCAGTAAATGCAATTTTGGATATATTAAATACTATTTTACGATACTGAATCTTTGAAAGTAGCTACTAATTATATATAATGTTTAAGTTAGAGAGTCTCTCTCCAAAATCAACATCGGTCTACGGATTATGGACCATATTTGATAATTTGTTGCGTCAGAACTGTATGTGATAGGTATATCAGCTAGCTTTCTGGTAAGTGGTAAGAGATTAGACAGACACGTAATAGCTAGGCATCGATCACCATTCATCCATGGACCATTTCTAGCTAGATGGCTGTACTAGCTAGCTACAGGTTTGGTACAGCATGAGATGGACTCTCAACAAATCTAGACCCATAACTAAATATCCTTCACATGTTCCTTCGCACGAGTCGTGCATTACCAAGCAACACAAAGAAAGAGAGAGACAGACAGTGAGAGAAAGAGAGATCATATCATACCCTCTTTGGGGCATGCTCTAGTGCAATTCTAGCCCTTGTTATGATACCAAATTGCCCCAACCCACCAACCACGCCATAGAATAGGTCCTGGTTTTCTTTCTCTGAGCAAGTCACCACCTCCCCTTTACCTTCACAAACAAACATCACATCCTTATTACTAGAAATTAATAAATACATCATTTGACTTGTAATAGTGAGAAAAGAGAATAAAAAAAAAAAAGAAAAGGAAAAAGAAAAGAGGTACATGTAATGCAAGTAACAAGGGAGTAGTCTAGCTAAGTCAAACCAACCTGTTACAACATCAAGCTCATATACATTGCTGATCTGAGGGCCATGATGAAAGGCTTGGCCACTAATCCCGGCATTGGAAAGTGTTCCACCGACTGATAGGTACAGATAGTCGGTCCATGACTTGGGCGCAAGACCGCCATTTTCTAGCGTCCAATTCAACACGTCTATCCACAATTCACCGCCCCACACATCGACATAATACCCGCCTAAAGTTGGTGAGTAGACCGGAACCGACCTCGAGGCCGGGTTGGCAGCCGGGCTGTGACTCATGTCAATTACGACCCCGCCTGGTGCAGAAGCCTGACCATTGATGGAGTGGCCATGGCCCCTCGCTGAGACAGGAAAACCTTGAGCCGAGTGGTATGCTGATCGTATTAAGCTGACAACATCACTAGCCGAGTTAGGCCGCATAACAGCCATTGGCTCAACTTGTGATAGGCCTCCGAAATCAACGGAGGCCCTAGCTATGTCGGAGGAGTCCAAACTAATTTGGGCTCCTCCATCTTTACTAAGTTGGAGTAACTCGGTAGGTCCCACCGTCAAGCCGACGGTGGATATCAATCTATATATCACAAAGAGTAGTACCACTATCTTTTGAGCCATGTTCTTGAGCTATAGTATTAATTTTTTTTCTCGGTGAAAAACAAGGGATGGTGGGTTGGGTATTTATAGATGTGGGAATGGTTTGATTATTTAGGGGAAGTCAAGAAAGGGATGCCAAGAGGAAGGGAGATGGAAAATGTGAATTATATGATATCATGAGGTGCGTGAGATGAGGGATGAATGAGAGAAAGGGGATTTAAATAGGGAGGGTTCAGGTGGGGTCAGGATTGATTGGAAAGGAGGAGCATAATTATTACCTGCCTATCCCTGTTTCTTGAAATATTCATCCAATCCAACCATGGTTACGTAAAAGAATCTTCGTAGTAGCAATGCAAATATACTTAAAAGGCCTATTATAATAAAAAGGTAATATGTCTGGATTTCATATATATTTTTTTAGGCTACAATGGTGCGACCATGCTGTGGTGGGTCATAAAAAGGCAATACCATGCTATATTACATAAAATTATAGCCACACACGATAAGAAATTGTATAATTTATTCTATTCAATTAAACATATATTGACATTTAAAAAAAAAAAGCAGTTATAAACGGGAGAAATCCATCGGACCAAGGGTTTCTGTTTTCTTTATGCTCTCAAATCCTTTTCATCCCTTACAATAATAATTTTGTTATTAATTTAAAATCCAAATTGCTGATTTTAATAAAGATATGTAAGTGCATTAAGCCAAAGTCAAATAATTTCAATTCTAATTAATAATTAAGGCATCAAAAGTAACGATCGATGACCAGATTATACAACATTTTTTAATTTTCTCTTTCATGCATATATTAAATTCACAAGTCAGCTTACTAATTAATTAATATATTCTAGAAGCTGTATTAATATAAAAAAAAATTATACCGCTTGATACTTATTGTGAATCACGTCGTGATTTGAATCACGTGTGGTGGGGGTGTTTTTTAAAAATAAAATAAAAAATAAGACATATTAATGCCTGTTTCGTTAAAAATCATAGTAGCAAGTAGTGTTGTAAAAAACGTCCGTTTAGGCCGATTAGTTGTTGGCGGTGACCAAACCATTAAGAAATTTTCTGATTAATCGGCCGATTTTTTCCGAGTATGACCGATTATTCCTGATTAATTGCTTAGCGGTACTATGTCCGTCTAATAAACGCATACTGTTATTTACAACACTGGTAGCAAATATACTTCCTAAAATTTAGGTAGATAAGAAGTATTGAACACATTGGGTTTCACCTATCCAACCCTCAAGATATAAATTTTTTATCTTATACTGAGAACAATAGGAACAGATTCTGGTAATAGCTCAATGTAATAGGAAAATTGGGAATTATGATGTATAATGGTCAGGGGGCAGCTGCCCCCCCGGAATTTTTTTGCCCCCCTCTGGACGTTTGATTTGTAATTTGGGTTAAATTTATGGTTAAAATTCAAATAACTTTGTTGAATTTTGATTGGTAATTAGAATTATAAGTCAAAGCATTGGAAAGTATAAGTTAAAACATTATTTTTTATCGAGTACTCAATTGGTTAATGGATTCAAACCCGATTCGATATTTTTTTTGCCCCCCTGACGAAAATCCTTGATCCGCCCCTGATGATGGTTCCAGCATACGGGCTTTGTAACACGCAAAAAAAAAAAAAGTACACTTCCTAAAAGCATCTAAATGAAAAAAATACATGATGAAAATAGGTGTTGTGTTCTGTAGTGTCTTGATCAAGTTAAATTATGTATTGTGTGGTGATTAAAATTGCGAAGAATGATTAGCAACATGTCATGATCAGAAGTGATTTAACTAATCACATTTGATCATGTTTAATTTATTTTAATTTTAAGTATGTAAAAAAGAAAAAATAAGAAAAAAGACAAAAAAATATGGAAAAATAATAAAAAATTATAATAATAAAACGTGACGTGTCTGTATCATATAATAATTAGACCGGTCCGTATATCGTGTCGTACCATGTTATTTTTTCTAAAAATAATCACGACATGAAGTACGTGAATCACGATACGTGACCAACACACATACCGTATTGTGCCGTAACAAAACCGTATGATACAATGAAGTGGTCATTCATGGCACATCACTACTATGAACTTAGATCACTTAAAGTAACTCAAAATTTGAGTTTAGATTCAGATCGTCAGATCTACTTTGGTATGAATATTTAAAGGACAATGTGCATTTTACCACGGACCGGATTGACCCGAATTATGATTAGATGGACAAAATTTGAACTCAAAATTTGAGTTACTTGAGAGTATCCGGAGTCTACTACACGTGTTCTTAAAATATTATAAATAAATTATAACTGTGATGTCAGTTTATTTATAACTCTTTCATTTTGTAATTTTCAATATTAATCACTTTTTTTTTCCAAAAAAAATATAATTCATCTTTATCTCTCTACTATTTAATTTTTTTTTTGATTTACAATTTATAACTTATAAATAAATACTTTGTAAGTTTGTGTTGTACACATCACACATGACATAAAAACAAAAAATGTCATCATTTATATATTTTATCTTTTTTGTTTATTTTTCTTTTATCTTCAATTTATAACATTCTTCACGTTATTTCTTTCTCTCCGAGTTTCGTATGAATTTCTCCGAAGTTTCTTTTTAAATAGTCTAAGCCAAATGATTCAGACGCGCAAGGATTTACTATGGCGAATTCTGACATATTTATTTGTAGAAGTGTATAATACCGAAATTTTTATTAATACCCTCCAAAAAAAATTAACAAATATGCCCCTCTGTCAAAAATAATTTTAAAAACGCCCTGACCGCTCTCACGTAATAAGTATTCATTATTTAATTTTATTGAATCTTTAAGATTTTTTAAGGGAATTACAACAGTGAATGAGTTTATTATATTTTTATAATCTATCATCATTGTATATATCGATTTATTTTATCTAACTCCATAGTTTTTTTTGTAAATCTAGTTAAAAAAATGATTTTTCAATTAACATTTTATATTTTTTTGCGCAAAAATCACTAAAAAAACGACAGGATTACTTATATAAAAAACATATTGAATGTAAACTATCATGATTAATTTTGACATTTAAATTATGATTAAACTAATAAATCAAAAGTACAACAAAACACTACAATAAAAAATTATATCAATCATGCTAAAATTAATAAATTGTTTGCATTAGACTTAAATTGATAAAATATTCCAGACAATTTTAATTAAAATAGACGTATAGATTATAAGTATCAAAATTAAGAGAAAAAATTTATAAAATCAAGCAATATATTTGAGTTCGATCTATTACATATAAAAAAAAAGTTACAAAAAAAAAACATTAAATGCATACCTTGAATTAATCTGGTTTGAGTGGAACTTGATGGTTCAGTGCTTGAAATTTCAATTGGATTCATGTGTTTTCGTGTAAATTTTGTAGCTATGTATATTTCTATGAGAAAAAAGAAGCCGAAAAGGAATACCTCAATGTAAAAAAAAAAAAAAAAAGGAAAAAAATCTAGTAATTATGGAAATCAAATAATTAATAAATAATCATTGTATTAATTATATTATGGAAAAATATGGTTGTTAGAAAGATATTTAAAGAGGATTAAAATTGTCTATACATTATTTTTTTTAAAGATGTTGTGTTAATATAAATGTGTGTGATGTCAATATGTCTAGTGAAATGTCTGTCTCCTTAAATAAAATGGTAGACGATGGTTTTATCCTATAGCGTAACGGGTACGAAATAGCCTTTACCCATACCCATATCCATACCCATTTAGCTATCGGAAAAAAATCCTTACACATATCCATACCCGATAAGCTAATGAAAAAAAAAAAATCTTACCCATATCCGCCTTAATGAATACGGTACGGGTAGAGTAAACGGTTAAAAGGATATCATTGACACCCCTAGTATCGACCATTCGACATAATTATTTTAACTTCACATGGTTTTAGATTATCAGAATTAGAATAGCAAGCACGTGATGTTTATTTTTTTATTTAAGTTTTTTTTTGTTTAATGATGCAGGGTCCGGATTTGAAGATGTCATAATTTTTTTTTGTTCTACGCTCTAAAATACATCAATTACTTTATTAGCTCCTAATAAATTTTTAAAAAGAATTTCCGGTGCTACTTGTGCTTTGCACAATTTAAACTCGTTTTCTCTAATTATGTTTAGGATTTCAAGTAAATAAATGGAATCTGTATTCTATGGATTTTTGGGTGGAGGCACGGAGAATCCGGCCTCCTATGATTTAAACAAAAAAGTTACAAATCTTAGGTACTTTTTTGTCATTTATAAATTCTATACATGATTCTTTTATTAGTGAAAGATTTGTTTAATTCAAACAAATACTATACTTTATTATAAATATATTTTTTAATTTTATTTTCACTAAATTCGATCCTAAGGTAAATTTATGATTCCCATATATATTTCTTCGTAAATTGAGCAAATATGACGCACGTTACATTGACATCCAATCTCGATCCTAGTCCACAGTCAGGGCGGAAGACAGTGTTAGAAAAAGAGAGCTAAATCACTCTTACAAATTTAAATTTTAAAATTTTGTCCATTGAGTTTTTAATTTTTATATGTATTAATATTTTTCAGCTCTCTATATAAACTAAAATTACACTACATGTGAGTTGTGGACCATACAATAGTTTAAAAAAAAGAAAAAAAAGAATTAGAGGTCAAGTTATCTAGCACTTTAATATTATGTAGCGAAATTAATTGAATTTTGGAGTGACAATTGGAAGTGGAGGAGATATTAGAGAATAGGACAGTATTTTTTTTCTATTCGATAAAATTTTCAATCAGATTACGAACTTGTTTATTATCTTAACACAAATAGCATTGTTTGTTGTCTAGACAAAAAAAAACTGATTCTTTGTAGGGATGTCAATAGTTGGTGCTGTGAATCACAATTCTTTTAGAGGCAGCGGCCGGCGTGCAACTGCAAACGTAAGAGGGTACACGGTAGATACACGCGTTGTGGTGGGTTGAGAAAATCAATAGCACATGATTTGTTTCTGTTGTTTTTAACGTGGCAAATCAAATTGAAGATCTTGTTCGCAGATTTGGACGTAGTGGCCCATCCGCCCATGTTTAGCTGTTTACCCTTTGACCCATGTTATCATTAGACTACTACCGTGTTCAGTGTGTTGATGACTGTTGTCCCGGTCATAATCACAATATTTACGAATTATTTACGAATAATTCGTTTTTTTGTGATGACGAGCTGAACGTCGAATTATTCGGTTGACTGAATTTTAACCGAATTATTTCTGAATAATTCGCAAATTTTACGAACTATTTTTTAATTTTACGAATTTTTTTCTGAATTTTTCCGAAAACATTTTCTTTTGATTTTTTTTTTAATCTTTGTAGGATTGAGATCTCTGATCTATATAATTTCAATTATTCTCGAATTATATCTGAATTATTTTCAAATCACGAAAATTTAACCGAATCCGAATAATTTATTTGTCACTGTTGTCCCGGTTTTAGGCCTTTTGGGTGATTTTGTGTGACGAGTCATCAATGCACGCCCCTCTCTTTTCTTAGAAAGCCTTATTCATTATCCTAATTTTATTTTATATAAAAAGTCATTTTCATTCATGTTACTTCTTCTTTTATTTCATTTTGAATATAGGGATTTTGCTTATAGAAAACAGTTCAATATTTCTATTCTTGGTTCACATTTATATGATGAGAATTATTGCTTTCGTCCACATTTTCTGTTTAATTTATTTGGGATGGGTTTGTTGATTTCATTCATCATAGATGGTATCTTTTACTATATTTTCAGATGCAATCAAACCTTAATAGATTTATAATATGAATAAACTAAAATCATATATTTTGACTTCACAATTTTTTTTGAAGTTGACTAGTTGAAAATAGACGTGTTATGATCACATTGCATAAAGTTTTCGGGCTACATATTCACATCATGATTTATGATATTTGATTATAGATTCGAAATTCGTACAGAGAAATTCCTTGTGGATATTATATAGTTTGATGACTTAACCTTCAACCTTCACTAAAAATGATATTTGATTATGTCTATATATGGGAGTTATGATAAATGTGACAAAACCCACTTTGATTTTATTTATTGATATGATTGATGAATGAAATTAGTTTGTGACACATTTTTATAATGACATAAAAAAAGTGCCAACTACCATTATCTGAATAATACATAATTATATGGTTTTACATATAGCTCGAGTAAGAGATTGTTGGAATATTAACCCAACATTGAATTTATATATGTAAATCAGAGGAGTGTTAAAATGCCTCATTTTTTTTTATGCCTTATCGCACTTCATAAAGTCCAAACAGTCGATTCGAACACTCAACAAGACCTCCATATTAAAATATGCTCGGAGATTAAAATTTATATTTATTGGAAATTTTTTACTATTTTTTAGATAAGTACAAAATTATTTTTTCTGGACTATAAAAAAAATGATTTTGTACATATATAAAAATATAGTAAAAGATTTTCAAAAAATATAAAAATTGATCTCCAGACATATTTTAATATGGATATCATATTAAACAGTTCAGATTGACTATTTGAATTTTAGAAACAAAGAGAAACGATGTGAGACACGATGAGTCATTTGAACTATTCTCGTAAAATAATTATGTAATGTATATGGTTAATTATATGTCCAATTAAAAGTGATCAATACAATTAAAATTATTTGGGGCAATAATGTGTAATATAAGATGTAGAACTTAATGTGATAATATTTATTTTAATGAGTTGAAGAAGTATCAAAAGGGTTTCTTTGACTTATGTAATGATTTGGAAAATTTCAACGGCCCCTACTCTTCTAATTATTGAAATATTTTAAATGATTAGTATGATCTTATCCTATTGACGTATTGTCCTTGAGATAGAACAAAGTCGATGATTCATATATCTTGTTTGAACTTTTATTTTTAAATTAATAATATCAAAAGATGTCAAAATGACGGAGAAATATGGATACGGAAATCCCAAATTTACAAGTATTTTCTAATATCATGAACGCATCAGCTAGAGGTACAAACCAGTGTTGTAAATAACGGTATGCGCTCATCGGACGGAAGGAGTACCAATAAGCGATTAATCGGTATGTGGCCGATTAATCGTTTTTATTAAAATTATGTATATATATTCATAATTTATTAAAAATAATTTATTTAACTCATTAAACTTATCAAATAAATTTAATTTAACTTAGTTTTATTATTATAACATGACACTACGCTTATTTTTTCTTAACAACACATACACATTTTACATTTGTAAGTAACACATTTATTTAATGCAAAAATGAATTCGAAAATTAAGCCTTTTCAAATACTAATAATATATTATTTGAAAGAAATAAAACATTCCAACATAAAATCACTAAATTTAATTTATGATAACAACTTAATTTCATATATGAACATGTCCTACTAATTGAAAAAATTACATAGTAAATAAGAAAAACACATGCTATATAAATAATAGAAGAATTAATCAATTTCAAATAAGTAAGAAGAACAAACATATATAAAAATATTGGATGTATATCCAAGTATAAATAAAACTATAATACATAATTTATGAAACTTATTATCACACAGTCACAAAAAAATAATAATGTGAAAATAAATATTTACTGGAATAAACGAAAATAAATGAGAATAAACGAGAATTAATGAACTATTAAACGGGAATAAAGGAAATAATCGGCTGATTAATCAGAAAAATCCGTAAATAGACCTCCGATTAGTGTATTCGTAATGGTTTGGCCGCCATTAATGATTAAACGGCCGTTTAATCGGCAATTAAGGCCATATTTTACAACACTGGTGCAAACTGATCGGCTATTATTCGTCCGAATTCGAATCCGAATTCAAATTTTTGCAAATTTGAATAGTTTACAGATATATATAGTTTCGAAAGCGGATATGAATCCGGATACATATAATTATCCGTAATTCGCTGTTTCTCACCCCTTCGACTTCTTCTCTGAGCGACTTTCTCTAAAATTTCGCAATTTGATAAAATTATTAAAACATACGGTGACGTTGAAACCAATCGATGTATATGTTGACATCGGCGAAAATTTAAATGTAATCACCAATGTTAACTCAGATACCTCCAGTGGCGAGGCTAGGATTTGAGCCAGAGGTAGGCAATAATCGGATTCGGGTTCGGATTCAGGTTCGGATTCAAGACACAATTTAAAAAAATAGCAAGAAATATAAGAAACATGGTTCGGGTTCGGGTTCGGATTCAAGCAAATTTTTGATTTGAATTTTGAGTCAAACTGTACTGACTGATTTGTGACAACAGGTCTTTTGATTACTTTTGGTACTTATGTTGTACCAGTAAGGCTTCCAATTGATTTAAACTTGAGTTTAGTGCTGGTACCGACATGATATAGGCTGATTTAGCTTGATAATACATTATTTACAAGACCAGAAGTATTATGGATCAAAATGAAAATCCAGGGGTAGGCAAACCAAAACTAAAGCTCGGTCCAAAACGAATTTTTTTTTTTCCAGGGGTAGGTAAGTGCCTACCCCTAGCCCCATGTAGCCTCGCCACTGGATACCTCGTATGGTTCGATATCCGTATTCGTATCGATTGTCCGATATCCGTATTATATTATGTAGAAAATTATTGTATCGTCGTATCTCATATCCTATGCAATACGATATCTACACCATAGTTATTCGCAGATCAAAAGCCACACACACAAAAAGAAAAGGTAAGAAATAATGAAAAAAATAATAAAACAATATTTACAATTTTCTACCTGATGAAATTTTCCTTGTGCTATCCTGGCATTTTGTGGATCCGTATCCTCTGTATTAACTCAAAAGGAAATCTTTTGAATTAATGAATTTCAACCGTTTAATTTGAAACGGAGCCAATCCGGCTCATGCCTATAACATAGGGAGCCTTTTAATATTAGTGCAGACTAATTTGCACGAATAACTTATCGGACTGTCGAGATTCATTAACTCAAAAGATTCTTTTTTGAGTTAATGCAGAGGATATGAATTCGCATTTTGTTGAACCAACTTATTAATAATTTTTATTTATTTCCAACAATGTAAGTTTTGGTGTCTTTCTTTTTTGTCTGAAAATTCTTATACACCTTTCTCTTCAAATGGCAAAGTAAATAACCACCTGTATCTGTCATACTTTCTTATTCTGAGATTGTACAATATTTTGTGTTACAAGTAACTAATTTAATGTTTCGTACAAAATGGACGCAAATGTAAATACAATAAATAAACTCGAACCATTTTTCAATTTTGATATGCATGGCTTTATAGTTTATATCACAACTAGACAACTAGTGGGAAGGGAAATCCAAGGATAATCATTGCATATAAATCAAGTGCAGATTGTGTATACATCACAGAATAATTATTTATCAAATTTGAGTACGTAACAGAGGATTGAGATGCAGAGCCAGAGATTGCCTCTGCCACCTAACTATATTTATTCCCTTCACTTACCAAATCATGCTCCACACCTCAGCGAATTTTTTTTTATAAACCATAATTAAAATTTTGTTTTTTACGAAACCAACATATTATTTTTTTTTTTACAAAAATCATAAGAACTGAAATGACATTTCGGACCAAAATTTTTTTTTTTACTCCGGACCGAAATGGCATTTCGGTCCGGTCCCCTTTTTGGATTTTCTGTGGTACTAGTTTCACAAGTTTTCATATGAGCCGCCGCAGAAAATCCAAAAAGAGAACCGGACCGAAATGACATTTCGGTCCGGAATAAAAAAAAAATTTGGACCGAAATGACATTTCGGTTCTTATGATTTTTGTAAAAAAAAAAAAGTAAGCATCTTGGTTTTGTAAATTTTTTTTTTAAATTATAGTTTATAAAAAAATTCCACCTCAGCAACTGGTTTTATTGCTAATCACTTGAGATTGTCTCTCTATCATCCTAACCGTTCAATGCGAAAAAAGTTTCGTACACAAAAGACACAAACATACCAGAAATTCTTATTTGTCAAACCCAGTATTTTTTGCCTTTTTTTCTTCAAAGCCTTTATTCTTAAATAAGTTGAGTAGGCTAGAAATGAAACCCAAACAGAATCAGCAACACAGGACTTCCCAAGAGGTCACCCATCCTAGTACTACTCATGTCTAATTCGTGAGGGTTTCATTTCTATAAAGAGACTATTTTTTAACCGCTGGACAGACAAAGTTAAAAAATAATATTGTGTAGAAACCCAATTTTTTTTTTATAAAAAAATATTTTAATATTAAATATTTGATAGTAATTTATCTGATTTTCACAAATATAAGTGCGTTTTGCAGTTTTAATTAAACCTATGAGTTCAACTAAATCAGTGAAAATACGGATACAATATAAGAGAACGTTCATACAAATAATGCACCAAGAGGCTGCATGAATGCATATGTTCATATTATATTGTAAACACAAGAATATGGTGTACTGTATTAGAAGTTTGCCTTAAATTTTTGTTGGCTAAACTGAACTCACCCAATTAATTTTAGACAGAATTATTAAAATTAGTGTTGTTTTCCAAACTTCGTTCCGAAAAGAGAATTATTTATTGAAAAAAAAAATTAAACTATGAAAAAAATATAATATATTTTGCAAACTTTGGGCACAAATATCTTTCTTAAAATGCAGAAAAGACTGGTTAGTCTTGAAAAATTTTCTTCAGAGAAATATAAAATAGTTGTATCATTTTAGAAGTTTTTTCCTCTTAGATTCATATAACACAAATTCTTAACCTTTTAAGGCATTTGTAATTTATAATTTTAGAAATAAAATATTACTAATATTCTTTTAAAAGGATCCATGATAGATATATAGATAAATAAATAACTCAAAACGCAACATCTAAAAAAGAAGAAAATGAAAAAAAAAGACAAAGATGTAAAACTTAGCAATTACATCCCTTCAAAATTAGAAACGTGAAAACAACTCCCTGTGAAAATAATATTGCTACACCACCTACAAAATATTTGAATTTTTTTATTGAATACAATAAAAATTATGTTTTTGTACATGAATTTTTTTGTGCATTATTTTTTAAGACTAACATTATCATTTTTGTTATTTTATTTAGTTGGCAGGTTGTACCATTTTATGTAATTAAAGGATATAATTTTTTTTTAAAGATATGACATAGAAATAATTCATCCAGACCCATCCAGCTTTTCTTTGGTGATAAACTTGTGCTTTTCCTTAGAAAAAAGAAAGAAGAAAATCTCTACAGATCTTAAAAGGAACTAAGGGTAGTTCAAGAGTGGTACCCACTTTAGGAGACATCAATTAGATTCTGCACAGGAGAAGATCATGCTTTCTATTTTGTTAACAAAAACAACGCAATCTCTCGAGTCACGAGATTATTCCACTACCAGAAAGAATAAATAAAAAGAGATAAAAAGTGATAAAAAAAGATGCCATATATGATATATCTCGAGTTCGAAAAAAATGTGTTTAATTTAAATGATCACCAAATTAAACGTAAATTTATATTGAAAAATTAAATAAAAATTCAAAGGATCGAAATTTGCAATTAGGGGCTTGATTATAAGTAATTGCCGGATTAAAATATGGTCGTTACTAATTATATAAAATTATGAAAAAAAGATTATTTGAGCTTGGTACCTTTGAGGCCAAGGATAAATTGATATTTGTCATCAGGAACAAAATCAGAAAATTAAGATTGAGAAAGCTGTATGAATAAATTTTATATAATTTCATTTTATATTAAAAGATTAAAACAAAATTTTCAATTTATAGGAGAAGGGTAACATTTACATCTGCACTGTTTGTTGCTAATTTGCTTAATTTAGTACTACTCACCTCTCTCATAACTTTATCAACCAAACACAATTTGCAATTTGATATTTATTCTTCTTTTTGTAAGAAAATATTTTGAAATTAATTAACACGAATCTAAAAATAAATTAATAAATTGGGTCCGCATGGACGATTTTAACCAAGGTTCTAAATAGCGTTTATAGCGTCGTAGCGGGAAGGCTAAAAAAAAAGCTATAGCGAATAGCGTCGCTATAGCGGAAGCTATTCCAAATAGCGTTTTTTTTTTTACATTTCGTATATTCAATATTTGTACTAAATATCAACATTATCTAAGGTCTCATAGAACAATAAATAACTCCAAAGTAATTAAGAAATTATAATATTCATATTGAACCCGTACAAAGTCCAAATTGCGGTTCAAAATATCCATAGTAATATCATAAACTATCGATTTTTTCTATGAAAAATATCTTAAGTATCATGATTCATGACATAATCTATTTTTTTTTTCTATTCAAATTTTAATTCCGGTTTGGACTTTTTTTCTATTCAAATTTCAATTTCTATTCCCAATTTCAAATTGATTTATTTGTAGCAAGTAGCAACAAATTCAATTTCGGTTTGAGATTTTTTTTATCTTAATTTAAAACCCATATAAATTGCTTAAAAATAAAAAAAATAAAAAAAAACTCATATTTTATAGCGCAAATAGCGCTGTAGCGGACCGCTATAGCGTTGTAGCGGCCGCTATAGCGGCCGTAGCGCAAATAGCGCATTTTGATGTCGTAGCGTAGCGTTTGGGGTCCAAAAATGCTATAGCGGCGCTATAGCGCGCTATTTAGAACACTGCTTATAAGAGGTTAAATTTGAAGTCACAACAGTGATCAAGATTTTGCTATTAGGATATAAGTGGTGGGTCCCAACAAAAATAAAAATGAAGTAAAGATTCCTAAGAATATTCTGCGTAATTTGAACTGTTTAAAGTAGATCAGACGATCTAGTCTGATGACCTAGTGTGGTGTGGGACTTCCATTTATCTTTTTGTCTGTGTTTTCCACAAAGTATCTTCATTGGAAATTTACAAATCTCTATTTTTTATTAGTAACATATATTATATATGGAAAGGATGGTAGCGCAGTTCGTTAGAAAAAAAATAGTTTTAAAAACTGTGGTTATTTTAAAGTCAAGAGTTGGAGTTCTTTTCACGACTTTACACAGTTCTGCGAAGATTTCAAATAATATATATATATATATAGAGATTGACTATGGTGAGTTGTGAAGTAAAACGTCGTTTTACTTCACGCTCATACTTCATTTTGAAAATCTAAACAACCGATCCGAACTGCTCAACATGTTCTCCATATTGAAATGTGCTTGGAGACCAAATTTTATATTTTTTGGAATTTTTTTACTATTTATTAAGTCACTTTGAAAATCCCAGATCCGGATGAATAGTAAAAAATAGTAAAAAATTCTGGGCCATTCGATCAACGATTTTCAAAGTGGCTTAATAAATAGTAAAAAAATTCAAAAAATTATAAAATTTGGTCTCCAAGCACATTTCAATATGGAGAACATGTTGAGCGGTTCAGATCGGTCGTTTAGATTTTCAAAATAAAAATATGAGCGTGAAGTAAAAATGACATCTTACTTCGCAACTCACCATAGCCCAGCTCTATATATATATAGAGAGAGAGAGAGAGAGATGGGTTATGATGAGTTGCGAAGTAAGAATATTTTTTTACTTCACGCTCATATCTTTGTTTTTAAATATCAAACAGTCGATTCAAATCGCTCAACAAGATATCCATATTGAAATATGCTTGGAGACCAAATTTTACATTTATTCTTCTTTCTTAAATTTTTTTTCTTTTGACAGCTTAATATTATACTAAATTAGTTTGAAAATTTATAAATTTTATATGTAAATACATCACTAATAAAAATAAATCCATTTCAACAGCAGTCTAAATTCATCTTTTAAAGTCAATTAGTCATTCTACTCGTCATATATGTCATATTTTAATACGAGTGAGGCTATACTATGCATAGCACGGATTAATCTTTATTATGAATCAATATTTTTGTTTTTAAAATCCTAATGTACATTTGAACCGTTCAATATGGTCTCCATATTAATATGTACTTGTAAATTAAATTTTACATTTTTTTTAGAATTTTCTTACTATTTTTTTAGAATTTCCAGATCAAGTGATTTTCTATTCATTTAAAAATATAGTACAAAAATTCTAAAATTTACAAAATTTAGTTTACAAGTATATATTCATATGGAGATCATGTTGAACGGTTTCGATTGATCTTAAGACTTCCAAGCCAAAAATATATAGCCTTACTCTTTTAATATTATATTTTGGTTGAGACCCAACCGTACCAAATTTTGAGGTCAATGCGGGTGATATTTCTTTATTCTTTCTTTCTAGAAAAATTCAAAAGAGTCGATCAGCAAGCAATTTGAGCACAATTTTCACGAGATAATATTGCAGGTATAAAGCTGCCATCCAAAGTAGATTCATCCTACCCTGTCCTAAGTCTTTTGTGGTCCAGTAATATATGGTTTTATTTGGGGATACCAAGAAAGATATGCGAATTTATATCACCTTTTTCTTTTTGCCGATTATAATTAAAAAAATTAGGGAGCATCTATGTCACAAAATGATTGACATTTCTCATGAATATATTGTTTAAATTATTTTTTTATAACTATATTTTCATGATCATTTTTTATTATGCTCAAAGATATGGATATTTATAAATTTATTTGTGGGTTCGAGTACTCTAAATCTCATCTCGTGCAATTCCGAAACAACCCAACATGTTCTTAGTGAATTTGAATATGCCAGTCATGACAGAGAAAATAGAAAAATCAGGATAAATTTTTATTTGAAAAAGAAAAACTAAAATAAATATGTATTTGAGAATTACAATTGCAAAACATAAACATAAATAAATATCAAACTTTAAAAGTTCGGTTTAAAGTGTGGACCAAGCATTTAATAGTCTGGTCATGATTTTCAACGATGTACTTATCTTAAACTTTTATTTGCGGTGAAACAAAAAACTGTGTTTATAGCGCACACTGGCAACACTGGCAGAAATATATGTGTACTTATCTAGAGCGGAGTAGATCTGATGGACATCAGACTTACTTTTAAATTTGATGGGTTCCAACACCTTTCGATCCGCTTTAATATGTGTCCACAGAAATTGAAATGAACTTGTACGAATATTAAAACAGAACACACATATCTTAAAGCAGATCGAACAGTCTTGAAGTCCATCGAATCCAAAATAGATCCGATGTTCATAGAACCTACTCCGCTCCCATCAGACCTATGTTTGCTGATATGCAAACATCCTTCCCCCTACATTTTCAATTTTCTTTTGTTTTCTGTTTTTGCTCTTATTTTAATTTTTTTTTCCAACTTTTCACTAGCTCAACTGTTTTGAGCATTTTTTATTTTTTTTAATTTATTATGTAACTTTTATAGTCAAATTCACATCAATCAAATAAGAGTTAGATCCTTAGTTTTCCTAAAAGAAAAATGAGTTTATAGATGAAATTAGAAAATTTTCAAATAGGATTCAATTAAGTACCATTTTAGATGTTGATGTATCACATAAAAAAATATAAATTATAATAATAAGGATCAAAGTGGACCAATTCTCATATATTTAATATATGGGATTGAATATATATTTTTTTCAGAAAAATACATATATAGCACCAAAAATACCATAAATTCTTGTATAATTAGATAAAAACGGAAGACATTAACCCAATTTTCAACTATTAAATCCGCCGATGATGGAATGGACTCTGCTGCTTTTCTCTCAGAAAAGCAGAGTCCTCTTTTTCCCCATCCAACCACTCAAATTCGTTGAGATTTGTGCATAAAAAAAAATTACTTTATCGAGATACGTGAATGGAAAATTTTGAATCGTTAGATTCGGAAAAGGAGGACACTGCTTTTCTCCCAGAAAAGCAGCAGAGTCGGACCCGCCGATGACTGTGTCTTTCTCTAATGTTCTCCTTGTACAATTTTTTATAGCGTTTTCCACCATTGCAACCGTTAATTTTTCATATCTAAAATTTAAAACATTAATTTGATAAAAGACAAAGCTAAAAATTCCAATGTCACGATCACACTTCTTCATTTATTTATGTTTAATTTTAAAATACAAATATCTAATTCAATCTGTTGATCTTGTTCAATTTTAATAAAGATGTTTTCACGTATACTTTATAATTTTAAAATACAAATATCTAATTCAATCTGTTGATCTCCTAGCCTACTTTTTACTTTTGAACTTTTGAAACTTATTTTTTTACCAAATTTAACTTTCATTTTTTTTTTTTTTTTTTATGCGCACTTGGTATGTTAGGTATAGAAATATTTGATATGTTATATATCAACATTTTCACCCATAGGTATTAACACTTATATCACAAATAGAAAATTTATTATTTTCTTTTTCTCGTCATGCCTCTCTACCTTAGGTATTAACACTTATATCAACCATGAAGCTTTTCTGAGATCTAACAAAGAAGGCAGCGATATGATATCTATCATTAATACTATAAATATATATCGTTTAACACGGCATCAACTAGAATTAGGATCATTTTAAATGGGAGTCGATACAAAAAAAAAAAAAAATGGGAAACCTTTCCAGTTTGGGCAGTGCTATTTTAAGATCATAATTTCTAGTATTGAGCGCAAAGAGAATTCTTTGTTTTTAATGTCAGTTTTGCCCTTAATAAACACCTTCTTATTTTTGCCTCTGATTAAATCTTTGTTATTAATTGAGAAAGATAACAGATTTAGCAACTCTATTATGTAGAGTCTCAGAAACATTTTTGTGCATGTGTCTACACTCAAGTTTTTCTGTAACTCTCTATTAATAAATCATAACAAACATCTAGATTAATAAATTAATCATAATTGACCGCATAAAATAGTCAAATCAAAATCCTCTAAGGAACATACAAAAAATTGAATAAAATTAGGAACTTATAACTGGCTGAAAAAAATATCAATTAAAGCTTATTATGGTGTGGACCAATTAATTTGCTAATTTTTCAATATCAATCATTATTATATACGAGCTACTAGCTAGTGACAAGCTATCAATTGAAACTATTTATGCACCAAATTGGTGTGTAACACATGACATAAGCAGGCCAAAGAATTTTATGGGTAGCAACAAATTAAAATGAAAAAAATATGGCGACTTGAATCTGAGCTTTGTATTTTTTCCTTTATTGTTTTTTGCTTTGGGTTTGTGATGATTTTTCTGGTATTAATCTGATCAGAACAAATCAGTTTTTTGGTTGCTGTTTTTTCTGGTATTAATAAGAAAGAGCAGATATTTTTGGGGTGGCTGTCTTTGTGCAGTACTTGGTGGCCTTTGTGGCAATTGATTTGATTTTGTGAGTCAGGTTATACAACCCACTTTGATACCATGTTGAATTTTTTAGAGTAATTTGCGGATAGATGATGAATTGAAGTTTTTATTCAATCTGATATATGAGATATACTGTGAAGCTTGTTATAGCTTGTTTATAAAATTAGCCTAGTAATTCTGACGGATTCCTATTCTAAAGGTGTGTAACAACAAATCAAAATGAAAAAAAAAAAAAAAACGTTACCACAATCATATAAATCGCCTAATATTTATGATGCAAGTAGGATAGGTCATTGAGAATTTTACGGGTGATCAGAATGACAAGAGAAGAAGAAAATAAGCAGGCCGAAGAAGTTCAACAAGTAAAATTCATGTTTTTTTTTTAATTTATTGTTTTGCTCACAAAAATATTTTGTGGGTCGTAAACTTTCATATTTGTCTGCAAATTATTTATGCTCTTCCATAAAAACTAAATATTTCATATTTGAGAATTTTATGGGTGATGTAGATGACATCTTAATTTCCTATTTTATTAAAAATGGTAATAGTAAAATCAAATTTTCCATAAAAACTTAATAAGACCAGCTCTTCCATATTAAATGCATTAAATATTTCCATTTTATACAGTTTAAAACAAAATAAGAAGGTATTAAATAAGAGTAAGTATGGTTTAATCAAACAAAAGTTTCTCTTTGCACTAAAAAATGCAATTTGAGCGCTTAGGATAGCGCTAGCCTTCCAGTTTCAACTAAAACAATTAAAATGAAGAATTTCTCAGACATATAAGCTGATTAGGAAATTTATTATTATTCGATTAAAATTATGATGATGGATAGAGTGGAAAAAACGTGCCGTGCCGTTCCGTGACGTGACTAACACACTGTGACTTTGATCTCGTGCTGTGCCGTGCCGTGATTAAGTTAATTTTTCACGTGCCATGCTGTGCCGTGACCAAAATGTCAAGGGGTGGTCACACCACATGAGTCATGCCGTGCCTAAACGTGCCGTGATCATACGTGACTCGCGTGATCATTTAATCATAATTTAAGTTAGTTTATTCGATATTCACCATTAAATCAATATCTAATGGTCTTAATTACACGTGACTACGTGCCGTGCCGTGCTGTGCCAAAGTTTTAAAAGATGAACAAGGCACGCGAATGGTCACGGCACAGGACACGCGAGTCATGGCATGTAACTGACATGCGTGCCGTGCCATAACCGTGCCGTCCCGTGACGGAGCCGGCTCCGCCGTGCCATTTTTTCCACTCTAGATGGAGATGCGATTGCGGCCTAACCCAGAAGACATGGGTACACGACCCTATACCATAATTGTTCAGCCCAAAAGATCAGGTTGGGCCCAATATGACAATTTTCAAATGGGAGCAAATCAACCTGAATATGTCCAGATGGGAATGGGGGCCGTCTGATGGGAACCAGTATCCTCTGTGTTACTCGAGAAAATAAAATGAGCTCTCAGCCGGTGGATATTCGGGTGATTGGAGGGGGCAGTATTATTTGTGCTTTGAGATGTAAATTTAAATCCACCGGCTGAGAGCTCATTTTATTTTCTCGAGTAACACAGAGGATCTGAATTCGTCTGATGGTGTGCGTATCTAAGAGATATCTCATATTTTGTGTGACCGACGTGTCCGGTGCTTATTCGGGAATAGCGCAGGGGACAAGTATTATTTGAGCTTTGAGATTCGTGCAGAATGTATTTGAACGGTTGAGATTTTCCGGAAAGTCACGCAACATGTGAGATATCTCAGAGGATATGCATGTATTTTAAAATTGTTCACGCGAATCTTAATATAGATCGAATGAATAGCCACCAATTCCGCACACCGCACGGACAAGAGCGTGTCAGATCAGATAACAAATTTAGGGAACTAGCTAGATTGGTATCTTTCTAATTTCATGGCGTAGATGGACAAAGAAAACTTCTCATTTTGAACTTCTCAGTAGACAAACATATACCAAGTTGCAACTCCATTAGTGACGGATTTTGATTTGATTTAATGGAATTAGAAATAATTTATCGTGCTAAGTAGCAAAGTAGAAAAAGGGAGATAATAAACATATTATATATTATCGAAAGATGATGGCATGTCACATTTTTCTTATAATACAACAATAATAATTATTTAGAGAAACTAACTAGAAATTCTGATTAATTCTTAGAACTAACAACACATAATGACTTAGAAATTCTGACTAATTCTTGGAAACTCTAACAATAATCTAAATAGGCAAACTTAGAAAGTAATATAATAAAGTTTCATAATAAACACAACATAATATAATTAATCATCATAGGTAACGATGAACTAGTAAGACCCGTGGGACTTCCTTTTTGGGACTTGTGTCTAGCCATTTTAGAAAATTGAAAGACTACCGAGTCCAAGTCAGAATCTGAGTCTGGATCTGAGTCCAAGTCGGTTTTTGGTTTTCGTCAAAGTAAAGGGGTGAAAATGCTATGTAAAAAACTCCAATATTAGGCTCTAGGAGTACACACATTCATGCCATTGATATGTAAAAAGAATATATAATTCCCTTCTTCGTTCCTTCTTCAAATCATAATAAATACTTGGAGAGCATGATTTTCCCAGTGGATCTTCCCTTGCCAAGTCAGGGTTGGATGTGAACTCCAATTGCATCGAGATATAACCCGCTTCGGCCATGAAACCCGACCACCTTCCTTTCGGTTGTGTCTGAGGTGAAGTACGTTCCGACCTCTTCACCGAACGGGCCATATTTGCCCCTACTACTGTAAAGCGATATTGATCTCAAGGCAACAGGCCCCTCATGGGGATTTGTGTTGTAGTAGCCCGTTATGCAATTCAGCACCTCAGTCGGGTAGTCGAATTTGATCTGTGGAGTGTTAGGTAAAGAAGATCATCTTTTAATCTGAGACTTTTAGATTTCTATGTTGGTCCATACGGAACAAAGCACGGCATATTAAGCTCAATTTAGTCATATAAACTCACATTATTGGTAATTAGTATTCTTCCAAAAGGAAATGTTCCAGTAATAAGGAGATGATTGTACTAAACAGTCTGAACAGGAAAATACACTTATCCACTTAAACCTCTTAAAGAAGATTTATAAAACGGTTTTCACTTACTCTATGACAGAATTCTCCGGTGCCTCCATGTCTTGAAGACCATACAGATTGGCCGCCGCAATCATACTCAATTTGAATGGAGTGGATAAACTTGCCTCTTGTAATTAATATTTGCTTAATTCCTGTGCAAACCCCGTCATCCCATGGCCTTCCGTCATCTCCTCCCCATGGTCCTGGCCCAATTGGCACTGGTTCTTTCAGCACACCAAAAGTCACCTGAAAAACATTTCCAGCAGCTCCAAGTTGAAATTGGCATAACAAAAAATATTAAACTTTGGAATTTTTATGAGAAGATATTTTTGGATTTTTTTTTTCTCTGGTTATAACCAATCACCTCATATCCTCCCTTTCTCAGGACAAGAGAAAACTTGTTGGAGTCGCCTGAAATATCACGTGAAATCTGTCTTTGATCTATACCGCCGATTACTTGTTGTGAAATCTGTCTTTGATCTGTACCACCGATTACTTGTTGCGCCAAGACCTTTCTCTCCAGGACATGAACCCCGATACCATCTATATACCAACCCTCGCGGCCATGAAAACCAATGACCCGACCCTCGGTTAAGTAAGATGAGAAAAACTTACCATACTCATGGCCGTAGGGACCATGTACCGTCTTTGTAGTGTGAAATGTGAGAGATTTTATCACTGTGGGACCCATCAACATTGTATGGCCGATATAACCGGTTATGTGTGTTAGTATCTCTGTTGGGAAATCAAATTTTATCTACAGCGAAAATGTTTGTAAACACATGATTATACATATCACGAAAAGAAATAAAATTGAATTCTTGTAACATCGGCGCACCTTGTGAGATATTCCGAGTGTACCAATGTACCCGTGCTTATTTCCCCAGACGGCTTGACCATTTCTGTCGTACAGAATCTGAATCGAACATATTCCAGAAGCACGTTTCAGATTAATTTGTCTGATGCCTGTGTACATGCCATCATCAAATATTGTACCGCCACTACCGCCCCAAGGGCCATATGTTATAGGAGTCTCTATAGTTGTCGAACCACCATCTCCCATATAACTAGGAAAAGGAAACGGCAGCATCTAAAAATGCCCAAATTAAGCTTTGGTTAATTGTCAGTTGTGCAATTTGAAATTGTTTTTCAGTTTATTTATGATTGAATTAGAAAATTATCATGACTCTTTTGGGAGATTTTTTTTTTTGAGAATCTGGCAGCAGCTGCCATATTTAATTATTAGACAAGGTATATTACATTCTAGAAAAATAGGTTTAGAAATGCCTCACTTCTAAACAAAAAGAGAAGTACATCAAAAGCAAAACAATGTCAAAGAGGAAAAGAAAGGAAAAATAAACTTACTTACCCTATTGTGCATATTCGCAAGAAAACTATAGCCAAATTCTTCACTTGCATAAACATTAGTCACTATTGTATTGTTCTCATATATTCTCTTCATACTCACAAAAAAGACTTGAGCGTAAAGTCGATGCTTTTGATGGATTGAGAACTGAGATTTGATATAGATACAACTGTAGCTATTTCACAAAGAAGAGGCTAGTTTTCTCATTAATATAGAAGAGCTATTAGAGTGTTGCAAAGTAGGAATATTATGGGTACTGTTACTAGTTGATATCAGTGCTGGAACTTGATTCTGAAGTGATTTTAATATTAAGAAAGCAAGTATAAATAATTTAGGGGGAATTTCATGTATACTCCTCGTAAACTTCAAAATTATACATTTCTCTCTCTAAAATTCATAATATCTTAATTACCCTTCTAAATTTCAAAAACTCACATATTTACCCAATTTATTTACTTTTCTATTAATACTCATTTTAAATTTATAAAGTATCCAATTTACTCATTATTAAAAAATAAAAATACAGTATGTGTAAGAAAAATATTCCGTCTTCTAACTGGTCGGTTTCCGAGGACAAATGATTCATTTCTTTACTTATGATGTTTACACAGTGACATTTAAGCATATGCCTATGTATAAATCACAAGTAAAGAAATAAACTATTTGTTTTCACAACCGACAAGTCAGAAGACGAAACATTTTTCTTACGCTGACTATATATATATGAGTGAGGCTATGGTACTTCGGCTAGTGTACTATGGCTAGTGTACTACAGCTCAATATGGTACTTTTTAAAATCCTAACAGTCGATCCGAACCGTTCAATGTGATATCCATATGAATATGTACTTGCAAACTAAATTTTATATTTTTTTGAATTTTTTTACTATTTTTATAGATAGGTAGAATTTTCAGTGTTTTATACAAATTCTGGACCATCAAAATTCTACCTATCTAAAAAAATAGTAAAAAAATTCGAAAAAATATAAAATTTAGTTTGCAAGTACATATTCATATGGATATCACATTGAACGGTTCGGATTAACCGTTAGGATTTTAAAAAGTATCATATTGAGCAGTAGTACACTAGCCGAAGTACCATAGCCTCACTCTATATATATATATCTATTAATAAAGGGTAAATTTGGTACTTTCTGAATTTAAATGAGTTTCTGTTTTGATAGAAAAGAATAGTTTGAGTAAATTTGAGAGTTTTTTATATTAGAATGGTAATTATGATATTATGAATTTTAGAGGAGGTAATATGTAATTTTGAGGTTTTTGAGAGGTATTAATGAAATTCCTCCCATAATTTAAAGTTGAAACCCTTTCTGAAAAAAATATTGTTTCCAAGTTTTCCACTTCAAAGAGAATCTATTGTTAACGATGGAGATTAAAAGAACTACGAACTAGATAAGGAGAATTTGGTTCGTGTATGATGGTTGTTTGAAAAGGAAGAAAAAAGCTAAAGAGAATTTCTAACCATTTTGACTTATCACCATTTGTCGTTTGCTCCATTTCCTGAAACAGCATTGCAAAATCAGCGTCACTCGTACCAAATGCGGTTATGGATAGTTTTGAATTGCAAGGAAAAATAGCTAGCGAATGTTTGGTTTTAAACAGAACCGAGGTCCCAAAATGCAGAAAATTCGGCTCAAAAGTTTTATAGGTTTTTCTTGTCCTCTTTCAAGGAATCTGTATCCCTCGGATGCCGTACGAACCTCCATTATAGGAAAAGAACGGTTCCAATTTAATTTGAGCCGGATCAAAAGAAATTCGATACCTATTGTAACAATAGATAGAGAGGATATGTTTCAAGATTTGTGCCAGAGTCAAAGAACAGTCTGAATTTAGTAATTGTACCTAATGTGTCTGAGTGGATGCGCAGGGCCGATCCAGGATTTTCATAGAGGGGGCAAAAAAATATCAAATCGGGTTTAAATCCATTAACTAATTAGGTACTCGATAAAAAATAATACTTTAACTTATATTTTCCAATACTTTGACTTGTAATTTATGATGCTTTGACTTATAATTCTAATTACCATTCAAAATTCAACAAATTTATTTCAATTTTAATCCTAAATTTAACCCGAATTACAAATCAAAAGTTCAGAGGAGGGCAAAAAAATTTCATGAGAGGCAAAGTCAGTCGAAACCGATAAATCTCCACTAAAACTCAAAATCCAAAAAGGCAGCTGCCCCCGAAACTACCTGGGTCCGCCCCTTGGATGCGAATCCTCTTTCAAGACCGTTGAGCCTATAATATAAACACTAATTATAGATGGGTACATATTAAAAACTGGCAAATTTTGTTAACTATAACATAAAAAAAATAAAAATTTCAAACATAACATCATATTGCTAAAATTTCAAAAAATATCACTATTGCTGATTTTGTCAACAGTATGCTTGACCTCTTATTGATTTATTTTCCGATATATTTTGCTGAAGATTTTAATGTAGTGGGTCATAAGTCATAACCGCTATTGTAATTTGCAAGTACACTCCAAAAATAAAAATATATTTCTTAATTATTAGATGATATGAAATATATCCAGACATAATTTATAGAGTTGTGTTTATTTGAAATAAAGAAAATACAAATAACTGCCTAAAATAGATAAAATAAGAACAAAACATAATATTTCCAGGAACAAACTTTATATGTCGGGAAATTCTTGTGACCCAAAAAAACAAAATATAAATTTTTCAGGGAACAAATTTTACTTGCAAGAAATTGTTTGCTGCCAAAATAAAAAGTTTCTAGAAACACCAATTTTATTTTCTGAATTCCTTCTTTGTGTCGATCAGGCCATAAAAATCTCAATGTTTTATTAAATAATAACACTTGGCAATACGGCCGAAACCCAGAAGTCATGGGTACACAAGCTAGACCATAATATTTCAGCCCAAATAAACAATTTTCAAATTTCAAGGTGTAAACGGACAAAGAACACTTATCATCATTTTAGTGGATTCAAATCTGCTGCTATTCTCTTTTTGTGAACAGTAACTCTGCTATCTTTATTTTTCTGAATTCAACCTTCCAACTTTTTTTAAAAACGAATCCCAAAACAACTCTTTTCAAGAACTATTCTGTGCACACATCTCGAACCAGTTGAATGGTTGGATTCGAAAAAGCAAGATAGCAGAATTACTGTTCATGCACGAGGATAGCAGCAGCTTTGGATTCCATTTTAGTAGCCAAACATGGACTGACTACTTGTTGTTTCCATTTTAACAAAGCTAAGAACAATGTTCATAATTCGCAAGCGGTAAGGTGCAAAAATGCTATGTAAAAGACTCTCATTATTAGGCTCTGGGAGTACACACATTCACGCCATTGATATATAATATGATAATAGGTAAAGAAGAATATAATTTTATGAACACTCCTTGGTTCCTTTTTCAAATCAGAATAAATACTTGGAGAGCATGGATTTCGTAGTGGATCTTCTCTCGCCAAGCCAGTGTTGCATGTGAACTCCGATTGCATCGAGATTTAACCCGCTTCGGCCATGAAACCCAACCACCTTCCCTTCGGTTGTGCCCGAGGTGAAGTACGTCCCGACCTCTTCACCGAACGGGCCATATTTCCCCCTACTACTGTATAGAGATATTGATCTCAAGGCAACAGGCCCCTCATTGGGATTTGTATTGTAGTAGCCTGTTACGCAATTCAGCACCTCATTCGGGTAGTCGAATTTGATCTGTGGAGTGTTAGGCATAGAAGATCATCTTTTAGTCTGAGACTTTTAGATTTTTAGGTTGGTCGATATGGAACAAAGCACGACATTTTAAGCTCAAATTAGTCATACTAAACTCACATTATAGGTAAATAGTTTCGTTCTAAAAGGAAATGTTCCACTAATAAGGAGATGCTTGTACTAAACAGTCGGAACAGGCAAATGAGAGTTAAAAGGCAGGGCTCTTATCCACTTAACCTCTTAAAAGGAAGATTTGATTAAGAAATAAACCAATGTTTAGAAGGTATATGCATGTACAGATCAATCTTTTTTTTTTTTTCAAACCATATAAAATGATTTTCACTTACTCTATGAGAGAATTCTCCGGTGCCTCCATGTCTTGAAGACCATACAGATTGCCCGCTGCGATCATACTCGATTTGAATGGAGTGGATAAACTTGCCTCTTGTAATTAATATTTGCTTAATTCCTGTATAAACCCCATCATCCCATGGCTTACCGCCATCTCCTCCCCATGGCCCCGGCCCTATCGGCACAGGTTCTTTCAGCACACCATAAGTCACCTGAAAAACATGTCCAGCAGCTCCAAATTGAAATTGGCATAACAAAAATATTAAACTTTGGAACTTCGATGAGAAGATTTTTTTTTAGATTTTTGTCGCTGATTATAACCAATCACCTCATCTCCTCCCTTTCTCAGGGCAAGAGCAAACTTGTTGGAGTCGCCTGAAATATCACGTGAAATCTGTCTTTGATCTGTACCACCGTTTACTTGTTGCACCAAGACCTTGCCCTCCAGGATATGAACCCCTATACCATCCATATACCAACCCTCGCGGCCATGAAAACCAACAACCCGACCCTCGGTCAAGCAAGATGAGAAAAACGTACCATACTCGTCGCCATAGGGACCATGTACCGTCTTTGTAGTGTGAAATGTGAGCGATTTTATCACTGTGGGACCCATCAACATTGTGTTGCCGAAATAGCCAGTTATGTGTGTTAATATCTCCGTTGGAAAATCAAATTTTATCTACAGCAAAAATGTTTGTAAAAACATCACTATACACATCATGAATAAAAGCAATAAAATTGAATTCTTGCAACATCGGCATACCTTGTCAGATATCCCGATTGTACCATTGTACCCGTGCTTATTTCCCCAGACAGCTTGACCATTTCTATCATACAGAATCTTAATTGAACATATTCCAGATGCACGTGTCAGATTAATTTGTCGTATACCTGTGTACATGCCATCATCAAATATCGTACCACCATTACCGCCCCAAGGGCCATATGTAATAGGAGTCCCGATAGTTATCGATCCACCTTCTCCCATATAACTAGGAAACGACAGCATCTGAAAATGCCCAAATTAAAATTCAGTTAATTGTCAGTTGTGCAATTTGAACTTGTTTTTCAGTTTATCTCTGATTGAATTAGAATTTATCATGACTCTTTTGGGAGATTTAACATTGTATATAACATTCTAGCTCAATAGGTTTAGAAATGCCTCACTTATAAACAAAAAGAGAAGTACATCAAAAGCAAAACTAAATTTTCAAAACAAATGTAATCTGCTATTACATACTCTATTATGCATATTTGCAAGAGAACTACCACCAAATCCTTCACTTGCATAACCATTAGTCACTATTGTATTGTTCTCATAGCTGCTCTTCATACTTACAAAAAAGACTTGAGAGTAAATCGATGCTTTTGATGGATTCAGATCTGAGATTTGATATGGATAAAAGTGTAGCTAGTTCACAAAAGAAGAGGCTAGTTTTCTCATTAATATAGAAGAGCTATTAGAGTGTTGCAAAGCAGGAATATTATGTGCACTGTCACTAGTCATTATCAATGCTGGAACTTGATTCTAAAGTGATTTTGACAATAAAAAAACAAGTATTCATAACTTAAAACTATTTATGAAAAAAAATATATATATACTGTTTCCAAGTTTTCCACCTCAAAGAGAATCTATTGTTAACGATGGAAATTAAAAGAACTACGAACTCCTTTTATATGGAGAATTTGGTTCGTGTATGGTGCTTGTTTTAAAAAGAAGAAAAAAAGATAAAGAGAATTTCTAACCATTTGACGGATCACACATTTGTCTCGGGCGCTTTCCTTTCTTCGACTGATGCCAGAAAAATGAACAACGGCACCACTTGAAAAACAAAACAAGCAGACATTTGCATTATTTAGCAGATGAAATTCGTCTAATTTTTTACAAACATTGATGGATTTTATAATTCACCCCTCAACAATTCAAACTAAATAGATTGTTATATATTTTTTAAAATACAATACCAACGAACACTTGACTCTTGAGTAGTGAAAACAAATTCTGCCAACTGTAAACTGACTTGAAGTAGCAATTTATACCTGTCTTGATAATTGTTATAGTTGTAATTGAGGAAGGATCCCTGACGCTTTTTTATATTGACAATCTTAATAATTTTCATAAATAAATTAAAAATTAAATATTATATGCATAATCTATATTATTCACAAATCATGTCTATAAAAATAATGAAGTTTAATACATATTTCATTATGCACCAAGTGGCTTAAATTTCGACAGTCTAGTTAACCGTCTTTAGTGCATCATTAAACAATTCTTAAATTACATAAAAAATTTGTTCTTAGATTGTCCATGTCCAATATCATATTTATATATTTACTTTTTAATGTATAATTTTATTGGAACTTTTTGAAAAATCATTGTCAAGAAAATAAACATTGTCTAGTTACCCCCCCCTAATTGTAATTTGAAAGCTTCTTCAGTTTCATAGGACAAAAATGCGAAAAACCAGAAACTAAATAAAGGTCATGGATACACACACAGCTTCGCCATCATCTCAAATACACATACAATTATAAATAAAGAAATTCACTAAATTATCTATATACAAATTAGGCCATAAAAGGCCAACTACAACTGGAGTCCATGAATAAGAAAAACAAAAGAGTAAATCATTCAACCTACAATCTTCTAACAACCGTTTGGACCATTCAGTAATCATGTATTAGCCTTTTGCAACTTGCACCACTGAAAGATTGAATCATAATTCAATACCTTACAAGGCCAAACACGCAACATGGTACCACCAATGTCTTGATCTCATTACCTCCCGATTATTTATTCACAAATGCCTTCAGTGAAAATGGTGGATGTGAATCCTGTTAAAGTGGGGTAAAGAAGCAGAGTGAAATTGATTACCTCATATACATCAGAAGAAGAAAAAAGGAAAGAAAACAACAATAAGAGATGTTCACCTTGTCAAACTCATGAAGATATTGTCTAACCACAGTTGCTTGTTGTGCTAACCTTTCCAGTTCCGAATGGGCAGGCATGTTAGAATGCTCTAATGAAGGTTATATTGCCACAAGATAAACATAGGAAAAATAGAGGCTAAGTTTATGGTCCAAATAGTAAATAGAGAAGGAAATATCAGATGCATATAAAGAGAAGTAAAAGCATACAAATGATAAATTGAAATATATAGGATGTTACATGTTACATTTACCTCAAAAAAATGAGTGAAAAATAATAGCTACTATGTACCTAAAATAGCTTGATTGAGACCATCAGCAACACTCTGACGGTATTCTAAACTCAACAAATGGAACATAGGTGATTTCTCTGGGTCTTCGTACGCCATTAATGCCATCACATCCTATTTATTTTTCAGGTTAGAAGAAATACATAATGTGATAATTAAAGTAATATATGGCTATCATCACAACCAAACCAATTAAATATTTCCATTGGATTTTTAGTACGATATTTTTGGAGCTTAGAAATCAACCCTTGCACCCTGGTCAATAGAATGTGAAAGGCAACCAGTAGTAGTTGACCAGATACCAAACTAGTCTGCAAACTAGTCTGCCTGGTACCTTTATGTACCGATATGATCGGTGAAGCATACAAACGTTGGAAATGTACCTCCATTTTCTCAATATACTTTTGAACCTTTCCAAAGCCAATCAACTTCTTTTGACCAAACTCCAAGGCCTCGCCACTGGATTAGAGAAAATATAAGCATAACCAAAGAACTTGAATCCTTCCATAATAAAATTGTAAGATAGCCAATTCCTCACCATTTTCGAGAGCGGATAAGATCAATAAAATGAAGAGTTAAAAGGTCAAAGTGCAAATCCATGTTTGACTCGAGTAATTTTGGTGCCAGCTGCTCTGTCATTTCTATAGCATTTAATACCTTCCCCTCTTGCACATGTTGTAAAATCACTGAAAAAGAACATTCCAATGCCCAATTATAAAATTCAAAGAAAGGTATCTGGAAGAAGATATCACAATCATTACTCCTAAAAACCCTAGAACATTTTAGGACTTCCCATTATTGATATTGATTTTTCACTTAATACTTATGTAGACTATTTACTACTTTATATAAAATGCATTATCCAGTTCTTTTTTTAATCTTCATTCACCTTCAGCCAGAGGACGAACTTTTATTTGCTGAAGGAATCAGAAAAAGGATGGTAAGAAGAGAACAAATCAATTACCATCATCCAACCCTCCTGTTCTTCAAAAAACAAAGTCTCAGTTGACCTTAGTTGGAACATATGCTAGTGTGCTGAAAATCAACACTATCTACTGTAATTCTCAACTCTATTATATATATCCTGAAGTACTTAAATTTAACAATAGGAATGCTACTGCTTATGTCATGTTGCCATGCTAATTACTCATTTGATAAAAAACATAAAGAGAGAAATGTTGCACATATACATCACATACACAATGTACTCTTTCTATTTTACCCAAACTGTCAACCTTTTCCTACAGTTACAGAAGAAAGTATAACCACTTTAAAAGTTCTTATACTTTTCTTTTTCTTTCAGAAAACCTCAAAAGAAAACCCTAATTATCTTAACAGAGTACATTCTAATAAACTAACTATAAGGACTTACACTTCCTTGTGTCCATCTCCAACATAGGTTCACTAGAGTTCTTAATTCCTGCAGTGGAGAGAAATGCATTGGCCGTCTCTTTATAACAATTATGCACCAGATATGACCACACAATGTTCCGCACATCATCATCGCGAAGATTCTGTAATTAGCTTAGTATCATCAAATTTTTTTCAGAAAAAAAACAAAAGAGGAGAAAGCCTGAGAGTAGCTAGGTTTTCTTAAGCCTTGTTAACAACACTATGACTGTCAAAAAGGATTTCAGATTCAGTCTCAGATAAGCAATAGCAAGGTTAACTTTCAAATCTGTCTCATTGGCTCAATTTAGGAGGTACTAGTAACAACAATATAGGTCAAATTTGGAACTGCAAAGCAGCTCCACAAATTAGAGCTTGTGTGGTGTTGACCACAAAGGTTAAGATTTTGGCTAAAGACATTTAGCTGAAAACCTAATTATCTAATTTATTGTCAGGTGGATCTATTGATAAACTTTTTTAATAGATATGGTATAGGCACCCAAATTATCTAATTTATCGTCAGGTGGATCTATTGATCAACTTTTTATGGTATGTGCAGCTTACCAGCCCATTCTGTTCTAGCTTATGAACTATGGCAATTTACTGACAATTCAGAGGTAATAGGAGCTGTTGTTTTGAAAAATTGTTATGTGTCACTTATTTGGGAGGAAATGAACAGGTTATGTTTTACAGAAGGACTAATAATCTCTCTAGTTAGATATTGACAGGAACCATTCTTTTGGAAAATTTGGTTATGTATCAAGTTGTGGGTTATTTGGGCGGAAATGAACAGGTGTTTTATCCAAGTTATACTTAGTAATAGAAGCTTAGAGCTACGAAAGGACTAATAATCTCTCTTAAACATTAATTAGGTATAGATAGTGATTGTAAGTGATGACAGGTGTACTCAGCAAAGCTGCTACCACTACAGCTGATCCATGTTGAGACAGAAGAGATGAGAAATTCACCACTATACCACCTAGTAGGAATGCCAATGTCAATAGGAGAAGCACTACCAATGGAGGTGGTGAAGGGAGCAACGAAGCAAGCACCTCAAGATGATTCTGGTTCAGGGACGAAGTAACAATAGAAGCTGATATGAAGTGTTTAGGAGTTCTGTTCTTTTAAATATCTTAGTTTCCATCAAGTGAGTGTTCACGGGCTTTCTATTAATTCAGAGTCAATCCTGCATAAATTAGTGGTTTTCTAACAAAGTTGGTTATAGTATGGAATGTTTATTACGGATTTTTATTGGGAAAGTTTGGAGATGGAAGAAGCTTCCAATTATCGTTGTAAAGAAACGCTTGTAGCTGTTTCTAAATATCCAAGTTGCTGTCAATTTGTGAGTGCACACAGGCTTTCTATTAATTCAGAGTCTATTCTGCACAAGTTATTGGTTTTCTAACAAAGTTGGTTATAGTATGGAATGTTTATTACGGCTTTTGTTGGAAAAGTTTGGAGATAGAAGAAGCTTCCAATTAAGGGAAAGGGTTAATTAGGCTTAATTGTGTCCGTTGTAAAGAAACCCTTGTACCTGTTTCTTTTCAATTTGAAACAGCTAGAAATTCAACTAAACTGAAGCTGAGTAACTGGAATGCAACAAAATATAAAATATCTACAACAATTAACGAGCTAAAGTTAATTATTTTTCCAGGGAAACGGAATTTCTCAGCCTCAATTACCAAATTCAGCTAAGATTTTCTAAGAAAGTGGTATGTCAGAAAAATAAACAGAGACAGGAAGGAGACGCACCACTTGCTCGTATTGCTTTGGATCCAAATCCATCATTGCTCTCTCAAGAACGAGAGAGCGGGAGAGAAGGGAGGGGGGAGCGGGGAGCGGGGTGGAAGGAGATCTCTGCTTGTAATTTCTTTTCTTTTTTCCTTTGTTTATTTTGTATATACTTTTTGTTTGGTTGTTTCTTCTCTTTGTTTATTTATGTACAAGGTTCGGGAGTATCGGCGATGAGACCAGTAAATGGTTTTGTTTGTGAGAGGGTGTAATGTAGGTGTTGTGTTATCAGTCAAAACCCTAATCTCTAAACAAAAGATGAACCGCTGATGATGAAACGTTGAAACTTGAAAATGAAGGTCATTTAAAGACTTGAGAAAACAGTATTATTGTCCTTAAAAAAACTAGTGTTGTAAAAAACGACTGTTTAGGTCGATTAATATTAGTCGTTGGCAATCAAACTGTTATGGATTTTTTCGACTAATCGGCTGATTATTTTAATTATTTTTGATTAATTGTTTGACAGTACTCTCTTCGTCTGATGAGCGTATACTGTTATTTACAACGCGGTGAAAAAAAGCTAAGTTGGAACTTATAATTGAGAGTACAATTGTTAAGGAAGTAGGTAAAAGTATAAACTGGGCTTTGTGTTCAGGCGTCATAGATCTTGAAAATTGATAAGAATACAGGAGGGCCAATGACTCGGTGAGTATGATACGAATTGGGTTAAAGCATTTTGAAATTCATATTATTAAATTAATAAAAAAAATTATTCATATTTAAATTTGATAAGTTAACGGAAAAAAAATTATTCATCTTTGTCTTATCAAATACAATATGAATCGAATAAACAGACACAAAAGTGCTATTAGCATCTCTATTGTGCTCTAATAAAACATTTTTTAAAACAAGAGAAGGAAAGGAAAAGTAAATAATAAAATTTAATTTAATGTTATACTATTCATATTTGAATAAAAAAAAACTATATTATATCATGCATTGTTCACATATAAATTTACTTTTATAAATTCGATCACTTAACAAAAAAAAAAATTATTCATCGTTGCCTTATCGAATACAATATGAATTGTATAAACACAAGGGTGCTATTGCACCTCTATTGTGCTATAATAAAATATTTTTCAAAGCAAGAGAAGGGAAGAGAAAAATAAATAAATAAAGTTAAAGTTAATGTTATATTATGCATATTTGAATCACGAATAAAACTATATCATATCATGCATCGTCCACATATAAATTTATATTTTTATATATATAATTTTACTTTTTATAATTCAAACACCTACAAAGTAACATGTACAAAATAGTCTTTATGTATTCTTATCTGTTAAGCTAACGAAAAAAATCTTATCCATATTCAGAGGTAGAGACAAAACTTTCAACCTATGGGGATCAAACACACATTGGAGTCGACCGTATAAAATTTTCATATTGAATATGGGGATCAATTGACCCCATTCATTTTATGTTAGATCTGTCCATATCCATATTCGATAAGCTAACAGAAATAAAAACCTTACCCATATTCGTCTTATCAAATACAATATGAATCAGATAACGGATAAAAAAAAAATATGGAGATTTTATCTCCATATACAGAGAGCTCGCTCGAAAAATATAATAAATAAAGAATATTTCCTTGTTTGTTTATCTATATGAAGAAATTCATCTTCCATTTCTCAATTAAACTTACCTCAAAACTACAAGATTTAATAAATAATGAGTAGAATCTGGAAAAGATTGACGCCCTGGTCTGGATATGGACTAGGAGTCCTAAGATCGAAAGCTGGACGATCTGATCCCCAATTTAAGTGAGGAACATAAATTATTTATATTCACTAAATGTTAAAGGCTCCCCTTGTTATTCTATATGTATTTGACGGATATTAAAATCATATTCACATGCACAAAGATATTGAACTGATCTCAACATTTTGAACAAGTCAAAACTATTTTTCAATAGCTAGTAACAATCTTGACCTAAATGCTAATACCTGATCCAAGTGCATGCAGCATGATCCAGAAATAACCAAAGAACAAATGTGTATTTCAAAAGCCAAATATAGGAAAGTACAATAATTATGATACAAACAAACAAACAAATCAAATTACAATGACTTGTATCACCTTTCCATTTCTCTGACTATCAGAAAATAGTGTTTTACTTCTCCCCTAGGATACAGTCATCCGTATCATTTACAAGAAAATTTTCTGTACGGCATTTTTGTATGGTAAAAAAATACTTTCAACCAATCTTTGCACGTTTCCAGACAATAACCATACCCTCTGAATCAGATGAAGCCAGTAAATTCTCACCGTGATTCCATGCAACACCTATTACTGGCGCACCATGCCCCTAGATAGGAAAAAAGGCAAAATAATAAAAAAAAAATGATTTCTCAAAAATTGGATTATGAAGTTCGATGGCTTTCACATCATGTAATACTCACCTGCAATTTATTCACACAAGAATGCTTTGGTCGAGTCAAATCATAGAAGTAGACATTTGAATCCTCACTGCCAGAGACTACACAATTCAGGGAGTGCAGTACTTCATTAGTTAAAACAAAAGGACTAGAAAACCAGAAGTAAAAAAAAAAAAAAGAACTTGGAAGAACATACCAATAAATTCGCCTTTTTCAAGGGAAAGGAGAGGGCAGAAAGAGGAACGAAATTTGTAGATACGGGGAGCTAGTTTCAGACCGCATACAAGTGTCAAATAACCTTGTGCCTCCATTGCAACACTACACAGGACACATCCAGTTAGGAGAAAGAAGATGACCAAATGCAAAATTCCAGAAAATCTCATGCAGTCATGTTGCTCCACACAACATATCATAACCTGGAAGCATGGGCGGACCTAAAGAGGATCAGGGGTAGGCACTGGATTCAAAAAAAAATTTAGACCCAATGGTATTTTATACTTGTGCCTAACCCTGGATTTAATTCACGGCCCAGTAGAAGAAAATTGCACTGAAAAGAAAGTCAGTCCAGACTGATTTGCGTAAAAGAAAGAAAAAGAGAAAAAGACACAATCCATTCGCTACTCCACTCAGAAAAATCGTTGATTTGCCAAGAGAAAAAAGAAGTTCGCTACCAGAGATCTAAATATGTACCGTGCCGTGACCAAGTCAGATTTATACGTGACATGACCAAATTTGGAAGGATGGTCATGGCACGTGAATGGTCACAACGCGTTAGTCACTCCGTGACCACACGTGACGTGTCCAAACGTGACCGGTACGTTTGTCGCGTTTGGTCACGTTTAACTATTTTTTTCATAATTTAGGTTAGTTTATTCGAGATTCACCATTCGATCAAAGATCTAACGGTCCTAATTACACGTGACTCACGTGACCATGTGTCGTGTCGTGACCAAATCTTTCGCGTGACGTGCCGTGTCGTGTCAAATTTTCGAAAGATGGTTACGTCACTTGAATGGTCACGGCACGTGTACTGGGTGTCATGTCGTGATGTATCCGGTCGTGCCGTGACTATTTTAGATCCTTATCCGCTACTCCGCTCCAATTCACCATGAGAAAAAAAAATTGTACTCTTGTCAATATTTTGTGCCTACCCATGACCGATATCCTGGATCCGCCCCTGCATGGAAGGGTTGTACCAAATGTGTCTTGCCCAGAGCTCTTCTACAGTTCATGATAATTATAATAATGGTAAAATTATGCAAAATTACCTGAAAAATGAAAGGTTGCCGTCTTGGGCACATACAAGAAGTACAGGACATCGTGCCACAAGAGAGAAAGTTCGGTACTGTACGGTCGTAATTGCTGCTTTTCCCCTCATGCTTTTGTTCTTGTGTGTTCTGGATATGGAGCCTGTATGCGAGTTCACACTTACTGTATATATGCATCCCTGTATTACATTATGAAATGGATACAAGCAATTCAGAATTTTAGCCCCCATAATTTCTTCATCTCCTCGAATTACATCAAAGCTATTTATAAGTATTGAGCCTTTTCAAGGGTTCATGAAAATATTAAGAAGTAAAATTTTGGGAAGTTGGGAGGAAAGAGCAGTTTTGGCCAAGTCTTAATACTGATTTATGTCCGTACAAGCAGATTCTTCTTTCTATCAAAGCGGCAACAGGGAATTCACATGTGGAAACATATTTTTTAGGAAGATTATTTAAATTCTAACATATAAATTTGTGAAATTTGCCCAAAGTTAAATATAATGAAAACCTGTAAAAGCAGTACCTGAGCATCACCGGCAAAAATAATCTGCCCGGTGTGATCATTATCCATAGCTGTGATTTCATTATCCAAGTGGAGTTTACTAATTACTCTACCTGTGCTAAAGTTAATCGCCTAGGCCCACATGCAATATCAAAATCAAATAAATCAGTAATCCTAATTCCGTGGTAAGCTACGACAATAAGTCAGTAGTAGATCATGAATTCAAAAAGGGTGGATAATTTACATTGATTTCTTTGTTTGAATTCCCCACCAACAGGAAATTGTTGTTAACCTGAGAAATAATGAATAGTGAGAATGAATAGTTAGTTGGGCATCTTTTAAATAAAAAAGGGAAGGCAAGTAGCAATATGTATAATACTACCTCAAAAAAAAAAAAAAGCAATATGTATAATAATTTCTGGTTCCCAAAGACTGAAATGTATGTCATGCAAAAAAAAAAAAAACACATAAGCTATCTCTTCCTTTGCAGAAAATATCCACCATTATATAAATTTTTCACAGCTTTTGTAAAATTGGGTAAGAAATAAACAAACAAATACAGTTTTGCATCTAATATTTTTATTTTCTTCAGGTCAGTTTTGAATTAAGAACATGAGGGTCCCTTTTCATCTCTCTTTGTACAGGTCTCTTATGAAAACACAGATAACTAGTGGCCACTGTTAGCAAAAAAATCCCAAGTAACAACTATTATCTTATTGAGTTGCACACAATACCGGATGAAAACGGATGCATAATTGTGAAGAAACCCCATAGACAACTCTTATGCAATTCCCTTTGAAGACATCCCAAACACGTACAGTTTTATCCATTGATGAAGAGGCCAGGTACTGGTTGTTGGATGTAAAATCAAAATCTGTGATGTTGTCAGCATATACTTCATATAGAAAAAGAGAACGGTTTCAAGAGAATAAGAAAGAAAATATTTTCTCTTATTTTCTTCAACCAATTCACAAGTTTTAACTATATTAAGATATTTCAAGAGGCAACTTTTATTGGAATTTATTTTCCGGAAAGGGCATTGCCTGTTTTCAAAGTACACAATTTATAAAGAGAAGGCTCTTGTGCAATTGGTTGACAATTTTGGGTTTTCTTGTACATTATTAAGCGAAAACAATTAGGCAAAACCAGGGAACATAGCTTACTGACAATGTGTATCATCTGAGTACCAGTCCACTGCACCAGTGAAGCAGTTACGCTGATCTAATTTTATGTTCTTTATGTTTGGTTCTTCGTTGTACATGAAAATTAAAATGACCAAAACATGGCTGGGCTCCTCTTTTATTATGTACATCTTTAATATACTATACCTAATCTTTCTAATATATAATTAGACCATTTTCTGTCACTCTAACTTTATGCTTAGAGTAGAACTAAGGTGTTCTTAAGCTCACAAAGCCCCTTTGTGAGCTTAACTCAAAAACCTATCGGATTGACTTCAAACGACGCATCCAAACAGTTGAAACCGATCTACTTCATGAGTGATGCGTTTACATGTCAAATTTTTAAATTTTTTAACTAATTTAGTATGAAGTTAAGTAGTAAAAAAAAGATGATTTATAAGTTCATTTTTCATCATTTTTTGACCGCTTGACTTTATACTAAATTAGTTCGAAAAATTATAAATTTGACATGTAAATGCATCACTCGTGAAGTAGATCGGTTTCAACAGTTTGGATGTGTTGTTTGAAGCCAATCCATTAGATTTTTGAGTTAAGCTCACAAAGAGGCTTGGTGAGCTTAAGAACACCCTAGTTCTACTCTTATGGTTATAATCGCAGAGGTGCTTTTCTGACCTTACTTTTTGAAAATTTAATTTATCAATGATCAAAGTCTACCTGTGATATCCTTGGTATGGCCCTTTAGCTGATGAAGAACTGATGCTGGTTCTGAAACTTGACAAATTGTCAGACTGCCATCAGATGCACCATAGGCAAGCAGATCCGAGCTCATATAACCAAATTTCAATATTGTCACTGTAAATATTCATCAGCACAATCCAGATTATATATCCTATTTAAAAAAATCTGGAGGCTTTTGGCAATCTTTATATGCTATTCATTGTACCATTTTGAATAAGATGAGAGAATGTTAAAACCAGCATTAACAAGTTCAGTACAGAAGAACACCTGAGAATTTACAGTTGTCAAAAATGCAATGCATTCCAATGAATGAATAAGCAGGCTCCCCTAATCGAAACTGACGTTCAGAATCGCTCGCTGTTGAGCTGAAGCTGATCCGATGGCTCACACCTAAACTATTAGTCCTTAAATCCTACAATATTTCACTGAAGTCAGAATTGATTCCCACAAGGCACATCAATATTGCTATCCTATTACTAGTGATACTATACCATTATCACACTTGTTTGTTGTAGCACCTTAGCACTTAGTTTAATCATGTTATATAACATTTGATTTTTCTTTCGATGATTATTAAAAAATAGATACCAATAGAGGGTACCATAGGAATTACAAAATAAGATTATATAATGTATAAAGTTAGGAATTACCAACCCTGCTAGAATTGAAGCTGTCTGTCTCAAACAAATTTCGACCACTACTGCAAAAACACAAGAAATTTAGCATTGCCGACCTTCGAGAAAAAAGAAATATGTGGAAAAATTATAAGGTAAATATAAGACCAATAAAATTTTATTAACCACCTGTGACCAGGAGTGCTTGGCTGGCTGGTATCTCTAGGTCGTCTGATGAAGTTCCGGTATGCCACGTATCCTCTACCATTGCACCTCCAATCCTTCACCCATAAAAGATTCGGACTTAATTTCCCAAACACCTCGTCTATAGCCGTAATTACAAATAAGAAGCTTCACCCAAAAATTGAAAAATTAACATATTCGAACCAGCATAATGAGGCGTCGAGTGAGGCTTAACAAACTTCAAGTAATCAAAATTTGGATGCATACAATATGGCCTCGGTCTCAAATATTCCATCAGGGTTCGTAATATTTTCTATTTTACCATGCTACATTAATAAATAAGAAAAGGATAGAATGAGAGAAGCAGTAATACTTTTCTATGGGAAATGGCGGAGGGATTGGATTGCCCCTTGCGGAGTAGCAAAACACGCCTCATGGCAACATAATCGGAATCCTGGTGAGAGATCGGAGGCTGAAGCAAGCAGCAAACGAACTCCAGGTCCATCGCATCAGTAGCTGATCCAGCGACCGCGTCCTGTTGCGAAGGCCGTGATTTGTCAGTGTGCGTTTCAGTCCCGGCTCCGTTCTCAGGTGATGCGGTCGCAGCTGTATGCGATAGCTGAGTGTCTGAGTTCGGTTCGTCAACCTTCACTTCCATCGTTCGTTAGAGGTTTCCTTGGATCTCGTGATTCTCATCGGAAACCAAGTCCGAGGAGCTGAGCAGCGTGGAATTTTTACGAATTTACTCATAGCCCCTCTGAGTTTACATTATTTTGCTGAGATCATGACGGCAAATAATGTAATTTGTTCAAGGGTATCATTTGAGGGTATTCTAGGGTGCAAATGGATCGAATATTATCCATTCTTAATCGAATTTGTATTTGATTTTTTTGCGAATTCGAATATGCAGATACAAATGAGTACAAATATGATGAAATGTACTTCGTAGCCTTATTTTTCAAAAAACAAAATAATATGTACAAATATAATTTATGCAGATACAGATACAAATACAATTTTAGTTTCGAAAACATATATGAATACAAATACATATAATTATTTGTACCTGTATATAATTTTGGGTATATGGATATGAATACATATAATTATTCATATCTCTTTTTGTTTTAAAAACATGTATGTTTAAAGGGAATAGTATTTTTTGTCGGTGTATTTTGATTAAAGATATGGTTATGTTTGTAACTAATTTTTGTTAACCAAATATATTTTGTAATGACATAACAAATTAACATGATAAAAAACAATTTATTTAACCATAATGATTCGAATATATGTATTTTATGTTACTCTTATTTCTAATGAGAAAAATAATTTGTTGATAATATGCTAATTTTGATACCATATCTGAATTAGGGATGTATATAACAAATGAATATCTCCGTTCCATTATTAAGCACGTTGGGTGTCCGATCCACCAACGGCTACGATTGAAAGATTAATTTTTGGATTTAATATCAGCTCACCAATCACATAATCTATCTTCTTTTGATTAAATGTATCTGTTTTATGTGTAGAAGTTTAAATTTAGCTACAAACATACTCGCCACACATACCGCCACACGATACGTTACAATTAAAATTAAACAGACTCTAAAATTTAGCGATATAATTCTCCGTTTTCTTATTTATTTGTTTCCTTATTTCTCCCTCTCCAATTGAAATTTTCTATACGGCGGATCACAATGCAAATCAATTTTTTGTTCACTTTCCTATTTATCTACTTCCTTATTTATATACATATTACTGTGATAAATCTAGAATATATTTCTAATTTTGTTTTTTTATGAAAATTTGTCATTTTGTATGAGAACTTATTTTTGTTATCTTATCATATATTCTGTTGCAACGCACGGGCACGATACTAGTAAAATAAAAACTATGTAAATTTTCACTAAATAATTTCCACTTACAACATTTGTAAGTTACAACATCTTACAATAATTCAGTTTTGCAATTTTAAAAGTCCAAACAGTTGATCCAAACCGTTCAACATGATATCTATATTAAGATGTGCTTGGAGATAAAATTTTACATTTTTTTGAATTTCTTTACTATTTATTGAGTATTTTACAAAACTGTTGTTTTTCAATGGTCCAAAATTGTCTAAAAACAACAATTTTGTAAAATACTTAATAAATAGTAAAAAAATAAAAAATGTAAAATTTTATCTCCAAGCGCATTTTAATATAGATATCATGTTGAACGGTTTAGATCAACTGTTTAGACTTTTAAAATCACAAAATTGAATTGTTGTAAAATGTTGTAACTTACAAATGTTGTAAGTGGGTCCCTCCTCTATAACAAATGAATATATAATAAAAAAAATAGAGATATGCTGAATTATTAATAATAATTAAGAGTTGGAATCGACAATTTTAAATCGCGTTAAAAACTTCTAAAATAAAAATAAAAAGGAAAGGTATAGGCATGTGTAGATTGCTAAAATTTGATGCAGTTGTGACTTGTAATTGTAAATCCCCCTTACTCTACCTTGTTAATCATATTTTCTAATCGTTTCACTTTTTGCGCTTCGTTGTATTATTGCTGGAAATTTTCATATTAAGAATTTTTGCATTGCTTTTTATTCATGCTGGCTTTTCATCATTTTTGTTGTTTGTCTTTAAGTATGATTTTATATTACTGAAATAAATCTCTCTCTAAAAATAAGTATCTTTATAGGTTTATTTAGAGTAAACTTTAGTTCAAGTTTTGCAAAGTTCCTTTTTTTTTAATTATGTCTGAGATGATTTGCTTTCCTTATATAATGATGTATTCATTATATATGTTATACATAATATTTACACTCTTTGTTATTCTTATTTATGAAAGATACATACGCAGTTTTAAAAATATTCATTTCTATAATAAAAAAATTAAAAATACTACATTACAAAAGAAAAATCAACTAACTCAACTTAACATTGGTTATCAACTAAATGTGCCGGAATTTTTTTTAGTTACCATATTAATAAATCGAAATTCTAACTTTATCATCGACTTCTGAAAAATTGCAGCAATGGTACCTTTTAAGAGATTTTCTATGGTGTCTATATTTGAAACCTTGATATAAACCTTGACTGAATTTCGGTTTTGTTATGTACTTAAATAAAAAATAAAGAAGTTTTGTTTTGTTTGTAGCTCAACTGGTAATTGTCACAAAGTGATGAAGTTTTATAGTTGATGATGTTAAGAGGAGAACAAATTGCTCTATGTTGTTGCTGTTCCCTCTATCTTGAATAAATAAGATGAAGAAAACAGAAAAGCAAATAAATGAATGAAATTCTTGTACTTAAGAAAGGCATGGTAAATTTACTTTTATTCACTGTTCTTCACTAAATCAAACTATCCTGCTATTATTTTGGAAAAAGGCAGAACTCAAACAACAATTCTTGCTCATACTACATTTGAGGAATCATCAGTCCGAAGCCAAAATCGGTTTGTAAACCACATCGAGTCAGCCACGACCTTCTCTCCGTCTTGATTGCGGTGCCATGTGTAGTAAGCATGTGTTCTATTCTTTATATCAAATATTGCATGACCAAAGCTTGCCTCTCTAAAAGCTGAGTAGCTCGGCTGTGGTTCCGTCATGCTACATTTAAATTAACCAAAGAAATGAATCAATTTTTTAATTTTACAAAAGGGAATCACATAAAAAAAGGGAAATTGAAGTGCATACTTGTTTGCAAGTCCTTCTATATTTCCACCGTCTCCAATTGTGATATAAACAGGAGCATCCTGGTTTGGCACCGGAGTGCATTTCTCATTTACAATATTATATGCTGTGTTTGATATCCTATGCTGAAATTTAAACAAATGAAAAGTTAGTAGATTGCATCTCTTTTTTCTGAAGACAACTTTTCAGTATGATGCATCAGCTGAGATAAGGACCTAATGTGCTGGAAAGAAACAAAAAAAGATTGGCAATGGGCAGCAAAAAGCAATTTGGTCAAGGAAAATGTTCTATTATGCAGTGAACTACAAAACTTGTACTGAGTGAAAAGAGGGCTAGTGATATAGTGATAACAGACAAACCAAAAGTGACATATTTCGCTGCTACAGCTTATTTTCTTCAAAAAAAAAGGAGTCGTATATTTTAATTAGTGTCTAATTTGTGTGATCAAAATCGATACTGTTTAAGAGATCCTAGTATAAGAATATAATTTTTTTTTGTACAGTATGAGCAGATGCAACTAGAATATATCTTTGAAATAAACATTTACACTTCGTTCGTAGGCATGGACATGACCAGCAAAAACCACGTCAACTTTGTATTGCACAAACCAACTTTCGAACATAACACGCATGGTCTCTCCTTCCATGTAGTGATAGTTGTAGCTGTTGTACCATGGTGAGTGCATCAGAACAATGAGCCATGGTGTTTCACTTCTGTTCACTTTTGGCAACTCCTCATATAGCCACTGGTATTGCGGTGTGTATTTCCCTGAGAAAAAAATAAAAGGAAAAGAACAATTAATGCATAAAAAATAATAGACAAGACACAAGAATCTAAAACTTTAAAATATAAACAACAAGATATTGATGAATTTAATGAAAGAAAAAACATAGTTGATCTTAGTGATCAGTACTGTAAAGACTGCCCAGTACTGGTCAATAATGCTTTGTTAATAACATTGCCCCAATTTATGTGATTTTAATCAAATACAGAACACAAACAGTAGAAGAACTCGGTAACAAACTGTCAAGTACTGACTATAACATTTCCCAATGCCCAACAAGATAGCACGATTAATATAATAACATAAAATTATGATTGTTTGCTAGGGTATTTATGTAAAAATGTAGACTTTACAACTCGTACTTGCACAAAAAGAAGCTCTTTCCTCCAAACTGATTTGGGGAGATACAATAACTCACACATGTTGAAATAAAATGAAAAAAACAAATAAGATGGAAGCAAGGTCTAATACCATATGCAGAGTAGGATGCCAGGACGATGATGTAAGCTGGACCGCGTTTTATTGAGTACCAAAAGGGGGCAGTGCTGTTAGAAGCTTTGTATGGTGTATGATACCGGTTCGTGAATGGTTTAAATGGAACCGTTTCACCCTGTGTATAAGATCATAAATTATTAGATTCCAGATAAAATATGGGAATATCACCCACACCATGCCACCTAATTTATTCAGAATACCCAAAACACCAATCACTGACTGCTCTGTAAATGGTGAGATGATTATCCAGGACAGTAGTTCCGAAGGGAAGGAAATAAAGAGGTCCATTTGGTTGTTTCAGCCTGGTAAATGCCCAGCAAACAGGTCAAATTTTTTATCCTTCAAATTGAGAGGCAATACATTATGAAGATTTTTATTGAATTATTCTCTTCATTCATCATCTCCTACAATTTTAACTCATAAGGTAAATATTCCTCTTTATCCCTCTCTCTTTTGCTCCTCTCCATTCACCTCCTCTATGCAACTCATAGGGCTGCTAATGAGCCAAGCTCGGCTCAAAACTCAGCTCAGCTCGTCATATAACTAAACAAGTCTAACTCGGACTTGGCTTGGTCTTGAAAAAAAAAAACCTGGCTCAATTTAATGAGTTTGAGCTTTCAACTCGGCTCATAACTCGCGAGCTCAACTCATTGGCTCATGAGCCAGCTCAGCTCATTAGTAGACTTACTCAAATACTTGGGAGCTTAATCTAAGGGACTGGATAGTGCTTTCGTCACTAAGTTGAATCCTCCGTAATATTATTTTTATTTAAATTATTTTCGTTACAGGATAAGTATTTAATAAATACAACGTGTTTTCTATTTTTTCTGTAGTAGACAGAATATTTTACCGTTATTGTATCAGAAGGAACTATTAAAATTTTCAAATATAAAAATTAGTATCATAAAAAAGATCAGTTAGAAGTATCACAGACCATCCAATCATGATCAGATGATTAAAAATATTTATTTTGAAAGTACGTTCATCAGCAAGAAGCACATCTGCATATAATTTATTGAGCTGTTCTAATATGAAATATTACCGCAGCTCTCTAAAATTCATAAACCTCATATGCATATCCTCTAACTCATTGTCTCATGAGCCAGCTCGGCTCGACCCTGTTTGAGTGATAAAATATGAGTCGAGTCTAGTTCGGACTTTATTTAATTTAAGGCCTGACTCGATATAATTTATCGAGTTGTTCAACTCATTAGCTCATGAGCTGGCTCGGCTCATTAGCAGCCCTAGCAACTCAAGAAGACGCTCTTAAGAAAAGTGGTGAATTTGGTGTCTGATAGGTGATACAAGAAAATTGTCCACAAATAAATATATTTATATATACTGACAAGTTCAGGTGCGAAATCAAGCTCGTGATTGCCCGCTGTCCAGATCCAGGGTTGGTAAGCAGTGCTCCTCTCAACGAAGCGACCCCATGAGTCCCACCTCCGGTTGTCATGATCTGCGTAGTGGTCGGCATATGATAGGTCCCCCACAAAGAGCATGGCCTCAGCATCCATGTTTGACTCGTAATGCGATAGCGTCCTGTTTGAATCATAGGTCTGGCCAAGATCGCCTTTTCATTTTGAAAGAAAAAAAAAAACATTAAAGGAAATTGTGCAAATGATTAAATTAACTCAGGATATGACTGCTCAGCTCAAAAAATGATTAATAAAAAAACCACAAATCTGAAAAATTTAATATTTAGCACGTCCGCAACATGAAATGAAATAGCGAACAGAAACTGATTGCGGACACAACTTTTACAAAAAAAATTTCAAACAAATCAGCAACCAATCAGGGATGTGCTAAGTGTGGGCCGCAGAATTTTTTGGCCCAATCAGGAATCGTTGAAAAACCAGATTTGATCAAAAAGGCTGAAAAAAGAAAAAGGATTTGTCTGCAACGTGAAGTTGCGGATACTCAGTTTATGTCTGCAATTTCACGTTGCGGACGTGCTAAATATAGAATTTTTCAGATTTTGTGATTTTTTAGTTTATTATTTTTTTTTGAACAGGAGAAATAGAGAAACAAGGAGAATACCAATGAGTCCGAAAGTGTAAGGTACATCCGGACCTACTTGAGGAGGTGTCTTAAACCAAAATTTCCGCATTGTTTGCCCCCCAAGACCAACGACATAATAGTACTTTGTGTCATACTGAAACAAATTGAAAAAAAAAAAATTACTGAACTTGTCGATCATTTCAAGTTTCAAAAGAAGGAAATATTCATTTTGCCACTTAAAATCTCATACAACATTCACTCTAAAATCATTTTGTTTTTACAAAATTTAAAGAGCATTGAGCCTTAGGTTTGTACAGTATACCTGCATGAGTATATTGAAACTTTTTTGGGGGGTGCAAGAAAATTTTCCTTTGTACTACATATAAAAATTAAGAGATCTCACACCTTCAAATGTTTAAGTGTGGCATGGTGGATGAAACCTGACGTGTAATTGTAGTACTTGTACTGTCCATGCTTTCCCTCGGCTGATTTCTCGGGCTTGAATTCGGAAGTTCCATAGAGAACCGTATTTGAACCGGGCTCATTCGGCGTTACCCATGACACAATCACAGCATTACCATTGAGGTCACCTTGTGTAATATGCACCTTTCAAAGAGAAGATGAAATAAGATATGCAATTTGAACATGAGAAAATATAAAGAAATAATAAACCCTCATCACCCAGCACCAACTGCGGACAGCACAATAGACCCATATCTGTTTATCCAGATTCCAGAAGATAAAATAGCACTAAGCAATAAGGTAACAAGTTATATATTATAAATCATTTATTTTTACCAGAGCTACCAAGATCGGTGGTTCCTTAATTAACATTTTTTTTTCTGAAAGAAACCCTGGCAGTTGTTGCCTAGGATTAGAGTAGAAAAAAAATGTGCCGTGCCGTGACTAACATGTTGTGACTTTGGTCTCGTGTTGTGCCGTGCTGTGACCAAAATATTAAGGGGTGGTCACGATACGCGAATGGTCACGCCGTGTCCAAATGTGCCGTGACCAAATATGACTCACGTGACCATTTGATCATAATTTAGGTTAGTTTATTCAAGATTCACCATTTAATCAATATCTAATGGTCCTAATTACACGTGACTAACGTGACCACGTGCCCTGTCGTGTCGTGCCAAAGTTTCAAAAGATGGTCACGGCACGTAACTGACACGCGTGCTGTACCATTCCGTGACGGAGCCGGCTCCGCCATGCTATTTTTCCCACTCTATCTAGGATGGGTTCCTTAATTAACTTAATAGTACCAATTTGGCAAAGGGGAGGGTTCAAATGCGTTTATTTTTTGTGTCACCACCATGCCTCTATTTTTAAAACGTTAATAACTCAAAATTTAAATCATAAACGTCAAAATAAAACCGTTAGATCTGATCTATGTTATTTTCTCTATGTACTCATAAAAAATTATCACATTTTGATTTTGTTTTTATGTAAATCAATAAGTTGAAAAATCAACGTCTAGAAATTATCCACATTAGTACGTTTTTACAAGCTCTTAATGACAACCAAAACAAAGTGGAAATGTCATAATTTTTTACAACGGTTTTATATTAACTTTTAAGTTTTAAATTTTGAATTATTAAAGTTTTTGAAAATAGAAGTACGATGGAGATACAAAAAAAAAAAGTATTTGAACTCTCCACTTTGAAAAATACATAACCTATTATTTGGAAGCATATAGGTTACGTTTCATTTTGTTGTATTCCAATTTTTAACCTCTAGGTTTCAATTTCTTACAGAAAAAAATTTAGATTCTTTCTTACTTAGTGTACAAGATATTAAGGCCGTTACTTTTAAGGGATTACTTTTGGAAAATCACTTCATAATTATTATTTTAACAATTTTTGCAATCATTAAAAATAATTATAATTTGAAACTTAACATTACAAACATGATCAGTGTGATACACTTATTATGTCTGTAAAAATGATAATACTTATGTTTTTTCTGTTCATCAAATGGTTTAAATTTTCAATGTTTTGCAATTAACAATTCATTGCTATTATCAAACATACTCTAATTACCTGTAAATATTTTTTTTATCAATGAAAATCGTAAGATGGCTGGTTGCCACCTTACCCTAAAAAAAAAAACATACTCTAATTATATTTAATCTTGTCGATAGGATGTGACTAAACATATCAATAATTTTTGTTTATTTTTAAACTTAGATTTAAAAATAATTATCCAAATTATCTAAATAATCTATTGCCAAATATCAACTGACTTTTTTTACGTTAGATAGGCACGTAAATAAATTGGTTCTGTCAACAGTTGAGAAGAAGCCCTTCGACCATATCACCGTTTAAACTTTAAAGGCCTTACTGACCGTCGGATCGAGTTCACTTCCTTGACGACCGTTTAATTTTTCTTCCAGCGAATCAAGCGCTTGGCCCACCACAAACGGTCAAACCAAAAGGCAAATTCAAACAGACTTGGGGCTATGCTTAAGCGAAATGAAATCGGATCTCCTGCCCACGTGGGGGTAGGAATTTCCTGCCCCAGATAGCTGACAGGTGGGACCCGAAGGGTTTAGGTATTTAAATATTGAAATATAGTTTTGTCCCAGATCCACGTATTAGTGACACATGGGGGCAGGAAATTCCTGCTCTCATGTGGGCAGCAGATTCGGTCTCAAGGGAAATAACCTAAGAGGGGTCCCAATTGCGCGACATCCGTGTCTAGTTGCAACCAAGTGATTGGATTCGGTGGATTCGGAGAAAGACTTGAGCATTCGATCTTTCATGAAGCAATGTTTTTCTGAGAGAACTTTCATGTAGCAATGTAATAAAAAAAATTTCGTTTTCTTTCTTCTTTTTTCCTTTTTTTTTTTTCCATTTCTTTAAAAACTTTGTTAACTTGAAATTTGAAGGCAAGACTTCTATCTTTTCATAAAAAAAGAAATAGTGATTAGATTCAGATAAAATAATTTGAATACAAACTTATTAAGATTTTATTAAATTTATATTTGGATCTATATATGATAAAAATTTGAGATTCTAAATACGGGACTATATAATAACAATATACAAATTATACATCATATGTTTAAGGGGCAATGTAACTACTTTTATATTAAGACAGTATAAATTAAAAATAATTACTTTCCTAAATTAACTTATATGACTAATTTTAATTTATTTTACTTAAAATTTATGTCATATATAGCTTTGAAAATTCTCAAAACATATTAAGCATTTTAAAATAAAATTACTTATCCAACTTAACATATTAAACATATTAATAAAAATAACAATAATTAATGTTACCTATTTCTATGAGTCGAATTAGGGGTGAATACGGAGCGGATAGTGGTAAAACCATATCCATATCTCTTTTTAATTTTCCGGATATGGATACGGATCAGATATCAGTTTGATACAAATACAGATACAAATTAGATCGGATATTTATTAAAATAATATTAAAAAATATCAAAATTTATAATATTTATCTAATTTTAATGGTGAATAACAATATTTTTTCATAATATATATTAAAATATATGATATATATATCTATTATTCGGATACGGATAATTGAAATGTAAAACCATATCAGTATCCATATCCACACAGATATTCGGATATCAGATATCCACATCTAATTTTTCCAAAATCCATACCATTTTCACCCCTAAGTCGAATAGTATGCCTAATTTTTTTTATTTTACAAATTTTTTTTTGTTAATTTGAAAAATTAAGTCAACAGATTTTCGTTCCCAAACCTTAAAAAATTGTCAAATTATATTTTTCTCTTTTTGTTCTTTAGAAGCCCAAAATTACTGTGCTAATTTATTATCAAATAACTTGAACGGTCATGAAGTCCCTTGAACAGTCAGCGTGCCCTACTAGTCTACCACCCATTTGTCACCCAAACCCAAAGAATAAAGTGTGAATTGCGATTAAAGAAGGTAAAATAGAAAAGAAAAGATTTATAGCAACACCAAACGAAATACCAACTCTAGCTCAATAATACCGAGCAATTCTGGTACAGGTTTTTAATATGAACAGTACCTGTTGCGGAGCATTGTACCCGTTCGGTACGCTGAAAACGTCGCTGTCGAAGGGCATATCCTCGGTGGCCTCAAGCTTTCTTCGAAACTTACTTGTAACTCCTTCGCATCTCGATGCAACCGCGACAAAAACCACCATCAAAAGAACAAATTTCAAGGTGCGAGAATACCCGCTCTGCTTCATCGCTCTTTCGCTTTCTCTCTCTCTCTCTCTCTCTCTCAATGCAGCTTGGGTTTGACTGGATCGGGCTGGGTTTATAAATACATGGAGAGAATAGAAGGAATATCCGAGAAAAAGGTGCGTAAATTTGTTGTTGCTCGAGTGTAACAATATCCGAGAATAGAAGGAATAACCGAGAAGCAACGCGATAAATTTGAGAATTGATAACACAAAAGAGGGATTTATTTAGGAAGGGAGGGAATTGACTTTCGACGTTTCCAAGTTTTCGGCCGGAGTCGCATATTAATTTATCTTTTGGAAATTTCTCTGGGCATGGATTCCAATTACAAGGTGAGATTTATTGTGGCACATATTTTATATACTCCCATGAGCGAGTACGAACATTCTTTATTATGATGGTGATTGTTATAGTGACAAATGAATAGTTCGGTTTCGATTTGGCGAGGTTAAAAATTCGTGATTCGAGGCTAATTCGGTTATAATTCGGAAATAATTTCGTACTACAAGGAAGAAAAAAAATTCACATTTTATTCCCGAATAAAATGTATGATACTTTTTTTGTATTTTATTCGGTATTCGGTTCAAAAACATTAAAAAAAAACGAATCAAAAAAACGAATTATCCGACACGAATTATTCAAGAATTAAGGTAATTATGGTGATTATTGTACAAGTCTATCGATTAACATGAGCCTGTCGTGTTATATAAATAATATAGAATAGACAGATTGCATTTTATTTTCTAAAAGAATCGGAATTAAAAAAATAATTTTTTTAAGGCCATCTGCACAGTAAACGGTATGGTCCTTAAAAGAACCGAATATTTTTTTCGGGTCCTTTAGAAATTTGTAAAGAACCGAAAAAATTCAATTTCTTATGTGAAATCAAAATATGAATACAATGTATCTCATATTCTCTATTATTTTTATATAATTTCTATCTATAAAAGTTCCTGCCATTGCAGCAAAAAAGAGACGTAATCTTGTACCGGCTACAGTTAACAAATGTAATTGGTCCTTGTTTAAATAATAATTATTTTAGGAAATAAACGTTAATTCCTGCTTGTAAAATGTTGATTATATACCAGTGTTTTAAAATGAGACTGTATGGACCACATATGCTGCCGCATATGCTTATGTAGTCGGTAGCCGCGCTCATATCGTCATACAATTTTTTATAAGGTTTTGAATATGTGACCACATATACGGTCCGCATATACAGACATGCGGGTGCAAAATTTAGTATACGACGCATGGAATCAAAATTTAATATGTGTTATGCGAAATACAACCCAAAATTATAATTGTTTCTTGTATAATTTGTTTTGTTATTTAGAATATATCTACAAATATAACTGTTACATATAAAATTTATTAAATTAATTTTGTATTAATTTATGTGGAAATAAATTCAAATGCACACATATGAATATATATATATATAGAGAGAGAGAGAAAGAGGCTAATATCAAAACGTTTGTTCCTAAGTCCTCGTGCAACCGAATGGTTTTCAGATTTTCAAAGTCTAAACGGTCGATCTAAACCGTTAGATGTGATTTATATATTAAAATCTGCTTGGAGACCAAATTTTACATTTTTTGAAATTTTTTTACTATTTATTAAGGCACTTTCAAAATAGCTGATCACATGATCCAGAATTCGGTTGCACTGTTTTTACTGTTCATCCGGATCAGCAATTTTCAAAGTGGCTTAATAAATAGTAAAAAAATTCAAAAAAATGTAAAATTTGTTCTCCAAGCACATCTTAATATAGAGATCACATCTAACGGTTTAGATCGACTGTTTAGACTTTAAAAATTCGAATACAATTCGGTTGCACGAGAACTTAGGAACAAACATTTTGATATTAGCCACACACTCTCTGTATATATATGAATTTTCATTTAAAATATGCTTAAAATATGCATATGTAAACTTACATTAAAGTCCGCATATGCTGCAGTGGCCTTGAAATCTGTATTTAAAAACATTGTTATATAATAGAGGAGGGATCCAATTACACCTTTTTTGGTGACACACTTTGACACCTACCATTTTTAAAGTCCAAATAGTCAATTTAAACCGTTCAACATGATGGATATATTAAAATGTGCTTGGAGATCAAATTTTACATTTTTTTGAATTTTTTTGCTATTTATTAAGATGGTTACAAAAATCGTTGTTTTCAGACCATTGAAAAACAGCGATTTTGTAACCATCTTAATAAATAGTAAAAAAATTCAAAAAAATGTAAAATTTGATCTCCAAGCACATTTTAATATGGTGATCATGTTGAACGGTTCGGATCGGCTGTTTGGATTTTGAAATCGCAAAATTGACCTATACAAAAAACGGTGTCATGATGTGTCACCAAAATAGGTGTAATTGGATCCCTCCTCTATATAATATATACTAATAATGACAATCGAATATGTATAGAATACAATTGTTGACTCGCTCCGATCGAGTCTTCTGACAAAAAAAATTAATTGTGGTAACAGACTAACAGTAACGTGGCAGATCACTTAATAATTGTGGCATTAATTGACTAGTCAAAGTAAATTAGTCTTAAGCAATAATTAACTACCCTCGAATGTCTGTCGTATTTTCAAATTCCTGCTCCTATTATTTGTGATGTCATTTTCAGAAAATTTTACTTTAATTGTTTCAAATGAAGAGGCGGACACAAGATTTTTGTGAGAGAGAGAAAAGCATGAATCGGATTCAAACTCATTAACTAACTAGATAAAAAAACAATCAATATAATAAAAATAGTATACTCTTACACAATAAAAACAACAAAATTATATTATTTAACATATTAAAAAACAACAAAGTTGGTTCGGTCCTATAAATTTTTATAATTTTTTTATAAAAACAATAAAGTTTATTATTGACAGTGCTTTTGAACTAGTCTGACGGGCTTTTTAGTTTCAGAGAGAGACAAAATAATTTCCAGAAAAAAACAAAGTAGTATCAGATTCGTATTTTTTCCACTAAATTTCAAAATTAGAAGGAACAGTTGCCACCGGCTCAAGGTGGGTCCGCCCCTGTCCAAATGCCATATATTATAAACAAAACATTATTTTTTTATTGGAGGACAAGTACCATATCAAATGTTAGTATATATGTAAAGTATATATAATTATCACGTCAAAATCATGGATTTTAACTATAAGGATCAATGATATAATAATTATTATATTTTATGAGGGTCAAATATGAATTTCTTAAGAAAAATAAGTATAATAAAAAAATATTGAAAAACAGCGAGACATTGACTCCCATTTCAATCTAAAAATAAGAGACTCCCATTTAATTTTAGTAGATATGCTAATCAGTGTAAAAAAACGGTCTTAACGGCTGATTAAACACTCGTTTAATCGTTAACAGCGGTCAAACTGTTACGAATATACTAATCGAAAGTCTATTAACGGATTTTTCTGATTAATCGGCCGATTATTTCGTTTATTCCCATTTAATCTTCCATTTATTTCCGTTTATTCCAGTGAATTTATTTTCACATTGTTTTTTTTTTCTGTGACTGTGTGATACTGTATTGTAGTTTTATTTGTACTTGGATATACATCCAATATTTTTTAAATATGTTTTTTCTTCTTTCTTATTTTGAAATTGATTAATGCTTCTATTATGTATATATTATATGTTTTTTTTACTTACTGATGTAATTTTTTCAATTAGTACGGCATGTTCATATATGAAATTAAGTTATTATCATAAACTAAATTTAGTGATTTTATGTTGGAATGTTTCATTTCTTTCAAATAATATATTATTAATATTTGAAAAAACTTAATTTTCAAATTTATTTTTACATTAAATAAATGTGTTACTTACAAATGTAAAATGTGTATGTGTTGTTAAGAAGAAATAAGCGTAGTGTCATGTTATAATAATAAAATTAAGTTAAATTAAATTTATTTGATAAGCTTGATGAGTTAAATAAATTATTTTTAATAAATTATAAATATACACACATAATTTTAATGAAAAGATTAATCGGCTGCATAATTTCAATTAATCGACCACATACTGATTAATCTCTTGACGGTACCCCGCCCGTCCAACGAGAGCATACTGTTATTTATAACACTGCTGTTAACACTTACCACACCTCTTTTAAAAAAAGTTTCGGTGTCTTTTTTATTAATATCAAGTTCAAGTAAATTAACATTACCTGTTCTCAAATATGTTGGAATCCAGTGACAATGTGATAACTTGATAGACTTGATACCAATGCAAATATTTTTAAACCCTAAACCCTAAACAACTTAAAATCATAACCATTACATAAAATTTCCAGTCAACTGGTTCTACATACATGTTGGCATTAATAATCATTGTTATAACTCATAAATAAGATAGGTGTTTGCATGATTGCATCTCATTAAGTGCATTGTAGTTTTTGCAGCCGTTGTTTATGCGTGTGAAATTAATTCTTTGGACAATCTTTGTAGTCACTATCAAGCTTTAAATAAAAAAAAATTCAATTCTCTGGACACCTTTCTGAATGCTTTATTCAACATCTAATTCTAAAAAGGAAGCTTGCTCTGGCCACTAAAAAAAATGCATCCTAGCTAGCCGATAGAGCCTACATCCACTGCCATAAATAACTAAATAGGTCATATTTTTTACAAACCATGATGAAAATCAAATGTTTCAAATTACCCTTTGATTTCTCAGTTTGGGTATTCTTAATCAAATTTAAATCTTCCATTTTTTATCTGAATTCCTATGCTTGAATGATTCTGTAGGTTATCCTCTTTGTTTTTACCAAAAAAAATCTCTAATTAACATTTATTACTGCTTGAAAGATAAATCATAAATATGGAAATTGGAATCTGTTGTTATTCTCTCCTGAGGAGAGCAGAGACGAGAGATAGAGAGAGGACCCGGCTAGGACGAATGTCATATGTTGGAATGCTTATCAAGTTTTGTGAGATAAATTGTACTAATCGTCTTGAACGGACATAAGCGTTCAAAACAGTTAATATCAATTTAATTAAATTGTGAAAACCCTAAATTCAATATTCGTACAATCCGTTCTGAACAGATCATTTTTGTTAGAACAGATCTAACAAATCTGGAGCCCACACTATAAAAGGAGTTACCCCACTTCAGTTTTGACTAAGGTAGCCGCCTTCCACATTCAAAATACATTTATTATGCATTGTTGAAAGCTGTCATTGTCAGAGACAACACCTATAATTTTAAAATATCCCATATTTACCCTCTCTACATGCTGTTAGAGACAATCAGACAACATCTATAATTGGCTTCTAGATCACAACACTAACAATTTATTACTATTACGCCAAAATTGATTTATTTAGCATTTTGTATATTTTATCCTTTTTTTTAAATAATGGGACTTATACTTGTAACATTTTTTTTATATAGTTTACAATTAATGTAGCATAATGTCTGTTTGAATAATGTGTTTTTAAAGTAATATGTTTATTTGTTTGCTAATTCAATATGCCAGACATCTACTAATTTGATGTTTACCAGATCGGTTTATAACTGCAATGTACATGGTGTAATTATTTTTTGTCAGATAGTAAATCTTCCATATGAATCAAATCAATGTATTACCCTTGCCTACGTACCAACAATATAATTACTTAATAATTATTATAATATCTCATATCTGATATCTAACAAATTATAGTTTAGTTATATTTGATCATTTTAAATTGTCATCTTCACATGATTGTCAATGGATATCTATCAATTATGCACACAGATACGCGTTTATATGCTTTTGGTTCGTTTGGATATCTAATAGATGATAAGTGATGGATAATTATGTGTCTCAATGGCATTGAGGAGACTAGGGATCACTTGCTTTGGGAGTGCAGATTTGCAAACAGGTTTTGGCGAGGCCTCTTTGCCCACTTCAATTACGTAGTACACCAAGGAGCAACCACCGTGGTGGAGGGGTGGAACCTCACCAGGTATACTCTGACTACAAATGATAGAGCTCGTTGGGATGTACTCTGGGCGGCGGGATGTTGGACACTGTGGAGAGAGCGAAACAGAAGGCTATTTTCAAACAAAAGTCGACTGGTCGCTCACTTGTTAGAGGATACAGTAGGGGAGATAATGCTTTGGCTTACGATTTTATAAATTCAAGGTGTCTTATGCGGTGTTCTATACAGTAGGATCCACACTGTGCTATAACGGTCTAGCCACTTAGACTGGACTAGTAGTGGGTGGTGGACCTGGTGGCTAATTTCGGCTACTGTAGAGTTTTAAATTCTAGGAAATACATTGTAACAAATACTTCTTTTTTAATATTCAAATCGTTGGCGGTTCTCCGCCAACCTTCAAAAAAAAAAGTGATGGATAATTGAAAATCTCATCAAATGTCATTCATATTTTAAAGTAAATGATAGATATGTTTCCCTTCTTTTTATTGTGACATCTTTTCCTTCTTTCCTTTTTAGGATTGAAGCCCGTAGGCTCTACAGATCCCTTTTCTTTTCTGAATGTAAATTATGATCACAGAAAATAAAATTCCTCAATAATTATAAAGATGTAGAGAAAATATATAGTTGATAAAAAAAAATGTGCTTGGCATTTTAAATAAGAGAAGGGATATCTTGACAATAATTATTTTAACAATTTTGTTGATAAATATTAAAAAATAAAATAAAATTGATAAATTGAAAGTAATTTATAGGTATATTACTTTTTTTTAGCCTAACAATCAAATTTATGTAATTTGAGTATTATTTGTGATGCACTAAGAACTATAAATTTCAAGTCACCTTAATTTACCACGAAATATACACCATAATATCCGATGAGATGCCTAGCAGAAATGCTGACTGAAAAAGTATTTCAAATTTTCTAAATTTAATCTGAGCCGTGCTATTTTAAAAAAGGGACCGACTAACTATCCCCCAAGTTATTTTTCCCATTCATCCCCCGATCAATAACTGTCTTTGTTGACCGCTAATTAAGAGAGAATCACAAATTTCAGCACTAAAAGACAAAACAAAACGCGTCATTATATCGGCGAGTGCAAGTATTCATATATAATACATCAAGTATTCATATATAATACACAAAGTATTCATACCTAAGATATCAAGTATTTAAAAAAAAATGGACACATCACTCATCCATCTTTTACACGTTTTTAGAGGTGGTTTTTTTCTTCGTTCACTCTAATCAATATTTCTGACAATCTGTAAGAAATTTTGCAAATCTAAAACCACAAACGTCTTCTACACAATTTTCTCTTTCAAATAAGATCCATGATGACATACTTTCGAGTTATCCGTTGCACAAGTATTCATACCTCATCAGTATTTCACAAATAAAAAACTAGACACATCATTCACTCATTTTTTACCAATTGAACTTTCATTACCACTCAATAACTGAAAGTGTCCAGTACACTCTATCTTTCTCTTTGGTTTTCTTGTCTGATCCAGCCCACTCAATCACTGGAAGTGTCAAGTTCACTCAATCACTGGAAAAAAAAAACTGAACACATATAAAAGATGAGCGTGTGATCATTTTAAATTGTCATCTTCACATGATTGTCAATGAATATCTATCAATTATGCACACAGATACGCGTTTATATGCTTTTGGTTCGTTTGGATATCTAATAGATGACAAGTGATGGATAATTGAAAATCTCATCAAATGTCATTCATATTTTAAAGTAAACGATAGACATGCTCCCCTTCTTTTTATTGTGACATCTTTTCCTTCTTTCCTTTTTAGGATTGAAGCCCGTAGGCTCTACAGATCCCTTTTCTTTTCTGAATGTAAATTATGATCACAGAAAATAAAATTCCTCAATAATTATAAAGATGTAGAGAAAATATATAGTTGATAAAAAAAATGTGCTTGGCATTTTAAATAAGAGAAGGGATCTTTTGACAATAATTATTTTAACATTTTTGTTGATAAATATTAAAAAATAAAATAAAATTGATAAATTGAAAGTAATTTATAGGTATATATATATATTTTTAGCCTAACAATCAAATTTAATGTAATTTGAGTATTATTTGTGATGCACTAAGAACTATAAATTTCAAGTCACCTTAATTTACCATGAAATATACGAATTTTTTTTTTTTATGAAACCAACATGATTATTTTTTTTACAAAAATCATAAGAACCAACGTGCCATTTCGGTCCATTATTTTTTTTATTCCGGACCGAAATGACATTTCGGTCCGGTCCCCTTTTAAATTTTCTGTGATACTGGTTTCACAAGTTTCATATGAGCCGCCACAGAAAATCTAAAAAGGAGACCGGATCTAAAAGGCATTTATGTCCGGAATAAAAAAAATAACGGACCGAAATGACATTTCGGTTCGTATGATTTTTGTAAAAAAAAAAAAGGTAATCATGTTAGTTTCGTAAAAAAAAAAAAATTAATTATGATTTATAAAAGAAATTCGAAATATACACCATAATATCCGATGACATGCCTAGCAGAAATGTTGACTGAAAAAAGTATTTCAATCTGAGATAAAAACGCGTTCTCGGCCAACGTTTTTCGCAAATTTCCAAAATTTAATCTGAGCCGTGCTATTTAAAAAAAAAATTATTTTTCAATGCTACAAATAAAAAAATCGGACCTACAATTGTAGCAAGCACTTGTGGACCGATGAGACTTAATGAAGATAAAAAACTATATTCCCTACTGGCTAGCCGCAATAGCACCATACGTAGGTAGACCGCCGCAAATATTTTAGAATATCTGACAAAAAATAGGAATAACTGTTAATTATTTAATTTTTGATAATTCCCAAATACAAATTTTAAATTACATAACATATGTCATATCTATACAAAACGATAAAATTTTGTGTATTTTTTTTCTATTTATCGGAGTCATGTAGTTTTAATATTATTACACTTGATAAATACTTAAACGGCATTCGAATTATATGAGATTTAAAAGATAGGTAATTTTTATGTTCAATGATATATTTAAAAAATTTATTCAATCTCTTAAATTTAATTTAATTTAATACTATCAAAATAATTATATTGTCATAGAATCATATAGACCGGCATAATTTTTCTGGCCTGATTTCCATTCTTTCTGAGGCAAAAAAGCATATATCTGGAACAGGTGGGGCCTGGGGTATCGATTTGAAAAGAAAATATAAAGAAAAAAAAGTTGATTGCATGTGGAGAATTTTTTTTTATAAACCATAATTAAAAAAAACTTCATGAAACCAACGTGATTATTTTTTTTTATAAAAATCATAATAACTGAGATGTCATTTCCGTCCACAATTTTTTTTTTCTGACCGAAATAGTAATTCGAAATGTGTTGGTTTTACAGGTTTTTATACCAATGGCTACAGAAAATTCAAAAACATCTCCGGACTGAAATGACATTTCAATCCCACTAAATTTCTTCTTTTTTTCCAACACGCGGCAAGCTCTGGCCTCTTCCTTCTTTCTCCTTTCCTCGTCTTCTTTTCTTTCCACCCGAACCAACTCTTTTTTTTTCAACTCTCAAAATTATATTATTTTTTATTCTAATCACATAGATTTGTATATTTTTTGAAGGAGAACAAGAAAAACTTCAGATCTACAAGTTTCGTTAGGTATGTAGTTAAATTTTTTTGGATACACAATCCGAATTATATAAATTTTTTGTAGTATAAATAAGTAATTGTAGAGTATTTAGTTTTTTTATTGTAAAATGATTTTTTGTACTGTAATTTTAGTAATTGTAGAATTATTTAGTATGCATGTAGAGTAATTTAGTTTTTTGCATGTAGTATAAATAAATTGTAGAATGATTTATTTTTTTAGTGTAATTTTAGTAATTGTAGAATGGTTTAGTTTGCATGTAGTATAAATAAATTGTAGAATAATTTAGTTTTTTTTAGTGTAATTTAGGTTTTTTGTAGTGTAATAGAATGGTTTAGTTTGCATGTATAGTAATTTAGCTCATGAAATTTATTTTAATAAATGTAGAATAATTTGTTTTTAATGTAATTTATGTTTTTTTAGTATAATTTAACTAATTGTAGAATTATTTTATTTTGTATATAGAGTAAGCCTTTGCATGTAGTACAATTAACTAATTATAAATATATTTTTTTTTGAAATTATGACAGCAGCTGCCAAGAAAACTTTAATTGGGTTTGCATGTTAATTTTTTTTTATGTAGTTTTTTTTTATATTGTAATTTTATTTATATTGTAGTACAAAATGGATGATGAAGTTTAAAATTCAGCACCGGAGTGGCATGTCCAAGCACCATATGCCATATTATTTCGTGGTTTATGCTAAATAACTGATATTTTTCTACTGAGTCGGTGGTGTCGTGTTCAAACATGCCATGATTGTCAAATCGAACTGGCCAAAGAACAAACGAATGCCAACATATATATGTCTTCTTAGCTCATCAAAACTGGCTGAGTTAGTAACAGGAAATGTGCAGGTCGATGCATTTGAAATTTCGGGTCTGTGGTACACATTTATTAATACTTGAGACATTTCCTGAACAAAAAAAAATTCACAATCAACCTTCAATATCATTTTTAATTTTACAACTTAAAATATGATCGTAATTGAAAAAAAAATTACTACAATCTTCAGACAAAAGCTAAAAGCACAATGCAGAGGCCGATCTAAAGAAAACAGACTTCCTAACACTCGAACTGTGGATCTTCGTTTTCAGCTGGAAGAAGGAAAAAAAATGGTGGCTGAGAGTTGGAGGGAGAAGAAGGGTATTTATAAGCAAACCTTAAAAAAAAAATAGTTCGGACCGAAAGTTACACCAAAGGCTACACCTGTTTTCTGAAAAGATGTAAACCACCTTGGACTGAATTGCCATTTCGGTCCCAAAAAAAAATAGCGGACCGAAATGACATTTCAGTTCTTATGATTTTTGTAAAAAAAAAAATAATAATCATGTTGGTTTCATAATTTTTTTTTTTAATTATGATTTTTAAAACAAACTGGCACATGACATGGAGATACTTGTAAAGGCAAAAAGCGAAAGATCCGGGACCAATGTGAAAGGTGACAAGCAATTCACGCACTTAATAGGGATCAAATGCTGCGCCTGATTCACTGATTGTTACTTTGTTTGGCTTTACCTGTCTAGGACGGCACCAATTGAAGGCTATCTGGGCTCCCCAAATCACGCACAAAATTTTCTGGTCAAAACTACATAATTAAATGCATAGAGAACTTGTAAATAATTTTTTTCTTGTCAATATATTATAGTGGCGCAAGTTATCTAATCTTGAAAAAAAAAAAAAAGTGCATAGAGAGACATGCATATAACATGGGTGTAATACAATAAAAAAATTAAGTGTTAAAATATTTTGAGTAAATATAATAATTATATTTTTTTTTCTCCTCAGGAGTGTTTATTTTTATCTGCAAAATTAATTTTGAGAAAAAAACAAAATAAAATTTCTCAACATTAAATAATCACAAGAAATCGTCTCGTAGGATTTTGCGATTTCCTACGCAAAGAACATTACCTTAGAATAAAATTTAATTATCCTTTCCGGCAAAACTTAAATAAAATAACATAGTATCACGTTCCAAATATTTATTAATGGTGAATTATTTTACAAGCTACAACTTAATAACGACATTAACAAAAGAACGGGAAATATTTATTTCTCAAGAAACTAAGTATGAATGTTAACAAAAGAAAAATAAATAGCGGACATCTTAACAAAATCGACCAAGGGCTTTTTTCAACGATGTCCCTATTTAATCAACTAGACCTTTTCACTTTTTCTTCAATGATGCTATGTGAGATATAAAGTTCTGAGTGAGGCTATGCCGCTATGGTGCTATGCATAGCACCAATAGCTAGTGTACTACGGCTCAATATGGTACTTTTAAAATCCTAACGGTCGATCCAACCGTTCAATGTAATATCCATATGAATATGTACTTGCAAACTAAATTTTATATTTTTTGAATTTTTTTACTATTTTTTTAGATAGGTAGAAAAATCAGTGTTTTTTGAACATTCTGGACCATCAAAATTCTACCTATCTAAAAAAATAGTAAAAAAATTTGAAAAAATATAAAATTTAGTTTGCAAGTACATATTCATATGATTATCACATTGAACGGTTGGATCGACCGTTAAGATTTTAAAAAGTACCATATTGAGCCGTAGTACACTAGTCATCCGTGCTTTGCATAGCACCATAGCCTCACTCTAAAGATCTTCTATGCAATTTAATTTTGATAACTTCCGTAAAGTGAACTTTGTCAACTTTCCAGAAAAGTTAATTTTGTCACTTTTTAGAGAAAATTAGCAAATTGATTTTCAGCTTCATGCCTATGAAAAAGAAATTACCATTTAAAGAAATTTCAGGAATAAGTAACAGCATCAAATTTTGGAGGAGAAACTAACACCTTGTTTGGATGGAGAGTAGAGGAAGGGAGGGAATGGAAAGAAAAGAAAAATTTATGTTGAATCATGTTTGGTTGATAAATTTATTCTCTCTCATTAATCATTCAAACACAAAGAAGTTAAATATGTTAATTTCCCTTTCTATTCTATTCCCTTCCCTTCTATTTTTCACCTCCCTTTACTTTCTCTGCTCTCCATCCAAACAAGGTGTAAACGGGATGCATCTAAGATAAATACAAAAGTCGGCAAGGACAGCACAGCAACTATAAAGAAAGAAAAAAATTCAAAATAGCGACTGATATTAATTAATAAAAAAATACATACCTTTTTCTTAATACGGTCAATGACGATAAGTAGGGACCAGTATGCAAATCTTTTATACTTTTGTAATGTTCACACTACTCAATGATTGATTGACTTATTGACTTGATCTGCGTCAAATATGTAGCTATCCGGACTCCTAAGAAAGCATCTTTGAAAATTTTATTTTCAGATGTACTTACCAAAAAAAATTAAAAATTATTCATCCTTGAAGGATGAAATATTCGCTTTGGCATCTTACAAATTCAGACTTCGTAATCAATAATAGCGACGTGTGAGCGCCCCAATGTAGAAATTCACAGATGAAAATAGTTGAATGTCACCAAACTTTATCGTATGCCACAAATTGATTATGAGAAATTAATTTTAACTCTTTAAAATTAGTTTTCTTGTAGCCACTAATTTTTAATTTTATCTAACTAGATCATGTCCAAAAGAAAGAAACAAGATATGAATGTGATCATTTTTGGATTCTTGGGCTTATAGCCCAAAAAACTAAGATTACCATCCCAGAAAGATCTAGCCCAAAAGCCCAAATCGATTTAAACTTCAATTTTCTGTATCCATCACAAATTTAGAGCATTTAGACTCGGATTTCAAGTTTTTTTTTTTTTTCTCTTCCAGTTCCGTATCATAACAAAGCATGTTTTGCAAAAAGAAACAAAAAACTTATACACACTACAAGCATTGACATTTTAGTCGCCTCCATATATACATAAAAAGCCTATCTAAAATGCCATAATGGCTTCTCTTCATTACATATGAAATTAAGTATTATTTAAAGCTCCATGCTGCCAGGATGCTTACCTTTCTTCAATAGTTGATGCATTCATGAGATTGAAAGCTGAATCCATGAACTGTTTGTATAAAAAGGAAACAAAATGAGAAAACTTTCGTCAAAACTAAAATGAAGAAAACAAATTATCAGCTTAGTATATATATATACCAAATAAAATATCTATCTCAGATCTTGGCAGAGTTCAAGCTATGGGGGTCAACACTTGAATGGGGTCAATCATATAAAATTTTCATGCTGTGAATGGGGATCAATTTTACACTACCATAGCATTTTACTCTAAATTATATAGAAAATAAGCCACAAGTACAAAAAATTTGAAAAATAAAAAAAATGGGGGTCAATTGATCCCATTCCTTCAACATGGTTCCGCCACTGGATCTTGGTATATGGAATCTAAACTGGCTAGAGTTCTTATTTTCTATTAGTTGTTTGCATAAACTAGTGTTTAGTTGGTATTAATGTGGATTTATTGTGATTATCAAACTATCAACAACTCTCTAAAGTCTGGTAAAAAAAGGACAAGTATATTCACAATAAATTGTTCATAGTTAACTACCTACCTTTCCAACAGACATCAACTGTTGATTGACGGGTTCCATAAACTTCAAGTTTACATCAATAGGCCACACCTACATAGAAAAAACATATCATTGGCACCTTTATGAAGTTATTTATTCCTCCCATAATCCGAAGCAATTACAAAAAGAAATGATCAAACTCTCAACATACCAACAGAATACTTAATTAATTGACAGGGGCAGAGTTTTTTTTTTTTTTTTTGAGTTAAAGCCCGTAGGCGAGGGGTGGAGTTATATAGCCTCGCAAGCGGGGCATTGGCTTTCCTTGAGACAAAAAATTACAAAAATATGATTTCTTTCCTATCATTTTTCCAATAACACCAGCTTTGTTGGTCCCAAATTTGCAAAAAAGGCCAAGAAACCAATAGTCCCAACTCAACCACTTTCAATTACAGTGGCAAATTAACAAACAAAGTTCAGCAATGGTAGATGCCACAAAGTGAAGTGGGAAATGAATGACTACACTTTCCAATTTGACTTGAGAGCAAGAGAAATGGGGGTGTATGATATGGTTTTGGGTGTGTACTGTATTAGGAGCCTAGGTCCATAGGTCCAACATACTTGGACTTCAACAAATTAACAATATGTTACAAAAGATATTCTTGTAATTCAAAATAATTGTAAGATTATGCCCCACAGTATGATATTTTCTTGCTCGGCCCTTGTTGGTTGAAGAAGAAGAAGCCACTTCCAGTTGGGTTTCTCAACTGGCATGATTCTAATACAAGAAGATAGTGGCACCATTTTATACTCACGAGCCAGCCAATTCATAAGAGAAACCTTGCATGGGATTATTTTAAGAAATAAATCTAAGACATTCTCACTTTTAGACCGAGAAGCCTCACTGGAGCCATCTGTCCTGGTACAATGCACTCTGGGCCTGCAGCTTCCAGCTGAGCCTCCATTGCAAACCCTTCCCTTATTGGATTCGGATGCTGAAAACAAAAACCCAATTTCTGTCCATTACCTTAATTCAGAAAAGCAACACTTTGTATGACCAGTCAAATCAGGGAAAATAGGGATGAAGTAATGGAGATACGACATGGCAATAACAATAATTCAATAATCCACTTTCAAATAAACCAAAACTCTGGTCTTTTATCAACGCTTATAATTGGTTTCAGGCTCTCTGAAATAAACTAATATTCAGAAAACCATACAGAACGCATAAAAATGCAATCCTGAGTACAAGGGATATCCTTTTATTGTACTGTTCGAGTGAAACTGTCCAATTCCCAGTTCCTGATAATACTTAAAATATACAATTTCGAAAAAATAAGGAAAGGGAGGATCTTAAAATTAGTCCGAAATTAATGCCTGGACTAATTTTAATTTGTCTAATTTAGGCCTTCACAATCCTATACCTCGATCCAGGACAATTGGACAAAAAAACAAAAAGAGTGTTAAGCGGCGCTCTACCAAAATAGCACAAGACGTACACACAGAGGGAAGAGGATACCTTCATGACTTGAATAGCGTAATCGGAGGTAGGGTTTTGGGTGACGCCAAGCACAGGTCTGTGGTGGATACGTGGCACCGACTTCATCCCGCCGGAAGTTGATCGCCACGGTACATCGTCTGCAAGAAAAGCGTGCTTCGAGACGGAGGTTACTCCGGCGACCGGAGACATCGGTTAGACAACCACTGAGAGATTATTTATGTAGATAAGTATTGAAAGAACAGAGACGACTCCGCTTCAAGTCGGGAAGGTTTTGTTTGTTTTTTTTTTCCTTTTTTTTTATATGAAATTATCAGAGGCGTACTATTTGCGCGGGTGAAATTTGGAATTTTAGATAAGAAGATACAGACGTATGGATCTGGGAATATTACTGGGGATTTTGGAATTTATCCGTACGTCCGAAGTTGCAAAAAGATTAATCTTTGTTGTGATTAAAAAGATAGGTGATGAACTAATGGTTGTAAAATCATTTTAATATCTTAACATGACTGTTGCAGTCATTGTCATGAATTTGGTGGCTGTAACATTTTGGTTGTTGGGATGGTTATTAGCCTATTATCTTTTAGGGCTGCTAATAGAACTACTTCAATACCCCAGCTCCGTCTCTCAAATATGTTTATCGTATCTGGTTAGTCATTGAAAAATATTGTAAAGATAAACAAATAAATAAATGGTCCTCCACGTAATTAAGAAGGAAATAAATCTGCTGTTATTCCAATGGAATAATAGCAACTATTGATCTTCGTTATGAAAAAAAAATTCATTGAAATTCACACATGAAAAATTTGAACGATTGGGATCAGAATAACAGGTTCCTGTTCATTCCATTGGAATAACGGCAGATTTATTTCCAATTAAGAATGACAGCACGATACAGTTTCATTACAATACAGTTGCATGTGTATCGTGGTTCATGTGTTCTGCCTCATGCCCGTTCCCGTATTGTGACTATTCTTCGGAAAAAAAAAAATAATATGACACTTGAATCGGTTTAATTATGTCACGAAATGACACTAACTACTATGTTCACGCGAACATATTTAATTTTGTATTTTTACAATTGTTTCGCATTATATATATATTCTTTCTTCCTTAAAAAATTAAATTCAAAAGAATTATTAATAATAACCAAACATAATTAGTTAGAGCTCGTTTGATCACGTCGTGACTAATGTACTTTTACCAATCAGGTGGCACGATTATCCCCTACGATTTTAGTCACGAAAAAACTTGACTTGATCATAACACGGTACAACACGCGACTTAAATCACGACATGATCAATCGCGTTACAACATGATCAGTCATGTTACGACATGGTATGAATTTACGTCCCTAGACCAAAACTTCAAATATGTGATAAAAAGCGCTTTGCTTTTGGCTCTTATTGCTGGTGTTTATACTCTAAAATCAGTGTTTATATTGTTTAAAACACAAATTTATACTATTAAAAACTGTATGATAAAGAACATGCTAAAGTTTATATTACTTAATCTGATGTTTATATTATTAACGCTTTTGTTTTATTAAAATTAATGTTTATATTATTGATGTTGGTGTTTATAGTGTTTTTTTTTTTAATTAAAAGGGTTGGAGATTAAGCCACTCAACACTCTTTTCAAATCTTTATTATTACAACAAAAAAAATTCTTATCAGAATTTCGAACTCATGACCTCTCACATGAGAGATAAGTGCTTTGCCACTAGACCAATTTTTTTTATTATTACAACAAAAAAATTTCTTATCAGGATTTCGAACTCATAACCTCTCACATGAGAGATATGTGCTTTGTTACTGGACCAAAAACTGGTTCTTTGATGTTTATAGTGTTGAAATTGGTATTCATCATAATCTAGACTATCTAGTGTTTATGTTGTTGTTGGAATTCAATTGGCATAAACATCTTCATCTCCCTCTCAGTCTTCTTCTCCATCTTCCTCTATCTTCGTCTATCTCCATCTCGCAAAAGGTTAAAGAGTTTGGAGATGTGGAGGGGGGACAGGCACCCGGGCTTAGAAAGATATTCGCTTATGAGTGAGTCTATGGTACTATGCATATTATGATTTGGTCTGTAATACAAATTAATATTTTTGTTTGTAAAATTATATCGGTCGATCCGAACCATTCAATATGACTTTCATATGAATATGTACTTGTAGACCGAATTTTATATTTTATATTTTATTTTTTAAGATAGGTAGAAAATAACTGTTTTTGGATGGTCTGGAATTTTCAGATCAAGTGATTTTCTACCTATCTTAAAAAATAGTAAAAATATTCTAAAAAATATAAAATTCGGTTTTCAAGTACATATTCATATGGGGATCATGTTGAACGGTTCGGATCGACCGTTAGAATTTTGAAAATAAAAATATTGATCCATATTATGAACCAACCCATAGACTCACTCTTCGCTTATTATTAAATTTTTTTTCCTTTTCTTTTGATAAAAAAATGACTCTTCTGGACTCCGGTGGCTGCTGCCACTTCACACCTAAATGGGGTCAATGGCTAAAGACCCTTAAAAACCTAAAGGGTCAATGGCTGCTGCCACTTCACACCTAAAGGGTTTACTTCGAGCCTTCGAGGAGATCCAAAGGCTGCACAGATCTAATTTACTAATTTAGGACTGATTTATATTTCTCTTAAAAACCAGTGACACTGCTCTGCTCTGCTCTACAGAGGACCTGGGGAATCACAAAATAATTAAATGATGTATTTGATTTTTCTGTATTTAATTCTTATTTTGCAATTCATCTATATCTTATTAGGAAAAATGTTCAATATTTCATTTTTTTTTTCCTCAATACACCATTATTTTGATAACCAATAAATCGACTCTTTAATGCCGCAACAGGCAACACACAAGACAGTTAAAAAAGCACTTGTCAAATGGCTACCAGCAGATTTGAAGCGTCTCCTCGAGGATAAGGTGTCCTTGTCACCACCAAGTTTCAATATAAAAGATGGAAAAATTAGTTACAAATGAAGTAGAAATAGCATAAACTTATATGCTCGCTCGTAATATTACAGGAATGGAACTACAAATAAACCAGGAAAAGAAAACAAAACTAAATTTCACATGCTCTTTACAACCTCCCTGAATCTGATATGCACCTCTCCCCAAAACTGTCTCAATTTGTCTAACATAGAGAAAAAAAAGAACAAATTCAATATATATCACAGATAAAAGTGTACCAACCAACACTTGGATACAGAAAAATGTGCCAGAGCCCATGTCAGCAAGAACCTCACAATACACATATCCATCTCTCCTACAGTTCTGATCCCCCAGTGTGCTGTTGTATTCTTTAGGTAGTATCTACGAGTCATAACGAGCCCCAGATGTCAGAGAAGAGAGGAGACCGGCAGCAGATCCTGGGATAATGTCACCAAAAGAAGACAATGATCTGTCCTTTAGCCTGGTAACCTGTCCGTCAGAAAGCATTGAACCTAATCTTGAGGTGCTCTCCCCAAATCTGCTCCCCATCTGGTTATTTCAACAAAGGAAAATGGAGATCAATTCATTTACCATTAAACCTTGCTTTGTTTTCCTGTTTATTTTCCAGAGACCAGTTTATGCTCAATGAGGTAATCTGAGATTAATTAGCTCAATTGAAGTCAAATTGCAAATTGAGGGTTAACTGAGGCCTATTAACTCATAACATGATTGGAAATACTCTAATACACTGAGGCCCTGTACTACGATGCAGAGGCCAACATGGCACACCCTTGGTAACATGGGTACTAAACTACTTTAGCCTACAAGAGAGACCACACAGTAATTGAAGAATGGTCTTCTTACCCGGAGCAAAATTGCCCCTAGCTCACCTACTAACTGGGCGTTGCTACATGTGTGAACCTTGCACAAAATATTCAAATAAGTGTGGACCCTGCTGAAATTTCACACTTTCCTGAATATATTATACATGGTTACCACACATGACTGCCATTTTCATAGGCGAGCCCGAGGCAAAATTGCCTCGGATGATTGTTAGCACGACTCCAGTAAAATTTTGAGGGAAAGTGTACCTGGGTCATGAATGACTTGAGTAATAAGGGAGTTGCACTACCAAAAGTGTCACCATCATCAAACTCCGAATTTTGAGGTACTTCGCCATTAGAAAATGACCTGTATGGACTTCTAGAAGTTGTGTCGTCAGATGAAGTTTGTAAAGGTGACTTGTGCACAGCTCTTGAAGATAAAGCAGGAGCACTGAAATTAAATTTAGGAAATAAGGCACAATAATACGTTAAATTTCTACTCATCAGCATCAATCAATAAAAAAAAAATTAAAGAGATTTTAAATGAGTACCTGATCGGAAGGTACTTGAATCTCGGAACTTGAGAACATCTCATTATATTCAAACCTGTATTTGACTTTGTTGGCGACTTCTGAACCACATCAGTGTACATTCGATTTAGTTGAACCAAGAAGCCAAATAAAACCACATAAGACATGTATGATTGCTTCTCATTCTCCCACAGATATGGCTCGTACCTGTTTCACATAGCAAATAGTTACGCATATAGCATTGAATAACATCCAAATTTTCTTCCTTAATTTTTCTGCAGCTTACATAGCCCAGTCAATCGGGTCAAGTCTAGCTGAAAACTTGTTGATCAACTTTGAAACAGGTACAGCAGCAGGGGAATCTGAATGGAGAATTGATTGCCGTCTCCTAAATGGAACCTTCATGACTGTAGCTTGAGATAGTTGATCTTGTTTCGGGGATGCAACTGAACCATTCGTTGAAGGATTTTTGCCACCTGAGAGGACGTCGCCAATGAAACGTAGGTCAAGCAAAATTTGCAAAAGCCCTTTTTCCGAAACCCTAGATTTGCTTGATTCTGTTGTCTCGAAAAAGTTCTCATAAATTTTCACAACCTGTTGCAAAATTGAGACGGTTGCACAATGAAAAAAAATGTAAAAAATAAGGAAAAGTGTATAAAAGAGTTCCACACCATCAATTAGTAAAAAACCTTGTCAAGCAGCTCCCAAGAAAAATTTTGCAATATGATTCGGTCGAGGATGTGCCCTCCTATTCTGTGAATCTCTAAGCATGCCAGGTAAAGAAACGAAATTACATAATGGGAAGGCATCGAAGGAAGAGCTAATTGTAATTCTAGCGGACCATCACTTGACTCTTGCTTTACCATAGTTACCTCCCAGCCCTGGAGAAATGCCAAAGAGAAACATAAGGTATTAAGAATGGCCACTAACACTACCAAGAAATATAAAAACTAACATGCACATAGTTTGCATATGTTAAGGTTAAAAGAAGCTACCGTACCGCCGGTCAGGAATATTAGTCTCATAGCTTGTATACAGTAGCAATTGTACAGTCAAATATGCTACTGGTCAACAATTTTTATTGTGGACAGGTGCAACAGGTGGCTTCATCAGACATAGTATCTCTAAGTGCTGCATCCTACCAGTCAGGTCTCACATAGGGACAATAATGACAATGCTCTATTTACTATTGAGTTTATGAATAAACTGGTACTTAATGACAGATTCAATGTTTTATCATCAATTTGGTAATTAAACAGTTAGGTGAAAACCCGTGTTTCAATAAAAAAAATATTTTATTGCTCAAATAAATAATACCCTTAAAGGAGTTGAAGCCGACAAAGCATCATCCCTCTGAAGATCTAGCAAGAGCATATTTGATAGCTCCTTAGAAACCCAATTAATCCAAACACCATGTGCCTTAATACAAAGCATCTGCAAGGTCTTATTGAGCTCATCAAGTTTTGGGTTGGATTTAAAATCCGAACCAAAAAGAGCTGCTACAGCTGCAAGTGTTTGTCTTCTATGGTTTTCCATGATAGATCTATTTGAGATTCTGGGGCTGTCAAAAGAGTACCTTCTAGGTGTAAATGGAGAGCCTTGTTTTGTCAGAGGAGATGAGTTGGTAACACTGTCTCTGACCCACTGCCTCGGTGTACCAAGTATCAGTGGTATGTTATTAGAGTGGTACCGCAATGCAAACAATAGACGGCCTATAAAGAGAGATCTCTCTACAATCACCGATGGTAAGATTCCACCAGTATCTAATGAAGAGGAGATTTTCAGAAGCTCATCCTCAAGTTCTTTTAAAATTGAGCATATGGTAATATAACACTTATCTTGAAGAAACGGCACTAATTCCTTTAATCTTGAGCCTGAATTGTTAGATTCAATAAAACTCAATACATCTTCCAATATAGCCTTGCATTTGTTATCTACTTCATCCCTTATTTTGGTAACCTCAGGTCCAAAATAAGAACTCAGACAGGTCTTTAAATCACTCTCATCAGAAATTGGTTTCAAATTTGCCAAAATCCCACCTTTCTTTTGCTTCAACTCTGAAAACCAGAACCCGCCATCCACATGAACCTTTTTCAAATAAGCATTAAAATCTCCTTTTTGTCCATCTTTTGTATCGCTAAAAATTTGCTCAAGCACATCCCTCAAGTTAACAGATTTCCCAAGATTTTCAAATTCTAAATGCACAATATCTTTCATTCTCTTAACAAGTGCCTCCTCCATTCTCTCCTCTAAAATATCCTTCGAATCTTTCAAAATCAGACCCCGAATTTGATCCCATGGGGATTCAGTTTCTGTACCAAACACACTCTTTAACCAATTTTCTAAACTCTCCTCTAGTCCTTCCCTCCCATCTAAAACAACTTTTACAAGCCTCTCACTTCTACCCAATCCCTCTCCATCTACAATTGCATTGATCAGCTTCACACCTCCTGAAATGTCCCCAAAAATTTCACCACAGCAATCTTGCAGCCACGAGGCACAACTACTAGCCAGATATTCTGGCTCAAGCAGTACCATTGTAGTTTCTAACCTCTCCATGTGCTCTTTCCAAAGACGAACCTCCTCTTCGGGATTTGGTATGCCACCAAAATATTGCGAACCAGGTGGGGACCCGAGAACCGTTTTGTAAAACAATGGCATGTCATTCAGAGCAAGAAGAAAGAGCTGACTAACATGACCTAAGCTAGCCCTAATAACACTTGCAATGTCACAAAGCACAGTTGAAGAATTCACCTCTGGATCTGAGGAAAATTTTGACAGCTTTTGCAAGACCCACCCTTTCCTTGAATCCAGAAACAAAGACAGGATCTCTTTGGGGTTTAAATCATCAATTACAGAGACTGCAGCTAGTGCATCAGCATAAGAAGAGAGACTCAAACCCTGGTCAGATAATCTGTCACGACTGCGTTGCGAGATCTGAAGTCTGAAACTTCTCACAATCTGCCATTGATGCTTCAATAGAGGGAATCTATCCAGATCAGTTGATTGCATAAGCAACGAATGCACTTGCCTGGCGCGGAGGTACCTTCCAGAAGCTTCCAGGAGCATTGACGCATCCGGGTCATCCAAACAACCCCAGATGTGCTCCGGCGTATCCACTACATACTTCACGCGAGCGGCGACTGAATACAAGCGGGATCTATTAGGATTTTTAGGGACGGTTTGGTGTGATTTGGGCGGACTGGAGAGGGACTGGAGGGAGGATGAAATGGAGGAGAGCGTGGAGGCAATGGATTGTGAGGAGGAATGGATCAACATAATGGAATCGGCCGAGTCAATTAAGTCTCGGTAGCTCCGGCCGACAAGGAGACGAAGCTCATCAGTTTTCTGGTCGATTTCTTGGCGTGTAGCGGTTTCTATGGAACGGATCTCGGAGATCTTTTTGGAGCGGAATAGAGATTCTGCGTCGGAGACGGTGGTGCCTCCGGCGGTGGAGGCTGGGAGTTTCATCGGGGGAAAGAGAAGGGAGGGTAGATGGAGTTCGTTAGAAGCGACAGAGAGGAGAACTGAGATCAGAAGCAGAGGCAGAATTCCACGGAGAGTGTTTGTTAGACGGTCTATGTAGATCCTCTGCATTAACGTACCGTTTGAGTTTAGATCTGATCCGTTCATTACATTAAAGCACGACTCTTAAAGAGACCGTGTATTACACTCGTGGCCGGATTGGCCCAGATTCTGATCGGACGGTGGAGCTAAACTCAAACAGTGTGTTAATGCAGAGGATGCGGACTCCTAATTACAGCCATACCATGCAAAATTTTGTGAATTACAAACATATGCGCTCGTCATATGCGGAGCATCTACGGTATTATGCAGTAAATTTTTTTATTAAAAAACTGTTTATAAACTTCATGCTATTAAATAATTCCATACTAAACTCCATACTATTAAATAAGTGGATCAAATTATTTCTTCTTTTTAATTTATTGCTAATGTGATTTAATAAAAACTTTAAATTAATTTCAAAGAGGTGAGAATTAAAAACTTTAAAGACTTTAACTTTTAAAAAGTAATATATTACACAATTTACAATTTTTAAAGACTTTAATATATTACACAATTTACAATTTTTAGTGGCCACTGTACGAGAATACGAGCGACTGGGTCAACTGTCAACTCGTCACCTACTAAAAATGGGAATGCAACCTAGTGAGTTGCGAGTCGACCTCCACCTCTGTTTTCATCATCTGTTTTAATTTTTTAAAATTTAACTCTGCTTGCCTTAGAATTTTAAATTTTGAGTACCTTCATTATTTGTTGCATCAACAATTTAATAATTTTTTCACATCAATTTAAATTTCGTTAGCATGACAGAATTAGTAATAAGTAACTATAATTATAGAGATATTTTTAGACACAATTACAAAAAAAATATATGATCTTTTCAGAAAAATTACTATTTAATAGTCTTGCTAAATTAATAACTATTTCACACCTCTACAATTAAAATACAAGTATCATGTCAGCATTTACAATTGATTTACAAGTGAGGTAAAAGATGCTCTCAACATCTTTCCAACAGTTAGGACTTAAGAGGCCCTCCAAGTTGAGGGTGACAACATCCCAGCGAGTGTAGCTAGTAATCTATTGTTGATGCCACGTTAACTTCATTTCTTTCTAAATAATTATAATGACCAGATTATTGTTCGAGTTTAAAATGAAAATCAAATAAAAATAAGAATAATGTTTTGATCTTCCAGACCATTGCCTCCAGCGCGTCACCCCTAACTAGTTTAACTGTTGCTAACCTCTGTCATTTAAATATTTTCCTCCGATAGCTAATAACTGTCACTAACAGTTTCCATTTTTTGAATTGTGATTTCTTTTCATTTTTCCCAGTAATTAGCTTCCTAAATCGCGATTTCTTCCCCTTTTTGAATCGCGCAGAGAGATATTAGGTTTCCGCGATCTCTCTTCTTCCCTTGACTTCTCTGATGAGCTTGTGTTCTCTGATCTCGGCGATCGCCGATTTCCTATGTTGTTATTTAGTGATCTCTTCTTCTCTGATCATCGTTTTTCTTTTATGTCTCTGTTCAGCAAGATTTTCTTGCTCCGATCATCGTGTTTTTGTTCGATCTGGCGAATCAATTATCATATTTGAGGTGATTGTGTTACTTTTTTTTTTATTGTTTGTAAAAGTTCATTGTGATTGCAATTCGATTGGGATGTAGTTGATATTTTATATTTAAATGCTCTTGAGATGAGATTTACATACTTCACATTTGAAGTTTAAATGTTGTTTATGATGAATATTGCACTGTTAATATTGAATCAATCAATAAGGGTGGTTGATGAATGATATTTAAACTCTTGTCGTTCGCTGGTTAACATCTTGATATATGAGGTTTAAATGCTAGATTTGACTGTATAATGTAGTCTCGATGATTTAGTTGATCGCTTGGTTTCAATCCTTAACGACTGATGTTTAAATGAGTGAATTTTGATGGTTAAATGATAGATTTGATTGTATACTGGAGTTTGAATATTTAGGTAATCGTATTTATTTAAATGATTAATAGGTTAGTTATAGATGTTTATGTTAGTGTTGTGATCTAGAAGCTAATTATAGAATAATTGTATTCTAAGTTTTGTTTATGTCATTGAATAATTTGTTTATCATTTTGTTCTTTTAGGTACATTTGGATCGTGCAAGGATTAATGCAAGAATAGCGATTTTTTGGGTTAGTAATTGAGGATAGTGCTAATCAGTGTGATTTGAGAATAGCGCTAACTTTGGACTATTCGGGTTAGTAAAAATATCGTTTGGATTGTATAATTGGAATGGCGATGAAAAGAATGAATAAAATAATAATTAAACTAATTTAATACCTAAATTTATATTATATTACATTTAATATTTAAATTAATATTATATTACATTTAAACTATATTTTTAATACTAATATTCTACTGGTTGCCCTACATCTTGTACTGGTTGTTTTTCATGTTCTACTAGTTGTCTTTCATGTTGTACTGGTTGTCTTTCACTTTCTACTGATTGTCTTTTCATGTTCTACAGGTTGTCGTTCATCTACTATTGGTTGTATTTCATCCTTTTCTAGCTGTCTTTCATCTTCTACTAGTTGTTTTTCATCTTCATCTTTCATCTTGTACTAATAGTTTTTCAAGTTCTAGTAGTTGTCTTTCATCTACTACTGGTTGTCTATCATGTTCTACAGCTAGTCTTCAATGTTCTACTTGTTGTTTTTTATCTTGTATTGGTTGTCTTTCATGTTCTATAGGTCTTTCATGTTCTACTGGTTATATTTCATGTTCCACTGGTTATATTTCACTTACTTTTCATTGTATTTAATATTTTTCTTGTTGTGTTTCATGTTCAACTCATTATCTTTCCTCTTCTACTAGTTGTACTTTATCTTGTACTTGTTATTTTTCATTTTCTTCGGGTTGTCTTTAATCTTCTTCTAGATGTCTGTCATTTTATTCTAGTTGTCTTTCATCTTCAACTAGTTATTTTCCATCTTCTTCTAGTTATTTTTCATCTTCTACAAGTTATTTTTTATATTTTCTACTTGTATTTCATTTTTTTCTGGTTGTTTTTAATTTTCTTCTGGTTGTCTTTCATCTTGTACTGGTTGTCTTTTATATTATTTTAGTTGTCTTTCATGTTTTACTAGTTATCTTTCATGTTCTACTGGTTGTCTTTCATCCACTACTAGTTGTATTTATTTTTCTTCTAGTTCTCTTTCATCTTTTTCTAGTTGTCTTTCATTTTATTCTAGTCTTACTCTAGTTGGCTTTCGTGTTGTACTAGTTTTCATTAAGAGGAAAACAACCAGTAGTAAATGAAAGATAAATAGAAGAAGATGAATGAAAACTAGTAGAAGATGAAATACAACCAAAATAATATGAAATACAACCAAAATGATATGAAAAACATCCAGAACTAAATGAAAAACAATCTAAAGAACATGACAAAAAACTAGTACAGGATGAATGACAACTAGTATAAGAGGAAGGGCAATTAGAAGAAAGTTATAGACAACTAATGGAAAAATGAAAGATAACCAGTATAATATGAAAGATAAACTAAAAAAGATGACAGACAAATCGTAAAAGATAAAAGATAATTAGAAGAAGTTGAAAGACAACCACTAATAGATAAAAGATAACCAGCTAAACATGAAAAACAATCAATATAATATGAAAGATAAATAGTAGAAGATGAAATATAACTAGAAGAAAATGAAATACAACGATTATGAGTAGTAGATGAAAAAATAACAATAGAACATGAAAGATAATTAGTAAAATATGAAAGACAACTAATACAGGAAGAAAGACAACCATAAGAAGATGATAAACAAGAAAAAGATGAAATAAAACGATAAGTAGGTGAAATACAACCAAAAACAAAAAACAACTAATATAGGATGAAATACAACCAACAAAAGAAAATAAAAGACAAATAATAGAACATGAAAGATAACTCAAAAGATCAAATACAACTAAAGGAATAAAAAAAAAAAACGCAGTTCACTTGAAAGTGGTACCCCTTGATAATATGTGTTTTGAAAATGTGAGACTAAATGAGAGCATTAGAAACCGGTTGGAGCGCTGGGCCGCTAGCTGGAGGAGCTTAGCTGTTGCTGGGCTTTGTTAAATGGAGCGCTGCTGGGCTTTGCTGGACGGATGGAGCACTGGTCTGCGGCAATAAATGGAGCGCTGGGCTGCTGTAGTTAATGTACAAAAATGACTGCTCCATTTATTGCTCAAGCCACGATCTTTATTGGGCTGCTGTTGTTAATATATATATATATGAATGCTTTTTCTTTACTAGCTACCCATTAATTAGATTTAAATTAAAAAATAAACTGTTGTTGCTGCATGTTCTTCATTTTAATATCCACATATATAAGTCCGTATTAAAATCGCATATGCAGTATTAAAATCACATGCAGTTGTTGCATACTGCATATGTAGTATGCCATGGCTTTCTGCATACCGCATCAAAACCAAAACCGTATTTAAAAACATTGCCAAGCAAGCACACCGCAGCAGAAACATACTAAGCAAAAACATTTAAGTCATAAACATCCAAAAAGGATACCAGGTTTTTAAACATAACACAAGGCAGCATTATCCAACTTTACCTGAAGCAGATAAACAGGTAATAAAACAAAAGTTGACGGCTGGGAAACAGCACCTACTACCAGGATATACAAGACCTTGCATGCAAGATCTATCAACATACGCATTTATGTACATAACATAAAATTTACTACCATCTTTACCAGCCACCACTGTTGCCTCCATTGCCTCCCTTATCCCAACCGCCACTGTCGTTGCCGCTTGGCTTATCCCATGCACTGCCACCTCCCCCTCCACTCTTCACCTTTTCTTCCTCACTGGCATTTCCCGACCTACTCCCTTTCTCAGTTGAGCCTTGGTTCCAAGCAGAGAAGCTTGGTTCATCATTCCCACTTTTCCCCTTTGTTTCCTCACTGGCATTTCCCCAACCACTCCCTTTCTCAGTTGAGCTGGGTGCATCATTCCAGCTATTCCCCTTTTCTTTCTCACCACTAGTATTACCCCACCCACCACCCCAATCAGATGATTTTTTCAAGTCATTATCATTTGACCAACTACTGCCCCCGCTGCCACCAAAACCTCTATTCTCATCCCTATTCCAGCTGCTGCCACCAAAAGACCTATTTCCATCTCCATTCCTAGTACTGTCTCGGCCACCTCTACCCCCTCGGCTGCCACCATACCGGCCCCCACCACTTCCCCTCCAGTTGCCACCTCTACCACCATCATTACTGTCATTTCTATCACCAAAATTCCTTCCTCTGCCCCTACCCCAGCCGCGCCCCCCACCATCAGAAGACCAACTGGGTTTACCCCAACCAGACCCATCATTATCATTATCATTATTGCCACCTGTAAGAGAAACCCTCTGTTTGCTCCAGTCGGAATCATTTCCAGACTTTCCCCAGTTGTCAGATTGAGTTTGGCTAGACCCACCAGCACTCCAGCCTCCTGTGTCAGTAGCAGCTTTTTTGTCATTCATCTTCTTGGTACCCCACGGGTCATCTTGGTTATCGCAACCAGTGTCATGAATGGGCTTGGTACTCCATGGATCAGCCTCTTTAGCTTCAGTTTTTAACAGAAAGTCCAAAGGAAAGATCAGCTTAATGATAGACAATAAGAAATGTACTGTTCTTAGAAAATACACATAGAAGGCGTAAAACTAGAAGTAATATACCTTCAGCCTTAGAGCTTGAAGCTTCAGTTTTCTGGTTGCTGCCCCAAGGATCATTCTCTTTAGTTTTCTGGTTGTTGTCCCAAGAATTACGCTCTTTAGATTTATCTGCTTTAAGGACAAGGATACAACAATTAACTCTATTAATTTACAATCCTGTCATAAGTGCATACATTATTTTAATTTGTCCAAACTTCTCCAAAGCTCGACTGAGCCTTTGAATACCCACCTTCAGTACTAGCACTCCCTGCATTTGTGGTAGGAATCCTCTGAGCCTGAGTAAGATTGCTCGCCCAAGGATCACCTCCTTGCGGTTCCTCTGAATTAATAAGTGACAACAATCAGACTCATGAAGACAAGTGCATATAAAAAGAACACTCGCTTATAAACAATGAAACAAAAACAAACCAGGAGCTGGAGGAGTTGGTGCATTCCAGTTGTCACCTCCTTGCGGTTCCTCTGAATTAAGAAGTGACAACAATCAGACTCATGAAGACAAATATATATAAAAAGATAAAAACTTATAAAAAATGAAACAAAAACAAACCAGGAGCTGGAGGAGTCGGTGCATTCCAGTTGTCAGCTCCACCAGTAGTTTCTTTTTCAGAAACATCTTTACTCCAGCTAGACGAGCCCCAATCAGTCTTTTTCTCAGCTTCAGCTTGCGAATTACCCCAACCTTTACCAGAACCACTACTCCAGCTCTCCGGGGTTTTACCCCATGTATTGTCACCTGCCTGATCATTGCTCCAGCTTGAACCAAGGCTTGGCTTCTCGCTGTTATCAGACTTCCAAGTGCCACCACAAGCACCACCATCACCGGGACACTCTCTAGCAAAATGGCCAGGTTTCCCGCACTTGAAGCAATCACGGCCACCGCCGCCGCCACCACCACGGGACCCACCACCATCAGCAGAAGGGCACTCCCTGGCAAAGTGGCCAGATTCCCCGCACTTGAAACAATCACGGCCACCGCCACCTCCGCCAGCACGAGACCCACCACCTACAGCAGAAGGGCACTCTCTTGCAAAGTGGCCAGATTCCCCGCATTTATAACAATTACCAGCACCGCTGCCACCACCTCGGGACCCACCATGATCTGCAGAAGGACACTCCCTTGAAAAGTGACCTGATTGCCCACATTTAAAACAATTACCATTACCACCACCACCACCTCCGCTGCGGGACCCTCCGCCATCAGTTGAGGGGCACTCTCTAGCAAAGTGGCCTGATTCCCCACACTTAAAACAACCACCACCTCCACCACGGGATCCACCACTGCCAGCAGAAGGACACTCTCTTGCAAAGTGGCCTGATTGCCCACATTTATAACAATCACCACCGCCGCCACTTTTCCCACCACCACGACCAGAACTGCCGCCTCCCCTACTTCCCCCGTTCCCTCCGAAACCACCACCACTATTCCAAGTATCCATCGCCTTATTGACTTTATCCCCGTCATCCTGGCCACTATTCCAAGTTGAAGAGTTTGGTTTATCCCAACTGGCATTTCCTCCGCTGTTCCAGTCACCACCACCTGCACCGCCTCCATCCTTCTCTGTTGATTGGCCCCATGCATCAGATTTACCACCCCATGTATCTGCTTCTTGGCTCTTTGTTACCTTGGGCCCCCATGCACTGTTATCCTCATTAGCTAAACCTTTGCCCTTAGCATCCCAGTTACTGCTAGCATCTTGTGTACCGCCCTTAGCAATGTTCCAGCCTTCATTGTCAGCTTCTCCTTTTGATTTACCCTGCATATTAGACTGAGTACCCCATGCGTCAGCCCCCTCCTCTGGAACTTTTGAGACTGCCGTGCCCCAAGGATCATCAGAAACTGAATCTTTTCCTTTTTCGTTACACCAACCACTATCATCATCCTTCTGCCACGTACCATTTTGAGTGCTTGCACCAGCACCGGCAGCCTGCACATCAGAAGTATTACCCCATGTGTCACAGGGTTTATCAGAGTTCCATGCATCAGGAATAGTCATAGATGGCGCCTTGCTGCCCCATGGATCGCCATCTCCTCCTTTAAACAGTTATTAAAATAAAATAAAAGGCATGTTACCCACACTTTTACAAATACCATTTTGAAATGCAGTTGGGCATACGATTACCAAGCAGTATCGGCGAAAATAAGCTTTTCCTTTTTGTTATCGAAGTTTAGTCTGTTCATGTTATAGTTGAAATAGGTAAAAGTTTAACCAGGGTACGCTCATACACACCAACACAAATTTTGAGATAAGCTGTACTAATTTTTATACCTTCTATTTCCTGCTTGCTGTTATATTGTAAGATAATTTATTCCAAGTCATCCATTAGATGGGTTTGCTGGTGTATCATAAGATGATATATTACAAGTTATCCATTAGATTTTTGTGGGTTTACACTTAGCTTCAAGTTTACTATTCAGCAGTTATTATTTATTTACCTCTTTTTTCCTTCTCTTCTCTTCACGTCCATTTTGTGAGATAATATACTTCTTTTCTCTTTTTCTTTTTTTGATGTGGTGTTGAAAACCATTACCATTCATTAGACAAGAAAATATATATACATAATTCTGTAACATGGATGAGCATACCTGCTCCATCTTCTACATTGCCAGAAGTAGGCGCTGTAGACGAGGAAAATGGTTGCCATGTGTCACTGCAATAACATTTATTCAGAAGTAAAGAATGTCATATATGTTAACTAACCTGAGACACAAAAGCAACAATTTTAGATCGCCTTAACATATTGAATTTACTACAACAACATCCTCCCAGTCATAAGACTCGATTATTATTTTTTCTTTGCGGATGCAAACACATGCACGTTCAAGCATAGGGCGAGAGAGAGAGAGAGAGAGGCATCTGGAGCCTACTGACCTAGCAAAGGATGGCAATGCAGTATCCCAAGAACTCCCGCCTTCTGTTCCTATAAATGAATTAAGGAAATAATTTTAAGCATCACTCTTAAAGATGAAGTGAGTCATATCAAAGATCAAATCTCAAGGGAGATGAATAAGAAATACATGACAGGAGAATATATCTCATAATGTTTCACTGGCAAGCAACATAAAGGTTTCCAGCAGTTAGCATACCTTGAACTCCAAATATATCAGCAGCACCGGCAGCGCCAGACTCATCAACTTGGCTGGTAAATCAAAGGATAGAGTAAGAAAGCAAAACTAAACATCACCCATAATAAACAGAATAGTTTGTCCAATTTATAAATATAATAGAAAAAGAACAAGACAAAAGACTGCTATGTTCTGTACCCTCTCTTTGTTGGAACAGTAAGATGCTCAGCATCCACTGCATTAAAAGGCAGAAAAAGTTAGCAAATATAAAAGGAATTGAACTAATAAATAACGATTGCAAAAAGCAAAACCCAACATGATCTGATTTGACCTGTTAGGTGAATTGGTGGAGAGAATCAAGCATTCACAGCTATCTTGAGATTCAGATTGAGTGATGTCAACCAGTGACAACAAAACCATCAACAACTCGTTATGGATCAAGGTATCCAATTCAAACATGATCAAACTCAACCCCTTGCAACTATGTAGGCAAAAAAGAGCCAAAATGAAACAGCAGATACCCAACAAACCTGTAAGGAGCTTTACAAGGGAGTCCAGCTTCACAGTAATATCATTGCGGTACATGCGTACAACCCGGCAAAGGTAACCCTTCAATGGACCTTTCTTAATCCTCAGTGTTTGCCCAATAGAGAACAATGACTCTCTTTCCTGACGCCGTCTTCCAGCTGTATTAATTGTGACGAGGAAGATAAAAAGTAGACAGCTTAAATGCCCAAGTACTTCAACATAAGGGATGTGATTGTACAACCAGATTCAAATTATAGATTATTTTTTGCTTAGTCATATTCCTCTTCCACTATATCCTTCTCTGAGGTTCTAAATTGAAATTTCTAACACTGAACTAACAATCAGCAGAGAAAAAAGTACATACAACCACGTGCATTGTCTTGCTGGCAAGACGATTGAACCCATTCATCAGAGGATGGAGGAAATGATAGACCTGCACTGTCATCCTGATACAACAGAAAGATAACCAAGTGAATTTTATTATAATGCAATCAAGAAAAAAAATTCTATCGAGCACAAAATCTAGTCCACCGACAGGATTCTCAGAAAAGGACTGCATAGGTGGTGGGGGCACTTCTGGTATCTTGGTATTGACACAATGCTCAGCCTTGGCACAGAAAAAACCACTATTCTCATCCTCGCTTTCATCATGGATAAAAAGAACCCCCTTGAACATATGTTTCACAACTCCTTTCTTTCCCTGAAAGAATGAAAAGAGATTCATGTAAGACCAAGTAACTTGCGTCATAAAAATGAGCGGTCGCAGATAACAAAGAACTTTCAGTCAATGGAGAAAACCAATATGACTATACCCAAAGGAAGTTGAATAACCAAGGTTCAACTAATGATACGGAAACTCAGATGGGTTGGGCCAAGGTCAGATTATGGTTTTGATAGACCAGTTGGAACAGAAAAGATACAACATACCATTCTTTAAGACCAGGTGAGTTGTGCGGAAGGGTGGGTTAACAAAGAGAGTGGCATAGTGTAAGTCCTTTACCTCAGTGGGTCCCTCGGAGACATCAACAGGATCATTGATGGATAACAACTTCTTATTCCGATCCAAAGCAGTGAACATCTTGTCTGCACAAACTTTTTTTATCTCATGCTTTTTAATTGTGACCACAGGTATCCCTTCCATGTCACCTGTTAGTATCTGAAATGACAAATTCAACAGCATGATTAAGCTAAAGCTTAAAAAGGTATATAACAATTAAAGATAGAGAAGATTTAGATTTAACTAGTACCTTGTACAAACCATCTTTATCTATTCCCAGGATGACCCCAAAATCCTTCTTCCTGATCCATTTAAAAGAAAAAAGGAACGCAAATACACAAAAAAGATTAATAAATATAGAACAGTACTATAGATTGAGATAAAATAAAAAACGAAAGGCAGTAACTGACCCAAATAACACAAGATCATGAATTGCAAAAGTACTGTCCTCCATCAGCTCTGAAGTAGATGCTTTGAGATTTGCACTAGTGGAGGCCCGCGACTTCTTCCTGCGGCTATCATACAGGCCAGAGACCCACTCCTCCGGGTCAACCTCTTCTCCCTCCCTAGAAGGAGGAGAGAACTTAATACGTTCAGAATCTGTCGGCTCCACTCCCCAGTAAATTAATGAATTTAAGGCGACCCGCTTGAAAAGGTAGCCATCCTTGAGCATGTTGCCATCGAGTACTTCAAATGTCTCACCACTTTGACGGTCCCGCCGGACCTCTATATGAGGTCTAAACACTCTACACAAGTTATCATGCAAGATAAAGTAAGATTAAGAATAAATATATTATTGAAAAGAAGGTAAAGCACTAAGCTATTGATAAAATGAATGGAGAATGATAAAAATAGACTCGCAAAAGTGCTATCGCAATACAAAGGAGCATACTCAAGCTCACGAGGATTAATGAGGCGTGCAGTTGGAATGGCGGCATTTTTCAAGGATATTGCACCACCCTGTAAGTGAATAATTTGAACTAATATTCAGAAAAGGTCCTCCACAAGAAAATCAGTGTGTCAAAATAATTTGGTCTCCGTGGCCATTCTTCACAGGTTCATAACAAAGAGTATAGCAGGCCTTACAAATTTTTGTGAAATAGCCTGGAGATCTATTCGAGGAATGAGCTTTATCAATACTTGCTTCCTTCCATCATCCACACTCACAACCTACAGAGCCAAAATTTTAGAGACAACAGAATTAATGTATAAGATTATACAAAAGATGCATCATAAAGACATGTAAACAAAAAAAATAATATATAAAAGCACCTGTGCAATATCTCCTTTGTAGTTCCCACTCTTCAGGCGAACCCAATCACCTTCAGATACCACAGAGGGTTTGCTTCGAATTGCAAGTAAATGAGGCACCTCACTTGCCGGAACTGCATTGATTCTAGTTACGTAAACATAGCAAAACCCTTTGCATGCCTGAAATTAAGAAAAAGAAGCATATATTAAGCAAAAACAAAACTACCAGTGGTTGTTAAACCTTCTTGTCACGTGCAGGAACCATCATATGAGTTAGCAGGAAATTAGGAGTCTAAACCCGTTCACGCCTCCAGTAAAATTGTTCCTATTAGGCATTAGCTTCATTCAAGTAAATACTATATAACATACCTTTGAAACTATTCTGTTTTTTTTATATAACTTCAGATTTCTCTGCAGTCTGTAGTAACTTAACAAATAATTTGTGCTTCAGCATATAATTAAATGCTTATAATATACAATAATACTATTGGTATATACTATTGCAAAACCCTTTAGCTTCCTTATCTACTAGTGTCTCCATTTCAATGATAGAATATGTACTCAAACAACCTTTTCTAACTGTTCTGTCTTCTCATTATTTATATTTACTCTGTGGTAAATCAACAACAGCAAAAGGTTGTGCCAACGAAGTAAATTTATATCCTTATTTACACACCTCTGTAACATCGCATGCTTTGTCAGCTTCAACATAAACATAGCCCTTCACATGGTCCAGCGCAAAAGCAGAATATATCTGGAGTTTGTTTCCTCTGTTGTGAAACTCGACATACTTTTGCATGAAGCAGAAGGCAACCTGCCTCTCACGCCCCACCTGTCAGAAATCAAGTAAACAATATCAATAGAAGTTCTTGTGTTGAAGACAGGTCAGACTGCTAAATTTGTATTCATTTCATCTGACAAAACTAAACTGGTTGTAAAATGTATACCCCGCATTTGAGACGCCAAATGGTTGGATCTTTTGTCGGATCTGGACCAGCCATGTCCATAAATTCATCTTCATCACTAGCATATTTCAAACCAGATTTGCGACCGTATCGCTCTTTGATTAGTTCTTCTAGTTCATCACCACTGAGTTGTTCTTCTTTCACCAAAAAGGGAAGAAATGACTTCCCTTTTCCCTTCGGATCATCCACAGGAGCTTCTGCCTCTTTTGCTATTTCTATTCATGATTAGAAAATAACGAGAGAGTTATTTTACAACAGAATAAGATAGGATAAATTATAAAGGAGATTTCATGCACTTAAGACATTGGAGAACTTAACGATAAGAAATGTCTGATGTAGGCGTCAATAGCTAAACTTTGACTGACCATTATTAGAGCCCAAGTGAAATACGAAAGAGAAATTCTTGGGAAAGGCGCTAAGGGCCTAACCCACAGTGAGGCATCTTACACCAACAACTAGTTATACCATGCAGTAAGTTCTCGTTAAATAATGTCTGGTAGAGATGTAAAAGGTGATTTCAGTCTGTCAATATGAAGAGCCAGTTTTCTTCTACCACTCCTGAACCGTATGCTTATAGAATCAATGCCGGACAAAAGATAACAAGAACTCAGGGGAAAATACCCTAGCTTATCAAAAAGGGGGAAATAGAGAGCTAAGGTTCAGATTCAGCTACCTTCGAGTAACTCGTCATAATCTTCGTCAGACTCGAGATCGTCTTCCTCTTCCTCTTCGTCGTCTTCAGCAACATAAGCCGCGTCGTCGACGAACTGGAGTACGCCGGAGCGCCGCCTCTTGCTGGCGGCACCATTAGAAGAGGCCTTTCTTTTCGACGACGAAGGCGTAGCAATATCCTTACCTTTTTCCTTCACCGCCATTTTAGGGGTTTAGGGTTCTCAGAACATAGAGATTGTCGATTCGTTTTTACGAATGATATCGGAGTATTGGAAATCAAGAAGAGACAGAACGGGTTCAAGAAGCTCAGTGATCGGGGTGAAAACAGACAAATGGAGACTGGAAAGACCGAATCCATATCTGGACCGTTCGATCAAAATCTGGACAATCCGGCAGCAGATCGGATGGTCCGGATCCAAAATCAAATATTCTGTTACCTTTATGTGATGAGAATTCGGAGCGACACGGCTTTGTTCGACCTTTTTCGTTTAAGACCCTTAAAAATGAAATAATAGCCGACGCTTACTCCTAATTTTCATAATGCAACTAGCAGATGCCAGATGGGCATAGCTGATAAATACAGTTTTGAATTTGCAATAAATAGCTTTGTTGGAGAATAATTATAAAGTCTTTAAATGTAAAGTTTCAAGTTATCAATTCAAAAATTATAATAAACAAAATCTGTGTGGATATTTGCAGGCAGGGGTGACAGATTTGTCACATTTGACTATTTGAGGGATATGTTAGATACATTTTTTTGGAATTCAAAGGAGCGATGAGAAAATAGCCTCAACTTCAAATGTGGTCTCTTTTACTTGTATCTACGGTTCGAGATAGGAGTAGGTCCGATGGGCATCAGACCTACATTTAGATTCAATTAGCTTTATCACCGTACGATTAGCATCAAGATCTATGAGCACGTAAATTGATACAGACATACACGGATTTTGATGCGGAGCACACGAATCTTGATACAGATCGGATGGTCATCACACCCATCGAACCAAAGCAGGTCCAATGGGCATCCGACCTGCTCTGAATTCCTACGGTTTTACCGCTCTGGACTGCTCCGACTACCTGGCCAGTCGATCTTGACAATGACACGTAAATAAGCTGCTATAACGTGAACTACGCTCGAGAATACGACAAATGCTGAAAGGACGGGTCTGCTGATCTGCTGTTCATTTTTTTTTTATGTGAAACAGTAAATTAGTATAAATAAAAGGATATGTTTCGGTGGTCACAAAGTTAATATAAAATGAAATTTTAGGAGTATGAAATCTCACAGAATAAATTATAAGTTCTCGTGAGTTTGAGAGCGCACGGAAAAAGTGTAGGAAAAAATTGTTCAGATGTAATGTAAGAATTGTAATGGGAATTAACTAACACTCGAAACATTTTTCTCTACAAAATCATGTTAATTATTTAATTTATACGTCGAATTAAAAATAATAATATATAACCTTTTGTGATTAAAATATAACTATTGATGCATAATATTTAATCATCAAAATCAAATAAATGAAATGATGTTTCATAAATTGTGTTGTTTCTATATAGCAAATGTACTTTCTTTGTATAAACTTCCTAACCGATAAATAATCATTTTAATCTTTATTATATCGCATATAATCCCTTTCAATTAATTTCAATTATGAATCTAAATTTACAATGTTAAGTTTACATCTCTTCAATTACCAACCACATATCAATTGCATGCTGGTGTGCACTTTTAGACAAATTGATATTTTAGCAGTAAACAATATTATCAATTGAAACTACAATTGCAAATGCTGATATATTATGGCAGTCACAATTTTAATTGTAGGAATATGAAGGAATATAATATATAATTCTACAATATTGTTGAATCAGCATGTCTAAATGCTACATTATCATTTGCAATTGTTTTCAAGTATTAATTTTGTAATATAAAATGATAAATTACAATTAATGGGGGCAGGTTGATAGGCATCGAACAAAATTCGATCTGATGTCTATTCGAAACCATTTGATCCATATCAAGATTAGTGTGGATAATTTTAAAATTAATACAAATCAAGTACACACAAATTTTAATGCAAATTGAACGGTGTCGATACATCAGTACAAGCGCCGCAACACCCTGCTCCCAAGAGACATGAGCCTTGAGAATAATGACATCCATGCACGAATCAGATCCAGGTGTTTTTCCTAATGCTTTCCCGATAGCAATTAAATAGAATGCTTGATATATATCGAGAGAGATTAATTAGAGAGTAAATAGGAAATGATGCAATGCGCTCTATCCTCGGAAATCGGAGAAGTAATGTGTGAATTAAAAAGGAACAAGGAGTCACGTGACCCGTACCGTTTCAATTTAATCTGCAGTAAAACTGTTTATTAATGCAATTATAATAACGCTTTGGTAAAAGAGCAATTTTCGCAAATCACTCGTATTAGCCATCAATTTTATCCAGCTGTTCATACTGACAATCGTATTTGTAGGAATCATATTTTTTTGATGTATTCTTATTCAAATTCAAACTAATAAACAAAATTGAATACATGCTGCAAACAGAAAATTATCGCTTATTAGCTGAAGATTTTTCTCGTTTCGAAACACACAGAAAAAAAAAAATTATAAATTCATAAAAAAAAAATGCGATGGTTAACAAAACAAATATCATTCATTAATTAACACCCAAGGAAAAGAGAAACAACCAACAAGCAATCACTTAACAAGCAATGTTGAATTATCAAAAGATAAGCGGACCAATTTAAACTAAATCAAATCAGAATAAACTAGATCTTTCTTTTCCAAAGCTAGATCTAAGCAAATTAAGCACCTAAAGAACCATTAACCAACCTCGCGTCAAGCACTCCTAAAGAAGTACCCTATATAGAACTCAAAAAATTCTAAAACCCCTAAAACTCAGACTATCAAGTGAACACATGCAACCGTCAGAGACCAATCACTAAAAGAGCTCCAATAACACCCAAAGATCCATATCCCGCACCGACCTTCGCCGAAGAACTGACGTTGTGATAATGTGTACTAGAACCCGAACTGGATGCCGGCGACGGGCTAGAGGCAGGTTCATTGTAGTATCCACCAGGGGCAGCAGCCTTACTAGGAGACGGAGCCGGGGGTAGCGACGGACTGATGGAACCTGGATTCGGATGCACCATAACACGCACAATCATCCTCTGACCCGCTAAACAGTGTGCTACTTGGCCGCTTATGAAGTAGTAGAACCCGTACCGCGTGAAGTGAAACACAGTGTTGCCTGCAGGGAGTTCTTGAATCGGGTCTGTGGTGTTGCATTGCATGTATTTGAAGATGTCACTCACAACCAGCACCGAGTCAGCTTCATTCAGGAAATCTGCACACATTACAAAAACCAACAAGAACAGAATTACAGAAGAAATTAATATCAGTTTGTGCATTCTTTGACAAACAAAGCAATAAAGATACGATCTTGAGATGATATTAGGCTTACTGAGGGCGTCACCGACATGGAAGCGGTTCCTGGAGGCCCAATGGTTGTAAAAGTCGGGATCCTGAGCAGAGGGGACAGTCCATCCTGCGGGCCCACCGACTGTGAATTCAAGTGCAAAGGCAGTGGAGAGGAGGAGGGTGGTGCAAATGGAGAGGAAGAGGATGGTCTGAAAGGAGAAGCGGGTAATGGAGGGAGAAGCCATGGATGTTAACGCAAGAACAAGAATTTTTCTTTTTAAGAAAGGGAGGAGATTTAAAAATGTCTCAGGGTGAATTGTCAGTCAAGGAAGTCGATGTTATATAGTGGATCAGCGGAGGCTGTGGTTTAATCTCTACCGTTGGATTCGAGTAAGAGCGAGAAGTGGGGTTGGCCGTGCCTGTGCGAGATTGTAAGGAGCGGGGTTGATCTTTACCGTTGGATTTGACTGATATCTACCGTTGGATTTTTATGAGTATGAGAGACTCGGAGAGTGCAGCTGGTTTGTTCGGTGATGGGCCGAAATTTTTAAATATAGCACAGATTCAAAAAAAATATACCAAAACGGTACTATTTGAGCGGAATTTCAGATTTAGCACGGCCGCAGATCGGCTGAGCGGCCTCATTTACTGGGGACCGCAGATTGGCTGAGTGGCCCCCGAAATGGGGCCGCAGATCGGCTGAGCGGCCCCAAATATTTTTTTTTAGATTTGAGAGATAAAAATTCGAATTTTTTTTTAATATTTGTTAGTAGATTACTTTTTTTGATGTATCCGAAATTTTTTTAATTAATACTAAAATACACTAAATTACTTGAAATTATATTGATTTATGCTGAATTACACTAAATTAATTGAAATTACAATAATTATGTAGAATTATGCTAAAATACGGTAAATTACGCTAAATTAAGTATGAATTGGGCCGATTTTGTGGCATCATTCATAAATCATAAAAAATAGTAAAAAAATTTCCAAAAATAATAAAAATTGGTATTCTACAAGTTCATTAGATAACTAATTTACTGAGCTACGTAGATTGAAGAATAGAAATGAAAATCTCAATCGGAAACTTCAACTGAAGTTTTGAGGCCCTTCTCTTTGTTTTTTGACGATTCTGAATTTGGAAAACTAACAAAGCGAGTACGGACGCATGCGCATTTTCACAAGCTTTCCGAAAAGTGGTCATTTGCTGAAATCGGACACTCGAGCGCCGTTTTATGGCCGTTTAAAGTTTCGTCGTCGTTTTTCGCCTTTTCAGTGAAAATATCATCCCAATTCATACGTAATTTATCGTAATTTACTATTTTTGTGGATTTGGTCCTTCATGAATGGAATAAGTTCTCTTTCAGTTTGTAGAATACCAATTTTTATTATTTTTGGAAATTTTTTTACTATTTTTTATGATTTATGAAAGATGCCACAAAATCGGCCCAATTCATACGTAATTTAGCGTAATTTACCGTATTTTAGCATAATTCTACATAATTATTGTAATTTCAATTAATTTAGTGTAATTCAGCATAAATCAATATAATTTCAAGTAATTTAGCGTATTTTAGTATTAATTAAAAAAAATTCGGATACATCAAAAAAAGTAATCTACTAACAAATATTAAAAACAAAATTCGAATTTTTATCTCTCAAATCTAAAAAAAAAAAAAAAAAATTGGGGCCGCTCAGCTGATCTGCGGCCCCGGGGTTCGCTCAGCCGATCTGCGGCCCCATTTCGGGGGCCGCTCAGCCGATCTGCGGTCCCCAGTAAATGGGGCCGCTCAGCCGATCTGCGACCGTGATAAATCTGGAATTCCGCTCAAATATTGCCGTTTTGGTTTTTTTTTTTTTATCTGTGCTATATTTAAAAATTTCGGGGTGATGGGTGGCAACCAGGGCATTAAATAAGCCGAGTTTGAACAAGTTACCTCCAATTAATGCTTAACTCATTAAATAAATAAGCGAGTCAACTCGAGTTGGAATGATAATAACGAGTTGTAGAGCCAACTCAAACTCAACTCGTTATCAACTCGAGTTGGCTCACATTTCGTTGATAACTCGTTTATCCAGTTAATTATATACTACTAGTAAAAGAATTTATCTAAACACAAATAATTAAAATAGTCTAGTAATAGTTTATCTAAATACAAACAATTCATGTTAGCTAGGTGAAATTAGAAGGGTCTAGGTTTCTGAGATTTATTGTGACCAATGCAATGTAACTCGAGTTATAAATAAGCGAGTTGGGGTAAGTTCAAATTTAGTTTATTTATTAAACGAGTCAGCCAACTCGAGTTGGAACTGACTCGAGTTGGAACTGACTCGAGTTGTAAATGAGCAAATTAAAGCGAGCTATAAATGACCGAGTTTTGAACCAGTTACGAGTTTGAGTAATTTTGCCCAGTGGCAACGAGCTTAGTCCAGCTTGAACTTGTCTTGAGTTGGCTCGTCCGAGTCACGAGTGAGCTAACCTTAGGGGGTCTTAGCTGAAATTCCAGTTTGAAATCATTACGAGCTGGACTGAACTAGCTGATGAGCTGGCTTGCTGGGTCTGACTGAAAATTATTTTAATAAGAAAATAAATTATACAAACTTTTTGGACCGAGCTGAACCGAACTGGACAATATAAAATACACGCACATTCATACAAATTTGCCTAGTCGAGCTAGCTCGGCCCCAGTATGAACTCGTTAATTATGAATCGAGCTAGTGGCGAGTTGGCTCATAAAACAGAGTTCTTCAACCAAGATCGAATAATTTTTCTTTCTGTTTTATCTTTTTTGATATAAAGATTGAATCTTTCTACTTGCGAAAGAACAGAAAGTTACATGGTTTTGACAGAAACATTTTATGAAGATTTATAGTGCTAAATGTTATAGTAATTGCCTGTACATGGTAGTAAAAAAACCTATCAGGCACCCTGTTGCATCTGGAGGTATAGCAGTAAAAGAACATATTGAGAAATACTGGAGGCATAGTAGTAAAAAAAAATACGACACGTGATGGGTTCCTCTAAACCCTCTTAAAACAAGGCAACACTTACCGGGCAGTCGGGCACCATGACAATAGCTTTGAAAAATTGAAAGCAAAAGGGCCAAGATTAAACTGCACGGCTGCCATTTCTTTTTTTTTTTATAATGACATCTCTATATTGTGAAAGAATTTACAGTGTTGAACTAACAATGGCCTAAACAATCAACCAATAATTATAAATAACAATTAGACCAATGGCGTGATTATTAAATACACCAACAAAGAATTGAGTTGTATACACCTGTCGCTATCTATGCAACACGTGGGTGAGAAAGGCAACTATATGCACAATCACAAAAATGAATCTCGATGCAGTGTGCGATGAACCACTAACATCGAGCTGACCTGCGTTTAGATACTCATTCTTCCCTGACGACATCGTAACATTCACAGATAATGAACCTATAAAAGTAGGAAAGACGTCAAATTATAGCAGTAGCAATAGTGTAATAGAATGATGTAAAAGGACGTGAAAGAAAAAAAATTGGAATTAATTCAACTCACAGTCATAATCAGACCAGCCTATTCGCTGATTAGCCAGATCATAAACAAATATCTTATCCTTCAAAACAAGATCTGTCAAGAGAAAGTAGGCATGCTTTAGTTACAGCATGTACTATACATATCCAGTAAACTGAGTCTTTTTTTTTGTGTTTAATTGCTAAAATTGAAGGAAAATTAATGCATAATTATAAGCTTAAACTGAGGTGGAATTGCACAATCTATCCAGGGAAATTGACCAAAATTGGATCATAGTGACAATTAATTGCACATAAAACACAGGCTAGGGTAAACTGGTAATTGCCTTTTTAACAATGGTTGGGAGCTGATCAGTATCAGACTATCAGTAAATTCCAGCTTTTCAGCTTACTGGCAAACAGTGCAATCCTAGATATTTCATTCCTTTACTCATTCCTTTTCAGTTGTAATGGGCTCACAAAATATATTAATAATAGGACGAAATTAACTGAGGATAATAACACACCTCCCAGTATGGTTATTCCTTGGCCCTGGTTCTTTTGCCAACCAATGCACCATACAATAGCATTGTCCTGAAATTGAAAATGAAATCCCTTAGAAAATTCAATGTCCAGTAATATTAATTCCCCTTAAGCTTCAACAGTCAAAAATACAGCTATATGAAGTTCTAAATTCATTCGAAAGGCCAAAATACAATAAACATAATCTCATGGGATGCCATCACGATCCATCCTTATTAGTATGGTACACGCATCTTGGTGTTAAAGTGCGCATGAGTTACGAACCAGAAATAGACAAATAAAAACAATAGAAAGAAGATGAATATGCACCACAGTTCCCTGTTGCAAAAGATAGTCTTCCGGTTTCAGTGACATCGCAGCCCCTCCCATAAAAGTCAATGTCACACTTGGAAATACTGAATCAGCACTGGAAAGGGAAAAAAAAAATAGTTAAATTTGAGTTATTTTATTAAAGCAAAATTAACAATAATAATTCATGGATATTAAAGAACCTGTCTGATGTAACAAAGCACTGATTCCCCTTGGTAACAAATGGATTTGCCGATTTAGAAACAGACGAGATTATCTGTGGAGGGGAAAGTTTCAAAATTAAGGAATGAAATGGTAAAACCAAATTCTACTATGTTAACAAATATCAAACATGATAAAAACTCACAGCGTTGACAAAAGGATCATAAGCTTGATCAGCAAGGTAGGCTAGTGTTGTGCCTGAATCGACTATAGTCCCTTGTGTGCTAGAGGTTGCAAAAACTGAGGAATCAATAGCTAAAGTCTGGCCGTTAACAGCAATGCTCTCTAAATTCAAGTTATAATGTGGCCTGTGAATTTCACAGATAAATGTAAATAAGTTGCCACACAAACAAAATTTGGAAGAAATGACCATCAGAGAAGAAGTGCTTACTGTGATGGAACAAGTGGTGTGTATACAATGCCAGGTTCAGTAATTTGCCCAAGGACCAAAATGCCCCCTCCATTATCAGAACCTTTCAAGCAATGAGAGAATACTTTAGGGGAAACACCAAGAGAATTGAGTTGCGAGACAACTGACAGGTCGTGCTGGCCGAACCCAAAAATACCGTCAACTGCACGGTCTGCCTTGGTCAGGTCTCCAGACTGTGAGTTGCTACATCTGTTTTGCACAAAGTAATGAATGTTTTTTTCATTATCTCATGAATAGCAAGACTTCATTGTATGCAGGGGCGGATCTTAATGCAACCCAAAGGGTGCTTAGCCACCCATATGGTTTTAAATTTTTTAATTATATATATTGAAAATTAATTGATTTTTTTTCTTTTCAAGTTTTTATATAGTTCAACCCCCTCGTTAAATAGCAAATGTATGGTTGTAGTCTAGTGGTCAGAATTCTACATTGTGGTAGTGGAGACTTGGGGTCAAATCCCACTTACCACACAATAAACATTTTTACATTTTACATTTCAGCCCCCAAATCTAAATTTTCTAGTTCCGCCCTGGTTTTATGTCAGCCTTTTCTTTCTTGAGAAGTTAAACAAATAATAAGAGAACTGATGGATGGAAAAAATTAATCTATTAAAGATCAGAAATTTCAATTTTATGCTCAACTGCAGTGAAGTCCCTGTATTTCCCTAAGTTCACACTGAGCCAAGTCAAGTTGTTGGTTGAGCTAACAGGAAAATTTGAGGGTCATTGATTTTATCTTTGTGGTTTAAACAGTTTGCTTTACATGTGATCGCCCAAAATATGGTGGTCACTACCTCCATATACCATAAACCTTTTGTTTGTTAAAATCTAAGGCTACTTCAAATTAAGCCCCTAAAAGACCAATATTGTCTTTCTTACCCAAAAACAATTGTAGCAGAAGAATTCATAGCCTGTTCATCTCCAGTAATGGTATCAAAATCGAGCATGTCAGCGACATAATAACCTGAGGTGCCACTCCCATCGCCGTACTGAAAAGTGTAGTCGCAGAGGGAACTGGAGGAGTCAGAGGTGGTGCAAATAGACTCTCCAGTTTGGAGAGCTGAAGTACACCTGTCATCACTGCATGTGATTTTTGAGGCCGTGGTAGATCTTTCGGGGTCAAAATATTCCATTCTAATCTGCATATTGGAAGGAAAAAAAGTGTGACAGAAACAGATGAATTAGGAATTATAGACAATCTTTAATAATCATGCACTGGCACCAATGCTGCTTGCTGAATCAATAAATGGGATATTTGATGCATCTGAAAGATTGGTTGTTTACAACTTTTAATATAGGAAAATAAAAACATCATACATATGAAAGATTCAATCCACAAGATGATTAGATACCCCATTTTGCATATTCAAATAGTTAAAAAATGATATCCTTCAGAGATAAGAGCTATTCTACAAATAGCCCTTAACCTGTACTAATAATTCCTTGCTGTGCAATAGTTGACATTATCCTCCTAATATGGGTTCAGGTTAGCAAAATAATTAAGGTAATCTAGGTTACCACAAGAAGTGCTGCAAAGCTATCTCATACAGAAATTTGTTCTTTGATTCAGTATAACTTGTTTTTTAATATTGCGGGCATTTTATTGGATCCATTATATTTCTGCACCCATGTCATGTCTTCTTGACATGCTTAAGAGTTTTGGATACGAATATGAGAACTCATATTTTAATTAACCCTAAGGTTGACTTCTCAATTCTATTAATAAATAAGGTCTTGCTTACAGAAATTATTTTAAAATATGTTATAGAGTCGAGAGGCCTCACATTTAGGCCACTGGAAGTGGGACAGCCGTCGCATGGGCTACAAGCAACCCATAATATATCACTACCAGTATCAATCTGTACATAAAATTCCTTTGCAGGGTTCCCCAATTTCACGCGTGTGAAATATAGCCTATAATTTGCACCATACAAAGTTAGGATAATACATGATACAGTAACACTCAAACTAAGCAACACAATTTTATAATCTCAATGGAGTCTAAAGCTTCAACTAACAGATACCCAAATCTTTTGCAAGAATCAGAAATAATAAATTCCGCCAAGAACTAAAAAAATGGTGATCTATGTTTGACCCACGGTACTATAGTCCCCTGTTTCAATTACCAAAGTAATTTATGAGCTATGCAGAGCTCTACTCCTATTCAAAACCTTTTCTCGTTTTTAGAAATGTTTGACCCCATTTCAGAACGTTGGCAAAATGAATTATCTCCAGATATATATATATGTACTTAAGCAGATAAAAAGAGTACACACAAGCAAGAAATACTAGTATATTAATACTCCATACCAGCAACCAATTGGAAATACATCCACACAAAATTGATCATTTGGGAGAACGAGAAGATTCGAACAAACTAAAAAAAAAGCCAACAAAAATTGACAGAAAAAGAAAACTGGGAAAGATAACAAATTCGAGAAAACCATCTAAACCAGCTTGAATTTCATCCGTTTGGTGTCTACAAATATTCACATTCCAAAATATCAGTTTTCTATAAAAAAAATGCTATCTTGGCATGGTAAAAGAAAAAAGAAAAAAAGCCTTCTAAAGGAATTTCCTGACAAAACAGGAAAATCGAGAACTAAAAAAAATATTATATTAAAAAAAGGGAAACAAAATTGTACAATGTACCCGACAGTGAAGGGGTTCGCCGAGCCCTCTACTGGGAAATCAACAACGCCAGCCACAGAATATCCGCCCAACAATTTTCTCCCGTTCCTTCCTCTTGCCAGGTAACGTGCCAAGTCTCGTGCCTTGAGGTGTTCTATCTCCACCCCTCGTCTAGGGATCGCTCTTTCAAGCCTCAACGTCTTCGGAAACTCCTTTCCGGCGACATCCGCTGCCGCCTCCACCGTGCCAGAAAAGAATATTACAAGAAGAAAAGCCAGAAGCGCCGCAGACACCGCCGGAGGCGGCGTCATACCTTAATGGAAGCTAATTAGATTGAAATTTTAGCTGGGGATACAAAAATAATCGGTCTTGGGGATAAAGGCAGGAGGGAATAAATGTGGAGAAGAAATAAATTATTCCGGGCTTAATTGTTAATCCTGCGTGGATTCTTCTTCTTCTTGGTACCTTCTCTCTCTTTATTATAGGGAATCGGGGAGAAGGAAAAGGATGAAAGAGGAAATATATAATAGAATATGGACGTGGCGTACTGGCGTGGCTTTACCTTTTGCATAGAAAATGATATTTTATTTTATATATCCAAGATATGTAGATGAAGAAAATTAAAAATATGCTGAAATAAATAAATTAAATTAAATAATTAGGAATCTTTAGTTTTTCAAAATTCTACTTTTGTATTATACATTGATAATTTATCACAAATTTAAGTTCCAACACTTAATTATGATTATTCTTGAGAATCAACATATGATTTTTAGTGACGAAAACAATGTTCTCTGTGTGGAAAATCGCAAGTTTGAAATTAAAAAAAAACAATTATTTGTAGATATTAAATAGTTGGGTAACTTGATTTCCAATCTTTATTACTAAAAAAAATTATGATTATTCTTTTAAAAAAAAATATCTTAAATCTTTATAAAAATTAACGAATATTGTACATAGTTGACTACAAGATTAATGATCATTAACGAACATTGTTTGTAAAAACAACTTTAATAATTTCTTCTCATACAAGAATTTGCAACTTTAATGTTAGTATGATATTAAAAAGTTGATGGAAAAACTTATGTGACATTAAAATTACAAAAGTTCTTGATGCATATACACATAAAATTGAAACAATTCAAACTTTTACATATGCATAAAGAAATAATATTAATCATAAAATTTGATAATAGTATGGATGTAATTTTTTTCAACAGATAATATTTATTTTTTTCTTAAAAATTAGAAACTCGTTTTCTTTCGCATATAAATAAAAAAAAAACTCTACATATGACCATTTACGGCACAAACCATCGGCCGGTGTAAAACTTATAGGCACGCTAGGCCTAAACAGAGATCCGAAAGGAATGGTGAGAACAGGGTAAAGGATTACGTGAAACGGCTTGACACTTTGTCAGCAGCTCGTACGCCTTGCAATCTTTCTTTCTCTCTTTGTCATGCTCGCTTTCCTTCTTTCGATTGCCCACACCACACTAGAAGTGCTATCGGGTCGGGTCGGGTCGGGTCCGGATACTATTATATTTGGACCCGTACCCTAAAAGTGTTCGGGTCCAAATTTCGATCCATACACTTATTTGTTTCAAATCGGGTCGGGTCCGGATCCGGATACCTATCTACCCGTAGATATTTCGGGTCCAGTCTTTCGGTTCCGGGTAGATAGATACCCATAACTTGTTTGTGAATTATCGGGTCCGGTTCGGATATGGGGCGGTTCCGGATCCGGAGCAGGAGCGGGTATATGTCACAACTCCCATACTATAGATGTTTTTCTTTTTTTTCTCATTAAGTGCCTTCAATAATATTTTGTGAAACTTGGGTAGTATTTTCAGAATTTGATTGTTGATTGTTTGGAGTACTCATGGTGTAACAAAAAGTATTCGAAAGTTTTTTATTTTTTGTTAATAGCTTTCGAATTCAGGAGGCTTGAGATAAATAACTTTTGAAAATCAAAATATTGAAGAATAGATATAATTTTTAGAAAGTAAAATATTGGAGATGGTGATTTCCTTTTCTATGATTCAAAAAATCCATGAATGGAATATTAATACTAATTTGTTTGAATAGATAATTAAATTTATGACAAATATTTGATTTCAATGAGATTTATTGCGAATGGCATATCAATGAGAGCAATAAATTTTCATGATAATGAGGAGGATATATAAGGCAGATATTGAAGGATATATTCAAAGCAATAAATTTTATTCAAAAAATTAATATGCAAAATGTGATTACTAGCGTGACATTTGTTGTTTTGATTATATGTAAAATTGTATTTTCATAGTTATTCATATATGTTTTGTCAGGTATTTATATGGGTATCGGGTCGGTTCGGTTATGAGTCGGATAACTAAATCAAACCCATATCCTATCCATTACAATATCGGTTCCGGTTCGGATCCGGATCGGATATTAAATTATTAATTTTGTAACCGTACCCATAATTTAATCGGTTATATTTTTTAAACCATACCCTACCCAAATTAACCGGATCCGGGTCAGTTCTGGGTCGGATCCGGTTCGGTTCCAGATCGGATCCGGGTAATCGGATAAAAGTAGCACCTCTAGCCCACACTACAATAATAACGCTTCCCTCTAGTATCCAGTTCAGACCTGTTCCAATCAAAAAACGTATTTCTTTCCTCCATTACAATAGTTAATGGAGGCATCCTGTCCACTCTCCAGAGTAATCTTTGAATAATTGATTCATCCATATCTGATTGCAATGGAGAACCTCTGATGGTTTCTCATGAGACGACGAGGCGTTGCTGCGTTGGCGTGTTCAGGAATCAACGGGTAAGTCACCGCTCCCCGGACGACCGTCTGATCATCTCCCATTGAATTTCTCCCATAAATTAGCCACAATCAGTACTCAGTAGTACTTAATTATTGACAAATAATTTGACAACAACATACAAGGTGTGATTTTCTGTGACGCGCTGAAATATATATGGCTTTGTATTTTTATTAATTAAAGTGGTTCAGGGCTTTTGGTAAACCGGTGGCACAGATGATTGCATACTCCGCCGTTTCAAGAATCCAGAAAAGTTATAAAGGTGCCTCATGACTGTCATGACGCTGTTGTTATTATAATAATTGCATGAGTTGAGACTTGAGAGTAGTACCAGCTTCAAATAGATAGTATTATCCAGATAGCATAGGTCATGTTTGGTTGTGGAGTAAGAGGTGGAGTAAACCCCTTACTCCACACTTAGGTAGTCAAACGAGAAGTAAAAGAAGAGGAGTAAGGTGGAGTAAGTGGTGAGTTAATCCGGAGTAAGTTACTCCACCATTTCAGGTGGATTAACTTAAATCCGGAGTAAGTTACTCCACCATTTCAGGTGGATTAACTTACTCCACACTTACTCCACCTGTAGGGCCCACTATCATAGGAAGAGGCTCAGTTTCCAACACTTTACTCCTCTAGGCGGATTAATTTAAGCTATGAGTTATACTACCAAACAAGGTGTAAAATATGTAGAGTAAGATGGAGTAAGTCATTTAATCCTCATTAACTTTACTCCACAACCAAACATGACCATATAGATTGAATATAAGAATAGGTTTTGGGAATGTCATTCTGCAGGAATCTGAAGCATGCAATTATATTCGTAATTTAAGATCTAAAAGAAAGATCAAGGAATTCCAGATATATAATTTCTTTCGTACTTTTTTCGAATATATTTTATCCATTTTTTTTTAATCTTGGATTGGTGTCCCCTGACAACGTTCCAAAACATCCAATTTAATTAGTCTTATACCGAGATTTAGGGCCTGTTCGGCTGTACTGGGAAAATCACTGTTCACGTGGGAAAAAAAAAATTCACTCAGAGTGAATTTTTTTTTCCCACGTGAACAGTAATTTTCAGTTCAAAAATTTTGTTTTCCCGTACCCATTCCCGAACCCACACTGCAGCCGAACAGGCCCTTATGTTATTTTAACCCACGAAAAAGATGAGAGAATATTCCCAACATGTTCACAAATGAATAGATGCATCCTTTTTATTTTCTTATATCATGTTGAAAATATTTATTTGACTTCAAATTTATAAATTTTATATAAAGAATATTAATTATCTTAGGGTACTGAACTAAACATAGTTTTGTTTTTATTGTTGAAGAAAGGCAGAAGTCTCACCGAATTTCATTAAAATTGAAGTACAAGATATCTAATATCACAACATCAAAGTTTACATCTAACAAAACTGAGCAAGAATAATATTACATGTTTGCATCTTACAGATAACATTCAACTAAAAATAGCAGTATCGAGATAACCAAAACATCCTAGAAACTTCATCCATAAAAGCTATAGATCCTCCCCAACTTCATCTTGAATACTTTTAGCATAGTAATATTTATTTAAATATTTTTGGATAGGTACGGTGATAACATTTCTGCATTTCAATTTTCAAATGCTTTGGGCGCAAAACATGTGACCCATTGCCATGTTGGGACCAAAAAGGCGAAAGTTGGGCCACAATGTGCTTTTCACAGTATTAATTGCTACAATAATCAAGATAAAGATACCATTCACAACGAGAGAATGTGGGATGGCGGTCGCAGAATTTTTTGTTTTTAGAAATTATATAAAAATAGTGTAAGATATTAGATAGATTGTATTTATATTTCAATTTTATGGAAGGAATCAAAAAAATTTTGATAAGTACTTTAGGGGCAAAGAAAATTCTGTGGCGGTAGTACTAGGAACATAAATTATATTTTTTTGTGGGGCAAAGAAAAACAAAATCTCCCACGGCTTCTGTTTTCCAACTTGGGTACGGTGGTTGTGGACCTACCGCCAATTCTTTTCTTTGCTTAATTGCTTTAGGCTACGGCAGCTAACCAAAAATAAATAATTCTTTCTTTGCTTTTCTTTTGAACTTTGATTTGGTTTATTAATATAATGGAGTTTAGGTAAGGTAGGTTCCATTTGGGATGAGAATATGGGATCTCTTTAAATATTATTATGTCTTGTACGCGGTTGAAGCTGATCAGCTGAGTGTTGATTGTTAATTAACGCTGAGAAAGAAGCAATGAAAATATGTATTTATATAAAGAGTGAGGCTATGGTATTTTTGCACAATTCGGTTTGGACTATGGATTATTTGTATGTTTTCAAAGCTTAAACAATCAATATCAATCACTTAACACGATCTTTATATAAAAATATATAAAACTAAATTTTATATTTTTTATATTTTTTTTTGCTACTTTTTTTAGATATATAGAAAATTAGTGAGTCTATGGTACTATGTATATCACGGTTTGGTCCGTAATACGATCAATATTTACGTTTTCAAAATCTTAACGGTCGATTCGAACAGTTCAACATGATCCCCATATGAATATGTACTTGCAGACCGAATTTTATATTTTTTTAAATTTTTTTACTATTTTTTAAAATAGGTAGAAAATTACTGGATCTGAAAATTCTGGACTATCCAAAAATAGTGATTTTCTACATATCTTTAAAAATAGTAAAAAAATTCTAAAAAATATAAAATTCAGTCTGACATATTCAGATGAAAATCATTTTGAACGGTTCGGATCGACCGTTAAGATTTTGAAAATGAAAATATTAAACCGTATTACAGATCAAATTGTGATATGCATAGTATCATAGACTCAACCATCCAAACCATCCAAAAATGTGATTTTCTGTATATCTACAATAGGGCCGCTGAAAGTTTGGGCGGCCTTTTTTTTTTTTTTTAATTGGCTATAGAAAAGCTGTGAAATTCAATAATGCCAACGTGGCGTCAAATAATTAGTCTTAGTCAAGGAAGGATAATTGATTAGTATTTTTTGTGGAATGGAGTGTGAATTTTTTTTAGACGGATATATATTAATGCTCCAACAATTATACACAGTTTTATTGTATGACCCATGTGTGATAAAAAAAATATAATATTTTTCCATGTCATACATCTGTGTCTTTCTGTTATAATGCATCTCTATCAATTTTTTTAAAGTAATTTTTCTCATTTCTAAAGCACCTGTATGTTGTACATGTATTTATCTAAGACATCTCTCGTAAACAGGCAAGGCTAGAACAAGAGATAAGGCAAGAGAGACGATATCTCACTGAGAATGCGAAAAACAACGACGAAACTTCAAACGGCTATAAAATGGCGCTCGAGTGTCCAATTTCAGCAAATGACCACTTTTTCGAAAGCTTGCGAGAAGATGCATGCGCAGTGACGGCTATGCCGTTTTTCAAAATTTATAATTGCAAAAAAATTAAGGGAAGAGCCTCAAAACTTGAGTTGAAATTTCTGATTAAATTTTTCATTTCTAATTTTCGATCTAAGTAGTTCAGTAAATTGGTTATATAATGAACTTGTAGAATACCAATTTTTACTATTTTTGAAACTTTTTTACTATTTTTTATGATTTATTAAAGATGACACAAAATGACTTAAAAATAAAAAAATTGCCAAAGTATAAATAAAACCTACACAACCTTAAATAAAATAACAATAAACATAATACATAAACTATATAAATATAAAATAACAACTTTAAATTTATTTATGCTATTGTTAGTGAGATCTTAAAAGTCAATTATTTTTTATAAATATAAAAATTTATTAATATTTGTAAATGTAATTATAATTCATACTGTCACCTGTCACTCGTTTTATAAACCATAAAAGTTAATATAAAAATCTGTAAACAAAAAACTGACCGCCCAAACTTTCGGCAGCCCTATTCTTTTCTCGGCCGCCGAAAGTTTGGGAATATATTTATTAATTTATATTTAACGTTGGATATTAAAAAAAAATCGGATTTTGCATTGTCCAATTAATATGAATGAAGAATATCATTAAAACTACTTTTACCCGATTCTAAGTAGCAGTCGGAATTGACATGAAGTGCATAATTAAGGTGTTCCTAATCATTTTTTTCCTAATTAGCAGATAAGCCCCTCGTGTAACTAAGTCGTTTTCGGATTTTCAAAGTTCAAATGGTCGATCAAAACTGTTAGATGTGATCTCTATATTAAAATCTGCTTGGAGACCAAATTTTACATTTTTTGAATTTTTTTTACTATTTATCAAGCCACTTTGAAAATTGCTGATCACATGGTTCAGAATTTGGTTGCACTGTTTTTACTGTTCACCCAGATCAGCAATTTTCAAAGTGGCTTGATAAATAGTAAAAAAATTCCAAAAAATGTAAAATTTGGTCTCCAAGCAGATTTTAATATAGATTGAACATCTAACGGTTTGGATCGACCGTTTGGTCTTTGAAAATCCGAAAACGACATGGTTGCACGAGGGCCTTGGTGCAAACGTTTTAATATTAGCCACTATATATATATATAGAGGAGGGATCCGATTACACCTTTTTTGGTGACACACTTTGACACCTACCATTTTCAAAGTCCAAATAGTTGATTCAAACCGTTCAACATGATGGATATATTAAAATGTGCTTGGAGATCAAATTTTACATTTTTTTGAATTTTTTTGCTATTTATTAAGATGGTTACAAAAATCGTTGTTTTCAAACCATTGAAAAACAACGATTTTGTAACTATCTTAATAAACAGTAAAAGAATTCAAAAAAATGTAAAATTTGATCTCCAAGTACATTTTAATATAGTGATCATGTTGAACGGTTCGGATCGACTGTTTGGATTTTGAAATCGCAAAATTGACCTATATAAAAAACGGTGTCATGATGTGTCACCAAAAAATGTGTAATTGGATCCCTCCTCATATATATATATATTGACTAACTAGTATCTTGCCCGTGCGTTGCAACGGAATATATGATAAGATAACAAAAATAAATTCTCATACAAAATGACAAATTTTCATAAAAAATAAAATTAGAAATATATTCTACATTTATCACAGTAATATGTATAGAAATAAGGAAGTAGATAAATAAGGAAGTGAACAAAAAATTGATTTGCATTGTGATCTGCCGCATAGAAAATTTCAATTGAAGAGGGAGAAATAAGGAAAGAAAAAAAAGGAAACGGAGAATTATATTGCTAAATTTTAGAGTCTGTTTAATTTTAATTGTAACGCATCGTGTGGCGGTATGTGTGGCGAGTATGTTTGTAGCTAAATTTAAACTTCTACACATAAAACAGATGCATTTAATCAAAAGAAGATAGATTATGTGATTGGAGAGCTGAGATTAAATCCAAAAATTAATCTTTCAATCGCAGCCTTTGGTGGATCGAGCACCCAACGTGCTTAATAATGGAATGGAGATATCAAAACGTTGTTTCTAACCCCTCGATGCTATCAAGTGGTTTTCCGATTTCCAACAAGCCGGCACTGATTTCATTTTTCAACAAAATATAAATAAATATATATAAACTAACATTGGTCTTCATCTTAACTAGGTGTGAGGTCTACGGTCTATTTCTTTAATTATTTTGTATTTATATTTTTTATGTATTTTATGAATTAAAATATCTTATTGCATTAGACGTAAATGACCGGCCGACCGGGTCCAGCTTATTAAATAATGTCTTATCTTAATTAAATTTAAAGAATAAAATAAATTTGTGAAATGAATGCAAGTATCTTTAAAGATATTTGGTCGATAAAAAAAATTACACAATAGAAGTATGAATCGATCAGTTAATATTAATTAGCTAGAGATATAAATTTGTGTATGGTAAAGTTGCTAAAGAATAAAAAAAAACACACACACAATGATTGTCTCAAAAAAATCTGACAAATAATTTATTTTGAATTAAAGATCTACAAATCAACAAATGGAAAGCTCTCTATAACCATCTTTTCCCCCCCTTTGATTTGTTTGTTTAATATGTAATAAGCTATACATTGATAAATTTCATTACTATTTAATAAAACACATATCTCGGTAAAATCATGTAGGCAAAACTACGTGGAGGAATAAATTTTCTTGGCATGCAAATGAATATATATTTTTACTATTTTATAAGTGTTAATATAAACAGATTTCTATAATCTCCAATATTTGTATTGTGTCATGATCTATTATTAGAAGACAAACAATGTATATCTTTTTTTAAATTAAATCCAACACAATTATTAATATGTATTTAAAAAATCCAATTCACAAAAGAAATAGACTACTTTCTAAATGATTGAGAAAAATATATTCAATAATAAACTAATTTTGTTCATAAAAACGAGACGAGCATTATGAAAAAGAAATTCATCTCACAGGTCGATATACACGTAGAAAACAAATTCGCTATAATATTTTGCAATTTATATAATATCAAAGATACGGTCAGTTTTTGTCAATAAAAAAACTTTGTGAGCTTAACTCAAAAACCCATTGAATTGGTTTCAAACGACACATCTAAACCGTTAAAACTGATCTACTTCACGAGTGATGAGTTTACATGTCAAGTTTTTAAATTTTCAAACTAATTTAATATAAAGTCAAACAGTAAAAAAATGATGAAAAATGAACACATTAAAATTAACTTATAAACCATCATTTTTTTACCGCTTGACTTTATACTAAATTAGTTCGAAAATTTATAAATTTGACATGTAAACGCATCACTCGTGAAGTAGATCTGTTTCAACGGTTTGGATGCATTTTTTGAAGCCAATTCAATAAATTTATAAATTAACTTTTGACTGGACTTTGTGCAAGTAATCAATTCCCTTGCGATATTATAGGAGATAGAATACTTACAACCGAGTTAAAAATCAATCTGGTGCCTATTTGAAATATAAGAGTCAGCTTTAAGATTCGTGCCAAATTAAAACAGATGACTCAGATCACGGTGAGGTATTGCATTGAATCTGAATTCACTCTGGCTAAATCATGAATTCAACGAAAAAGTATATCCTTTCAGGTATTGTATCTATATGAGAAAATTCTAATTGAGCGATTTTTTTTTTACTTGTCTTGCATGCACGGATCTTTAAATTTTATGTTAATTTAATTAACAATCCGGATCTCATTCTACCACGTCACGTCAGGTACCTGAATTGGAATCCAACACCGTGGACCGAGTATGCAATTTTTATGTGATGCTAGCTCAAGCTCAACAATTCAAAATAACAGCAATCATATACAAAGCCCAAATGCCACTACGATTTATGGGCCGGGTCCATGAACCGCATAGAATATAAGGTTTGTTAAATCTGAAATGTATTTATTCTCTCCCCAATTCCAATGCGTTGGCAGCAACGTCCAGCTATTATTCTCCGACTGCAACTTGTAGTCCATTGATATGGATACATTCTCAGTAAAATATATGGTTCTTATGAAATTTACAATGCGGCAGAGCGAAGATCAAAATCTCTCAACTAGTCAACTTATATCCAATAAATCAACCAAATACTGCATGCCTATCTACATATGCAACGACCATATCTCTCAGCACAAGGCAGGTAAACATTTATCCTTGGAATTCTGTTCAAGGATGAATACCTTGGGTTATTCAAAGCTATGGTAACTAAAGAGTTCGTGTGAATTTGAGGTAGAAATTGATATATCTGTTCCAGCTTTGACCAGTCGGATTGACCGTTAGAATTTTAAAAAGTACCATATTGAGCCGTAGTACACTAGCCATCCGTGCTATGCATAGCACCATAGCCTCACTCTTTATTTTATATATCCGAGATATGTAGATGAATAAAATTAAAAATATGCTAAAATAAATAAATAAAATAAAATAATTAGGAATCTTTAGTTTTTCAAAATTCTACTTTTGTATTATACATTGATAATTTATCACAAATTTAAGTTCCAACACTTAATTATGATTATTCTTGAGAATCAACATTTGATTTTTAGTGACAAAGACAATGTTTTTTGTGTGGGAAATCGCAGGTTCGAAATTCAAAAGAAACAATCATTTGTAGATATTAAATAGTTGGGTAACTTGATCTCTAATCTTTATTACTAAAAAAAATTATGATTATTCTTTTAAAAAACAAAATATCTTCAATCTTTATAAAAATTAACAAATCTTGTGCATAGTTGACTACAAGATTAATGATCATTAACGAACATTGTTTGTAAAAACAACTTTAATAATTTCTTCTCATACACGAATTTGCAACTTTAATGTTAGTATGATATTAAAAAGTTGATGGAAATTTTTTTGTGACATTAAAATTATAAAAGTTCTTGATGCATACACGTAAAATTGAAACAGTTCAAACTTTTACATATGCATAAAAAAATAATATTAATCATAAAATTTGATAATAGTATGGATGTAAATTTTTTCAACAGATAATATTCATTTTTGGGAGAATTTCATATATACTACTCAAAAACTGTGAAATTACGTATTTACCATCCAAATTTCTATAATTACGTATTTACCATCTAAAAATCTAATAACTCACATATTTACCCTATAACTTTAGTATATATCAAATATACCCAAAACTAAGATTAATTATGCTTAATATTCTTAAAACTATAAATAATCAAGGATTAACTTAGCACCATCTCTTTCTCTCCTTAAATACGTTCTCTAATTAATCAAGGATTAACTTAGCCCCAGCACAAGCAATTGTCTTCTATTTTCCAACGGGTACATGCAACATAACTAGGAATGTGAAACTGTTTCGCTAATTTTAGGATTTCTTTCTAATTTTCAATTCATATTATTTAGGCTGATTAAGAAACTGGTTTATTTATTTTCATATGCAAGTTAAGGTGTGATGTAAAATGTGTAACTTTTATTTATTTTCGTCCATTGATGCCAGCATTTCTTTGATGAGGAGAAATTTTTAGTGGAGCAGGAGAGGAGGAGGCGAGAGAGAACAATAAATTTTAGCGTAGAAAGGAAATGTCGCGTCAAAAAGATAAGAATTATGTGCATAGAAGGGGAAGGGACTAATTCAAGTATTAATTATATTATTTATAATATTAAACTTCACTAATCTAAGATTTTGATTAATTGGCTAAATATGTGAGTTATTAGATTTTTAGATGGTAAATACGTAATTATAGAAATTTGGATGGTAAATACGTAATTTCACAGTTTTTGAGTGGTATATAGATTGGGTTAGAATAGCGCTAACCCGGGAATAGCCCCGCTATTCTTAAAACGCTGTGATCCAAACATAAAATAGAAAGTAAAAATAGTACAGGAACAACGCTGTTCTGCTATTCCTACGAAGAGGTGGGTTAGCGATATTAGTCCAAAATAGCACTATTCCAAATATACAATCCAAACAACATTTATACTAACTCGGAATAGTCCAAAATAACACTATTCTCAAACCACCTGAGTTAGCACTATTCTCAACCACTAACTCAAAAATCACTATTCTTGCACTAATCTTTGCACGATCCAATTAAACATACCCTAAAAATTAGAAACTCGTTTTCTTTCGCATATAAATAAAAAAAAACTCTACATATGACCATTTACGGCACAGACTATCGGCCGGTGTAAAACTTATAGGCACGCTAGGCCTAAACAGAGATCTGAAAGGAATGGTGAGAACAGGGTAAAGGATTACGTGAGACGGCGTGACACTTTGTCAGCAGCTCGTACGCCTTGCAATCTTTCTTTCTCTCTTTGTCATGCTCGCTTTCCTTCTTTCGATTGCCCACACTACAATAATAACGCTTCCCTCTAGTATCCAGTTCAGACCTGTTCCAATCAAATAACGTATTTCTTTCCTCCAATACAATAGTTAATGGAGGCATCCTGTCCCTCTCCAGAGTAGTCTTTGAATAATTGATTCATCCATTTCTGATTGCAATGGAGAATCTCTGACGGTTTCTCATGAGAGAGACGACGAGGCGTTGCCTCGTTGGCGTGTTTAGGAATCAACGGGTAAGTCACCGCTCCCCGGACGACCGTCTGATCATCTCCCATTGAATTTCTCCCATAAATTAGCCACAATCAGTACTCAGTAGTACTTAATTATTGACAAATAATTTGACAACAACATACAAGGTGTGATTTTCTGTGACGCGCTGAAATATATATGGCTTTGTATTTTTATTAATTAAAGTGGTTCAGGGCTTTTGGTAAACCGGTGGCACAGATGATTGCATACTCCGCCGTTTCAAGAATCCAGAAAAGTTATAAAGGTACCTCATGACTGTCATGACGCTGTTGTTATTATAATAATTGCATGAGTTGAGACTTGAGAGTAGTACCAGCTTCAAATAGATAGTATTATCCAGATAGCATATAGATTGAATATAAGAATAGGTTTTGGGAATGTCATTCTGCTGGAATCTGAAGCATGCAATTATATTCGTAATTTAAGATCTAAAAGAAAGATCAAGGAATTCCAGATATATAATTTCTTTCGTACTTTTTTCGAATATATTTTATCCATTTTTTTTTAATCTTGGATTGGTGTCCCCTGACAACGTTCCAAAACATCCAATTTAATTAGTCTTATACCGAGATTTAGGACCTGTTCGGCTGTACTGGGAAAATCACTGTTCACGTGGGAAAAAAAAAATTCACTCATAGTGAATTTTGAGTGAATTTTTTTTTCCCACGTGAACAGTAATTTTCAGTTCAAAAATTTTGTTTTTCTGTACCCATTCCCGAACCCACACTGTAGCCGAACAGGCCCTTATGTTATTTTAACCCACGAAAAAGATGAGAGAATATTCCCAACATGTTCACAAATGAATAGATGCATCCTTTTTATTTTCTTATATCATGTTGAAAATATTTATTTGACTTCAAATTTATAAATTTTATATAAAGAATATTAATTATCTTAGGGTACTGAACTAAACATAGTTTTGTTTTTATTGAAGAAAGGCAGAAGTCTCACCGAATTTCATTAAAATCAAAGTATAAGATATCTAATATCACAACATCAAAGTTTACATCTAACAAAACTGAGCAAGAATAATATTACGTGTTTGCATCTTACAGATAACGTTAAACTAAAAATAGCAGTATCGAGATAACCAGAACATCCTAGAAACTTCATCCATAAAGGCTATAGATATTTTTAGCATAGTAATATTTATTTAAATATTTTTGGATAGGTACGGTGATGCTTCGACATTTCAACTGCATTTCAATTTTCAAATGCTTTGGGCGCAAAACATGTGACTCATTGCCTTGTTGGGACCAAAAAGGCGAAAGTTGGGCCTCAATGTGCTTTTCACAGTATTAATTGCTACAATAATCAAGATAAAGATACCATTCACAACGAGAGAATGTAGGATGGCGGTCGCAAAATTTTTTGTTTTTAGAAATTATAAAAAATAGTATAAGATATTAGATAGATTGTATTTATATTTCAATTTTACGGAAGGAATCAAATTTTTCCTGATAAGTACTTTAGGGGAATCATAAAAAAAATCGGTTCCTTTATAGTTTCTTTGTGGTGTTTGTACAATGAGCAGTATGATTTCTAAAAAAATAAATTTTTTTTTCTGATTCTTTAGTTTGTACTTCAAAATCGCTTCACTAAAGAAAATGAAAGGGAGATGAGGGAAACAACACTGTGATCGCAGCTGACCAGCGCGAGTCACTTGCTCCAAAATCAGAATTTTTTAGAGGGGATGAGAGGGAGCAGAGGTGAGTACCATGTATATTTTTTGGAAATTTGTTCACCACCAAATCGTAGTTTAAAGAGAGTAAACTGTTACGCGTGTTTTGTTCTTTCCCTTCGCGTTCTATTCCTCTACACACACGATTTTGAAACAAAACCTTAGAATTCCCTAAAGTGCTCAATTTTTTTTCTTCTATGATATTGAAATAGGGGTGTAATTTATCTAATATCGTATATTATTTCATATAATTTCTAAAAATATAAAATTCTGTGGCGGTAGTACTCGGAACATAAATTATATTTTTTTTGTGGGGGCAAAGAAAAACAAAATCTCCCACGGCTTCTGTTTTCCAACTTGGGTACGGTGGTTGTGGACCTACCGCCAATTCTTTTCTTTGCTTAATTGCTTTAGGCTACGGCAGCTAACCAAAAATAATAATTCTTTCTTTGCTTTTCTTTTGAACTTTGATTTGGTTTATTAATATAATGGAGTTTAGGTAAGGTAGGTTCCATTGGGATGAGAATATGGGATCTCTTTAAATATTATTCAGTCTTGTACGCGGTTGAAGCTGATCAGCTCAGTGTTGATTGTTAATTAACGCCGAGTATTTTTGCACAATTCGGTTTGGACTATGGATTATTTTTATGTTTTTAAAGTTCAAACAATCAATATGAATCACTTAACACGATCTTTATATAAAAATGTACAAAACCAAATTTTTTATTTTTTTTGCTATACTTTTTTAGATAGATAGAAAATGAGGAGTCTATGGTACTATGTATATCCCGAGTTGGTCCGTAATACGATCAATATTTACGTTTTCAAAATCTTAACGGTCGATTCGAACTGTTCAACATGGTCCCCATATGAATATGTGCTTGCAGACTGAATTTTTTTTTTTTTTACTATTTTTTAAAATAGGTAGAAAATCACTTGATCTGAAAATTCTGGACTATCCAAAAATAGTGATTTTCTACATATCTTTAAAAATAGTAAAAAAATTCTAAAAAATATAAAATTCAGTCTGACATATTCAGATGAAAATCATTTTGAACGGTTCGGATCGACCGTTAAGATTTTGAAAATGAAAATATTGAACCGTATTACGGATCACATCGTGATATGCATAGTATCAGTGTAGTAAAATTCGGTTCTATTCGGTGAATATACGGCCGTATATTCCTATTCAGTGTCCGGCTGAATAGAAAATAGTTATTCGGACCGAATATTGAATCCATGCTTTAAAAAAAATTAAAAAACATTCAAAACCCATTAAAAGAGTTCCGGACCCGAATCCATAACCCATTAAATGAGTTCCAGACCCGCCAGGTAGATGTTCTCTTCAAGCGTCTTACTCATAAGTCTTTTATAACCTCTCTACATCCACTCAGATGTCTTTTATAACCTCTCTATATGCTATCTTATTATATTTAAGTACTGTGGGATTAAATATTTAATAAAAAAATCCACATATATAAATTCAAATAAGAATCCGCATATTCGGCCGCATACTGTATATGCGATATGCGGCGACTTTTCGAATACCACATGAGAACCAAATATTAAAACACTGCATAGTATCATAGACTCAACCATCCAAAAATATGATTTTTTGTATATCGACAATTTTTTTTTTAAATGTACAATTTGATTCTAAGTATACTTTCATACGAAAATTGTGTTGAGCGGTTCATCTTTTTGACAAATAACTTAATTTTGCATCTGATTTTTTTAATATCCAATATTAAATATAAATTAATGAATATATCCAGTTTTCCTAGATATTTTTAAAAATGCTTAGACCGGCCAAACTTTCGGCTGCCGAGAAAAGAATAGGGCCGCAGAAAGTTTGGGCGGCCCGTTTTTTTTAATTGGCTATAGAAGATTTCAGGAGCCCTTTTTTAAAAAAAAATGGCTATAGAAGAGCTGTGAAATTACAGAATACAAACGTGGCGTCAAATAATTAGTCTTAGTTAAGGAAGGATAATTGATTAGTATTTTTTGTAGAATGAAGTGTGAATTTTTTTTCAGACAGATGCATATGAATGCTCCAACAATTATACACAGTTTTATTGTATGATACATGTGTGATAAAAAAAATATAATATTTTTTCTTATGTTATCGATATGTGTCTTTCTATTATAATGCATCTTTATCAATTTTTTTAAGCAATTTCTCTCATTTTTAAAGCACATGTATGTTGTACGTGTATTTAACTAAGACATCTCTCATAAACAGGCGAGGTTAGGACAAGAGATAAGGCAAGCGAGACGATATCTTCACTGAGAATGCGAAAAACAACGACGAAACTTCAAACGGCCATAAAACGGCGTTCGAGTGTCCAATTTCAGCAAATGACAACATTTCGGAAATCTTGCGAGAAAATGCATGCGTCGGTGATGGCTATGCCATTTTTCAAAATTTATAATTGCAAAAAATTAAGGGAAGAGTCTCAAAACTTGAGTTGAAATTTTCGATTAAGTTTTTCATTTCTAATTTTCTAAGTTGCTCAGTAAATTGGTTATATAATGAACTTGTAGAATACTAATTTTTACTATTTTATTTTTTATTTTTTATGATTTATTAAAGATAACACAAAATGGCTTAAAATAAAAGAAAATTGCTAAAGTATAAATAAAACCTACGCAACCTTAAACAAAATAACAATTAAACATAATAAATAAACTATATAAATATAAAATAGCAACTTCAAATTTATTTATGCTAATGTTAGTGAGATCTTAAAACTCAATTACTTTAATAAATATAAAATTTTATTAATATTTGTAAATGTAATTATAATTCAAACTGTCACCTGTCACTCGTTTCATAAACCATAAAAATTAATATAAAAACTGTAAAAAAAAAAAAGGACCGCCCAAACCTTCGGCAGCTCTATTCTTTTCTCAGCCGCCGAAAATTTAGCCTGTCTGGATATATTTATTAATTTATATTTAATGTTGAATATTAAAAAAAACCGGATTTTGCATTGTCTAATTATTTAATTAATATGAATGAAGAATATCATGAAAACTACTTTTACCCGATTCTAAGTAGCAGTCGGCATTGACATGAATTGCATAATTAAGGTGTTCCTAATCAGCAGATAAGCTCCTTTTTTTTCTTAACTTTCCTTTTTTCATATATATATAGTGATTAATAAAAAAACGTTTGTTCCTAGCTCCTCGGTGTCACCAAGTGGTTTTCCGATTTCAAACAAACCGGCACCGAGTTCATTTTTCAACAAAATATAAATAAATATATATAAACTAACATTGGTCTTCATCTTAACTAGGTGTGAGGTCTACGGTCTATTTCTTTAATTATTTTGTATTTATATTTTTATGTATTTTATGAATTACAATATCTTATTGCATTAGACGTAATGACCGGCCGACCGGGTCCAGCTTAGTAAATAATGTCTTATCTTAATTAAATTTAAAGAATAAAATAAATTTGTGAAATGAATGCAAGTATCTTTAAAGATATTTGGTCGATAAAAAAATATTACACAATAGAAGTATGAATCGATCAGTTAATTTTAATTAGCTAGACATATAAATTTGTGTATGGTAAAGTTGCTAAAGAATAAAAAAAACACACACACACAATGATTGTCTCAAAAAAATCTGACAAATAATTTATTTTGAATTAAAGATCTACAAATCAACAAATGGAAAGCTCTCTAAACCATCTTTCCCCCCCCCCTTTGATTTGTTTGTTTAATATGTAATAAGCTACACATTGATAAATTTCATTACTATTTAATAAAACACACATCTCGGTAAAATCATGTAGGCAAAACTACGTGGAGGAATAAATTTTCTTGGCATGCAAATGAATTTTTTTTTTTACTATTTTATAAGTGTTAATATAAACAGATTTCTATAATCTCCAATATTTGTTTTGTGTCATGATAAATTATTAGAAGACAAACAATGTATATCTTTTTTTAAATTAAATCCAACACAATTATTAATATGTATTTAAAAAATCCAATTCACAAAAGAAATAGACTACTTTCTAAATGATTGAGAAAAATATATTCAATAATAAACTAATTTTGTTCATAAAAATGAGACGAGCATTATGAAAAAGAAATTCATCTCACAGGTCGATATACACGTAGAAAACAAATTCGCTATAATATTTTTGCAATTTATATAATATCAAAGATACGGTCAGTTTTTGTCAATAAAAAAACTTTGTGAGCTTAACTCAAAAACCCATTGAATTGGTTTCAAACGACGCATCTAAACCGTTAAAACTGATCTACTTCACGAGTGATGAGTTTACAAGTTTTTAAATTTTCAAATTAATTTAATATAAAGTCAAACAGTAAAAAAATGATGAAAATATATTTATACTAAATTAGTTCGAAAATTTATAAATTTGACATGTAAACGCATCACTCGTGAAGTAGATCTGTTTCAACGGTTTGGATGCATTTTTTGAAGCCAATTCAATAGGTTTTTTGAGTTGAGGACTTGAGGCAACTTTTGACTGGACTTTGTGCAAGTAATCAATTCCCTTGCGATATTATAGGAGATAGAATACTTACAACCGAGTTAAAAATCAATCTGGTGCCTATTTGAAATATAAGAGTCAGCTTTAAGATCACGGTGAGGTATTGCATTGAATCTGAATTCACTCTGGCTAAATCATGAATTCAACGAAAAATTATATCTTTTCAGTATTGTATCTATATGAGAAAATTCTAATTGAGCGATTTTTTTTTTTTTCCAACTTGTCTTGCATGCACGGATCTTTAAATTTTATGTTAATTTAATTAACAATCCGGATCTCATTCTACCACGTCACGTCAGGTACCTGAATTGGAATCCAACACCGTGGACCGAGTATGCAATTTTTATGTGATGCTAGGTAGCTCAAGCTCAACAATTCAAAATAACAGCAATCATATACAAAGCCCAAATGTCACTACGATTTATGGGCCGGGTCCATGAACCGGATAGAATATAAGGTTTGTTAAATCTGAAATGTATTTATTCTCTCCCCAATTCCAATGCGCTGGCAGCAACGTCCAGCTATTATTCTCCGACTGCAACTTGTAGTCCATTGATATGGATACATTCTCAGTAAAATATATGGTTCTTATGAAATTTACAATGCGGCAGAGCGAAGATCAAAATCTCTCAACTAGTCAACTTATATCCAATAAATCAACCAAATACTGCATGCCTATCTACATATGCAACGACCATATCTCTCAGCACAAGGCAGGTAAACATTTATCCTTGGAATTCTGTGCAAGGATACCTTGGGTTATCCAAAGCTATGGTAACTAAAGAGTTCGTGTGAATTTGAGGTAGAAATTGATATATCTATTCCAGCTTTGACCAGAGAGTTTGCGATTCATTACCGAATAAGTTATTTAATTATAGTTTTTGATGTTTTGTCTAATATAATTAACACCGTGTTAACAAAGTTAATATTCTGTCTTAAAATCTCAACAAATAAACACTAGAAATTTTTCGTTTCACAAATTTATGACGAATGAGAATAAATGTGTGTATTATTTTCTTATTATAATTAATAAAAGTTAAAATTAATCATTTATTTTTAATATGGCTTTATACATGTACCAGTAACATTCTCCTCAACTTTTTCAACCAAAATTAGCAATGAGCCAACTGAAGAATATAGATGTGTTTTGACGTAAAGCCGGGTTAGCGGATAGTATCTAATCCAATTTTTGATGAAACATTAGAGATTAGCAGTTATTTCGAACAACTACGTACTCACCTATTAAAATAGGGAATAACTTTGTCAATTGCTAAAACCAGGATAAGATGTCTCTCTGTGTGTGAGACTAATTTTCATCAATTGCTCCAAAAAACTTAAAAAGCTAAATACAAAAACAAAATTATACACTTAAGCATACAAAATAATTGCTCAACACTACATCTGTACACGGATATTATTGAACTTCCAACATATATAATATTGCATATTTAACTACGCCAAAGACGACCAAAATATATATTATAAAACAAACGAGGTTCAAGACTCAACAAGGCAAAAATGAGTTTCCGGACTCAACTAACCAAGCATTTTATTCAAACTAATTAAATAGATTAGCTAGATATATATATTGGCATGCAGATTGATATTCATCAGTTAACCATCCTGGGTACATACTTGCGAGCCCACATTTGCCTTCCCTTGATGTTATACTTGACAACTTGTTCACCGCTTAACACGAGATTGATGTAAGAATCGCTCTTGAACACAATCCTGCCGTACATGGGTGATCCTGTCCCTGTACGCTCCATCATCACTCTATCTATGCAGTCTCCCCACCTCCTGCAACAACGTAACAGGACTGATAATTGTATCAATAAATGAGTGAGGCTATGGTGTACTGTATCGGTATCTTTAATTTCAAAATTCAAACAATCCATCGTAACAGTTTAACATGATCTTCATATGAAAATGTACGCTTGTAGATCAATTTTTTTACTATTTTTTTAGATAGCTAGAAACTCACTTGATCTAAAGATTCTAGACCATTCAAAAACAGTGATTTTCTACTATCTAAAATAAGTTAAAAACTCTAAAAATAAATGTAAAATTTAGTCAAACAAATACATTTTCATATAGAGATCATGTTGAACGGCTTAGTTTGACTGTTTAAATTTTGAAAGCAAAAATATTGATCCAAAGTACGGACCAATGTGCGCTATGCATAGTACCATAGCCTCACTCTCAATAAATTACATTAGCCTACTCACAATTTTATATATAGCTAGTTGAGAATCTTTGATCTAATGGCAAATGCAATGTTTTTTACTTGGAAAATCGCATGTTCGAAACATGAATGCGAGATCGTTTGTGATATTAACTCGGGTGGTTAAACCTCCAACATTACTCAACAAAAAAAAAGAATATTTTTTTTATAACCAGTTACTTAAAATTTTGACTCACAGGAGTACAAAACCAATGATAAAACTTTCAACATGTAAACAAATTAATTAATCTTGTAAAAGCACCAAATTTTGAGCATTTAGATGGAAAGAAGTGATGCCGATTCTTCTCATACTTAATGTATAGTGGTTTCTCTAAACAATAACACAAACAAAAAAATTGTCAAACCAACAAAATGACCTTTTTTTTGAAGTAGCCAACAAAATGAGTGCAGTAAAAAAAAAAGAAAAAAAAATAGACTTTAGAAAAGTTTTCTACTTACTCAGTAAAGTGCTCCAATATCTCATCCCTTCTAATGGGGAACCCCTTTGAGAAAGTAATAAACATGGACCTGGCATCCTCAATCGATGGCACAGCTGCAGCAGGATCATATAGCACAGCCAACCCAAGGGGCACTGCTGGCATCATCGCACTCAATCCTGCTCTTGCCGCTGCCTCTGTGGTCTCATACGCGAGCAACAATTCATACATATGATCATCAAACACAACCCTTCCGACCCCGTCTAGTATGTACGCGAGCCCTCTTACTATTACATCCCTGTGAAAGTTGAAGAAACGGATATCTAAGCTGTTCTTGGACAGTGAAGTTATCATAGGAATCTCGGTGTAGTTATTCAGACCATCATCTTGTCGGAGACAATGCAACACAGCGTCTACTTCGGCAATTAGTGTGAATATTATGGTAGGATTGGTAATCTGTGCAATCTGACCAATCATATCTATGCCGAGTTGCTCTAGCCACATGAACAGAGCGACAACATTGCGTGCTGTGCCAGGCTCCGTCCCATGAGTAACAAACTTCTCATACACTGCTCGGTCGATCTTGTGGAATGCTAGGACATCCTTGACAGTAGGTGCCATAGTGTAAAAGGGGGACTTCAAGAGAATACAAAGAGACGATGATTATTTAAAAGAAAAACAAGATACAAAGCTAGGGATTTGTATATATTTATAAATATTGGATACTAATTATTTTGGTGCATGCACTGGGGCGTTCTTAAAAGAACAGGAATTTAAAGCGCATCAAGATTTGCGCTTCGCGCCTTTTCTTGTTATGGGGGATGAATATGGTGCACAAGTCGGAAATCCGGATTAAATTCTGTTCACACTGCATGATGTTTGCAATCAAACAGGCCGGACCAATTTTCAATTTTGACATGTGTTGAGGTGTCATGACCAGCGAACAAGGGTTAAGAGGCGTGTAACCGTGTTGTCAATTAGAGACGATCACCTAATTACAAACTTTTATAATACAATATAGCTAGCTAACTAGATGTGTACCATATATATAGAGAGAGTGTGTGGCTAATATCAAAACGTTTGTTCGTAAGCTCTCGTGCAACCTAATTGTTTTTTGATTTTTAAAGTTCAAACGATCGATCCAAACCGTTAGATATGATTTCTATATTAAGATGTGCTTGGAGACCAAATTTTACATTTTTTAAAATTTTCTTACTATTTATTAACACTCTCTTACAATTTCATACACTAATTTGAGATTTCGTAGTGTATTACGGTAGATTGTTATAAGCGAGCAAAAAACCTAGAGAGAGCAACTTGGAGAAAAAGTTCAAAAGAAGAGACTCACACGGCTTTGGACTCTCTTTCTCTCTCTGTTTCCTTTTATTTCCAATCAGAAATCATTTCCATGAAAATACAAATATGAGCCGGGCCCATTCTTTTGTCTTCACGACATAACACTACAATGTATTATTCAAAAACATTTAAGCTTAAAACTCAAAAAGCGTCACCAAAAGCTATTTGGCATTTAAATGGTGCAAATTTAAAATTAATGTACTTGTATAAAATAATAAGTTCTCATTATTTGTTTTGTTAGAAAAAAAATATGAGTCTTGCCTACATTTAATTGATTTAATTGCGGTTACAAAGATTGTATCCACAATTTACAAAAGTCCAAAACGTTCAAAATAATTGAGTTTGAAAGTAAAAATAAAAACTAAATGGTAAATGAAAGACAAGATGAATTTCCTGAAAGAAAAATAAAAAAATTTTAAACTTGAAGCAGCAGCTCCCTTGGTTGTCTCCCCTTTGTATTAGACCAATCCGTACCAGTCTGATTCTATCTTTCTTCTTTGTTCATGCGGCATCTAATTTTTACCAGCAATATTCTGTACCAGTCTGGTATGACCGTACCAGCACCAGCCCGTACCAGTTCGGTACCAGTTTTTGCTTTTTACCAGTTCTTCCGGTTCTCATTCTCCTGCTGTGTCTAATCTCAACAGTGCAATTCATTAACCCATTAATTGTTAAACCTCTTCAACTCAATACACAAAGAGCCCTCTGCCCCTAATTTTTATTTGTGTGTCGTTGGCATCCTCAAACCTTCTAAAAAAAGAAAAATTACAATTGCCAAACATGACTTCTTCTCTAGTGCTGATACCCAATTAGCTCAGAGAACAGTATGTGTTTTCTTCAAAATTTGCAACTGAGCCAGAATTTCCTCCATGAGCACATCGCTCCCTCCATATCACGAACTGCATGATCAGCATGGTAGCCCTTTGATGCTTTGTCAGTTCAGTATACTGATCAGCAGCTGTAACATAGTTCCCACTATTTGTTGTTGACTGCTGTCAGAAACATCCAGTTCATTATCTCGTGTTATATAGATTTTGGTTTTTATTATAATATTTTTTAAATATATAATGTTTAGTCGGTTATAACTCTCCCCATACTCAAAGTCAAGTTCCGCCCCTGCCACTGACATCGCAGCCCTCAATCTTGCTCATTGCCTTCTCGGTCTCATACGCGCGCAACAATTCATACATACGATCATCAAATACAACCCTTCTGACCCCATCTAGTATGTATGCGACCCCCCTCACTATGAAATCCCTGTGAGAGTAGGCTGTTCTTGGCCAGGGAAGTTATCAGAGGAATCTCATTGTAGTATATCGGATAATCATTTGGTCGGAAAACAGTGTTTGCTTCAGCAATTAGTAGGGATATCGTGGTAGGATTGGTATCGGTGCAATCTGAGCAATCATAAGTATAACTATGCCGAATTTCTCTGGACACATGAAAATTGCGACAGCATTGCGTGCTATGCCAGGCTCCATGCCACCATTAACAAACTTGTCATACACTACCCGGTCGATATTGTAGATTAGTAGGATATCCCTGACAGTAGGATGTGCCATAGTGTAAAAGGGGGACTTCAATTGAATGCAAAGCCACGATGATAATTTAAAGAAAAACAAGATATACAAAGCTAGCCTGGGATTTGTCTATATTTATGAATATCGGATGCTAATTATTTTTGTGCTTGCACTAGAGTGTTATTAATTAACAGGAATTGACAGAGCATCAAGATTTGCGCTTCACGCTTTTACTTGTTATGGGGGCTGAATGGCTGGACCAATTTAATTTGACATGTGTTGTCGTGTCATGACCAGCGAACAACGGTTAATCGGGGTGTAACGGTGTTGTCAATTAGGGCACGAAGACCAAACCAAATTCTATGATACATTGATACAGACATACAGTGTAGCTAGCTCACAAGATTCGTAAACGGGTCAAGAACCATAGTATATATTAAGAAAGGGCGGGTCAAGAACCATCGGGTAAGGACATAAACGGATCAAATTAATCGAATTCGTTACGTCTCCAATTTAATTCATATAAATTGGAATATAATATTTCCAGTCTGTAATTAACTATTTAAAATTTAAACCACCTAATTCGTACAACTTTTAATGGGTAATTTCTTTTGTATATTGTGGATTTTACGGATAATTAAATAATACAGCATTTGATATGAAAACAAAATTACTCAGCTTACACTTTAATGCATAAAAATATAACTTGAACAAAAACAAATTAAATTTAGACTATGTACTTTGCTCAAGAATTTGTTCAATAATATATTTTAAAATAACTTGTTAACATTTATTTTTGTTATCGCTTGACTTTGTACTAAATAAATTTAAAAATATCAAAATTTTACATATACATGCATCACCTACCAAGTAAGTCGATTTCAACAATTTAATGTGAAAAGTAAATCAGGTATATTTTGAAATTAAGCTCACCAAACCATGTTAATCGGCTAGAATCACTCTGTATTAATATCCTTAGTTTAATAGCTCATAGTTCAAATGGAAGAGAGAGGAATTTAATACCTGGCCCAACGGGAATATAATATACGGCCCGGCCCAAAAATGTTTTCCTTATCTCAGCAGTCTAGCCCCCCACCCGACGCAAAGGGACAGACCCATTTTCTTTCTCCTTTTCTTTTGATTAACGAACCACGCTTGAAGCTCTCCAGATCCCTCTTCCGATCATTGATTACTCACGTCACCTTTGCCTTTGCCTTTGAGGAATCGATAACCAAACAAATCTGAGGAATCAGTCAGTCTCAAAGAAACTAGAAGGAAGAATCGGCGTAACTCGGACGGTGAGTCTCTTTCCATTCAAGCGTTCTTCCTCCCAAAACGAGGTCAGTCGGTTTGGAAAATCGCCCAAGAATCGAATCGTGTCTTGCCAATAGATTTTTTAAACCATGGTAGTAACAATGAACTATTTCTATTGGTAGAAGGTCCAAATTTTAAGTAAGGTGCTTTACAGAATAGAATGGCGGGGTGTGTGTGGGGGGGGGGGGGGGGGGGGGGGGGGGGGGTGGTTGATCACTCGCTCCTCCGCCTACGGCTTAATAGACTAAAAAATTACATTGTAAGGTTGACCGAGGTCCACTTTAATGGATGTTTTTATACGACCCTGTCTAGGTCTTATACCAGTCAAATAGAAGGTACCACTATGATGGTGCCTGTACATGTTAACAGGTACAGCAGTACCTAAAATTGCAGCCTGGTGTGTGAGTGATACTTGTTCTTTTTGGTTTTGTTTTGGGTTCGAATTTAATTAGATATAGCCTTTCTGTTTTATATGGTTTTAGTTTATGGAACCAAAATGATTTTGAATTTATTGAGCTTATATTGAGACAGTCATGTCGGTTTTCATTCAGATCTGATACCAGTTTGTGTCTATACTATCTCTGTTAATTTATTTTGATACTTATTCATGTAAATGCTCATAGAAGTCTTAATTTTCAGAAAAGAGATGTTCTTTTTTTTTTTTATTACTCAATTTCAATAGGCAATGCCTGATAAGTTGGCATGCATATAACATTAGCTTTCGTAAGAATTCCAATATAACTTCTGAGGTTTTCTTGCAAATTACACCCTGTATTTATGGTACTTACAAAAGACATCCTGCAGCTTGCAGATGCGCATCAAGTGACTAAGTTTGTTTTTGCAAAGTCATCACTTTCAAAATAGTTGCAGACACCTGATTATTGGATCAGTTTTATGCAAAAAATATAGTCAGTAAACATTGACAGATAATCATACTTAGAATAAGCTTCTTATCAGCTGTGCTCAAATACAAAACAAAAATCAGTCCAAGAAGCTGATGTTTGGTTTGAATTTCCGCAAACTCATTATAGGGCAAGTCAGCTTGAGAGAAAATGGAAAAATTAATGGCAATTTCATCATCTTTTTTTAACAAGTTAGCCTTGGTTTTAATAAGTCTGGTGGTAAAATTAAGAGAAATTTTGGGTCTTTCTGGAAATACTGTAAAAGCACACGTGTAATTTGCCCAGAAAGAACCCTAAAGAACTTCATAAATGGATCTACATCTAACTTTGGTTTATTGCTCTTAGCTATTTAACTTGATTGCATCAGTCTGCTGCATTGCAAAGGTACACTTACATTAAACTGCAAATTTCAGCTATGTATAATCCCAATGTGGCAAGTCAAGCTGGGCCACAGGGCCCACCTCAGCTGAATCCCCAACAGAGTCCATTTGGAAATGCATTTTATGGTGCTGGATCTGAGTTCATTAAAACTGGCTTGGGTGCATATGGAGAGAAATTCTTGGGCTCAAGTTCTGAGTTTATGCAAAGCAATGTATGTTTAGTTTATATCATTTCATTGTTGTCATTTCTTTTCAATTTCTAACAATGAAGGTTTGATTAACAGATCAGTCGGTACTTCTCAAACCCACAATACTATTTCCAAGTAAATGATCAATATGTGCGTAACAAGTTGAGGGTTGTCTTGTTTCCTTTTCTTCATAGAGTATGTTCTCAACTTTAAAATTTATTCTCTCATGAATCTTTTTTATCTAGCTATCTACTTCCTCTGATATTATATTTCCTTTTGAATCAGGGACACTGGACTAGGATTACTGAGCCAGTAGGGGGAAGGCTGTCATATAAGCCTCCAATATACGACATTAATGCCCCAGATTTATACATACCTTTCATGGCATTTGCTACTTATGTTATCCTTGCTGGCTTCTCTCTAGGATTCATTGGAAAGTAAGTTACTGAACTTTTTTGTATTTATCTTTGAGTGAGGCTACGCAACTATGCATAACGCACATTTGTCCGTACTATGGATGCATATCTTTATTTTTATAATGTCTAAATAGCCGATCGAACCACTCATTATGATCTTCATATGAAAATGTGCTTGAATACCAAATTTACATTTCTTAGAATTTTTTTACTATTTTTTAAATAGGTACAATATCACTTGATCTAAAGATTCTAGACCATCTGAAAGTAGTGATTTTCTACCTATAAAAAGAAATAGTAAAAAAAAAAAAAAAATAATATAAAATTTGGCCTACAAGTACAATTTCATATGGAGATCATGTGGAGCGGTTCGGATCGACTATTTGGACTTCAATAATAAATATATGCATCCATCGTATGGAGTCATAGCCTCACTCTTTATCTTTAGGGGTACTTCACCAGTTCTTTCAACAATCAACCACCAATGAACTTCTTGTTTGAAAATTACACCTGCAACTTCTGTTTCCTGAATGCCCCTTACCTCAAATAAATTTTCCATTGAAAAAAGTCTAGCATCATTAAAATTCAAGAGCAATGACTAAAATATGCCGCAATCTTCCATTTTCTAGTTCAAATTTTCAGCGCAACTGTTACCTTGTCTTGTATATCGAAAACAAATTATCTGAACGTATTTGTTGCTATTGCATAAGCAATCTGGAAAATAACTCAAATAACTAAATAATAATAACAATACTTTTTGCTCTTTTTTCATTTGTTGGTAAGAGATGATCAGGGCAGAATTGATGCTCTTTGATTTTGTATGATGAACCTTGTCAGAGTGCCTTTTGTGCATTATGTTTAATGCAACAACACCTGACAGCTTCTGTCATGGCATTTCAAAAAAAATAATAACAATACTTTAATAAAGGAAATAACATTTAAAGGTTATTCGGTCATTTCTTGCCAAAGAGTTGACGGTGTTATACTTGAAACTAAGGAAAATAGTTGGTCGCAAATGATTGTTACACATTCAAACTTTTGTGGGGTGATCATCAAATTTTGCTTTCTTAATCTTCTACCTCTTTGTTTAAATTTTATGCTTCTTTGGTTAGGGTTGTGGTCCATCAAATTCAAAGCTGTTTTGGAAATTTTGCGGCATTTTTTGGAATGAAATCTGCTGCTTTTCTTTTGGAAATGCTGCTATTCTTTTTGAAAAACAGGAACCTGCTTTTCCTCATCCAACCGTTGATCTTCGTCCAGATTCACTCATGAAAAATTTGAACGGTTGGATGAGGAAGAACAGGTTCTTGGTTCCTGCTTTTCAAAAAGAAAAACAACAGATTATCAGAAGACTCTTTTTTTTTTTAATTTAAGATATCAGATAAAATTTTGAGACCATGGAAAAAGGTGTTTGACTGAAAAACTTCATAGATTACCCTAGTAGGTGAACTGGGTTAGTATGTGACCTGATCAGTACAACACATTACAAAAACTGAACTGTTTTCCCTTTTTAACGTATATGGACAGAGCTTGATGTAAGGAGTTCTAATCTCATTATAACCACATACTTCATTTCATTCAAATGCAGGTTCAGTCCAGAAGCACTTAGTTTTCAGTTCACAAGGGGACTTCTTGGCTGGTTCATACAGGTGGCGTTACTTAAGTCATTGTTATATTCCATGGGTGGTGGTGAGGCGGCTTTACTTGATATAGTGGCGTATGGTGGGTACCTCTTCACCGGCCTTTCTCTGGCAATAGTGGTGCGCATATTCTGGAGCTTCTCGTACTACTTTCTGATGCCTTGGCTGAGTATTTGCATGGGGGTGTTCTTGGTCAAGACCATGAAGAGGGTGCTTTTGACTGAGATGAGGAGCCATGAAAAGCACTCGAGCCGGCAGCATTACATGCTTCTCTTCATGGCCATTGCACAGTTCCCCTTGTTCTTTTGGCTTGGCAATGTTGGAGCTTAAAGTTTTCTTTCCCTTGCTATGCTACTCAGGTTGATGTATGTGGTAATATTCTCTAAGTAGGATTTTGGACTTGGGCCTGTGACTTAGCTGATAGTTATTCTAAATTGGTGGCACAGTACAGTAATAGTGGGGATTGGTTGGCTGTTCTTTCTTTCTTTTTTTATGTTTCTTTCTGGTTGCAAGTGAAGTTGCAGGTCTAAATCGATTTACTTTGAAATTAGCTCGTCTTGATTATATATCTTGATCTTCGAAAGTACCATCCAAATTATATCTCAGTACTTTATGGACTACGGTCAATTAGAATGTTTGCTCTAAATACCTTTTATCATGTCAATTTGACATATATCATATTTTCTGACCAAATGGGATTAACTTTGGAAATTATTCAGGTCTTCTAAGCTTCGATAATTGACATGTCTGTTTTCTAACCACTAATTTTATGCAAGGATAAACATGCCAGTGCCAACTTATTGGGGGCGTTCTCCTGAAAATTTAACCATTGATTGAGTCCACCTTTGCAGACATTCCTTTCAAATGTACTACAAAACTTGAACTCAAATGTACCAAAACGGACTGCAAATTACAAAAAATAATACATCGTCCCTAATACTGAGCAAAAAACCAAGATCAGGATAAGAAAACACAAAGGGTTTTAAATACAACACCTTTGGCCCCTTTCATACAAGACATGTTAATAAAACACCCCCTCAATGAGTCTCCAAAATTGGTCTCAATGCTAATTGAGTTCTGATTACAACCATATATCAGAATAAGAAACATGGCTTTAAATACGAAAGATCGACTATCGCAGTTCCTGATGCATCTTTAAATTCAGGAAAACAGATCATTCAAAGAGGGACCAAGCATAGCTTTTACTTACAACTAATGTGATAAATGATCATGTGCACACATCTCAGCTCTATTTCTGATAATACAACTTTAGATGGAATCATCGTAATCTCCATTTGATGATAATTTGGCAGGATCTTGTTTTTTGGATGTATATGCGAACTCACTCAGGTCAACAGGCCCCACAGATGGCTTTCTTCTCTGGTAAGGAACTCTGTTGGACATAAAATATAGTAACAAGAAGACTGCCAATTATTTAAAACAGTGCTTGGATGCAATTAAATGAGGGCCGAAATGATTTCATATTTTCATTCTTAGTAAATTTGTTTTATAATTTGATATCAATTTATTGATGTAATTTAAAAAGGTAGAACAAATAGTAAACAGAGAAAATCATGAATAGTATACCTCGTGGATCTTGGGTTCTGCACCTCCTTTAAAGGGGCACGGAGGCCACTTGCACGGGACCCAGATTGGTTGTATCTAAAGGATGATATCAATGAAGCAAACTTCTCCATTGATTTCTCGGCAATTCCGGCATATTTGTTGACGTGTGACACATTACATCCAAACCTTCCTTCAGCATTGACATCCATAGCCGCTCTATCATGGCCGGCTCGGTCAGGGTCTACAAATGTTGTAATATCAACAACTAGTAAGATAGGTTATATGAACAACAAACTCATTTGACAATCAGAGCAACTGAAAAAATGCTTATCAAAATAAAAAAAATTTAATTGTAGATATGTTATCTAAATATTAGTGAGGTCATGTATAAATTTGGTGCAATGTGAAAACGATTGATCATTTATCGATCAATTTGAAAAATAATTTTATTGCATTTGACAGGTGGCCAAAGTATGTCAAATCACACCAAATTTAGTACATCATCCTAAATTATAAAGAACACAAATTTTGATGAATTTCAAAGTCTATTGTCAAATAAGTATGGCTGTTACTATATCTCTACCCTTCATAATAATCTGTGTATGGCTGACAAAGATTAAAATTAAAAGAAATTTTTTTTTGCCAAAATGCCACAAGACTGAAGAAGACAACAATTTATGCTGGGACATTAAAGATTATGACATTATATGAACAAAAGGGAATTCAAAGAGCAAAAGGCATCTTTAGAAAATGTATTAGGCAGTACGGCTTGGATTTTGTAATGGTTCATTTTGTAACAAAATAGCTTTTAACTCACAAAAGCAAACATCCATAACGTAACCCTGTCATTTTATACCTTCATCAGAAGTGCCAGGTGCCGGGCTTTTCTCAACACTGTCTAATTGTTCCGAGTCCTGAATAGAAGAGGTTACTAAATAAGGTCCAAATTCAAGAACAAATATTGGATACTTTATTGTTAGTCTAACAAACTGGAACGACAGAAAGAAATAAATAGATACCACATGCAAGTTACTGGCATCTTTCAGTTTTCTCCTCTTTAGAATACTTCGATAGGTGCTTCCACTGACATAATTATTTTCTTTATTTCCACTTATCTCTTCCCCTAGACTCTCTTCATCATGGTTGTCAGATTGTTTATGTTTGAAATACGAACTTTTAAGTATTGGTTTTCTGTTTTCCAGTGCACTAATGTTTTTAGCTGGGTTTTGTACAAAACAGCTATCAGGAGAAGCTTTTGGGGTAAGAAGCAGCTTCAGAACAGCCCCCTCTGATGGTTCTAGAAAACACAGCATAAAATTTGTCAGAACTTAATTAAAGAATTTTATGTATCTCAATTTGATCAATGTGATGAGTATGAAGCATCACCATCTTGGCACAAGTTCTCCACCGATTTCAGCTCTTCATCAAAAGACTTCTCTTCCATCTGAGAATAGTCAAGAATGTATAATATCAGTTCAATACAAACAAAAAAGGATCCAGACTAAAGAGAGAAAACTAATGACGAATAATTGAGAAAAGCATCTGTATTCACAGAGGTATGCATTTGGAAATTCCATCATGTCTTTCAATCTACCCTTTTAAGAAACTTTAAACTAGTTCCCATATGTCAAATATTGAAGTCCACAGGGAAGAAAGAGAAAAATACAATCACTCAAATAGTGGTCTGTGTGCTTGGTTGATAAGCTAAAACGAAAAATAACAACGAAATCAAGCACATCAATTAAAATTCCAGGTGTGAACTACAACAAAATAACTAAAATTATATAGAGGCAAGTTGGGGCGAAAGAGTCTATTACGATGTCACATAAATGGAAGTATTCTTTCTATCCTTTTGTAATTGTAGTTCATAGATAAAACTGAAATGAGGAAACCCAGTTTCTTCTTTTCTCGAGTCCTATTTATTCTTTTTCTACCCTAGGGTCACACTAGAAAACGACCTTTATCCTTCTCTTACTATGCTATACTCAGAGAACAATATTACAAATACAAAACAGTCATCTAAGATATCTTACACTGGAGATGGAAGATATTGGATCCTGTGAAGGAGTTTCGTTTCCAACAGCTGGAGAACTATGCATTGGAGTTTTCTTGTCTATTATTGGAGGTGTAATAATTTCCTCAGTACAGATAGGTGAAAGATCAGACTTATCATTTTCAGAGGTAAAAGGAGATAATTTCTGTTGTGTTTGGTGCTTCTCAGCAATTTTTGGAGCAATGAACTTCCTTTTTGCTTCAAGTGATGCTATGCCTTTGCACATTAAGGAATTTTGTGATATGTTTAACTTGCATTTCATAGTAGACTTGATGCATGAAAATTACAAGGCAAGAAAATGAAATTGGAGAAAAACTTGAGAGGATACAAAAGTAATTTGTTACAACATTTCGTTGTACAGGTAAGTCAAGTCTCTTCCTTGTAATTGTTAGCTGAGGTTCCTTCACTGGATTGGTCTTGCCAGGGATCACCAATCCACTATTCAATAATTTATCCTATTAGCATCATAAAATAAACAAGGAGATGATCATAAAATATTCTTTTGGGAAAAACAGATTGAAGTTTCTGCATCAATGTGCAACAGAAAAAGTAATATATTCAAATAGTTCAAATCTAACCTCGAATGGAGTGTTGGTTATAGGATCAAGTCTCCCTTCTGCTATATCTTTGGCAATACTCTGCTCTAACCACGTAAGATGGGTTAAGGAAGTGCAAAACAAGTCTATAAAAGAGTGTAAGATCAATTAAGTCCAAAGTAGATTAAGCATATGGATTGTTATTGGTAAATGGAAATAGAATGCCTGTGTAGCAAAATATGACATAAATGTTGTAACAGAATTCAAATAAAGGATATGGGCCCAAAAATTCCAAGTCTTCATCACAGCCATGTGGTACATCCAACAAGTGCACAATATTCTGTTTTGTAGGATCATAAACTCTCTGGTGCTGAAATGCCCAGATTGCCCTCCTAAAGTTTTCCTCGTAAAGAGGTGGCACAGATACACCGCTGTACCTCACATGCTTTATTACCTGAAAATAATTGATTTAATACAAAACCAAAGTTCACAATACCACTTGTGTTGACAAGATAATCATAACAAGAATATTCAAGAATTATTCAATTTTACCTTTTCATAGCTCTTAAGCTTTTGGATTAGCGCGTGGGCCCTCTTCAAGCCCATGCCTGGTAATGATGATAGATAATCACAACCACTTAAAATGCACATCTCAAGTAACATCTGTTGAGTGAATCCACCGAAATTGAGTTCCCTATTCCTAGGTAGTTTTGAACTCTGATACTCCACACCCTGCCCGAATTTGTCCATCTTGAATATAATCTAAAAATGATTCCAAGAATTAGCATTCGTGTAGCTGACTAAAAATTCAGGAGAGGCAAGGGGCTAAGTGTAAATAATGATTTTACTAACTCTAGAGCAGCCAAAAGGAATCAAATCGGAATCCTCGGTGATAACTGCATCAACAAGTTTGTTAATGGACAGGAATGCCATTTGTGCGTCAGCCTCATAAGGCGCTACAATATAGTCAACTTTCTCCTTCTTCAGTACCTGTATTAGCATATTTTAAGAAGAAAACTACTCTTGTTAAGCCAATTAAAAAAGAAAAATTTCCTTATTAGCTTAGTCCATTTAAACAAGTAAAATAGGGGAAAACCCCATAGTTTTCCTGCTGAACCTAGAAAAACATGGTGGATACTTTTCTGAGTTAGAAACATCATGCATCACACGACAAAATATTGGAAGCATCATGCAACAAACAATCAATAGACCTAGTTCCCTATATAATCCATATATGGACGGCTAACTTTGCTGCTTCTTTCCAGATACACTACGAAATCGTTTGTAGAAACTAATTAAGGAGCTATTCAGATATATCTCCATGCTTTATAGGAACTTATAAAACTTTCTAGGAAGTCCTATATAGGGTTATATTTAACTATTGAAGTTTTTCATAGGGCATTCCTACCTGGATCAATTCATATGCTATGGATGGTGATATGTCAACTGCCTTCTGATAGCACTCATATGCGGCAGTTGAATTGCCAGCTGCTTCATGTTCCTTGGCTTTCTCAAGGTTTTCCTTTCTTGACCTGCAATAATGCTTATATTATTGATTTATTATTGTGTAACAAATCATTATATTTAGAGACACACAGAATAGAAACCTTGCACGTTTTGTTTCTTGGTCAGCCTTGATTGGTAGAAGCCCTCCATCAAATACTAGAATTGGTTTCACGTCATGATGTCTTAACATATTCACCCTGTGCATGCAGTACTCGATATGCCTGATAATTTGAGAATTAGTAAATGTGAAAAAAATTCTTTGAAGAAAAGTGAGAATGATTATATAAAAATTATAGACGAGCAACAAAAGTAGTAGGGTTTTATTTCATTATTTTCAATAATGGTTGCATAAAAAATTTGGAAGCACAAGAGAAGTATGAATTTAGTTGTAAATATTTGGTTTTCACAGATTGTTTTAGAGCACCAAAACAATTAAATATAATGCTTACGGACCAGAATAAAGATCAACACAGAGAAAAATAAAGCATCCTCCTTTCTTAATTTTGTTCCTCAATAAGACCTAGTGCTGAAATTGCACAAAGATAACAAGCCTGATAACAAATCTACACCCAAAGCCTTAAACTCACAAAAATAACCTAAAAAGTCATTGGAGTTTACTAGAACAAAAAGGGACGGTTGAAACGAGTGGCATTTTTCCTTTTCTAATTGCTTTAATTGAATCCAGCAGCACTGAAGGACTAACAACAAATTTACAAAAAAACTCACTATAAAGTACAAAAAGAATCACAGAACATCTCCCAAATCTTTCAAACAAACAAAGTATAACACAAGCAATGTCAAAGTATATCACTGAAGGCCCACTCTTTTTCTTTGTTTCTATCTCCAATTAAACCAATTGTTTATCTATTCAATTAAACCCAATACTGACACCTAACCACCTAACCCAAAAAAATAAAAATAAAAATAAACGATCCTTATTTAACCCACTAAAGAATTGACCTCCGCCATTAGTTCAACAAGCCGTGAATTAGGGGGGTTGTAAAAATAATAATTCCTCAGAAAGCTTTTAACCTGGTAGTGGGGATGCCCTTGCATAACTGTGTGCTACAAGAGAGAGCACCCTTGTGAAGCCACGAATAGGTATCTACAGCCACCGTCTGCCCCTTCAAAGCTTCCACATTTATAGCCGCCATTATTGATTTGAGCTGTGGTAAGAGACCTTGGATTCCCATCCTCTCCCGCTCTCTCTAGCTACTGGGGAAAGGTCTGAAAGGGCTAATGGACCAAATGGGGAAGAGAGCGATCCTTTGACGAGAGCGGGAAAGGAAAAGCGAAACTGGGAGAGGTGAGAGGGAAAAACAAACATGCGTGCGAGGCACGTGCTGACGTGCAATCTGGATTTCTTTTTTCTTGGTTGCATGGAGTAGATTGTATGATGGACCATCCAGCCGTCCGATTCCCAATTGATATTTATATCAAAACTCGGGCCGAATTTTTTATTCATAGAAAAAAATTAAGCAAATTTCATGACTTGGAGACAAGTTTATTTTATATCACAACCGTCTGTGTTATGACTTATGAGACATTCTTTTCCATTAAAATTTTGATATTTTTTTATATGCTATCGATAAAAAAAAATCAAAAACTCGGGAGTTGTTTGTATCTTGTGTAAGGTGAATTTAAAGATAATTAAATTATATGTTGTTTTATTATTTTATTTGACAGTTTAAATTATAGTTATTATTTCTGGAGAAGTATGAATCAAATCCTTTCGAGGAAAAGTATTTGATTAAAAAATCTTAAATTTTATTATATCATCATCGTAACCTGTGTTGTTATGTTGTTGTTAAAATCAATCTTAAAAAAACAATGATGACATAAAAAATCTTAATATTTTACTACAAAGGAGGTAATTGAGGAATTGCCTCAAAGATGAACTAGCGCTAGATTGATCGAGATCGAGGCGAGGAATTGAATTAATTTTATAATCAGAACCATTTGTTATTAAAATATTTAATCAAGACTTATATTATATATATATGATAAGTTAACTATATACTAGTTCATCTTTCTTCTTAACTTCTTAGGTTTTTAATTATAAAAGTTAGTTTTCTTTTTAACTTCTTAGAGTTCAAATGTCTCGTGTCTTTCATGTCTTATCCGTACCTCATGTTTTTGTTTTTATTTTCAAAATTCAAACAACTGATTTGAACCGTTAAAAATTATTTTCATATTATAATGTTCTTGGAGACAAAATTATATATATATATATATATATTTTTTAAATTGTTCACTATTGTTTTAAATAGACACAAAATAATTGTTTTCATCAATTCTGGATCATCTAAAAACAGTGATTTTGTACGTATTTAAAAAAATAGTGCTTTTTTTTCAAAAAATATAAAATTTGATCAACAAGTACATTTTAATATGAAGATCTTATTTAGCAGTTTGGATCTCTCTAAAATTTTGCTCAAACTCCACTATTGATGGTAACATAATGGAGTTTTTTTTATCCCAACAAAAATAAGCAATTAAAATATTTGTTCGGCAACGGTAAAACAAGATAACAGGAGTAGCTATTTTATAACTATATATATCTGCCAAAAACAATAGATGTCACAGACCGGGGTAGAATTAAGGAATTTTTTCTATTTTGGAAGAAGGTTGGAACAGAATTAAGTAAGCTAAGAAATAGCATTACCTCAATATAATAATACAATGTTCTTTTTATAGCGAATTGCACCAGAAGAATTCTAGCTGAAACAATTCCAACAGCATGCTTAATTACTAATTAATTAACTGTTGACTTTAATCTTTGACTGGACTGGTACGCTCTCCAGACTCCAGAGGTGCCTGCTACGCATATGGTTAGTAAATTACCATCATAAAATTTGTTGGTTCTTCATGCCCATAAGACTAACGCACCTTTAACCCTTGTTCACTATTCTAAACGCGTCAACCGTGCATGGTGAACAAACTAAAAGTTTAATTTGCAACTCACACTATCCAATATTAATTCCATATAACAAGAAAAGGAATGAAAACCAAATTAAACCATAATGCGCTTTAATTAAGTCCAGTTCATGCACCAAATAATTAGCATCTAACATCTATGTTAATTAATCCCTATTACCATCCTTTCCTTCTGAAGTCTACCTTTTACGATATATATATAATGGCACCTCCAACAATCAAGGATATCCTAGCGTTCCACAAGATCGACCGGGCGGTGTACGAGAAGTTCACTGCTCATGGCATGGAGCCAGCAATGGCCCGCAATGCAGTCGCTCTTTTGATGTGGTTAGAGCAAGTAGGCATAGATATGATTAGCCAGATAGTACAAATCATCAATCCTACAAGGATATTTACGTTAATCACCGAAGTAGATGCAGTGTTGTGCTGCCTCCGACAAGAGGATGGTTTCAGTAATTACACCGAGATCCCTATGATGACTTCACTGGCACGAAATAGCCTCGACATCCGTTTCTTCAACTTTCACAAGGATGTAATAGTGAGGGGGCTGGCGTACATTCTAGACGGGGTCGGGAGGATTGTGTTTGATGATCATATGTATGAATCGTTACATGCGTATGAGGCCGACATCAAGGCCGCAAGAGCAGGATTGAATGCGGTGATGCCGTCGGTGCCCCGTGGGTTGGCTGTGTTATATGATCCTGCAGCAGCTGCACCATCGATCGAGGATGCCAGGTCCATGTTTATTACTTTCTCCAAGGGATTTCCAATTCGAAGGGAGGAGATAATGGACCATTTTAACGAGTAAGTACTTAACTTATCAGAAATTTTCTTTTGCGTAATTTCATTCCATTTACTGTAGTACTTTCATTAATTAGATCATTCTGTGGGTTGACATCTACGTATGTATTATTGTTTTGGACTTTATTATATATATTGAAATGACCCAATATGCTTTTCCCTCTAATGTTCCATTTGGTGTAATTTTATTTTAAATGCTAAAGTTTATTGAGCAGAATATATATAGGGTATACTTAAAACTCATAAGTGGGTTCATATATTTTTTACAAGAATTGATATTTGAAAATGAATTTACAAAAATATTAAGTTTACAGCACAGTCACATGCTCTGTAAATTAGATCCAGATTAACTATTAAGCTCTCGCTAGTTTTTTGTGCCAAATTATTTACTTGATCCACAAATTAGTACAAGCTAATAAATTAATTATATGCCAGGCCGCAAATTAATTAAGCATATGTAATGTATATTGCATATTTAATCAAGCAACTAGATATTATATTTTCACCATAAACTAATGGGGTGACAATGTATCTGTGACCGCACAATTAATTTCAAGCAGCATGTCAAACAATAGTTATATAGTATCTTTAATTAATTTTCCAATTTTCCTGCGTCAAAAGTACTACTAATTACTAGTTAGCCAGCCAGAGTTGTGATATGATGGTGATGTAAAATTATTCATAAAATTAATTGGTATATTGTGTATACCTGAAGGAGGTGGGGAGATTGCATAGACAGGGTCATGATGGAGCGCACAGCACTGGGAGGGACACCGATGTATGGCCGGATTGTGTTCAAAAGCGATACCTACATCAGTCTCGTGTTGAATGGTGAACGGGTTGTGAAATACAACATCAATGGAAGACAGCTCTGGGCTCGCAAGTATGTACCCAGGGTGGCGATCAATTGATTACTTAATTATCCCGGTATCGGTATGTCAATTAACACGCGCGTTATATATACACATATGCCGTAGCTGAAACACGTCTGGTTTGTGATTATGTTTGTACTTGTGTTCTGATAGTTGCAGGTTTAAAACTGTTCAGTCCTGAATTGAAAGTTTTATGCATGTTATTTTATAGGAACTGTTGTTTGGCTATGTCTTTTGTAGCTTTAATTTTCTTTTATATTTGTTGTTCCTTGTATTTCTATATAGTTCATTACTTCAAATAAAGTTCGGAGATGATTTACCACAATCATTTTTTTTTTCCCGAAATTGAGACATGAAAGAAGAAATTATCGCACTCTGTTCTTATCAAAAGAAAATAAAAATATCGCACTTTGTTCTTATAAAAATAGGTTTAGGATAATATATGATAGGAAGAAAATAGCACTCAACTTTAACAAATAGCCCTTACTAGTCTCAAAATTCTATTCATTACAACAATCTCGCTAGGACAAGTTTGTAAGAGCAATCGGATCAAACTGATTATAGAATTAGATATACGGAACAAATTTTGGTTAACAGATATTTAAGTTTATATTGTACCAAAAACATTGGAAAAAATCGACCGGATCACATAACATATTATGTCGATCTTTTTTCTTCACACCTCTCTCTCTATTCTAATCTCCAATTTAATTACTCCAATAACATATATAGTTTCTTTCTATTTCCAACTTCTAATTTTATCAGAAATTACAAATGGTGGAAATAAATTTGTATCATTTGATTTAATTCATATATAATTTTCATATTTCACAATCAAAGTACATAGTCTAAATTTTTTTTTTGGTTCAATTTATATTTTCATGCATTAAAGTGAAGCTCACTAATTTTGTTGCCATATCAAATGTTGTACTATATATTTACCTAAATCCGTAAAATCCACAATACAAAAAATACCCCATTAAAAGTTGTATGAATTAGGTGTTTTAAATTCTCAATGAGTGAGGCTATGCTAATTTGCAATGGGTGGATCCGTCTATGCTATGAAATTATATTTCTATTTTTAAAGTTTAAAGAGTCGATCCGAATTGCTTAACTTGATCTTTATATGAAAATATACTTCTAGACCAAATTTTATGTATTTTAAAGTTTGTTTACTATTTTTTTAGATTGGTAGAAAATCCTCTACTTTTTTATGGTTCAAAATCTTTGAATCAGGTGATGTTCTAATTATTTATAATATAATAATAATAATAATAATAATAATAATAATAATTTTTTTTAAATGTAAAATTTGATCTTGGAGTACATTTTCATATGAAGATTATATTGAATAGTTTGAACTTTAAAAATAATATACGAAATCATAGTATGGACCTACGTCTGCCATTGCATAGTATCACTCATTTTTATTTAGATAATTACATATTGAAAATATTATATTCCAACCTTTTGTCCAAAGTTTTTTTTAATAAAGTTTTATCTAAAATCGGACCTAAACTATATAATCAGTATCAAAATTAATACGAACAGTTTCGATTCATAGAACTATTTAAATTTATTAAGTTTTAAATTATTTATACGAACTTAACAAATCGAACGATTTGAACTCATTTTTTGATAAAATTTGTCCAGAAACAAAAGGGCAGGCAAGAATTCGATGAACATAATTCTTGACCCTTTCTTGATATAGACTAGGATCATTGTTCTTGACCCATTTACGCATCTTGTTTGCTAGCTATAATATTGTATCATAAAAGTTTGTTAGGTCTCCGTGCCCTTGTTGACTACACAGTTACACCCCTATTAACCGTTATTCACTGGTCATGACACGTCAACACATGTCCAATTAATTAATTGGCCTGGCCATTCATCCCCCCATAACAAGTAAAGGTGCCGTGAAGCGCAAATCTTGATGCTCTGTAAATTCCTGTTCGTTAAGAACACCCTAGTGCGAGCACCAAAATAATCAGCGTCCAGTATTTATAAATAAATGCAAACCCCTAGCTTTTGTATCTTGTTTTTCTTGTATTCAATTGAATTCTCCCTTTTACACTATGGCACATCCTACTGTCAGGGATATCCTACTATTCCACAAGATCGACCGGGCAGTGTATGACAAGTTTGTTACTCATGGCATGAAGCCTGACACAGCACGCATTGCTGTCGCTCTGTTCATGTGGCTAGATCAACTCTGCATTGGTATGATTGATCAGATTGCACAGATTACCGATCCAACCATGATGTTCCCGCTAATTGCTGAAGCAAATTCTGTGTTGCACTGTCTCCGACATGGTTTGAGCAAGTGGAGTGGCTACACCGAGATTCCTTTGATAACTACGCTGGCCAAGGACAGGATAGATATCCGTTTCTTCAACTGTCACAAGGTGTTAATAGTGAGGGGGCTTGCACACATACTAGATGGGGTCGGGAGGGATGTGTTTGGTGATTACAGGCATTCATTGTTGCTTGCGTATGAGAGTGAGGAGGCCGCGGCAAGAGCAGGATTGAGGGCTGTGATGCCAGTGGTGCCCCTAGAGTTGGCTGCATTATATGTGACCGAGCCATTGGTTGAGGATGCCAGGTCCATGTTTATTAATTTCACCAAGGATATCCCCATTACAAAGGAGGAGATATTGGAGTACTTCACTGAGTGAGTAGAAAACTTATATAAATTCTATTTGTTTTTACTGCAATCATTTCTTGGCTACTTCAAGAAAAAGATCATTTTGCTGGCTTGACATATTTCGATGTGCTATAGCCTATACTAAAAGTTTTTTTAGCAAAATTTTCTTTTTATAAAGAGCAATATTGCAGGTATATATATATTTAAATAATGAATATAACTAGGTATAGAATTGAGAAGGTTATGTAATTTATTAATAGAATTAACAGTATAGTGTTTTGTTCTTGCAGGAGGTGGGGAGACTGCATAGATAGAGTGATTGAGTCCAGGCCCAAAAAAGGAAAATCTGATTTTGGCAGGATTGTGTTCAAGAGCGATACCTACATCAATCTTTTGTTGAATGGTGAACGAGATGTGAAGTGCATCATCAATGAAAAATCGCTTTGGGTTCAAAAGTATGTACCGAGGGTGGCTCAGAAGCATTATGCTGAGGCAGTCAATATTGATTGCTTATCCCGGTAACAATATGTCAACACATTAATTATCTATTTATCAAATGTATTCAATTAGTTTTGATTCTTTTAAGGTATATTTAATAATTAGTTTGAATAAAATGCCTATACACATCTGGTTTGCGTTTGTGCTTGTGTTTTGTGCAGTAGTTCTGATACATGCAGGTTTTAAACTGTTCAGTCCTGAATTGAAACTCAATGATTTTGTTTTATGCATGCTCTTTTATAGAAAATATATAGTGTGTTATTTTGGGAGTTAAAAACTAACAAGTGCTTACTTTTGATCTGCTAGTTTAATTAGCAAATGAACTGCTGTTTGGCTGTGCCTTTTGTAGTGTAATTTAAAAGTAATGAGTGTAATTTAATTAGCAAATGCTACTTTTGATCTGCTAGTTTGAATAAACTGTTGTTTGTTGTTTGTTGTTTGGCTGTGCCTTTACTACTATAGTATTGATTTTAAACAGTTAATAGAGCTCTGAAGACAGAAATCATAAAGAATCAAAAGGAATCAAAAGTCACTTGACCAAACAGAAAAGAAGGGGGCAAAGGAAATGGTAAACGAGGAAGAAATGTGCTTAATTAGTAAGTACTAAACTTATCCAGCAAGCGTGCCTTTGTCAAGTTTAAACAGTTTCCAATAGGAAAGATCAGTTTACGAAAGCCCAATCTAACCTGACAGCCAACAGGACTGGACTCAGATTCTACTCGGGCCAGTTCAGACTGAGTTACACACTAGTTTGTAAGGGATAAGATCAGTTTAAAATTAAGATAATAATATCAACAAACATCATAAATAAAATTTTCAATTCAAAATCCAAACATTCTTATCCACATTCCACACATACAAAAAGGACGAAATTTGATCAAACTATTGAAATTTTCCACCCGCCTAATTTACTTATGGAACAATTAAATTATACTCGAATACCATGAAACTTCATATATAATCCAGATATCCAAAAAGATGTACATAGCTTAGCTTACCTCCTTTTGTTTTCGTAGTTTCCTCATTACAAAAAATGTTGTCAAGATTTTACATTGCCTAGTGCCACCTCTTCGTTTAAAGTAGCAACTCTATGGACAAAAGCACAATATGAAAATACCATAATGTTCATTCTGCAAAAGATCCCTCATAACTTACCAAACAATCTATTAATGCTTTCATTCTTCTACGGTTCTACCACAGAGAAGCAAAAAATATATACAGAAAGTATTTAAGTTACAAAAGTACAACTTCAAATAATTTAAACTAGAAGCCAAGACAACTAACAAATTGTCTATTTAATCAGGCTTTTTCAAATTCAAACAATTGTCGGTTGCTTGATTGAATAACTCCTCAACTTGCTTCATTTCAAGCTCTGTAACCAAAACAAATTAAGGTATAAATCGTCTATTCAATCAGGCTTTTTCAAATTCAAACAATTGTTGGTTGCTTGATTGAATGACCCGTCAACTTGCTTCACTTCAAGCTATGTAACCAACACAAAATTAAGGTAACTTTGTTACAGCAGAAGGGTTTAATAGCACAAGCTAGTATGCAAAATGTTGAGTCTCAGACAATGCAATAGTTGTTTGCAAATTCTAGAGGATTGTTCATCTCCACTTTTGGAGCACAAGGTCAATTGAATAAAGAAAATAGCTAAAATAAAGAAAAACAATTTTAATATCCTATAGGTAACAAATGCTGATTGAAGCTGTCAGACTATTATATCCAATCCAAATTTAAAAAGGAACCCATAGAATGCACCAAAAACAGCAGCTTTCAGCAAAAATCCTCCCAGCTCAGTTAGAAGCCAAGGTGAGGATGCAACCTAGGGATGCATTTTTCAGAATGCAAATCAGAACCCCAAATGGGGTGCAAATACAAGCATAGAATAAGCAAATGCAGTATTGCATTGACACCTCATCAAGGGGGCTGATTCACATCCCCAAGGATGCTTCCGCAGATTGCACTTTGAGCTTTTTTTCCTTTTCTTTTTGTCAGTTCGATCAATCTATTTGTACTGAAAATTTGCAAAAGCTCCTTTATTTTCAGTACGCAATTGGCATAAGCATTCTTGAATTTCGTCTGAGATCAATATCTTCTGACAGTTTCAGATGCAATCAGAAGGTCTGACCATATTTCACTATATAAAAATTCCCCTTCGACACATACCAAGAGAAAAAATACTATTGCTAGTTGTGTATAAAACTAGAGAGGCAAAACTAACTAGTATCGAGATATCTTATATGGATCAGATATTCTACATCACTGAATAGATGCATTCATTACATATAAAACCGGAGACCACATTACCTGCTGCTTCTAGTTGTTTCTCAAGCTCAAGTCCTACAGCCTCATTCTCAGCCTGGAATTTCAAACTTGTACATTATTAAAAAAAAATTTACGAAAACCAATAATAAATAGCTAATTATATACTTTGAAGGTCATATTTGTCAGTAACACTGTAACAGTATGTTAAGTTGCATATTATCACCCTTTACCAGCAGGTAGAATAACTTTTTTGTTCTGTTCATGCAAGTTCTTTAATTGAATTGGTGCTTGTGTGTGCATGGGCTTCATATGGTGTTTATGCAGTAGCCAGAATCAAGATAACAGCAGTATGATTTCAAATAGCTTATGATTTCGTGGAATTAGCACAGATAATACTAAGGTATGAAATTTGGCTGCGATTAAACCCTAATAGTGGAAATAAACCATACAAATAACAGTATCTAACCTATAAAATTATACCTGGATTAAGACATTATTTAGCTACAACTTCACCTAAAACAGGCAGCAATACCCTTAATCGAGCAAAAATTGGAAAAATAAAATAAAATAAATAATAACCAGAAAACCAATATTACTCGACTATCATCCATGAAAAAAAGTTTAAAATTAAGAAAATCAAGGCTTACTTGAAGCTCAGCAATTCTTTGCAACTGCTCATCTTCTCCAGACAATGGCAAAGCCGAAACAAGAGCATCAAACTGCATTACATAAAAACAAAATTGATTCCAACTCATTGAAGAAAATACAACGATAAGTCCATTTGACCATATTCTAATTCCAATATGTCATGAACACCCCTACAGGATGAAAGTATCTCATAGTCCTCATGAATCATGCAAGAAAACCAGTATCATCTTCAAGTTTTTTCACAAAGACCCACCTAAACTAGTCACTCATCTTTAATGTATCAAGGAAAAACAATAAAAGGAATTTATTGTCTTAGAACTATGATCGGAAAGTGAAGAGTATAAAATGACATATTCTCATGTTGTAAAATAATATAAGAAACTGATCATCTTACAACTAAGACGGGGAAGTGAAGAGTATGAAATGACATATTCTCATGTTAGGATATTGTGTCATATTTCTGATCTTTCAAGGGGTAATTTTGCCTATGTCTCATTTTTCCAGGGGCATATATATTTTTTTTAATCAATAGGGGCACATATATATGTTTTGAAAAGGCATTATATTTGAAATTCAAAGGTTTTCCAAGAGTTTAACAGGTAAAAGCTTGAAAAAATATAGGTCTATATAAATGTTTTCCAAAGGCATTATATTTAAAATTCAAAGGTTATATAAGAGTTAACAGGTAAAAGCTAGAAAATATAGGTCTAGAAGATAGTTAACTACTCGATAATGAATTTTCTAAATTACCCTTAAAAATCATAGAAGCTAGAAACAACATTTAAACCCTTCCATAATATTTGAATAAACAAAGTAAAAACAAAAAAAACAAAAAATTAGGATAGCATCCAAGCATGATACAGGCCTAGCAATGCTGCACTGTTATAAAACCTTAGATAAAATAGACAGTGCAAGAAATAATTATGAATAAAATCATTTTGCACCAACCGTCTTAGCAGCTTGAACCAAAGCAGCGCTCATAGTCTTTGGTTGCTCTGCAATATTATTGGCTTCTTCACTAGGTTTCGGATTAGAGTTAGGGTTACCATCAGCATTAGCGATAGGGTTACCATCAGTGCTAGGGTTTGGGTTAGGGTTAGCAGTCGGCTCGGGATAGTCTGTTGAAAGCCGTACTGGTGGCGCATCTCTCTGAAGTGTACCGAAAGTATTCACCGCTAGTAGTGCTATCGTATTCACTTGCTCTTGCAATTGTGATATAATGTCCATTTCTCACCTACGCAAGTACTTAACTCAAAAAAGAGAAGTTATTAGTTGAAGGAAATATAGTGTGACAGCATTGAGGTAGTCCTGATTCAGCCAAAACCCTTTTTATCTCATGAGATATTACACCTGTAACAGTAGCAAGTAACCAGGAGTTATCTTATTAAGCTGATTGTGCTAATTGGCCTTGCTATAATTTCAGATTCCAAAATTGACAATTATAAAAATATTATCTCACTAAATCTAAATGAATTAAACAAAATTGCCCTTAAAAAATGGAAAGATAAAATTTAAACAAAATTTGTTGCAATACAATCCTTAAAAAAATTTCAAAAATTAAAACGAAAATTCTTAAAACAATAAAAAAACATCAACAAACTGTTTAAAAATTACCTGTTGAAGTAAGGTTGGGAGGATTGGGAGGAGGGCGACTTTGAGGAAGAGGCACGAGGCGTCGTGGCGGGATGGAATCGGCGTAGAGAGCGCCAAAAACCAGCGAGGACGAGCAAACGGGGTGCGCCGAGAGGAGGAGGGCCAGACCAAGGAGCGGAGGCAGAGCCTTGGGAATTGGTATCCTCTGCGGAGCGTTATGGTGCGGTGCCGTGCGGTGCTTTTAATCTGATCCGTTAGTTTTGATCGGACGGACCAGATTAGATCTTATCCGAATTGAAAACAAAAAACTAAAATTTCCCTGTCCGATAAGAAAGTGAAATGGTATATTTTCTTGTCAGAAAATGGTATATTTCACTTATTCACATCTCCTCTGACAAACAAAAATGGTATATTTCACTTTCTTGTCAGAAAATTAACAGGAAATAAAAAAAATTGGGAAACAATTAGTTACCTCAGTCAAAAACAGAATACAGAACTGGCACTTAAGAGCACTTGCTATAAAATGAAATTCTACATCTTTACATGCTACTAAATCACAGTTCATTAATGAAATTCAAGTGCAATATTGCACTAGCTTTCACAAATTTGTGATTTCATTCAAAAGTCAAAACATTACATAAGCTCCAGTTCAATTAATCCAAAATAAAGACTCACACTTAGGAGGTCAAAGAATCTGAAATTGCACACAAGTCACGTACCAGTTTCAGTGACCAAATCGAATGTACAAATTCTACACATGCTAAATTCATTTACCATATTATTCAAGCCCATTCCACTACCGTATAAGCAATTTAGTACCTATGGTTCTGTACCATATCAGTTCCCTACTGATAACAACCTTTACTTGTACCAGCAGGTTACTGATGTAAAGGTTCTTTAAGAATTATTTCAGGGGAGGTGGTACAGTGTATTGTGACTAACTGCTAATTTCACGCAATAGAGATGGACCAGAATTTTTACCTTTGTACCATTTTCTTATGGAACTTGTTCAAGAGCCTCTCAACCTACAAAATAAATTTATAATTTAGTAAGAAAAATAATAGATATGAACTCCAAATCGAATTCAACTAAGAGTCAAAGTACATATTTAGTACAAAGGTCAACACAGAATATCATATATATATGACAACATATGCATGCAAAGTAATACTTTTTTTTCAACGATAACCTAATATGTAATTTAACCACTTAGTGTTAGTTCTTAGGTAAAAAATATCAAATTTTAGCTGAGTAAATGAGTTTGTCAGTTAGAACTAACAGACATCGAGTTTGGAACAACAAGTTTTCCAAAATCGAATAATAGCACCAGTAACCAATACTAGAAATCATTGCACCAGTAACCATTATTTTGTAAAATTTGGCCAAAATCGAATAATCCCAACTTATTTATGACAGTCAAAACTGTGTTAGAAGTCACATTGAAATTGTTTATCGATATCAAAGCCACATAAATTAACAAAAATTTATATCAATATTATTTTGGAACCATATTCACCCGATATGGGAAAATTTGGTCATAAATGCAAAATTTCAATTTTATGCGAAATTTCCAAAATTGAGATAGACTCAGTCGGGAAGGGTTCAAGGATCATGATAATCCCATCAGAACAGAAGTTAGGCAATAATTGCAATATAAACCACAAGAGGGGTGGGTTCGGCCAAGACAAACACCCACCAAAATTAAATCAAGTTTCAAGGAAAAAATACCATAAGCTCCTTCGACTCCCCCAATTTACTTAACCATACCCCCAACAAGGTTCAATTCAGCCATTAATGGTGGATTCAAAGGAAATTGGAACAAAGAAGAGATAAAAGGGTTTTATCTTCAAATTGAAGGCAACTATTTGTTCAAATAACTTGCAATTAGACAACTTTTAAAAAACACCGACACAAATCGCATGAATTAAGACCACATTGAAACTCTAACTAATAATTGTGCTCATAGAGATTATTGGTTTTTCTACGAAGCACGGAGCAAAATTCTAAGCATATTACACATCCCAAATTTCAGTTAATTGAAATGTTGCATCAGATTCGTTAACCCAAAAGCTAAAACTGGATCAAAATTAACGCTTAACCACACAAAAGAGATGTGATTTGGTCGCTTACCAAGAACGGAGAGGAGCAGGGAAAGGGTCGGGAAGAGGGGTCGGCGCCAAGGTTGTCTGGGAGAGAGAGAAGAGAAAGGCGCGCCTCTAGGATGAGTGGTGGGGCCTCCTGGAATCGAAAATCGGACCGAGCAACTGAGAGACTGAAGAGAGGCGGAGTGGCAAAAGAGAGAGAGTCTGCTTGAAGAGATTGGGAAAGATTGATGAAGAGGCGCTCAAACGGGAGAGAGAGAGAGGCGTAACCTAAGAGGTGCTCAAACGGGCTTCGAACGGGTTGTTCACTGAACATCGAATGGGCTGTTCACTGGACAAGAAAATAAAATGTTCAACGGGCTGACCAATAATTGTTCAGATCCAGTTCATATGTAAGAATTAATTTGAACATGAACCGAACTTCGGGCCTTGTTCGGATTATAGCCCGTTCAATAGTAATTTGATAACTGTTCAGCCCGTTTGTTCATGGACTGTCCTGTTCAATTAGCAGCCCTAACTATGTCTCAACCAGCATGGCAGGAGTACAAGTCATTCATTGCAGAATTAAACCAACTCCACCACTGGTACAACAGGAGGAGGACAAGCTATCATGGAACTGGATAAAAGATGGTAAGTTCACAAGGAGATCTTTCTATAGGATGACGGCAGAAGGGGTGCATATACAATCGCAAATTAAGAATTTATGAGATCTTAAAGCTCCAACAAAGTGCTGGTGTTTGGATGGCTCGTGCTTCAGAATAAGATACTCACGATAGACAATCTGGTCACAAAGGGGTGGATTTTACCAAACATATGCATAATGTGTAAAAAGGCATCAGAGTCGGTAAACTATTTGTTTAATGGATGCCAGCTAGTACGTCAGATAAGGCCCAAACTAAAAATAAATAGACCACAACTGCAAGCGTGTCAGTATTTTCAAGATGGAAACTTCACTCAGGCCATATTGGACTCGAGGCAAAAAAGACAGAAGAACAATTCAGCTCACAATGAATTTTGTAATATGGAGATAACGATGAAGGAGAATTTTCAGAGAAGAAGAAAAAACAGCCAACATGATTGCAATCAGGGGCGGAGGCAAGTGTAATAAATGGGGATCAATTGACCTCCATTTTTTCAATTTTTTTATATTTATATATGATTTTATATATAATTTAGAGTAAAATGTCATGCCTTTGTAAATTTGACCTCCATTCTCAACATGTAAATTTTATGTGATTGATCTCCAATGTGTGTTTGACCTTTATAATTCGAAAGTCTGACTTCGTCTCTGATTACGACAGAGATAATGGAGGAATTCAGAAACTGGTTTAGAATTACTTAGAAAATTTACATTATCTTTAAAGACTGTTTGTTTCTCTTATTTTGCTTTCTTTGTTTCATTTTCCTTATTTATGTTTTACTTTTCTCACTTTTGTAAAATAGACACCACTAATGTCATTATCAATGGCCTTTGGCCCTTTTGTTCATTCTTAATTAGAAAAAAAAATTGAAATTTACTGGTTTTGAATATTTGAATGTATATTTTCTTTGATGTAAATATACACTTCGATTCGATCTGCTGCTAAGATTGTCGTTCCTTTTTTTATGATTAACACGAGACTAATAATTAATATAAATTTATATGCGTTGCAAACTTGCAATAACTCTGTCTTTATTGCAACGAACATAATTTGAATAATCCTACGTCCTTTGTGGTGGTTGATGCGGAAAGTAGCCTATTAACGATAATTATTCTCTGTAAACTATGATGCAATTATTTAATTTCTTTTTCACTTTTGCTCTTCAGTCATATGGCTGGAAAAATAGCCAATATAGAAAACATGTTATACAAGATTTATTTAATGCCTTGCAATAACTTTTTTCTCTTTAAAGAAAAACATTATTAAAATTGTCAGTTTTGGTCAGCTAATTAATCCTTTAAAAAACATCATATCAGATAGGATAACTGCATCTATATATGTACTGCACAAAATAACATAGTCACAGAATTTATTTTTTATAAATGCAAGACAATTTATTTCGGAAGAAGAAGGGCATGTTCGGCAATGAGATTATTCGTGGTAATGGAAATTTTTGGATATGGGAATAGAGATATCAATTTGTGAATTCCCAAGGTCTTTTAACCCATTAAATTTTTTAAAATATAGGTGTTTGATAGATACATGAGAAATTTGTTAGGAAGTTGGTTTTTTTAATTTAAAATTAAAATTGTATAGAAGATGTTATGCTAATATCAAACTCTTGTGATTTATTTTAATTAAAATTTCTTGTACTTTGAAATTTTGTTTTTGTTAAGTTATTTTTAGTCTTGCGTTTGATCAATTTTTGTATTGTTAAAATTTTGTTTTAATTTTAATATTACTATGTAAAGGGCTAGATTGTGGAACAAACAATCTAGATTGATGTAAATATTTCTGATTTCCTTATTCAATATATTGTTGGCGACACTTTGTCGCTAGCCTTCAAAAAATAAAATTTTATTTTAAAACTTATCCATATTTGAAAAATTGTGAAAAATCAAAATATAATCGAGTATGCTATACTTTGTATTTAGCCATTGCACACTTTAAAAACAAGAGAAGTAAAATATTAATGCATGGTAAGTGACTGAAATTAATGCCTTTTCTTAAACATACAGGTAATTAATGTCTTCTCTTAAACATGCAACAAATTAATGCGTTTTTATAAAGAGAAGGGTTCAAATGCCTCCATTTTTTGTGCCTCCACCATGCCTCCATTTCTAAAAACTTTAATAAATCAAAATTTAAAACTTAAAAGTGAAAATAAAACCGTTGGATATGATCTACATCATTTTATCTATGCACGTGTAAAAACTTATGGCATTTCAATTTTGTTTTGGTTGTCATCAAGAGCTTGTAAAAAACGTACTAATTTGGATAATTTCTAGACGTTGATTTTTCAACTAATTGATTCACATAAAAACAAAATCGAAATGTGATAATTTTTTATGAGCACATAGAAAAAATAACATAGATCATATCTAACGGTTTTATTTTGACTTTTTAAGTTTTAAATTTGAATTATTAAAGTTTTTAAAAATAGAGGCATGGTGAAGGCACAAAAAATGAAGACATTTGAACCCTCATCTTTTATAAATATGTAAAATATTAAACGGAATTTTAGGAGAAGAACAAAAAAAGAAAAAAAAGGCAAAGTTGTGAGCTCTTGCTTTTGGGAAAAAAAAAAACAGACCTCGGAGTCAATTGTTTTTTCCTACGAAGCAACAAGGAAGAGATAGGAACAGTTCCCAATAGGTTTTGAAAAGGGCGCTGCTATTCTGAGGGCACAAAATTTTTTTTTTCATAGTTATGCCGCTTTTGCCCTTAATTAATACTTTCTAAATTGTTTTGTTAAACTTAATTATTTTGTATAAAGGGAAGTGTTTAATGAGAACAATACAATAGATGGCAAGCTGTTAAAAGGAGTGCATGCGTCTTTTTGTAGAAATTACTATTGACAAATGTATGTATTTTTATAGAGCATTCACTCACATGATGTTAAATGTAATATTTAATAAAAAGTAATAAAGTACTATTAAATAAAGTACATAAGAGAATTGAGTTTTCAAACTTATTATTCATGTTATATCATCTGTGTTCTTAATTGTTTGATTCTGTTTATCTCATCATTCAATCTGATCGGATAACTTATATTCATCTTTTTATTTAAATAAAAAGTTTTGATTTAAAGGAGAAAATAAGCATGTAAAAAATATAAGTTATCCGATAGATTAAATAACGAGATAGCACAATCGTACGATTAAGAACACAGATGATATGGCATGAATAATAAGTTTGAAAACTCAATTATCTTATGTACATCATTTGATAGTACTTTGTTACTTTTCAATGTTACATTTATTGAGCATATGTGACTGAGTAAATGCTCTGTAAAACTATTTACATTTGTCAATAGTAATTTTCATAAAAACCATCTATTTTATTGTTCTCATTAAATACTTTCATTCATATAAAAATAATTAAGTTTAACAAAACAACTTAGAAAATATTAATTAAGGACAAAAGAAGCATAACTATAAAAAAAAAAAAGTTGTGCCCTCAATAGGGGTGAAAACGGTATGGATAATATCCAATCCGTATTGGATCCAAATTCAAAAAATTAGATGTGGATATCCGATATCCGAATATCCGTGTGGATATGGATACTGATATGATTTTACGTTTCAATTATCCGTATCCGAATAGTAGATATATATCATATATTTTAATATATATTATGAAAAAATATTGTTATTCAACATTAAAATTAGATAAATATTATGAACTTTGGTATTTTTTAATATTATTTTAATAAATATCCGATCCGATCCGTATCCGTATCTGTATTCGGCTGATATCCGATCCGTATCCGTATCTGTATTCGGCTGATATCCGATCCGTATCCGTATCCGAAAAATTAAAAAGAAATATGAATATGATTGATACCTCGCATATTTAGTCTATTTTAGGCCTGTTTTAGTACCAGATTCGTGCACTAATTCACCTGAATCATGTGCATTTCATCGATATATCTTTAGAATTTGGTACTGCTGAGTGTTTGTTTGTTTTCTGCAGGTTTGGAGCAAAATACACGAAGAAATGGCGATTTGGGATGATCTGGTACGGCCTGCCCTTACCAGGCTTGGTACGGGTCGTACCAGACTTGGCCAGTTTCAGCTCATCACGCCTGGTACGGCCAGGCCGTACCACTTTGGTACGGGCCGTACCTAAAGGCGGCCTGACAGATTCAAATCTTGGCAGAGGCTATTTAAGGCGGGGAGCTCTCCAATTTCGAAGATTTTTCATTCGAGAGACATTTGAGAGCACAGTAAGAGAGAGAAAGAGAGCTGAGGAGCTAGGAGCAAGAAGGAAGGAAGAGGAAAGAGGCGAAGCTCGACGGATCAAGCCTCTTCCACTCGATCCCTTCGATCCATGGCTTTCTTTACCTCTTTTATTGTATTTTTAGATCAGATCATGTGCTGTGAGTAGTTATTTTAGTTTCTAGGGTTTTGAGATGAATTCTTGATTTGCTTTGACTTTCTTTGACTCGTACTTTGTATGAACTCTTTTGATTGATTGATTGTGATTTCTTTGCTATCTCTTGCTTTGCTTGCTGTGATTGTGTATGATGAACCTCTAGGTCTAGATCAAACCTATCAAGGTCATGTGATCATCTCAATCTCTCAACCAAATCAATTGCTTAGGGTAGACTTGTTCGAATTGAAGCCGAGAGGTTGAATTCCCCTCTAATCGACAGATTAGAGAGTACCTTAGGTCTCCAATCAATCAGCTAGGGTAGATCTGTACCAATACATGAAAATTGAGGTGTAGAAACCCTAAAAGGCAATCAATTGCATTCCAACCTAGATCTTGATCCAACACACGAGAGTTGAGGCTTAGGAACCTTAGGTATGGTCAATTGAACCTTTCTAAAGAGTTTAGCACAAGGTACCAGCAAGAAATGCATCAACTCGAACTGGTAAGCTCTGTTCTGGGAAGCCAGTACGGGTCTTACCAGAGTGGTGCGGCCTTGCCTTACCAAGTCTGGTACGGCCTAGCCTTACCAACTTGGTACGGGCCGTACCACTAGAGGCAGATCACAGATGAAGTCTGAAACCCTGGAAACGCCTTTTATCCATAATCAAAACACAGTTTACATTTCTTCTAGCACTTTATTACATTTGTTTGCATTGTTCGATCTGTTTGAATTGATCCTTTAGGAACTTAAATACCAAACCCAATCTTTCTCACTTCTAGTTTTTAATTGAGTTTAGTGAATTCTAACCTAGTAATTGCCCGTCCCTGTGGATCGACACCCGATTATACTACTCGATAGGGGTTGTACACTTGCAATCCTTACTCGTGAAGTGTAAGCGCGGTTTTAAAAGGTACGCCCTCAAGCGTACCGAAACTTGCGTTGCGCTTTTGTGCGAACAATGATTTTACCACTGTCCGCTCCGTATTCGCTCCGTTTTCACCCCTAGGGCCCCTCAATGTTAAAAAATGAGCCACAGCGCTCTTTTGAAAATGAATATTATATAGCTTTTAAACAGTTTATGGGCAAAAATATTCATAGTCTTTTTTTCCAAGAAATCCCACGGACAAAGGGATCCTGATCCCCTAAAGTAACCCAATGTTTGGGTTTTGGATCGGTGCCGTCCGATTTGAATCCGTCGATCAGAATTGTCTCGCAATTCGAATCCGTCGCTTGAGATGAGTGCGCTGTCACGAATTAGAATCGGACGGTCCCGATCCAAAACCCAAACATTGAGGTACTTCACTGGATATGAATTCTGGACAAAGTTAGTAAGTTACTGCCGAACAGCCCGAATTTGAGTTTAAATTTGGACCGTCAGATATGCCTTGGCACGAATATTGAAGGGGCCATGCATTTAACTGGGACCGGATTGGGCCAGAATTTAATCGGACGGTTTAGATCTAAACTCAAAATTGTGTTACTTCATGAGATTCAGACTCGGTCAGCAGTCATCTGGCTAGCTAAATTAGCTGTTGACCTTTTTCTCTGGTTGGAAGGAAAAACCTTATCCCTCTATTTCGCGCGACTCGGTTCACTTCCCCCAGATACTGAATCCGGAACTCCGACGATAAAACCTTGATAAGAAAGACACCAGATTCTGAACCAAATTAGAAACCATGACCAGAGGCAGAGGCGTAAGGGTAAAGCGCGAGCGGTCAACCTCCGCCGCGCCTCCGCCTCTCTTCAAGCGTCTACGCGGCCCTTCCTTGACCGGTGATCAGCCTCCCGCCGCCTCTGCCGCGCCGTCCCAGGTCGTGGTTACTGGCCTCCCGTCCGACTGTAGCGTGCTTGAGCTTAAGTCTCGCCTCGAACAGTTCGGCTCTATCTCCCGCATTAAAATCGATGGCTCTGGATCTGGCGACGTCACTTTCAGGTCTGATGCGGCGGCTCAAGCAGCGATTTTGGCTTCACTAGAGCCGGGTCTTGGTATCTGCGTTGGTTCATGCAAGGTTGGTTTTGACTTTTGTTTTCCTAATTAGTATTGTGGGAAAGAAATGAAAGGGTTCTTAGAACTTAGAAGCCTATTCATACATTATTTAAATTTGATTTTGATACTCACAGTTGCTCTCACTGTTGGTGACTATTTTGTTTTCTGTTTTGTTATCATAATTGTAGAATGTTAATACCAAGTTGTCTAGTGACAATGCCATTCCTCCATGACGAGGGGTTTCAAATCCCATGAGATTTTTTGGGGAATTTTCATGGAGAGAGGTTGATAAACATTTTTCTAGGAGAATTTGGGTTTTAGAACAAGAGAAAATATGACATCTTTGGATGATTTTATTCCTCTAAAAAAAAGGTTGTAATATGTTATTGCTTTTAGGATTTCCTCATGTTTTACTTGCTTTGCTAGTCAAGTTCTTAGCCTTTTTTTTGTCTACATCTATATAATGGATTTAATTATCTCAATCCCAATCTAATATAATAAAATTTTGTATTTATTTTCTGTTATGGTATCAGATAGTCTTGACTCATCTAAACCCACAACAAAGCAAGGTTCATGATTATTATTGTCCTAATTTGTTTCCTTCTAAGCTCATAACACAAAAAATTTATCTTCTGTCTTTTGTTTGGCTAAGTAAACCAAATTTCATGAGTCTAACCTAACAACGACCGTTGTCTTCTTTGTCAACCACCACTGTAACAATCTACTGTCACTGATATGTAAAACCTTTGTCGGTTCACCCTTTCGTTCGCTATCTGCATCAATCCAGCATTTCATTGTACCAGTTCTCTCTCTATTGCAATTTTATCTCAATCAGTGGTGCTCTCAAGTCAAAGGATGTAGGTGCTCTGTGATTTTGGGGTTGGTCGGTGTTCTCAATTCTGTTCAAGTCTTGCACTCTCTTCTTAACCATGCACCGTCCATGCTCAGCACTGCGGCGGCCCAAGGGGTGGTGGCCCCTTGTGGGGTTCGACCAAAGAGAGGGAAGAGGAAGAGAGATGTGAGGGAGAAGAGAGAATGAGGTTGGGTTGGAGAGAGAAAGGGGTGTGAGGCTATTTAAATGGAGACACTCTTCTTTATTGTGTAATTACCATCTTGTCCAATCAATTTGTGGATGAGAATCATCCTCACATGGGCACAATAGTAATAAGACAATATTTTGGTCCAATGGACCAAAGCTCTATTTAAATCTCTCACAAAATATCCAATGGACCAAGTAGACCATGCCCCTTCCATACCCCTTCCCCAAGCCAACTCTTCTCCACACCAGATGTTGACTAGTCAACACCAGCTCCACATCAGCTCACTTATTCCCGCAGTTGACTTTCGTTGACCGAGGTCAAGTCAAACTTGTTTTGGCTATAAAACCCAAATCGTAAGTCCGTTTCGCACGTTCCACATATCCACGCGATCGTTGAATCAAGCTCTATCCATTGGCACAATCAAATTGACCATATGAATAAGTTCTATCCACGTTTTTCTTTTGTTTAATCATATTAAACAGTTCCTCGATTAATTTGTACATCACATACACTAAATTAACTCGACTTTTGATCATACTTCTTAGTGTTGATTGAATGCCCTACATCACATGCTACATTCTAGGATTTGACTTAGTATTATCACATAACACTATTAAGTATCATATCACTATACGATATCTCAACAGGTACCTTGTAGGGTGTGACTGTTTTGGATCCGTATTTATGTTGGCAATGAAATCACATTTCATTGATCATAAGTTGCCTCTAGTATAAAACACTATGATTACGCAATCAATACAGATATCGATGATATGTTCTCTAATAGTATTATGATCCAATATATAGACAATATCATATACTGCCCGTGTAATACCCAATATCACATGATATCTCTAATGATAAGTGCAAGTCAGGACCATGTCATCTTTCGTGCTTATTTATTATGTTTCTTGACTCAAGAGGTAGATTATTTTTACAATCAACAATTGATCGTAATGCGCATATATAATCAAGCTCAATCAAGAGGCCAAAGATATCATCACTCACCATAATATTACATACCGTGATGAGGGATATTCGTCTTATTGATTCTTCGCGAACTTCTCCAAGTGAGATATATTTTCTCAGAACAGCTACCCTTTGTATTCTCTATAAAGAAGAACACATTGGACTAGCATCATATGCACAACTCTCAAGTGAGAAAACCGAATTATCTCAAACTTTAGACACATACACTATGCGAACATTAATGACATAAGCACACAAACTCCTTTTATAATGTTGAGCATAAGGTCACTCCAATGCCATATACTCTTATATGCATTCGTGATATTAAACTGATCTCCATTGTTTGATTCGTGAAACTCAATTAACATTTAATCATCACGCTAATCTTATGTATGTGTAATTAGTGTTTCTTGCTAATTACGAAGATTAGAGAAATTTAGAGTTTATTACTTGTTACGAGATAGTGTTTCACAATTTAGAATATTATTTTAGATACTATAAGTAATGTCTAACTCAAGAAACAAGTTGATCATTCAACCAATGTATGAACAAACAGCAACAACATTTGCTCTAGGACATCAACTCCATCAGTATCCTCTCTTATGTCTTGCCCCAACTTCTTGGTGCTTCGCTCACAGTTTCGTTGCACACAAACAAGATGCTTGCTCACGGGTTGCCTCTCTTTTTGTCACTCTTCTTAGTTTGGCTTCTGCATTGATCCTTGTCCTTTTTTCAGGTCTCTCATGTTGTGTCCTTATGTTTATCAAAGAAATCACCTTGTACCCTTCTGTTTACTGAGGGTATCCAATTACATTTCTTTGCAAATGGAAAAATTTACTGCAGCATATGCTTATCTCCTTGACTCATCTCAACACCATCATTTGCCTCGACAGCATCTTGAATAAATTCTCTGCCTTGGTCACATTGTGTTTGATTTCACTTTGTCTTCTCCTCGCACAAATTGACCCCCATTCTGCTCCTTAACCCAGCACAGCTGCCCTATTTCTTCATATTCTCTGAACTTGAACAATTCACGACCAATTACTTTCTCTTTCTTGAATATGCAACATCACTGTATCTAATTCTTCTTGTTGCAACTTTGCTCGTACCTTTTACAGATCTTGGGTGGTGGCTACTCCTATGCAACAACCTACATAAGTCTAAACCAAATTGAATCCACTATGTTGATTGTTCTTGTTGTAGCTCCATGCTATGCAATAATTCCTTCAAGTCAGCCAATACCATGATATTGATCATCCTTGTGGTAGTTCCATCTTGTAAGTTGTGGTTCCTTCCAGATTCAATAGCTGTGTCCTGCACATGTTCTGCTACTTGTCCTGGGCTTGCTTTGAAATTAGTCTGAAATTGGTTTAATATGTTAATTGCACACAAATCTCTAGGTGGGATTTTTACTCCGTCTTGTTTGTTTTAACACTGATTTATTTTACACAGATTTTGGTGGTGCGACCAAGCAAACCACTGGTGAAAGAAAACACAGAAATTGCAACCCGTCCCTATTCGAGGCTACTTCGGCCAGAGCCTCCACTGAGAAAACATGAGAGGAGTAATAAGAAACTCACTACTGGAGAGCTAAGTCCCAACACTAGGCCCAAACCAGATTCAGGTTCAGTTATTCCAAGCACCAGAGCTGAACCAGACTTGTCTATGAAAGGCCGGGAAATAGTTGCTTACGATGATCTCTTTTGATTATGTATACTTAGGTTCCTCAACCGGTTGTAAGTTGTATGAATTAGGAGTGTGCGTCTAGGTAGCCGATAAGATGACTAGGCATTTGTAATAGGACAACATCTAAAGGTCGAATCATATTCTTATTTTTCTGTTTTATTTAATATTTTTCTCCATATGCTGACTCTAGTCGATATTCGCGTAAAATTGCAACGGTACAATATTAAGTTTACATTGGAACCTTGCAGAGGATTAATGCATGCTTGTTATATCATTTACAGCCTTAAACCTGGTTTCCAAGTGCTTTTCGGCTAATACGTGTCAAATATGGTACACACGTCCATCCGATTATTGACTAGTAAATAGATAATGATAATGATAAGATATAAAAAGGACTAGTAATAGATGATTACATGTATGAAAACACTCTTTTTTTTTTAGCAAGATCATTGACACTCTTATAGAATCACATATTAGTTTTTCGTCTTCATAAAGTTAATTAGTATCAAATAAATTAATATGAATCTAAAGGATTCTCTAACGAAACTAGATAATTAAGTGAACTAACTCTTTTAAAAATTCTCATGTAAAAAATAGGAAATTATAAAATATTCCTTTTGGAAATAGACATTTCCTTTTTAATTAGAAATTCTTAGTTTTCTCTCTCTCTATATATTTTTTGAATTTAGTTCATCCAATTCTGATTAAAAACATAATTGATAACAATTCAAAACGTACTCATATAGGTCAATCATTATACAGATAAAAGATTTTGATAACCGAACATATGTATGATTTAGGATATGTAAGATTGCAACCTACAATAGAACTCAGAATTAGAGATGCTCAATACGCACAATTTTTGTTCTAGTTCCGAAACTATTTTCAGTAATTTGTATAATCCGATCTATTTTCATTTATGTGCAAAGAGAAGAAAATAAGCACCGCTAATTCAGTTGGATTCTCTGATTGTATTAAGAAAAAGGGCAAATTGGGTATTAATGTAAAAGTTTCTCTGAGCTAATGAAAACAGCACTCAGCACTCTCCTTCCTGGAAAAGCGGAGAAACGTGGAATTATCGGACATGGAAGAGGCTTTGCTAGGAAGTAACAAATACAGCGCAAAAGAGAAGGAAGAAGACGCAGAGGCGGGAGAAATATGGGGATGGAGCTGGGGAGCTGGTACGGACGGCCAGCTTGGCACCGGATCCTTCCAAGACGAGTACTTTCCTCAGCCCCTTCGCTTCTCACCTCCTCTTTCAATCTCTCGCCTCGCCTGTGGCGGCGCCCATTCCATCGCACTTTCTCGTAAGGAATCTCTCCTTTTCAGTCTCTTTTTCTGGTTAGCTGATACTTGGCCCAACGGGTAGATGGATCAATTGGGAGCTGCATACCAAAATTCTTTTGCACTGCGCAGTAGAGTATTTTAGCTGAACAGCTTGGTGCTCAGTGATCTTATTATAGTCCGGTGTACTTGGAGTTTTGCTTGCATGCATTTAAGTACTTTTTGGGTTCATTGATTGGTTGAATATTGTTTGCTTCATCAATGTATATGAATTAACCGTTCCTTATTTTTAAATCAATAATGGAAGCTTTTAAAAATGAGTTCCTCTATATCATTAAAGTTAAAAAGTAGTCCCTACAGTTAACTTTCCTTTAAAGAAGCTGATTAGTAGAAGAATTGTCTTGTCTCAACATGACTAGGTTGTCCCCGGAATCTTGATACAGTCAAAAGAGGTAGTTAATTAAATTCCTCTCCTGATTATACTACACCGTCATCAGAATTTGCCAGTAGGAACTTCTTCTTGCTGGCATTTCAGCAAGCGATTTGAGCTGCAAAATTGACCTTAGTTAGCCACATCTAAGAATCCACACATAATCTCTATAACGTCAAAAATATCGGAGTTAATAATTGGATAATTTTATTCACAGCTCAAAAGACTAGATCTCCTGTTTCAATTTAAGAAAATCACAATTTCACGCTTCTGTCATGAAACTCTAGTAAGTGCTTCAGCCATGAATTAGGCCCCAGTACATTCCCAAAGGATACATATACAGGCAGAACTCTTTGTTTCACTCCTCTCAAGTACAAATCAGACGAATGTTTGCAATTTTGTCAGAAAAATCTAATTTTTCTTCTCTTTCAGGTGATGGGAGAGTGCTTTCATGGGGAAGAAGTGACTATGGTCAGCTCGGTCATGGAGATTTCAAGAACAGCGGAAGACCAAAGCTTTTAAAGTTCTTTGAAGGTTTTAAAATAAAACGTGTTTCTGCTGGATGGAATCATTCTGCATTTGTTACAGGTTTTTGTACCATCAAATTTGAAACTTCAGTGTGCTATGTTTTGCTGTTAGATATTAATTGCTTTCTATATATTTCCTTGTCTAGATACTGGGCGTTTGTTTATGTGTGGAGATGGATCGTTTGGGCAACTTGGAAATGGACATATCCAGTCTTGTAATGTGGCATCTGAAGTTGCATTCTTCAGTTCAAAGCATGTTGAAGTTGAAGAGATAGCCTGTGGGATCCGCCACACGCTTGCCTTGGTTAATGGTAAAACTTCTACGTTCCAAATTGAACCATATAGGTGCATGTAATTATTAATATATATCATATGGAAGAGACAAAGGACTACTGTAACATACTGTAACATTCATCACAGATAAACGAGTATATGGTTTTGGTTCAAATAGACATGGGCAAGTCGGTAACATTTCATCTAGGACCCAGAAATCATGTAAATTTCCTGAAGTTGCTGATGGATTTGAGAACTGCATAGTAAAAGCTGTTTTTGCAAATGGAGATCGTAGTGCTGCATTAACTGGTAAATTAGTTTCTGCTTCTTTGTAAATTTTCATTCATGCACTTGTGAATTCATCGAAAAGAAACATATATATGTCAACACCAACCTTTCTCAGTTTTAGACGAGTCTGACAAGTTGCAAAAGTATATGCCAATAAAAGTACGTCTTTCTGTTACAATGTGCCTGTAAGTTGTGCATTTCTCAAAAGAGGCTTGGTATTAGTTGCAATATGCGAAAAGTAGATTTACTGCTGGGTTTTACATGGAAAAGATTTCATGAAAACATCTTCCGTATCAACATATGGAAATAGTTTCAAATAGATAATGGAGAGCTGTACATATGGGGCCGAGCATTCAGTGGTAAAATTAACTACCCGCATCCAAGAATAGTGCCATCATCATCAAATTTCTCTCAAGTTGCTTTGGGATGGCATCACGCTGTGGTTTTATCTGGTATGCAATATATCTCTAATCATTGCTTATATGTTACATGATAGAATATATGTGCGATTTAACAGCATAAAGCAACTTAAGATCTTAAGTGAAGCTAGTTGCTTCTAAACTTCAGTCGACAAAGAACAATCTTAGTATTAATATGTTTTTTAATTATGCCATAGATAGTGAAGTATACATGATTGGTAATTATCGCCATGCACGGCAGAGTGGATCTTCATCTGCCAATGTTGTGCAAGATCAGTCTTCTCCTTCTGCTTTTACGATTGGGACTAATGGTAAATTTATCTTTTTCATTTTTATAAAATTGGGCCTACCTACAAAAATAGGAAAGGAAAAATCTAAATTCTTCACTTTTTGTGGTGGCTGAAGTAATTTAGAGTTGTTTTCCACTTAAAAATCAATTAAAAATGCATTTGTGGTTGTTTTCCTATTGGGCAGGTTTATAATCAACTGTTTTGTTCACTGTGAAATTTTTTTGCAGAAAATCCCTCAGAGCCGTCACTAGAGAAAGTAGAAGGCCTAGAAGGAGAAAAAGTTGTCCAAATTGCTTCAGGTGCTGAGCATTCTGCCTTGCTAACAGGTGCTTATAATCTATTTTCCAAGTAGGATATAAATCTGCTGTTATTCCAAAGGGATCACAGGACCCTGTTATTCCTATCCCAACCGTTCAAACTTTTTCATGTGCAAATCTCAAGGAAAAACGTTTTTCGTGCCCGAATCTCGACAAAGGCCAACGGCTGGGATCAGAATAACAGGTCCTGTTATCCCTTTGGAATAACAACAGATTTATTTCCTTCCAAGTATACCTTCTGCAGTGTGGTTGCCATCAACATTCTCAACATTTTATTTGTTTGTTAATTATTTTGTATAGATAAAGGAAGTGTCATGACTTGGGGATGGGGAGAGCATGGACAGCTAGGCTTGGGAGACACATGTGATCAAGCACTTCCACAGAGGGTGAACCTGGAGGAAGCAAGTGCACTTGCAACTAACAGACTTGCGGTATACTGTGGAAGTGGTTTTACAGTTGTGACCAGATGAGATGTAATCTATTATTTATTATATGAGCAGTAATAATGGACTTTTTGAGTCATTCGAGGGCATAGCTGCTTTAATTTGGAATTTCTTTTCCAGTTTGACATGCCTAAGATTGCTTGTAGCTGGCTTGATAGTGATTTGTTTATTATTAACTTTACGCTAGCCTGGATTTTTGCCATCTCAGCGATAATCTAAGTCTTTGGCAGGGATATACGTCATATAGATAATAATAATATAAGCCCCCGATTAAGGACCTGAGCATGTCAACGCGATTGTGACCTGGAAGGAGCGACTATCTACCCTCGTAGTAGTAAAAGATTCCACTTACACTTTTTTGTAGCACATTTCAAATGTTACCAGCTGTGACCAATGTTGCTTACAATTGTATCAGTGTACAGCCCACTGGCCACTGACGCTAATTTCAACCAGGTACCACACAAGCCTAGTACAATTATGCATTTTAGTATGGCCTACTCCTAACAGGCTGTACTATAAAAATCTTGGTACAGAAGACAATTGTCAAAATAAGCTCCAGTAGACAATATGGCAATAAAAGAATTGGACAAGAAGTTTGAGCAATTACTATAAAATCTTGGTACAGAAGACAATTGTCAAAATAAGCTCCAGTAGACAATATGGCAAAGAGAGGGACAATATTTTCCAAAATAATTTCCATTTCTGGAGCAATTGCTCAAATTTCTGACTCATCTCACTTGTAGAGAGGGACACACCGATCAAACTCCAAAAAAACTTTCAGCTGTAAACACAAGTCAGAAATTTGAGCAGCTGCTACTTGCTATTTGTACTAATCCACAGCGCATGCTATAGTTCATCAAAGGAGAAAAAAAAAAAAAAAAAAAAACAAAGGTTTGCATAATATATACTTATTATGCTCCCAGCTTCCAATTGCAACCCAACATTTGGAACATTTAAACAGAAGCCATAAACTCTGCTACAACTTTTAACTATGGCAGCATACATCACTTGTGCTTACTATATCACGATTCAGTCATTACATTACTTGGTCTTCGCTTGCAGTCCCTGACCTCTGCTTGATTTTCTTCTTCACAGGACCTCCAAAAAGATCAGCCTTTGACTGCAATTTTGTTTTTAGATTAAACATTAATGCAATGTACTCCAAAGTGACATCGATGAGAATTCAGTAAGCTATACAACTTTCAAATAAGGCAAAAGACAAACTGAATCAAATTAGAAACCTTGAAATGCAACACATAGATGTGGCAAATTGACAAAGCATACTACCAGATTAGAAATCATTTGAGCGCATTAAAGATTTGTATTGTTTAATTAGTAAAAGGAACAAAAAGAACACTTTAGATTATTTTGGAAAATATCAAAGTACCTAATTTTGATTTTATGGTAAACCTCTAGTGAAGCCTCTGTTTTAAAACCTTTTTTTTTGGTGGGGGGGGGGGGTGTTTACCCTTTTCTCAAACCCTAATAATACAAATTGTATTTTTTTTTTTTTTTTACTAATTTCAGAAAACAAAGTCACACCACCTTTTATTTCCTATTTTTGATGGAAGTTCATAGGCTCACGGGACAGCTCCGCATCCAAACTCACTTACCATCCCAATCCAATATTTATATGAACAAAAAGATAAAAAAAAAAAAAAAAATCGGTTTATTTGCTACATAGTTTCAGAAGACTCCAATTTTGTTTGGCCTTCCCCTCCCAAGGTACATGCAATCAGCTAATTCCCCTCACTATTGTGTACTTTTCTGTTCTCAAGCTCCCTCTCGTAAAAGAGCCATGGTTGATTTTCAGAGTACCTTTTTGTACTACATATCTTTTATTTGACGCAAGACACTCTTTTAACTTTTACGAAATTAGTATCAATACTAATGCTAGTAAAATGGCCTCGATACTGGTAATGGTATTTCCAAGATAGATTAGCTTGATTCTAAACCACTAAATTAGCAAAGGGAAACTTTTTACAACACCATGCCAATAACTACACAAACACAATTTGTCAGTTGTCATCCTTTATTATACTATGAGTGAGGCTATGGTACTATGTATAGCGCGAATTGGTCCATACTATGGATTAATATCTCTGTTTTCAAAGTCCAAATAGTCGATCTGAATTGTTCAACATGATCTCCATATGAAAATGTACTTGTTTACTAATTTTTTTTATTTTTTTACTATTTTTGTAGATAGGTAGAAAGTCACTTGATCTAAAGATTCTAGACCATTCAAAAGTAGTGATTTTCTACATATCTAAAAAAATATGAAAAAAGTTTCTAAAGAAAATATAAAATTAAGTCTGCAAGTACATTTTCGTATGGAGATCATGTTGAACGGTTTGGATAGACTGTTTGGACTTTGAAAACGGAGATATTGATCCAAAGTACGGGCCAATCCACGCTATGCATAGTACCATAGCCTCACTCACAATAATTACTACTACATATGACAATGCAAGACTCAATGACCATATTTGTCATTTTCTGGTTTCCATTTATTGCTAAATTCTTTTCTTTCCCAAATCATATCTCACGTCTTTTTCTAGCAACAAAGAACATCAACAGTTGAATTGGATGTGCTTTTATTTTGTAAACAATTAAGTTAGCAACAACAACTATTTTAAGTATGAAATCATGTAATTAGCTCAGCAAACTATCACTAGTCAGCTTTTGGTAAATACCTCATACAAGTGCATCAAAACCAAAACGGACAAAACGGTCAGGAACAAAGTTTAATGGAGACTTGAACAGATGGTCTTATTTTGGATATGAAGAGGCAGAGTTCTTATAATGAAAGGGGAGGAGATTAACCAATCGTTCGATCACCCCCTTGGAGAAGTAGCCCGAAAAAGGCTGTTGTGTGGCGGGGGGCGGGAAATCCTCAGCTGGCATTGCAAAAGACCTTATCATCTTCTCAAATTTATCCAGGGTTAGGTACGATCCTATCTCCTGCAGTCTCTCTGGCCCCATTATCGGTAATATGTGATCTTGGAGGTATGAAGGGGCCTCCATGTTGTCTTTCTGCATACAAAGAAACTAATATTATTATTTTTTTTAGGAGTAGGCACAAAGTCTACTACTTTTAAACCAAAAACTAGGGTACGACTATTTTGCAAGGAGAAGGCAGGAATGGAGAGAGAATAAGGACTGCCTTAGTTCCAGAATGGCAATGGTGTTCTTATAAGTTGCCATTCTATTCTTGGATATCTGATTTGTGTTCATGTTTAGTTTGAAGTACATTACTTATTTATCGAATATTTTTTACTTGATCCAATTTTTTTTTAGATAGACCATTTTTACTTCAGTTGCTTATTGCATTAAGTCTAGACATGCAACTTTGTTAGATAATAAATATGCACATCTGTATGTCTGAAAGGGCTCAGCCTAGGATCTCAGGTTGCTAGTACAATAGAAACTTGTCTCAGATTTCATTTTCTCATGATCAAACAATTGGGGAAAAGTAAAATTAATTGCTGTTTCAGTTCAGTTCTTTTAGTACTTCCATTTTCATGAAATGAAGAAGGGTCAAGTTCCAGTTCATTTAGGGTACAATTAGATCTCACCCCTAACTGCTGTAGTATACAGACTCTAAACAACCTTCCAAAGCGATATTAAAGTAAAAAAACAGACCTTGGTAAAATGGCTATTTGGACATGCCAACTTAGTTAGTCTTCTCCTTTTCCAAAAGGAACTTTTTCTGTTTTAATTTTAATTTTAATATTTTATAATTATTCATTTTTTTGGATAAATAGAAAGAAAAATATGATCACCTCCAGAGGACTTAAATCAGCACCACGACTAAATGTCATCTCTATGCGGAATCTCTTTGGATCTTCTATCGGCACCTGAATATTTGCAACATCATTAGTTTGGTTTCGATTTTTCATCTTTTAATTTGATAAATAGTCAGGGCCTTTACCTCGGTATTCTCAAACATTCTCAAGACAATGTAGCTCATGTAATCAAGTTCCCGAGCCTTAAAAAGCTTTTCCAGAGAATTCTGTGAAACAAGGCCCTCCTCCCCATGTAATGACTCATCAAGGTTACAGTACCTCAGTACGTTCATCATTGAGTGTATATGTGATTCCTGTTGTAAAAAGAAACAAGATAATTATTGTCTCAGATTTGGACTATTTTTGCAGAAAGATAAAAGACCAAGAACTGAACTGAATATATCTGTCCTTACTGATGTGAAGTAAAGCCTTGTGCGGACTTGTCTTTCAGGTGATTTCACGTCATTTGCGTACCTTAGGAAAGTATGAAACTTGCATTAGATCTCATAACATAAACATCCAACATTTGTATCTTAGACAACACTTTTTGTTAATTGCATAAGATACCAAACAATTAAAAAAAAAAAAACTAATTACTACAAGTGACTAAAGTGCCCCTGATTTTTTTCAACTTGTACCGTATATCACTTTTTTATCCAGTAGGGGGCTCATATAATTAAATTGAACTCCTTTGTTTGATATTAGCTTAATTTGATTTTTTTCAACTTGTACCGTATATCACTTATTTGTACTGCCTTTTTCCATCACATTCATCTAGGGATCAAGTCTTATCAGCCCTTATCTCCAAACATTAAAAATGTTAAGTGTACTTTGCAAAAAGAACCAAAAAAAGAAGAAGATAAATTACTGACTTTGGATCCAGACGATATTTTGTCTCTTTATCCTCATCATCCTCCTGGTTCATTGAGCTTTCATTAGAAGGTCTTCTCACATCCCGATTATTGTCATGAGGCCTCTTTTGTATGGCAGGCTCACTAATAGCCTTTGAATCAAATGGAGCTTCGTTCTGACATGATTTGGGTTCAGTTACACTGAGAGCTTCTTCTCGAGTGTTCCGTAGATCAATTAAAATCTTACCCAAGAGTCGTCGTGCTATCTGTAGAACAGAAAAGAAAGTCTAAGTATACAAGTCTATGTATTGATTTTTACCATGACTAACAGTGTTATACCTTGGAACCAATGCTGAGCTTCTGCTTTGGATTTATACCATACTCATTTGGAATGACGCCATCAGCAAGGAGCTAAATAAAGAAGATAAAAGGTTGATGTTACCATGACAGGAAATTATTGTCCAAATAAAGCTATTTAAAAAAAAAAAGAGCCAAAGTTCCAAACGGAAGTCAAGTAGAGTGTGATTTCTTGGTACCTGAGCAACTTCAAAGAGTTCAGCTAAGCCTTCAATATTGAGATGCGAGTTGTGCAAGAGATCATACCTATCATTAATTGAGAGTTACAAAAGGAAGGTATAGAAGCATAATTGAGTACATGGAAACACACACGTAATCATTTTCTAATAAGCTGTTAATCCAATATTTGTATGTAATGTTTCACCGTGGTAACATCAAATAGCCCACTTTTCTGGCAACTCTAAATTTGATAATTAGAATACAGTGTTTTAATAACTCTCTAACAAATCTAACAATAATCTCCCCTAGCTATCAGAAAGCTTACTGCAAATTTTTTTGTTAAATTGAGAAATGATAAGTGCATGTGACATAAAAAAAAGAAATATCATCTATGAATAGGATAAAAAAACATATCTCAATGACCAAAAGAAGTATCTACTTACTTGCAAGAATCATAGACATCTGGAATCTGAGTAATGTCGAACCGGCTGCAACACCACAAAATGTTTTAATAAATTACTGCCACAATTGCAATTCTTGGTTTCCTGGCGAAATTTTTTTAGGAAAAAGAAATAAAGAAATATATGGAGAAGTTACTCTTTTCTCTCATTATACAGGTCTCTCTCGAGCTTTTTCCATCGAGCAAACATCAGAAGGAAGCTCTCGCTGCCACAAGGCAGCCCCGCAGCAATCCTAGCAGCATCAATTGTCGTCTTTCCAAAGGCCTTTGCTTGGTCATAGGAAATCTTTGCAGTGTAAGCATTACTGGTGGCAACCTTTTCGTCTTCATCTTCAGCTAGCATCATCACTTGCTCCGTAATATCTTTTGTTAACTCAGCCTGATAAATGCCAAACCATAATTCAGTACTTTAGAAAAGCAAGTATTGAGAGCATTGTTGCACCTGCTATTGAAATTATTATTGCCGTACTGCATTGCATCATTATCTCATTACATAGACAATAGAGATTCCAGCACTTGAGCAAACATTTGTGTAATATATATTTCAGTTCAGGAGAATTTGAGTTCTATTTAACAATAACGAGCATGCAAATTTAGAAAGCAGAGATAATGGAGCTGAGGAACATCGATAAACTTTATCCACAAAATACCATTTTTGGAAGAAGTTGAGAAGCATTTGAAGGAACACCAGCACCGTCAACCATCCATGGAGCTTCCAAACATCCATTTATAACTTCCGACTTAATATTTGAAATTATAATTTCCTGCAACCTAGCCTGCAGCTCCATCCAATTGCAAATCAATTATTGATTTAAATTTTTAACTTTAAAAATAGATAAAATAATATAGTCACATTAGAGAAATTATGAAGTGAACAAACCTTTGCTTCATCCATCTCAACACTAGAATCCTCGAGCCCATCCAACATTGATGAATCTTTACTAACTAGTGATATCTGAAAACAATATTAAAACATAGTTACCAGTGTAATTATCAACAGCCAGTCAAGTTATATATGAAAAGGAGAAAAAACAGTAGTACCAGAATAGGAGTTAGCTCTCCCTCCAAGTCAAGAAGACCTTTGGCAAATGCAGCTGCAGACATCTGTGATTCCACGAATTTACGAGTCAGAATTGTCAAGAGTGTTCTAAGTTATAAGAAAATAGACAAGATCAAACTTTGTATACAGAGGTAGATCTTAGTCTGTTAACCATCATTTAAACTTAAAGCAATACTTAACCTGGACACGGCCTTCATCAGAGCTGTATATTTTGAGATCATGGCGGTAGGTGCTATGAAGACGAAGCAACCCAGTCCCCTCTCCTGTGCACAGTATAGGATTAAGTGGCTGATATGCAAGTATAATACATAATTTACCAAATCAACGAATTATGATCATATCCATTGCATTTCAGAAAGTTGCATCATCTCGCAAAATTATAGTAATTAATTATAAACCAACCTGGATACATATTATTCCTGAAGTATCTCCCCAACTCCTCAGCCTGTGTACAGAGTGACGGGAAAGTTTAAGATTAAAGCCTCACATTCTAATCGGCAAGGAAATAAAGACAAATTCGCTACTATATCTACTGGATTAACAAAAGGCATAACTCTAACATAGGGTTCATAAGATGAACTGTAGAGAGGTAACCTGTTTTCTTCCAGCATGAGTAAGCACACCACCGTACTTCAGAACCATTAGAGCTTCAACAGGTCGCTCCTCTTCACCCTCTCCATTTTTCTTCGGGACATTCACCCATTTTAGTGGCTTCAGCTGAACTTTCCTATATATCCCCGAGAAGTGCCCCCCCTGACAGTCACCACAAGAGCATATTTATTAGAATAAGCAAGAAACAAAGTAGCAGAAAAGAAGTCAAATTCAATTGAACAAATGGTACCTCCTCAAGAACGGCTTTTACTTGACGGAGCTTTTCTGCGTGCTCTAGTTCAGCATCACTATCACTTTCACGACCAGACCTAATATTAATCATAAATAACTTTGTTCAGTAGTAATATTGGAATTATAAGTACATTCAGATTCAAGTAAATGGTTTACTAAGAGCCATATATTTTACAAAATATTACAACTGAACAATATGATCAAGTAAAAATACCTAGTGCGTGGTACAAGAATTCTTGTAGCATCCAACAGATCTTGCAACTGCACAGCACTCTTCAGCTTTGTCTTCAAAAGATAATTAAACAAAGAAATTAGTTGCTATAAGAACATGTGCTATTACCGAGGTTTAGGGTTTAGAGTATTGAGTTACCTCAGCTCTAGGTTTCCCGCCATTGTACTTCAACATCAGATTGAGAAGCTTTTCTTCCGTCACCTTCAACTTCACTTTCTGCTTTGGTGTGCGATCGCCACTATTTAAAGATAACAACATAAAAGCACAGTAATGGTAATTAAGGTACATGTAGATGCACATTCTGTACTGGTAATGCATTAACGGTACAGTTACAAGTACTGATAAGCAACGCTTGAAAGAGAATATATCAAATTAACAATTCTCCCTACCATAAAAAAAAAAAAATCATCTCACTAGAACTATTGCACTTACTGACGAATAACAGCTATAACACAACGGAGCTCTTCTGACTGGCCAAATGCACCTATAATACCGAGGCTTCCCTGACGGGTAATACCCTGGGGTGGCTGGATTGGCTCATTCACCTTCCATGGTAGGGTAGGCGGTACAGTTGATGATAGGTGAGGTGCTTTTGCATCGAGAAACATTTTTCTCAAGATGCACGCCGCATCATCATAGTACCTAACCAATTAGATTTCTTGTAATGAGATAGATACCATAAATAAGCTTATAATTTTTTACCTTTTTGTTTTTTATTTAAATTGGGAATTTTGTTTTCGTGAAAACAATTAAGAAAAACTGAAGCAACATTAAGACAACATAAGACTTTACTTGTACGAATTCTTCACAAAGCTCCATCCATTAACATCACAGACATATGAACGCCCCTCACACCTTAGCAGATCAAAACCGCAGACCTACGAAGTATAAAGTGTGCACGCATTATAAGTTTTGCAGCCATTGCAACTAGCACCTGAATTAAGAAAACCAGGTCTTCCCAAGTTTGTTAGCCAACAAGCTTTTCCCAACCCACTATTAAGCCAAAATGATGAACAAGTTTTACAGTAAAAGTAGATTAAATTTTATAAGTGATTCGATATACCGCTTGTCCAAAAGCTCGATAGACATCCCTGGCCATTTGTTTCTCGGCGGGAGTTAGCAGAACCGGGTACCTTACCTGAGCATAAATACATTATAGTAAGGAAACTTCAGCATAACCATAATATTAAACATGATGCTCCATCAGGAGCAAGATAGGGAATAACAATTGGGGTCTCTTACTTCTTTTCCATCAGGATTTCTCACGACAACTCCGTCAACGACTGGAGACTTGCGTGCCTCTGCATGCGCATATCCTGCACCTACAGTGTACACCTGTACAGAAGATGATGCTTGAATAGTCTAGGAATACACTAAAAGATATACTATATTGGTCATGACAGGGACAGAAGTACATAACAAATTGGACATATGATATACAAGAATAGATTTGCTTTATGTTTTACTCGTCTTAGATTAAACTGTGCCTACATATTACCAGTGCGAATATTCTAGCAAGTGGGACAGTCAACGATTTTAGTAGACCCCAAAGGCAGGCCTAGCCCAGGTGCTGGGCACCCAGGGCGGTGGCCAGGGCCCCAAGATCCAAGGGGGCCCAAAAAAAAAAATAGTTTGTATATATTAAAAAAAAGTTTAATCTGTATATATTAAAAATAAATAAAATATTATGGCCCAAACTTTTCTATAAATAGATATGATCTGTTGGCATATCAATAAAAAAATTGTATATACAAAGGGCCCAAACTTTTCTCCCGCCCCGGGCCCCAAAATCTTCAGGACTGGCCCTGCCCAAAGGTATACAACCCAAGCTCTTAGCCTTAGACATAATTAAACCACAACCTACAAGTGAAGTATAATGAAAAGAAAAGCCAAAATTAACCTTCACATCTGTTCCTCCTGTAGGCATGAACTCCTCATAGATATAAGAACCTTCGCGTCGCACAGTTCGGACATCTGGATGAAATTCACTTGACCGATTTCCAACCTGAAGAGTTGCATATCATGAAGACCTTGTATTAGCAAGCACAGAGAAATTAAGAAAATATCCCCCACCCCAACACCCACCCTGTGTCGCGACCAACTTTTAAGTATATTGTGAAACATAGAGCTAACCTTCCTAAACAATGCCTTCATTCCTCCACCAGCATAGCTCGGATAGTAAATCATGATACTGTGATCATCCCCTTCATAGGTAGACTCACAGTCAGTGACATAATTTGAAATTTACGAAACATGCTAATTATACCAGCAAAAGATTGAACTCACATAAATTGAGAACATCTTACCATCTATAGGTTTCTCCACAAAAGGCTTATTAAACCGTTTCCCATGTATTTCAACAAAGTCATCTTGCTCGACAAAGTATTCTAATTCTTGACCTGGATATTCTCTCGACACAGTTGCATTATTGGGGACTGGCACTCCATACATTTTTAGCCGCTATGTCACCAAGCATAAACAAAGAAACAGAAAAACAATGATTAGTATCTAGTGAAAGACATGCATTAGAAATGACCATCACATTGCATGCACATGCAAAAATTGAAGTTAAAATTAATTAAACTTATAGATGAGAATAGAGAAGAAAATGCCAATACCTCATAAACCTTACTACGATCATGGAGAAGGTATTGTGGCTCCAATTCATTCACTAAAAAAGGCCTAGCCAATAGTACAAATAAATAGATAAATTCAGTTAAAAATCAATGCATAGATCTTGGTGCTTTTACTAATGCTAACAGTACCAATTGTTAGTTTGAAATGTTTGACCTTCGTAGAGCTACATAACTTTCAGCCTTTTTGAGTGGATATCCAGTTGAGTAGAAAGCAATTAAGCAATCACAGAATGGCCAGCTGGAATTACACAGTCAAAAAGTTTATTTTCCCAGATAAGTTCTTTTAAAAAATATAATGAACAATTAAAAGAATAATGGTGATGAAAGTACCTCTCCACTGGCTCTTCGAGAATAACCCTGTCACCAAAAAATATAATCTGCGCAGGCATAGGTATCATGTTACTACATGTCGATTAAAGTTTTCAGAAAGTTGGTCATGCATCAGAAAATAGTACATGCAACACTACTAAGCCACCTAAAAGGTTATCTCCTGCTTGAGAATAGAGAGAATCCAGGTGAATAGCACAGGAAACAGAGAAAGAATAAACCATCCCATGGGATGGTAAGCTGAAACATGCAAATTGAGGTACTAATACCATTCCCCTTATCCAACTCCCAAGGATAGCGTTCCTATTGCATCCAATAAAATAGGATTTAGCACAGAATAGCATCGTGTGGAGAGAAATACCCGACTAAAGTAGAAGAATGAATCCGAATAAGGAGAATACCAATGCATATGAGAAGGTGCGATATCCTTACAAATCAAAACGAAAAAATCAAAATAAAAAACTTATGGGGAGCAGATGTGATGCGAGTACCTCAAACTCGCCAAAGGCGCGCAATCTATCAAGAATCTGTTCCATTGGAGGAGATACCGCCTGAAAAGAAACGCGTACATCAATTGAAAAATCTAACAATTGCAACGAGAAAACGATATAAGCTTGGGAAAAGAGAAACCGAGCGAATCCAAAAGCACGAATTTGATCTGAACTTACCTTTTTTTCCATTACGCAAACCCCGATCGTTATCGTATCCCCTGCTTCTCCCATCTTACCCTTTCTCTTCCCCAATCTCAGCCTCTCAGCTAATGGCTATTCTTTCACTATTTTCGGAGGAGGAGAAGGAGGAGGGAATATGAAGGAGAAATATGAGCGCGTAAAATAGAATATTCCAAGAAATTAAAAGGAGCGATTGAAGAAGTCCGTCTAAAAGAGTCAGCCGAGAGGAGAGTGAAAAGTCAGCGAAGAGAAGAGTGAGAAGGGAATGTCGCATTATTTATTCAAACGCCATTGCGAAAATATAATAAAAAACCTAAAGAGGAGGAGCGTATCCAGGTATCCTGTCTGCCCCACTCTGCATTCAAAGATAAATAAACAGATAAAAATGTCTGGCGGAGCTAATAAGCTGTGGTCGTTATTAAATAATAATTAGGGAATAATTTTATTGGTGTATAATTAATTAAAGAATAATAGACTTCATCGAACATGGAGGAAGGAGAAGAGGTTAGGCAAGCACAGGCGGAGGCGGCGAGGTTAGGCGAGCAAGCTTGGGATGGGTTGTATGGGCGTCACCATGTATATCTATCTGTATAGGATCTGGGATCTTTTGTGATGCAGATAACTTTTGAGCGGATAAAAAGGCAAGAGAGATGAGAAAGGATTTTATGTGCTATTGTAGTAATTGAAGAGGGTAAGCAATCTCGTTATTTCTAAAATAATGTTACTTAAAAATGGAAGGAATAGTAGTGATAAAGATTCAGAATCTTTGATTTATTAAATTCATGATCAACGGCTATAATATAAAATTATTAAGGTAATTCTGATCCCATTCATTAGTAGACGTAATTGTCATCTAACTAATTCAAAGAGTCCGTCTCTAACTTTTGAATTAAAAATATAGAACGGATGAGAAATAAAATTTCTTAATGCGGGATTTAATTTTAGTTTGTGCATTTACGAGAAATCTATATCCGGAATTAAATATTCACATTATGATCAAATTTTAAGTTAATTTAAGAAAGTTATTGTATGCATATCTAGATAAATGCAAATACTTAATAACAAAGTCTAAATGAACATTCACGTGCAGGTGTACACAGTCGATAATCAAATGACCATTATTAGAAATATTTAGTTTTCTAACTTAATGTATTAGGTTTGATAATACGAACAAATGGGTTACCGGCATACTGTGATAAACGACCAATTGAAAATCTACATCTATCAAACTATCAAAATCGGAACCAAATCCGCTTCTTCTTTTTTAATTTCAGAAGGTAGGCGTAAATCTGCTTTTTTTTTCTCAAAGAAAAGAAGCACCTTGCTTTGAGAGAGAGAGGGGGAGAGATTAATAAAAGGAGGGTGTCTCTTTTTTTCTAGAAAAAAGAACATATATGGATCCATCCAAATCATGTATATTGTGTTGGGTTATACTATCCTAACAGGTTTGGTTTCGTGTCAGATCAGATATTCTTGATGCGCAAATTATTCGGAAGGAGTTAAAGTGATTACATATAATCACATACACGCTTACCCTGCTGGTTGGACAACGGAAGGAGTTGTTCACCTAGTGTGCATAAGGATCTCAGGCCAAATTCCAGTCATAACTTTGGACAAACATACATAATTATTTTCATATTTTTTGCGACATACCATGTGGTCTCGGATAGACATAATATTATGAATATCAGAGAACGATCATATTAGTACATAATCATAGGTAATTCAAATAATACAACAATTCAAATAATACAAACAAACAGATAATCAATATGCATAAATGACATTAAAATTTTCCAAAATGTGTTTGATAGGACCATGTGCCAAAGGCCCTCGCCAAGCCGGTTCTTGGCCAAGAACAATCCGGGATTCAGATCCCTATCCGGCGTCAACCCGAGATCAAAGAAAGTAGAGCACATGATCCATCAACAACTCGACCCAGCAGGGTCCAATAAGATTTTGCCCGACAAAACCTAACAGGGCCTTGCTTGACAAAGCCCAATCAGGCCTAGCCAGGCCTTACCAACGAGAGTCCAGCCTGGACTCGGCTTACGGTTACCGCTTCGTATCCGTACACAACAGGTGTGATTTAGTAACCGCCTTCTATGCAAGCATCACCGCTCCTATGCGAACTCCCCTAACCGCTCTGACAACGCGGAATGACGGTTAGGGGACAACTTATTTAAGGAAAAAACTCTATTGAATAGGGGCTGACTTTTCCGACAAAGCGATGTATCATACATGATAGAGTTTGAATACCTCCTCACTCTCCCACTCCGAGAACTAACAACCACTTTCCAAACCTCGGCCTGTTTCCCAAAATCCAAACCCCAAATCCTAAATCCCAAATCCCAAATTCAGAGACCTTTACATATGGCCTACTCTTCCAAAATAGAACGTATCAGTATTCTCGGCAAATCTCATAGCCCCGTATCCGATAAAAATGAAAACTGAGTATTATTCAGGAATCTAAAAAGTTTGTCCCGAATCATAAAATCTGATATTTTTTACGAAGATTTCATAAAATACAAATATTGGAATTGAAATACAAATATTAAAATAGTGTATTTTATTCCGAGTTTGTGTGGGGTCAGTAAAATACTTGGTAGTATATTACACATTCTTTATTGATATGTTTGGTAGATTTTATCTGTTCTTCGGATGTTTTGTGCTGCTTAAAAAAAATTCTCAAACGTTTTGTATATTAGTCTTCATTGTAATGTGCAGCGTGTTTTGAACTTTTGATAGTACATAAAATAATAAATGCCTAACAAATTAAAATGAATTTCCGGTATAATTTTTAAATAGCGTAATAAACTTTTTAGTTGATGAAAATACAAATTATATCACATAGTATGATCATACTAGCTGAGATTTTATTAGTAATTATAAAATATGGGCTCTTGAAGTTATAAGTAAATATCATTAATATTCTTAATATATGAAGAGAGATTAGACGGTTAGACGTTAATACATAAGATATAAAAACTAGAATATCATTAATATTCTCAAACGTTAATTCATTTCAAATTTTTACTCTCTCTCTCCTCTCTTTCTCTCTTTCTCCCACAGATCGTCTCCCCTTTTGCATATAAGTCCCTCAACTTTTTTGTATTTAATTTTTTAGTCTAAAATTGTTTAGAAATTGTTAGGAATTAATATAAATTATTAGAAATTGTTGGAAAATGTCCAAAATTGGTTAGAAATTATTTAGAATTAATATAAATTGTTTAATCCATCATTATCATTTGAAACCCTAGATCTTACCATGGCACCCAAACCCGAACTTCGAAAAGGAGGAAGTGAAACCGCACGCGCAATGCTCACATATCCGTCGCTAAATTTTTTTGAACAGGCGAAGCACGCTTCAAGAGACATTTCTCTCGTTTTCTTCCACCCAAAGATGTTAAAGAATACATGACCACGAATGATCCGACTATTAGAAACGTTCTTGACGAGAACTTCGGTGATATCGATCCTCCACCAGAATGGGAAGTGTACCTCGCATGTCTTGTCAAGAGAGATATTGCGGATATGTTCTTTTGTCATCTATGTGCCATAAGATTTCACCTCAAATGTATCGACAATAATGCAGATCTAGTAAGTGACTATCATTTCTAAATGTGGGAGTGTGTTGCGTGTTGCTGTAGGCCTTCGGAGACGACGGGAGAAAGTTTCACTACTCCTAAGCCATAGTCTGAATTGTAGTATTTTATGTTGTAGACTGGAATGTAGTATTTTATGTTGTAGACTGGATTGTAGTATTTTATGTTGTAGACTAGATTGTAGTATTTCATATTGTAGTATTTTATTTTTGTTTTGTTGTAGTATATTTTTAATTCATTTTTTTAGACGAGAATGATTAACAGTAACAATCGAGGTAGATCTTCTAATCGACACGTGCCTAAAGGAGGGTCAATAAGTGGTCGAGGAAAGCACGAGGAAAAAAAAGAACTGTCAAGTATGCTTCAAGGATAAAAAGATCTGTCAAGTCTGTGTTATGGAGGAATTTCTTAGACAACCTATTCGGTTTGAAATTTCAGACAATGATTTTGTGAAAAAACCCTATGGTTATGGTTTGAAAAAAAAAGGTTGATCCGGAGCCGCTAGCAACGAACGATGAGTTTGTTCCTTGTACTTATATTGATAAGGCTAGCACTTCGTCTACTGTGACTGATCCAGATCCGCCAACATCGGATGATGAGTTTGTTCCATGTACTTTCAAGGCTCGTTCTAAGAAGTAGTACTACTTATGAAGTGTTTATTTTGTAGACTTTATTTCATCAATTTAGTGTTTATTTATATATTTTATGTTGTCAATTTGTATTTATTTCATCAAGTTCTGAAAACGGCATTTGAACTTACTCATTTCCTAGTAACAAAACTCAAGCATATAAATTAATTTCACAAACTTCAAATAAAATAGTTCACAAACTACTAAATAAAAATAGTTCACAACATGCATCTAAATAAAATCGTTCACAACATGCATCTCAAGTAACTTGGTCATCAGCGACGACTTCTGAACAAACTAAGTCGACAAGTTCTGGGTCTGCTTCCAGATGGTTCTGCGACACTACCGGCTGTGTCTGTATTGCTACTAGATGCTTAGCTCCCATGAGTGGGCTGTCTTCTACCGGTTGCCTCAGCAACAACTCTAGCATTTTCTCTTTCATTAGCTTCGTTTATGGCATATGCATTGCATTCCAATTCACCAATCATGATATGATATTGACATAGTAAAATATAAAATCAAATATACCTGCTCGCTGCCTGTCAGAAGTGAAACGGCGAGCTTGATGTCCCATTCGTCTACCTTCCATCTGGTCCATGGTCATTACAGCACAGCTTGAATACATGGACCAAAAGCCCATGCTATGGCCTTGAATTGTTTAGCGTCATCGACGTCGGGTATGCTGACATTCTAACATTCATACCTTGTGCCAGGATTTGTACTTGCTATGGCCTGGAGCAATAGTGCAAGCAAGTTCACGCCCTCTCCACAACTTATTGTATTTTAGGGTTACATGTTGGTAAATGAGTCTGACACTCCTAGCGACCTCCTTAATGCTCATCGATGGGTCCACCTTAATGCCTGTCTCAATCACATCGGCAATAAGTGATGCCGTAAGTTGTGCATAGTTTGTCATTGATGACGCATACTTGCATGTATGAGGTGGTTCACACTTCTTAATCATCAATGCATCCCCCCTACCCACAGGGGTTGCAAAAAGACGAAACTCGTAACGCGATGCGTCTTTATAAACGACAATTAACCTTGTTCGATCCCTTTTTTGTACTCTACACTCCCAGTTGCCGTGAACATGAACCTCATGGATTTTCTTCACAAATTCATCTATGTTGGTATAAACCTGCTGTGGGCAAGCTCCTAATTGTATACAACACGCTTCCCATATAAACTAATTTTTGCTTCTTCAAAAAAACTGGTATCGTTGAATGTGGCGACCGGATACCTATTTGTCCGACCTCTAATTGGAAATCTGTCTTTCCTACATCTGCATCACCATCTAATAAGTTATCAGAATCCCAATCCCCTTCCCAATCATCACTCGTGTCCATGTCCTTTTCTGATATGGCATCGATCCCTTCACCATCAATGTCAGTATCATTCCGGGTAACAGTCTAGGTATTGACTCCGGTACATATGAAAATCTAGCTTAGATTACGAGTTCAGGAAGAGGTGGTGGTGGTGGTAGCTCAGTGGCATCATCATCCATGTATAATCAGTGGTATAATTAGGTATATAATTGTCATAAACGGGTGGTACGTACGGTACATACGGTGGTACAAGACCTGAGTTGTGGTACCCCGAGTTGTCATAACCCTAGTTGTGGTACCCATGGTTGTCATAACCCGAGCTGTGGTACACCGGGTTGTCATAACCCGTATTTTCCCTAGAAGGCCCAACCCCGGGTTGGCGCGGAACTCTCGTGGAATATGTCCATTACCGGGATATTACTCGACTCAAATTGATTGTAAACACCTCTCAATAACCCCTCATCTATTATTGGATACCTGACAAAGTAAGGTCTATTACCCCCTGAATGTGTCAATTCGAGTAACTAAGTCTAAGTCATACTGGTTGGGGTTTACACCAGTCTTTTCATATACAATTTGCTTAAGTTTCAGAAATGGGCTATTTTCATTAACCTCGAAGCCATATGCTGCATCTTTCGTGTATTGTGCTCCCTCCGCACCCCAGATAATCTTCCCGCCCATATACAGTGCAATCAACATTTTTTCTTTTGGGAACTACATTAGCTAATAAACATTTATCAGTTATATGTTAATTTAAAAAATGAATTAAAAAGTTAAAAAAATTATTAAATTAAAATTTTTAAAAATAATATGAATAAAATATTTATAACTAAAAAATTACCTAAATCACTAAAAAATCGCCTTTCTCTTCTTCCTCTTCTTCCTTTTTCTCTTCATCTAAGTTAGAATGAATTGTGAGTGGACAAGAGAGAGAAAATTGATTTTTATAGAGTTTTTATAACAGACTGTCCGAATGTGGGACGGTTTGGTACAAGCAGCAGACTGTCCAAACGTGGGTTGGTTAGACCTTTTTAAAAAAAATTCAGTCAGCGGGGGCAGATTTGTTATTTTTTTTAGGGTATTAATAAAAATTTCGGGACATGAAACAAGAGCTCGAAACAGTACCAAATATTTGACTATTTATCCTTATAAGATTTATACATAAAAAATATTGCAGGCCTTATAAAATGAACGATAATGAGTCTGACTTCTCTACAAAAGAAAAACGCAAGCCTAATTTTCACCAAAAAAATATATATTTAACATTGAGAACTTTATTGTAGAAAAGAGAAAAAGAAATTCATTTGTGAGCCCTACACACTCTTTAACAGTACACATAGCCACAGCCAATCCCACAGATAGTGACAGGATAAACAGATGTCACGTGGAGGATGAGCTCTCTATCCTTCTCTGGGCTTTTGGGAGATTTTAGGACAGATACGAGCCGCTTTTGATGCTACTTTTGAGCGGCTTTTGATGCCACGTACTATGACAGTTGGGTCCCACAGTATCTCTTCGTGTTTGAACTCGTTTGGACACGACCCTGTAACTGTATGCAATAAAGAATCCAAGGGAAACACGGTGTTGACATGACCCTGTAACTGTATGCAATAAAGAATCCAAGGGAGACACGGTGTTGACATCTGGGTCCCACAGTATCTCTTCGTGTTTGAACTCGTTTGGACACGACCCTGTAACTGTATGCAGTAAAGTATCCAAGGGAGACACGGTGTTGACGTCTGGGTTACGTTTTACTGTGCTGTGGGGCCCAACAGGTGCTATCATGCGATAAACGCTGGATTATTTTTGAAAGTGGGACCCGTTGAACAGCAAGTAAAAACAAAACTTGCAACGGCTTTTAAAGCCGGACCATAGTGTATTGACAACTGTCTGGTCCGGAGCGATCCGGTTCAAATCCGCACGGTCCACGAGTTAGACGGTTCACGGGTCCGGCGGGTTTGACGGTCCGGTCCCGGACAGGTTTAATTTTGGGAGGCCAAATCCTTCCTGTTTTTGGACCGTCCGGTCCACGGTCCACAGTCCCGGGCGGTCCGGTCCGTTTTTTCTTTGCTGCTTTTTTTTGGCTTTTTTTTTTTGCTTTTTTTTTTTTTGTTGTTCACTAAGTAATTTAAATATTTTTTACAAATCTAAAATTCATGATTATTGTTGTTTATCAACAATCTCAAAAATACGAATTGCTTGAGAATTTAATTAGCAAGTTATGTATATGTTGAACAACATATAATATTGTTTTTAAATATCAATATTATTAAATTTTCTTTTAAAAAAATTGTTAATATTGTCAACGAAAGTATTTTTGACAAACAATTCCACTTTTAATTTGAAAATTAATGTTTAATGTAAAAATCATTATTTTGAATATATTTTTCATAATTTTCCACCAGCTCAAATAGACAAGTTTATAATAAAACATTTTGGAAGGGATGAACAATAGCAGCCCGATAATAAATCAGGACAAAATGAATAGTAGCATAGCATCCCTCTCCCCTCCCAAAAAAAACAAAAGAAAAACTCTTGACTGAATGAATAATTGTGGTCGAGCTATTTTTCAATATCTAATTTAACTTTTAATTTAAAAAACAATTTCTTAATTTTCTAACAACTTAATTAGACAAGTCATGTCAATAAAAATGTTGTTAAGATTTTAAAAAGTATATATTTTGACATATAATTTCACTTCTAACTTGAAAAACAATGTCTAATTTAAAAATATTTACTTCTGAATTTACTTTTTAACAAAATTTAAATAGACAGATTTACAGTAAAATAAAACTTGGACGATATGAGCAAAAGGGGCCCGAAAAAAAAAACATGAATTCGCATCATCTGAGATATCTCATATTTTGCATTACTTTTTGGAAAATCTCAACCGTTCAAAATACGTTATGCACGAATCTCAAAAGCTCAAATTATACTAGACTCCTGCGCTATTCTGAATAGGCACCTCACACGTCGGTCACACAAAATATGAGATATCTCAGAGGAAACGCACTCAAAAAACATGAAGAGGATGAATAGTAGCATCCTCGTCGGCGGCTCTCCTTCCCAAAAATAAAAAATGGACCGGATAAATAATTGCTATTTAGCTATACTTGAATGGTATCATCTATTTAATTTTTAAATTTGTAATGTTATGAATAAAAAAAGGGAAAAAGCTCGTATATATTTTATGAAAATTTGACACACAGAATACTTACATATTAATAAATCAAACTTTTTTGCTTTGAATTGGCTGAGTTTAATCAAAATATGAGAGCATCGAAATTTTTCTTGACAGCTTCTGTCTATGTTTTCAAAAAAAGAAAGCATCGAAATTTGAAAAGTCAATATTTTAGTTCATATTAAACAAAATTTAGATGTATCCGGAACACGTACTGTGCTTGTTAATACGTTGAGATTTTGAGACGTGCTGTGTTGTGCTTCACAATACTAAAAATAAACACAACACGTTTATTTAGATGTGTTTATGTGCGTTGATCGTGCCGGTTTTAATCAAAATAGACGTTAAGAAACTCCTTTTAATTAGAACCGTTCGATCTGAATCGGCGGCTGACATTGATTAAGGAAAAAAACAAGATCCGTGTGCTTCAAAACTGACTATTCAGAGTATGCCACGTGGTTGACTAAGAACGGTGAATTTTGAATGAGCGCGCAGTAATCGAGTCTGGCGGGTCTGGCAGGTAAAGCAGGCGGGTCCAGGGGACGGGTCTGGCGGGTAAAGTAGGCGGGTTGGCGGGTTCCAGCAACGGGTCTGCGGATCCGGGCGTGGGTCCGACGGGTAAAGGGGTAGGGTAGGCGGGTTTGAGGCGGATTTGGGTGCGGGTTAGACGGGTAAAGCACCCGGGTCCGACGGGTTGGCGGTCCGGTCCGGGACGGGTAGGTGGGTTAGGACGGTCCAGGTATAGGTGAGTCTGGTTTGAAAAAAAAAACCGTCCCATTCCTGGACCTGACCATGCCGAACCACGGTCAGGAACGGATTTGGGGCACGGTCCGGGCCAGTCCGGGAAAAACCAACGGGTTCGGCAGTCCGGTCCGGCGGTCCACGGGTTTTGTCAATACACTAGACCATATTGCGTGTTAACCCAACACCGTGCTTAAACGGTTAAATTAGAGGGTCCGGATTCCTAAAGTAACTCAAAATTTGAGTTTGGATCCGAACCGTTTGATCAGAACTTGGACCAATTAGGTTCAAGTTAAAAATCATAGTATTAATATTCGTGCGAATTTGATTAGACGGTTGAGAACCAACTTTAAATTTTGAATTACTTTAGAGATTTGAATTCTAAGCATCTCCATCCTATCAACTCTAATTAATTTTTAAATAATTGTTAACTACTAAATATAAATTAAGTCTCTCTTAATTTATAAACCTCCACGTCACTGAAATTAAAATTAGAGTTTCTATTAAGACCACATTAGCCATTAAAGAAACTTTCCTACGAGAGAAAAAAACTTCAGCCAACGATATCGCTAGTGTGGAGTTTATAAATAATTTCTTAATAAAAAAAACTATTCTGCATAGTTTATAAATAAGAAACTCTTGAACATCCATAAAATCAAAATAAAAACTGTCACGTCAAATTAAAATTATAATAATATCAAAGATAGAGATACGAAACATCCGACTAATTGTAATGCACAGGCGGCAGTTGGAATCAAGTCTCTCTTTTTTTTTTATCTCATATAACTAGTACTAGCACTTTAAATAATTCCAATATATATCGTTTTCATTGTTTGTTTGGGGTTTTGGAGAACAATTATTTAATAAGCATTGATTTATACGGTTACTTTACTATTGAAATGGACATCTCTATCTCTCTCTTTTTTGAAAAAAGTTAATAAAGCACAATGTTAACTTTAAACCCATTAAAAAAAAATCACCACCCGACACAAATCCTTCCGAATCTTAGTTTTTAAACTCACATCGAATTTCGAGGCTCGAAAGGACAGCAGTACCTCTGTACCTGCCCCTAAAGATCTGAAATATACGGAATGGACTCCGCTGTTTTTCTAGCAGAAAAGGAGGACCCTCCTCTTCCGAATTCAACGATTCAAAATTCGTTGAGATTTATGCATGAAAAAGTTTTTTTATCGAGATACGTGAATGAAAATTTTGAATCGTTGGATTTGAAAGAGGAGGGTCCTCCTTTTCTGCTAGAAAAGCAGCAGAGTCGGACCCGAAATATACTAACTAGAAAAACTTACCCTTTTTTTAAAAGCAGATACATATATCTACTTTTAATCATCTTTATTAGAGAAATGATATATTCTCCGTTCCAAAATCTTCTGACTTTTATCTCCAACCCATTTCTTTTCATTTTTTTTATTGATTTTTTTGTCACTTTTTGTAAAGTCTACGGTATCTATTTTTCTCAGAATTTTCTCAGAATTGGTATCAACAAAAAGTTGGGTTAAAATATTTAATTAGTTTTTTGTCTTATCGTGTTCCAACATTATTATCTTTATTTTAAAGTCTAAATAATCAATCCGAACCGTTCAACATGATCTTCATACTAAAATGTGCGTGGATAACAAATTTTAAAAAATTTAAATTTTTTTTATAATTGTTATTAGAGGTACAAAATCACTATTTTTGAATGGTCCAGAATTTTCTAAAAATAGTGATTTTGTACCTATCTTAATAATAACAAAAAAATTTCAAAAATCTAAAATTTTGTATCCAAGCACATTTTAATATGAAGATTATATTGAGCGGTTCGGATCAACTGCTTAAACTTTAAAAATAGAGATAACGATGTTGTGGCATGATGAAGTACAAAGCCAATGAGACATTTTAACCCTACTCATCAAGAAATTAGTAATTAACTCAAATTTAAGAATCTAGTGATAAAAAAACAATCCCTCTCTCTTAGCATGTTAGGTCGCGAAACTTCTGGACATATCACGGTATCTAATTTTCTCTGAATTAATATCAGCAAATTAGTAATCAACTCAAATTGAATCTAGTGACAAAAAATAACCCCTTTCTCTGTATATTAGGTCGCAAGACTTCTGGTATGGTCCACGGTATCTAATTTTCTCTGAATTAATATCAACAAATTAGTAATTAACTCAAATTTAAGAATTTAGTGATAAAAAATAACCCATCTCTCTGGATGTTAGGTTGCGAGTTTGAAATCCGAATAGAATTATTTTATAAACATTAAATGAAAGTTGATAAATTAGACTTCCATCTTACTATAATAAAAAAATAACTCTAGTTTTGAATTTAGATCCGGATTGTCCGATTTGTTTTGGCACAAATATTAAAAGGACCTCGTTCATTTTATTTCGTATCAAATTGGTCTAAATTATGATCGAATTGTCCGAATCCAAATTCAAAATTTCAGGTACCTGAGAGAACTCTTTTTTCTCTCCGGTTTCTATCCCTTTTTTATTTTCACTGTCTATCTGTTGAAATCAGTGTTGTAAAAAACAGCCTTAGCGGCCGATTAAACACCCGTTTAATTGTTAACGACAGCCAAATTGTTACGAATACACTAATCGGAGGTCTGTTTGCGGATTTTTCCAATTAATCGGCTGATTATTCTCGATTATTCCATTTATTCCCGTTTAATCATCCATTTATTCATGTTTATTCCAGTGAATATTTATTTTTATATTTTTTCTGTGACTGTAATAATAAGTTTCATAAATTATGTATTATAGTTTTATTTGTGGTTGGATATACATTCAATATTTATATATGTTTTTTCGTTTTACATATTTTAAAATTGATTAATTCTTCTATTATATATATAACGTATATTTTTCTTACTTACTGATGTAATTTTTTTCAATTAGTATGACATGTTCATGTGTGAAATTAAGTTATTATCATAAACTAAATTTAGTAATTTATGTAGGAATGTTTCATTTCTTTCAAATAATATGTTATTAGTATTTGAAAAGGCTTAATTTTTGAATTTATTTTTGCATTAAATAAATGTGTACTTACACATGTAAAATGAGTATGTGTTGTTAAGAAGAAATAAGGGTAGTGTCATGTTATAATAATAAAACTAAGTTAAATTAAGTTTATTTGATAAGTTTGATGAGTTAAATAAATCATTTCTAATAAATTATGAATATATACACATAATTTTAATGAAAACGATTAATCAGCCGCATATCGATTAATCACTTAACATACTTCGTCCGTCCGACGACCACATACCATTATTTAAAACACTGGTTGAAATATATTATTTAGAAAACATTAAAATTCTCGCTCAGTCACCTCTCTTTCAATCACGAGATTTGCTAAAATAGAATTTTTTTTAATGTTTTAGTAAAATTGCCATCCTAACTCAGCTGGATTGGGCATTGGAATAATTTAGTTTGGCGGTCAATAAACACCGCCCGATATTTTCAAGTTATGTGCAAATTTATGATTTCTGTGCGCATTTCAAAATCATGTTGTGGTACTTTTAATTACTGGACTTGTATGGAGATACTATAGTTACTTTTAATCAAAGTAAAGATATCTTAAACTATATTTGATCGTATTTGGATGAATAGACACTAATTTGAATAATAATTTAAATAATATTTACATTCCGAGCAGTACAAAAAATTAGCAATCTTTGGACAACATTCGGATTAATATTATTTTCATAGAGGAGGGTTCAAATGCACTATAATTTTTGTACTCCAATATGTTCTACATTCTTTATCTTCATTTTCAAAGTCCGAACAGTTGATCTGAACCGCTCAACATAATCTTCATAATAAAATATGATTGGAGACCAAATTTTATATTTTTTAGCATTTTTTTACTATTATTTTAGATAGGTACAAAATCACTTTTTGAGAAGATTATGGACCATCCGATAAAGTGATATTGTACCTATGTAAAAAAATAGTAAAAAAATTATAAGAAATATAAAATCACTTTCATATTTTATTATGATATTGATATAAAATCACTTTCATACTGTACCTAAGTGATATTGGTACAAAATTACTTTTTTTTAGATAAACATATTTTATTATGAAGATCATGTTGAGTGGTTTGGATCGACTGTTTAGACTTTGAAAATGGAGATAAAGAATGTAGAGCATATTGGAGCACAAAAATTATGATGCACTTGAACCCTCCTCATTTTCATATTGTCCTCACATGCTAATCCGAATAGGACCATGCCTTTGACGATCCAAACACTTAACTATTCGGCTTAATTAATTAGTATACAAGCGTTAAATGTTTAATATTTTTCAATCTAAATGAAAACCCAAGCAAGAAAAACTATTTTGTAAAAGCAGCAGAATTTTCATGGTTGGCAAAAAAAAAATTCTATAAATTTTTCATAAAAAAAAATAGAATTTTTTTCATAACCTTCAATGCCTACAACTGAGTAGATATAATGTGTAAATTATTAACATCATCTTTGTTCTTATTCTCAGACCAATAATAGCCACGTCAATTAATCACTTGACGATACAGGGAGTATCATTAAGAAATGCACTAATTTCTCTTTTGAAATAATATTTGATCCGCTCATATATTACACAAAAAAAAAATCCAAAATATATAAAAATTCACAATCACAATCATAGTCACAAGATTCGTGAGTTTTTTTTGTGATGGCGAACCGAACGCCGAATTATTCGGTTGACCAAACTTTGACTGAATTATTCGAATAATTCACGAATTTTATGAATTTTTTCCGAATTTTTCCCAAAGCAAAAATTGCTCCCTTGTAGGACTGAGATCTATGATCCGGATACTTCCAAATCATTCTCAAATTATACCTGAATTATTCTTGAATTACGATTTTTTGACCTCGCCAAACCGAACCCAAATAATTTATTTGTCACTATGATCACAATCACCTGTGGAAAAAGAATTAAAATGGAATAAGGAACCGACGATGCATATATACTCGTCTAAATAAAAACTAAAAGAATTCTCAAGTATCTCGCTGCATGTATTATTAGATTGAGCAAAAAAAAAGGACAAAATTGGAAGTGTCAACCAACACAGAAAATTAACTTAGAGCAGGCAATTTAATGTTATGTTCTTTATGACGTTTGTTTACATATACGCCATATATATAAATTCCAAGCCAATCAAAAGAAAACAGGTGTGTAAATAATAGTATCAGCATGACTATTCAACATACACTTACCCGCTGTTGCTCAATTATTGAACAAGATAGTGTAAAACATGATAAACATAATTAAGACGGATGAATTAATCAGGTATCTCATCTCTGGATATAGATGGCAATATACAAATTGCATTGACGGTCGTCGACATATTAAACAAAGTTTAATTGACACACACAGTGTGACTTGCCTACCTATCACGATTACTTTATATAGAACAATAATTTTCAGATGACGCATCATGATGGTCAACTTGGCCTCTATAAATTTGAAAAATAAAAATAGGATCTTATTAGTTCAATTCGGCCAGGGTCGAATCTACCATCATGAATGGGTCAATTGACCTGACCCATTCATTTTGAATTTTTTTTATTTATATCTTATTTAATATAGTTTAAAGTAAAATATTATGAATAGTGTGAAATTGACTCATTCGTAGTAGGAAAATTTTATATGCTTGATTCTTATTCACGTTTGATCTCCATAGTCTGAAAGTACTGGCTCCACTCCTGAATTCGGCCGTTTCATTTAAACAAACGGACCGAATCGATCCGCTTTAAAATTTAGAGAGTTTTTTTCTATATAAATAACGAGTCATTTCAATCTTACGGCTTTATATGATAGGATCCTATAATTTTTTTTTTTTTTTTTTTTTTTTGGAGAAGTATGAATTAGAAGGTGATACTAATCCGAACAAGATACAAAGGCTCTTCACATTGTAGGCCCAATCAGTGCATAGCAGGAACCAAATGTCTTCCACAGCCCACTATTTATGAGTTCCCCCTTTGATAGCCTACTAATTAGTGCATAGCAGGGATAGAATTGTTCCGGCCATCACAAAGACTGGAAGATATTTAGAATATAGGAGGGTCCACTTTAAGATTCGAGCAACTTTATTCTAAACAGCTCGGATCTAACATGGATTTTTTTATTTAGAAATAAAATATTATTTTCTGATAGAAAAGGAAGGAATTGAGTTAGATTTTTGAAATATAGATAACATCGGAACAATACTCAGTGCAAACTTCTTACACAGGATCATTGTTACAGTGCAAGCAATTTTCCAAACCCGACTTCAAAATTCGGTATACTTGTTACCGATGGTTTAAAATGTGATTTTTATACGGACTAATATATACATATTTTAAATAAGAATTCATATATATATATATATAGGGTCCGGCTAATTTGCTGCCGGCAGCATTTTAGCCGGAGGTGCTGCCGGCAGTTTTACTGTTTTGTGATGTCCAAACAACAAATTCAAACCGTTAGATGTTTAATCTATATTATAATCTACTTGGAGACCAAATTTTACATTTTTTGGAATTTTTTTACTATATATTAAGATGGTTTGAAAACCGCTGTTTTTAACGCTGCAGAAATTTACTGAAAACAGCAGTTTTCAAACCATCTTAATATATAGTAAAAAAATTCCAAAAAATGTAAAATTTGGTCTCCAAGTAGATTATAATATAGATTAAACATCTAACGGTTTGAATTTGTTGTTTGGACATCACAAAACAGTAAAACTGCCGGCAGCACCTCCGGCTAAAATGCTGCCGGCAGCAAATTAGCCGGACCCTATATATATATATATATATATATATAGGTTGGCTAATATCAAAACGTTTATTCCTAGGCTGTGGAACAAACACTTCGGTTTTTACATGTTCAAAGTCCAAACGGTCGATCCAAACCGTTCAACATTCAATCTATAATAAGATGTGCTTGGAGACTAAATTTTACATTTTTTGGAATGTTTTTACTATTTATTAAGCAATTTTAAAATCGTTGTTTTCAATGATCCCGAAAATTTTCACATTTTATTAAAATCAGCGATTTTAAAACTGACTTAATAAATAGTAAAAAAAGTTCAAAAAATGTAAAATTTGGTCTCCAAGCACATTTTAATATAGAGATCACATCTAACGGTTTGGATCGACCGTTTGGACGTTGAAAATCGGAAAACCAATTGGTTGCACCATGGCTCCAAAACAAACGTTTTGATATTAGCCAACCTCTCTCTCTATATATATATAAGGTTGGTTAATATTAAAATGTTTGTTCCAGGACGTGGTGCAACCAATTGGTATTCTGATTTTCAAAGTTCAAATGGTCGATCCGAACCGTTAGATGTGATCTCTATATTAAAATGTGCTTGGAGACCAAATTTTACATTTTTTGGAATTTTTTTACTATTTATTAAGTCAGTTTTAAAATCGCTGATTTTAATAAAATGTGAAAATTTTCGGGATCATTGAAAACAACGATTTTAAAATTGGCTTAATAAATAGTAAAAACATTCCAAAAATGTAAAATTTAGTCTCCAAGCACATCTTATAATAGATTGAATGTTGAACGGTTTGGATTGACCGTTTGGACTTTGAACATGTAAAAACCGAAGCGTTTGTTCCACGGCCTAGAAACAAACGTTTTGATATTAGCCAAACTCTCTCTCTATATATAGCAGGGTTCTAAATAGCACGCTAAAGCGGCGTTATAGCACTGCTATAGCGTTTTCGGACCATAAAAGCTATGGTGCTATCGGCACTATAGCGCGCTATTCAGCGCTATATGGGCATAACGCCGTTTTTTTAACCGTTCGGCTATGACGCGATAAACGCTATTTAAACCTTTGATATATAGAATAATTTTATGATGCTTTGGGAAGTAAAGAGGGTGTTTTACTTCCCGCTCATATCTCCATTTTCAAAGTTCAAATAGTTGATCCGAACTTCTTAACAAGATCTTCATATTTAAATGTGCTTGGAGACCAACTTTTACATTTTTTACAATTTTTGAAAATCAGTGTTTTTCTGAATTTTTTTATTTAATGAAAAAAATAAGTGTATGCGGTAATATGCAGTATCATACAAACAAGTATGCGGTAATATGCCGCCGAAAATGCAAAACAACATATTTGACTGAATAAATAAGAATACGTAGCCGCATGGACCAAATTTTAATATACTGTTTGTTACACCGGAAAATGCTTGTACCATAACATATTTGACCGAATAAGAATATGTAGCCAGACCGAATTTTAATATATTGTTTGTTGCACCGGAAAATGCTTGTACCATAACAATGATCTGGTATAAGAAGTTTGCACTGAGGCATTGTTCTCTAGTGGTACTTTTCCGAAATCAACTCGATTCCTTGACCAATAGTAAATAATATATTTAACATGACGGGAGGAACCTTGAACCGAATTCACCTTGATGAGGCCTAATTTTGTGCAATAAATGGTTGATCTTCGATCTATGTTTAGACCCCTGTGGTGCATCTTAAGGGAACGGAAAAGTACTGATATCGCGCAAGCCGCACATCTCATTAGATCCAGAGACGGGGAAATTTTCAACTACGATACACCCTACAAGTTTTTTAATCGAAAAGGAAGATATCAGAGCATTTTCAGTTCCTAAAACACAACCAAAACTAAAGGGCCTGAATCCAAAATCTCATAATGCACTTCCATTTTACAAACTCATCTCAAACAGTCTATAAAAGAGAGGCAGGCGCGAAAAATCTTTCAAGCAACGAGAACTTTACTTGGGACCATTGCCAATATATAAACTAAAAGAGCCAAAGAAAAAGGTTAACAAGAAAAAAGATATATTAACGCAAGTACCAGAACACGCCAAGATCAGTCTAAACTCCACATATCAAAAAACGACCCACACAATTTGAGTCCTACATTTGACAGCTACCCCTAGCATTTAAATACCGATCGACCCCAAGTTGGTGTCAAATCCACCAAACCTGTTTAACCCATTCAAATCCAACTCAACTTGTAGGCGCAAGGCCTCCGTCAGAACCACCTTGCCTGTTATACATGGAACCACCACCGACCGACCTTCCGCCACCACCTCTTCCCCTATTGTTATAATAGCCTCTTGGTTGGTAGTTGGAGTCCTGGTAATAACCCCGCCCACCATTAGAGTAACCTCCACCACCACCACCTCTGCCACCACCGCCACGGCCACCACCAGAACGACCATTTGGGTAAGGCCGCCTACCACCACCACCTCTGCCACCACCACGGCCATTCGGATAAGGCCTCCTACCACCACTAGTTACACCTTGCTGATCTTTTGGGACAGAGTCTGCATGGACCTGGTCCAGCATGTCAGCTTCTCCAAAGTTCTGTTGCTCGCTCTCGACTGGAGGAAGATCGCGAGGGTTTACTTCGTCTACCTCATCCTGCAGGGGACCAAATGGCAGTTTAGACAAAGTTGTGATAGAATCAAATACAATTGCTAAGAAGTTATTTTTGAATGGTAATTCGTTAAAATTACCGTTTTAGCTGGTTCATCAGGTGCTATTGATTGATGCTCTGTGTAGGTCTCACTGGATTGAGAATTCTCTTGCTCTTCCTGAAATTTCGATTAGAAAAAGTTTTAAGAATATAATTCTGCTACCACAGGTGCCTGAAAATCACAATGCTATCATTAAATAAGATGCAAATAGTACTACAAGTCACATATTTCAATCCCACAACTGAGACTTTTCTATAGCAGTATACAAAGTCAGAACAGTAAGGAACTAAATTCACATCACTGTCAATTTTACAAATGCAGCAATTACAAATATTATAGAATTTGCATAATCAGTTCCAAGTATCAAAGCCTGGCACATGCTGCTTTTGACTAAAATGTGTATCTTTTAATTAATTAAGTCAATACTTCACCACCTCAAATTTGGAACTTTAATAGATAAGAGTTAAATTCTCAACAAAAATAAAATACCCATAGAGCTATTGAAAAAAAACTCCAGCAGAATGCATCCAAGGTAACTAAAATAGTATCACACAGTCCAAAGAGGATATCGGAAGGCAATCTGCTACTATGATACAGTATAACAAATGAAATGAAATGCCCACTACAATCTAAGCACCAGACTTGTGAAGAGAAAACAGATAAGAGGAAAAACTCATGGCTCTGAAAATCAAAATAGGAAGCGGAATCAGTAAATTGACCATAGAATCAGAATCGGATGAATCGGTAAGAGTCGGCCAAATCGGACTCGGATTTTTTTTGGAACAAACTTATTTTGTATTTAAATAGGGAAAAATTATAAAAAAAATTGTTGATAGGAAAGCATATCATGAATATATAGTTTGTTGATAGTAAGAAATTAAGCTAGAGACTACAATAATAAATAATCAATAATTGTGAGGTCATCAATATCCTAATTCATCCAGGTCACCCTTATCTATTTAATAACTTGAATGGACATGGTTCACTATGAATCAAGTTATAATTCTCAACAATACAAACACTGTGATCGGAACCAAGGAATTCCTCTATGGGTCGCATCTATCTTTATAATGCTTTAAAGCTTCTCCTTTCTGAGTTGCATCTATCGTTCCTCCCCCAAATCTTTTTGACGACCATGCAAAAATACAAACACTGATCGGAACCAAGGGATTCCTCTTAAAACGGGAAATGGAATTGACAAATCCAAATCCTCTGATCAGAACGTATGCAGCCAACGAGAGTCAATTATCTTTGGCGCGATTTGGAGCAAAATTTTGCTCCAGCGAGTTCATGTTCAGAACGTGGAATTTGGCAAGAGTTCATTTGAGAAAAATGGTGGCTGGTTCGCATTCCCAAATTACTCTTCTTCGCTCCAGCATATCCTTTCTTCCCATCAGACCTCTTGCGATCAAATCAGCTGGCGCCCCTAAGCAGCTCCAATCAATTCCAAGAGAAGGAAGAGCAAGAAAAGGAGTACTCCAGCTTTGATCAAGCCCTTCGGTATTTTGTTGTCTAATTGATTGCATCTTTCTATTTAAGCAAATACCAAAATTGAGATTTGTATTTCAGTGTTGAGGTCTTAGAATAGAGTTATGACGATCTTATATTTTATTAAACTACCTAGATTCACTCACGGCTCAAGTTTTGCATTAGAAGTTCTAACAGCTAACAGCTTCCTCACGGTAAGATTTTGCATCAGATATTCACTCACGGTAAGATTTTAATTAATAGTACAGGCCTGATAAACCTCATCATTGGTATCTAACTTGTTTAAGCATAAGGTATCATGCTTTTATTGGGTAGACAAGTGATTTGTAAGATATATAAAATAAGAAAAGAATGTAATGGTACCAAAGTTGGTAGAGACTGATGTACAGATATGGTTTCTTACAAGTTTGACACTTTCATCCTACTTATTAACCAGTACCAATTTAGACTTCAGATCCTCTTACATTCTGATTTCACACTAATCAAGGTTACCATGGATACCACTTCCTCAGTCAATACCAGTTTGAATTTTATTTAAGTATCAGGATGGTAGAAAGACTGTTATTGTATTTGTTGGACAAATAATAAGAAGGATAAAAATGTCATTTGTACAATAGTGAAATCATTTCCTTTCTATTATATAGACTTCCCAATAAAAAATTAGAAATAAATTCGATTTGTTTCCATCTTGATTTCGATCAACAAAGTTCAAATTAGAAATCATCTCTATTGAATTCTATTGAATTGAAATCAATTGAACTCCACAACTACTTGTGTTTGATCACACAAAAATATGGTTCGATATGAATTACCAAAACAGTGTAATTTTGCTCTAGAGGCAAGAGACTGAGTGAAAATTCAGCCGATTGTTTCAATTCAACCGATTGTTTCTATTCAGCCCTGATTTAACCGATTTTCTGCATATAATCCGCACAGTCGAGTCAACTCGGGAAACATCAGTTTACCTCCGGCAGATTTTGCTTCGACTCGGCTGATTTTCTAAACCATGGGAAAAACCTCTGAAAAAATTATTTTTATAATCTTTGGACACTTATAATTGTGCATTGAACCTAGGACTGGTGGACAAACAACCATCGAACTCTGAATACCCTGTGCAACCCGATAAATGATAAAGGTCTTTTTAGTTAAGTACAGATTAAATGTTAAATTAAATTGGCCAAACAGATCATTGTTATGGATTATGAAAAAAAATATCGGTTAAAAACCAATCCAAGCCACATAATATCATTAGAGCCTGGATCTGAGTAAATCCTAAAGAGCTCAAATGGTGTGGCGGAGTCAACAACCAATTCTAAATGATTCAAAGGCATGATCATTTTTCTTATTATTCATTTTGCTTAGAAAAATTTGCTTATTTATTATTATATCAACAATAGTGCTGTTACTGTTATTTGGAATATGCTGTGTTAGATTATATCAATAATGCTATTGATTGGTAATAGTTACTTCAAATTTTCAATAAGAACTTATGATGTTATTGTAGGGCTACCAAAAAAGCTCGTAGTTCGTGATTCGATTGACTTCGATTCGAAAAAAAATTCGCAATTAACTCGTTCGATTAAAGTTCGTTCTGAAACAAATCAAACCAGTTCGGTTTGAATCTTATTCAAACTCGAACTCAAACTAGGTATAGTTCATTCAAAATTGGTTTGCGAACTATTTAGGTTCGAATCTCAAATTAACATGTAACATGTACCGTTCAAATTAGAGCAATGCCAGTGGCTCAAGTGCAAAATCAAGGTTTCATTTCAAACTGTAAATCAAAATATTCGCCACGGGCCTTTCTTCAAAATAAAAAAATCAAAATATTTGAGTGCAAAATCTTCGGCCCAAAATCTTAGCCCATTACCTTTTGCATGTGAAAGATGTCAGTGCACACTATCTTCGTTGAATTCACGTGCGGAGGGTCCGGTACAAGAGAATTTATTTAGTCCCACATCAACAAAACAAATAACATGAATCTATTGGGAGCCTATAAAAGAAGCTGGCTCCAATGTATAACTTACTTGACTGGACTTCGTCCGGACGAGGGATTGAAATTGGATTTCGGATCTGGATTTCTTTTAGTAAAACAATTTGATCTGACTTTGGATTTGATTTTTTACTTAATAGCAAATATTTGAATGGACTGTGTCAAGTAATATGCGGTCCGAATAAGTGTTTTTTATGCAGTTGCAGACCGAAGACGTATATACAGCTGCATATTCGGTCGTATAGGCTGCATTTTAAAACATTGATTCGAACTATTAACGAATCAAACCGAACTAGTTCGAACTGTATCGAATCAAACTCGAACTCTTCTTTTCAGTTCAAAACCCTGCTTCAGTTTCGAACCAGTTTGATTCGAAATTACACAAACTCGAACTCGAACTCGAACTAGGGTAAGTTTTATTTGGTTTGATTCGTTTGCAGCCCTATGTTATTGTTTGCTAGATTATATATTTGGTATCTCTTAAATAATAAATAAAATTACTTGTAAAGTTTTGTTTTTGTCAGTAAAGCCAACAGAATTTTCATGACTCGACCACCTAAAAAGTTTCCTAAAAAGTTTGGGTTGAATGGGTTTATGTCAGTTAGTTATGGATTGGAAGTATCGTAATCCGGTTATTATGGATAGGGTTGAAAATATTGACAAAACCCGAGCAACCCAACCTGCCCCTAATTGAATCTACTTAGAAGGATCATTCTTATGATAGCCTAATTTATTTATAGCTGCTCGAACTGTGAATTATACAATTCATAATAGTATTAAAGAAAATGAAGCTGAAGATCTACTTCGCATTTTTTTTTAATCTCTAAAATTAAGGTTTAGCACTGTAGCTTATAATAACAAAGAAACCTAAGCTATAAATGAAGTTAATTTTACATTTCCTAAACAAATTCCATAATAGGGGAACGGGGGGTTTTTGTGATGTAATGCATGAACTTTATGTTTCTATTTGAATAATGGTGGCCCCCATTGAGGCCACAAACTTCCAAAAAAATTAAATCCCAGAATATAGACACATTAAGTCAAAACATTCAACAACCAATCTAATTGAACTTTTCTGAATATTTTGTGCAACAGGTGGGGTGATTGTACGGCTAACGGATTGACATTATATGAAATAACTGCTGTTATGGTATGTAAAAATGTACTTTTGATGTATAAAACACATAAAGACATATTATAAAATTATTAGCCAGGGTACATTCCAGACTACTTCAATCGATGTGTTTTGAATGGAAAGAAAATTTATTTCAGATATTTATACAATTGTAGCTATCGTGAAAAGAAAATGTAATCAATAAAACAAAGTATTTTAACCCAGACTACTAATAAAGACCCATCTATTCCCTTAGACTTAGCTCCAGAAGGAGGTACACGATGGAAAGGAAGGGGAGCAGAGGGAAACGAAGGCCTGACCGGATCTGGTTACTCACTCCAGAACCATAAATTTCGGAGGAGAGGGGAGGAGAGAAGAGAGGGAGTTTCGCATAAAAATTACACACAACTCTAGTGATTTTGTAAGCCCCGATTTGGGGTGTAGAGGAATAAATGCATGATAATGCACAGAAATCAAGCATTAGATATTTTAAATAACAATTACAGAATTTTTATAGAAGAATAAATGCATCACAATGCACAGAAAACAACAATCAAAATACAATGATTACAGGGACGGATAAATTTACCAAAGAATACATATGAACATATTATAAGATTATTAGCTAGGGTACATTCCACACTAGTTCAATAGATGCGTTTTCAATGGAAATATGATTTATTTCAGATATTGATACAATTGTAGCAATCAGGACAAGAAAAGGCTAATCAATAAAACGAAGTATCTTAATCAAACAAAATCATTCAGCCTACTAATGAAAAACCCATCTATTCCCTTAGAATTAGCTCCAGAAGGAGGTATGTGGCCGGAAAGTAAGGACTGGGGAGGAAAACAAAGGCCTGACCAGATCTGACTGAGGACGGTTACTCGCTCCAGAACCGTAAATTTGGGGAGGGGCCGTAGGGGAGAAAATGGGAGAGGAGGTGAGTTTCGCATAAAAATTAAACGCAACTCTAGTGATTTTGTAACCTCCAATTTGGGGTGTAGAGGAATAAATGCATGACAATGCACAGAAACCAAGTATTAGATATTCTAAAGAACAATTAAAGAATTGTTATAGAAGAATAAATGCATGACAATGCACAGAAAAACAACAATCATAATACAATGATTACAGGGACGGATAAATTTACCTAAGAATACAGATGAACCTAATGATGTGAAAATTGAAAATCAGAAGGTAGAAACATACTATCTAATACACAATATTTCCATTCAATGTAGCATACTGATACAATACTTACACGGCGACGCACAACTTCCCAAAAATTTTGGGTACAATGCTTAATAGTATGATTAATTATTTTACTCTTAATGTAAGCATTATTTTTACTCAAAAAGAAATTACATGAATGCATTCTTTTGTTATTACTAAAAGAGTTGCGGCACTTGGAAGCTAAGAAGGCAGCTCAGTCAACTTTTTTATTAAGAACTATTACAATTTACAAATGCTAACTATGGATTAGAAGAAACTGAGAGTGCGGAAAAAACAATAGAACATTTGATAAGATATATAAGGGAAAAAGAAAAATTATAATTCTAAGCAAGTTACGACAAAGTTTCTTAATCAATATATAGAGCTACTCTGTTTGGTGTTAAAGTTTGTTCCAGATTTGCGGCTGATAGTCCAAGGTTGAAAAAAGATGCTCCGCAGCTCTTCCAATCTCAATAGAAAGGGAAGGACCGTAATGCTAGTGAAGCAATTACAGGTCTCGTGCCTTTTGAGGATCGAGTAAGACTTGATCCGTATGGTCTTTGGTGCACAGATATGCATATTGCAATTTCTGTGATCGTATCAGTAAAAAGTTTAATGTTAATATATCAGATACGCCGGAGGATATATCAGAAATTGACCTGATATGAGGACGGCAGCTTCGGTGAAGCATGATTACAAGCAGTAAATTAACAAACCAATCACAATAAAACAAATGTAAATATGTACTTACAAGGTAACATATGACTGATTACCTTGTTATCAAGAGTGTCTATGTCACCCTCAGCAGTCTCTGACGGGACAGTGCTACCTTCAGATATGTGAAGCTGGCCCACAGCCGCGGCAACTTCAACTGGAGCCTTCATCTCTGGTGTGGCAGTGAAAAAGTCTGATGAGATAATCTTCTTCAACTTCTCCTTTAATGCAGCATCTGCCAAAAATAAAAACAGAGATGATGGACTATATAAGTTTTTTTTTTCTGGCAGAAGGCATGCAAAACACACTTCAATTCCCTGAATAATGTGTGTTCAATTCCCTGAATAATTAATGGTTTCAGTGCAGGGATAATGTCACCACCATAGAGATGCTTGATCGGCCAGTTACCAAACTCAATATCAAACCAAATAAGGCTAGTACCAAATCTAAACTAAAAGACGATAAAATAGGAAGCTCCTTTGTGAATTAATTGAAATGAACTAAACAACAAATTCCAAAAATCAAAGTGTATTTACAGACTACAATAGCGGTATACAGACAAATCCACCTGCAATTTTCACAGGAAACAACATTCACCTAGCACTTGCAATTCTAAAGTTCATGCCATATCAGATATTAGCCACAGAAAAATGATAACAGAGATGTTAAGCATTTTTAAACGCTGTACTGTATCGCACTGATGTTACTAAAATGGAAATTCACACAAACAAAAGAATTACTCACAAGTAGCAGGTGCCTCAGGATTGATAGGCTGGTCTGAACTGGAGATCCACAGCTTTGCATGGCTGATACAAGCCTCAAGGGCACTCTTATGTGAAACAACCTCATTGACAGGTCGTGAGGTCACAAGAGATCCCAGTACAGATATTAAGTTTAAATCCTTCTCGCTCAATAAATCGACCTCGTCATCGGTCACGTAATCATAAGTCAGGCAGCACCCCCTCTCATGGCTACGGGTCAGCATCATAGCCGTGAACTCACTCTGCGACCTCACATCGAATAGGGAACCGAAATACACCAGTCGCAGCAAATCCTCGATCAGGTCGTCTGTGTTGACAGATCGATCCGACTGCTTGGGCTCTTGCTCCGAAGTGTGGTTCAATTCCTCCGCTAGGGCTGAAATAAGCGGCGATCTGAGTTTCTCTAACTCGTCAATTAGAGCCGTCACGACTGGCTTTGAACGAAGCACCTCCTCTTGCTCCTTGTTAAGGGTTTTTCCATTAGCGAGCGCCTCCTCCATTTGGACTATGCGGTTGTACTTTTTACGCAGGGCACGAATGCGTTTGGAGACGACGCTTAGAACGGGGCCATCGGACGACGACTCGGTGGTGGTCGCCATTGTCGCTCGAGTCGAATAATGGGGTTTCTAGGGTTTGGGGGTGGGCAGCTCGATTCTAGGGGTTAATGGCGATAGCTTGTGGGTTTCAAAATAGTGACGGCGGATTGGGGTTTATAGGAATTGGAAGAGACGGAGAAAATCAGAATTATTAAATGGACCCGTTCTCGGCTTACCAGTAGCTGCTGACGTGTGATAGAAAATGAAGATTCAAGGAAGTGGGGCTCTTTTACAGTGGGATAATTCATTGGACCTACCTATCTAAACCGAGTCCAATTAAGTGTTATCTGAGGAGTCGGACCGATTTTTTTTATTAATAGAAAATATAAAAAGAAGATATGGATAATGGGTTACGTTTTCGTGAAATTTCAGAAAATAAGAAGAATGTTATAGTTTATAATGTTGAGGCATTGTAGTTGGATGTTATAAATCATAATGTTCAGTTAATCTGATCGCTAATGATTGTAAAAAAAAATACACTGTAGTTAGAACGTTATGAACTATACGAAAAAATACTATAGCTGAATGTTATGATTTATAACGTTCAGTTACAGTACTTTGGACGTTATAAATCATAATAATTTTTCTATATTTCAAAATTTCATAAAATCTTACTCTATTATCAATATTTTTTTTGTTTTCCTATTAATAAAAAAATTGGGAGTCGGGAAGAGAAGGGATCTGCTGGGTTTTTTATTTGCTTCACCAACAAGGTGTCTGCTGGGATACAAGTCACTTTATTTTTATTTTTTTAGCAGAAAGCCCGTAGGCAGGTAAAAAATCACTTTGATATCCATGGGCCGAAATTTTTATTTATAGCACTAAAAAAAAAAACAATAACCAAAACGGCACAAAATTTGAAAAATTTTAAATTTAGCACGGCCGCAGATTGGCTGAGCGGCTCCAGAAATGAGGCCGCATTTCAACTGAGTGGACCCTGGGACCGCAGATTGGCTGAGCAGTCCTTTTTTTTTTTTAGATTTGAGAGACAATATGTATGAAATTGAACCATAAAAATTCGAATTTTGTTTTTAATATTTGTTAGATTACTTTTTTTTTTATGTATCCAAATTTTTTTTAATTTATACTAAAATACGCTAAAATAACTTAAAATTATGTTAATTTATGATGAATTACACTAAATTACTTGAAATTACAATAATTATGTAGAATTATGCTAAAATACGGTAAATTACGCTAAATTACGTATGAATAGAGCCTATTTTGTGCCATCTTTCATAAATCATAAAAAATAGTAAAAAAAAATCAAAAATAATAAAAATTGGTATTCTACAAGTTCATTATATAACTAATTTACTGAGCTACGTAAATTGAACAGTAGAAATGAAAATCTTAATTGAAAACTTCAACTGAAGTTTTGAGGCTCTTCCCTTTGTTTTTTGGCAATTCTGAATTTGGAAATCCAAATCGGCTGATTCTAATGCATGCGTATTTTCACAAGCTTTTTGAAAGTGGTCATTTGCTGAAATCGGACACTCAAGCGCCGTTTTATGGCCGTTTGAAGTTCCGTCATCGTTTTTCGCCTTCTCAATGAAGATATCATCCCTATTCATACGTAATTTAGCGTAATTTACCGTATTTTAGCATAATTCTACATCATTAATGTAATTTCAAGTAATTTAGTGTAATTCAGCATAAATTAACATAATTTCAAGTTATTTAGCGTATTTTAGTATAAATTAAAAAAAATTCGGATACATCAAAAGAAGTAATCTAACAAATATTAAAAACAAAATTCGAATTTTTATGGTTCAATTTCATTCATATTGTCTCTCAAATCTAAAAAAAAAAGGGGACCGCTCAGCCAATCTGCGGCCCCGGGGTCCGCTCAACCAAAATGTGGTCTCCAGTAAATGGGGCTGCTCAGCCAATCTACGGCCGTGCTATAACTGGAATTTCCCATATTTGGTGCCGTTTTGATTTTTTTTTTTTTTGGTGCTATAAATAAAAATTTCGGATCCATGAGAAAGTGTTATCCGGTGAAACGGTCGTACTGTTTGTATCAATTTTTTCTTTTTAATTTGATGACCGATTATTATACGTGGTTTATAGGCAATGTGGTTTCATAAATTATTTTGGAGAAAATTGTCATGTTTTTGTTTTATGAAAAAATTAATAATATTACCGATTGAAAAATTGCAATTTGCAAAATATCCTTTTAGTCTTATTATATAGAGAAAAAATTATGCTGTCTGCGATTTGGCTTATATAAAGTTCAATGTGATGAGACGAAGTCATGCAGTGATTTTTTTAAGAGAGATAAAGAGCTAACACGCGAGAGCGCGCGCACACTTTTTTTTTTCTATAATTTTTATAGTCTTTTCATTCGACATTTAATGTATCATCTATAATGATATTCTAGTAAAGTAATCATTTTAATTTTGTACATGGTTGATAGTACAAAAAAAAAAAACATTATATGCCAAATTGAATAACAGAATTTTATGTAGTGTACACTATCTACGCGTGTAAATCTATTCTTATGTATTGATCTCGAACGAATCCAGTATAGTTGTGCAAGTAGAGAATATTTTTTGTAATGAACTCTTCTCCTTTAAATAGTATATTACTTTAGGGTTGGATTGTATGAGTTGAGCTATGGTGCATTGCAATGTATAGCCCATTTCGTACATTGTACTGTAAATTATTGGATTCGAAGTTCAAACAGTCGATCTAAATGGCTCAACATGTTCTCCATATTAAAATGTGCTTGGAGACCAAAATTTATATTTTTTGGAATTTTTTTTTACTATTTTTTTAGAATTTTTGAAAATCACTATTTTTCAGAATTTCTGGACCATAGAAAAACAATGATTTGCAAAAATTCTAAAAAAAAAGCAAAAAATTACAAAAAAAATGTAAATTTTGATCTCCAAGCACATTTTAATATGGATATCAAATTGAACAGTTTGGATCGATTGTTTGGAAATCAAAACTAACGATTTACAGTCCAATGTACAAGAGGGGCTATACATTGCAATGCACTATAGCCCAACTCTGGATTGTATATCTTTGACTTGCGTTCACCTTCGGACGTAACAGCTAAACCTGCATACATCTCAAACAAAGAAACTGTAAAATTCAATGTTTATATGTTTTGCAAATTAGTCAAACAACATAGAAGATTGCTTACAACAACAATTATTACATCATAGCAAGGAAAAACAAACAAATAGAGAACAAGAGTTTGTGAAGAGAATGTCATGATTCATATTTCAAATCACTAACATCCTAATTGGCAAGTAGCAAAGATACCAGTGGTACACTGGTACCACTATTCATCTATAGAGCATCCACAGACAAAGGGGGTGAAGGATTGATTTGGCATTATGTCCATGTTCTCAGGAATTCAAATTTGAGCAAATTGCATCACATGCCTTTTTTGGTTACCTAGCCAATAATCTAACAAGGAACAAATTAGTAAAATCATTTGTCTAATGGAAGGAATATTTTTATTTTCACAGCATATTGAATTTTGAATTTTCCAAATGCTCCAACAGATTGCACTGACTACCATGAGCATGACTTCTCTTTGTTTGAGGGGTAAAGTCATGGCCAACTGTTGAATATTTTCCAAAGAAATTCAGTCATCAATGTTTGAATAGGCCTAAACTGTCATGTTATTCAATTTGAAAAAAAAATTCTCAAAGATTTTCTTTCTATGTTTTGAGAGAGAAGTGAATATCTCAGAGAATTCCTCTGTATTGGCATGATTGAAATTTCGAGAAAAGAATATCTATATCAGTAAAATCAAGAAAAAATTAAATATAGTTGTCATACACTAAATAGAAATTAAATTGATATAAAATTTATTTGAGAGAAGAGCATCTATGTCAGTAAAATAAAAAAAAAATTAAATATAGTTGTCAGTCACTAAATAGAAATTAAATTAATTTTAATGTTTAAATCTTTGTACTCGTGAAATTGACTTTTAATTGTTTTTAGCGACAACGTCAGTATTTTTTTAGAAAGATGGAGATCAAGCTTTCAAATTCTATACTCTTATTATTACAATAAAGAATTTTTTTCTCACTTAAATTTCAAATCTATGACCTCCCACTCAGAGGATATCTTCTTTTGATATTAGAACAAATGTTGGTTCTCGACTACGTCAGTAATTATTAAGAAGAGAGAGCGACAAAAACTAGAACTAATGAAAACAGTTAGAAAACAATTGTTTTTAAAAATATCTTTCTAAATTAAAAATTACGTTACATTTAAAAAACATTATAGAAAGCGCAGTGTGTTTCTAGAAATAAAACTAATCCTGATACAAAAACTCTAAATTAAAATTGCTCCATCGAAAAACCAAACAATCCTCTCCTTCAGGGAGTCAAATTATTTATCTAATACATCTTTATTTTCCGACATATTAATTATAAAATGGTTAAGGCCATCTCTGAACTTCCTCCCTTCTCTTATTTAAGTTATTAGATTTAGATTAGGGATGTGTTTTCGACCCGCCACTCTTCTCTTCCACACTGAAACACATTTTAAGACATTTCAGAAAATATTATTTTTATAAGAGTGTAAAATAAATTTTGAGTCATCTTGTTATCTTTAAATAAGGTGGAGTTAGATTTTCGAACTATGAAAGTCAAATACATATGGTGGTCAATCATATAAATTTTTCCTGCAGAGAATGAGAATTAATTTTATATTTTCATAATATTTTACTCTAAATTATATAAAAAATCATACATAAATACAATACTTTTTAAATAAATATGGGATCAATTGCCCCTCGTACCTTCTTACATTCGCCCATATCCCTGCCTTTAAGATGATTGAGAGAGAATGAAAGTAAGGGTAAAATGGAGGACGAAAGAAGGTAGAATATTTTGAAAAAAGATGGCTTAAAATCATAAATTTCATTACTGAAATGGAATTACGACCTAAGTTACCAATTACATCCCTAAAAGGAGAAAAATTACACCCCAATCAAGAGAAACGATTTAAAGTTAAAGTGATTGTTGTAGTTCCATTCATTTTGGATTTGAGCACTCTTATAAGTAAGAGTGAGGCTATGGTGCTATGCATAGCACTAATGGCTAGTGTACTATGGCTCAATATGGTACTTTTTAAAATCCTAACGGTCGATCCGAACCGTTCAATGTGATATTCATATGAATATGTACTTGCAAACTAAATTTTATATTTTTTTCGAATTTTTTTACTATTTTTTTAGATAGGTAGAAAATCAGTGTTTTCTGAAAATTCTGGACCATCAAAATTCTATCTGTCTAAAAAAATAGTAAAAAAATTTGAAAAAATATAAAATTTAGTTTGCAAGTACTTATGCATATGGTTATCACATTGAACGGTTCGGATCGACCGTTAGAATTTTAAAAATACCATATTGAGCCGTAGTACACTCAGGGGCGGACCCAGTGTACTCCAGGGGGGGGCAGCTGCCCCCCTGGATTTTGAGTTTTAGTGGAGATTTAATGGTTCCGACCGACTTTGCCCCCCCCCTGGAAATTTTTTTGCCCCCCTCTGAACGTTTGATTTGTAATTCAGATTAAATTTAGGGTTAAATTGAAATAAATTTGTTTAATTTTGATTGGTAATTAGAATTATATGTCAGAGAACCAGAAATTACAAGTCAAAGCATTGGAAAGTATAAGTTAAATCATTATTTTTTATCAAGTACCCAATTGGTTAATGGATTTAAACCCGATTCGATATTTTTTTGCCCCCCCCCCTTACGAAATTCCTGGATCCGCCCCTGAGTACACTAGTCATCCGTGCTATGCATAGCACCATAGTCTCACTCTATAAGTAAATAACAGCACATGACAGATAAATTGAGCATTTTTCTTTTATCAACTCTCCTCAAAGCTATGCCAATTCATAAATACAATTTGAATTGATCAAAATTCCAATAATCAAAGCTTAGAAGGTCTATTCGATTCCTTTAATTGACCCAAAAAAATATTATAGTAAGATGTGTTTTCATATATAACATATATCTCTAAATTGACTGCTATGAGTCCAACCAAAAATTCATTGAATTGGTTATTTGACCAACACCTAGTAATGCTAGATATATATTGCTTTTATACTTCTAATTACAACTAGCATTATCTCATTTATTTAATTCACTTTTAATACTTGTAGGAAAGATCGACTTAACTTCTTAATTAAAGAAACAGTGGAACACATTTTCTAACCTAATAACCATTTCCAAAGATCCCCCAAATTATCCCGAGTATCCCATCAAGTATTGTATCTATATGAGATAATTTCAGTTGAGCGATTTTAATTTGAACCTATCCTAGATGTATGGAGAATCTTTGAAATATGTGCAGGGTTAAAATAAAACGGTCCGAATCTCATTTTACGAGGTAAATTTTATGAAAGAAATTAATAGGTATTAGCATCACCCCAAGGAGCCATTGTAACTTAATCTGTATCACCCTAGGTACCTGAGATGCAAGCGCTAAATCCGGAGTTCCGGACCGTTCTTTTTACTTGGCACAAATCTCAAAGCAGATCCGATCTCGAATTGAGTTTGATTCGGCTGGAATTAATCTGAATCGTCCGTTATTTTAGATTGTACCTCAAGTACCTAGGGGACACGGACTCATTGTAGGTTGGCTATTCCAAAGAGAATTTATTTTTTATTTATAAAAAATACTATAAAATATGAGAGGAATATAAATGGAATGTCTTGTTTTTTCATGCATAGTATACAATTTTACATATCCAAAGCTCAAGGATTTTTTTTTTCAGTTTTGCCGATTAAGGCAAAAGCCTATAAATTGTATCCGATCGAACTAATCACTCAGTTTTGAGATATTTTATAGTGTATTCCCTACGTACAACACTGTACCAAGTTAAAACATTACATAAATAACCTTTTGTACAGTTGGTTACAAAAGAAAAACAATTAGGAGAACCGATAACTATTGACCGTAAACCAGTGAGGCATGCGAACTGCGAAGTTGAAAAAAAAAAAAAATCTTTAGATCGTTAGAATTTTTATGTATAAAAAATTTGAGGTATTCTTTCTTTTTCTCTCTTATTTTATAATAATTTTTATAAATAAAAGAAATATTTTAAATTTAATATGTCAAGAAATATTTTATTATGGTATAATAAAGTGTCAAATTCAACATCATTCGAATGTATGTACCACTATCCTACTAGGCTATGTTTGGATCATCTGAGAATAGTACTATTTTTTGAATAACATTGCTATTCTAAATTAGATTCATCCAAACAATCTCAGTTGCTATTCAGAACAGGGAGAATAGGGCTATTTCGTTGTCCCAACAAAAAATTGAAATAGCAATTGTTGCTCTCTTCGGCCAAATAAAAAAAGATCATTTATTCATTCCCTTCAAGCTTTATTCCAAATATACATTCCAAATAACTTTTTTACTATTCCGAATAGCTTTGAGTTAGCACTATTCTCTTACCATCAAAGTTAGTGCTATTCTTATTTACCATTCTCAAATAGTAGCTATTCTAGAGTGCATCCAAACGTACTCCTATAGATTTTCCAAATTATTAAAAGAAGACGAAATTATACGGTTTGAGATTAACTCCTAGCCGCTTTGAGATTCGGGCTAGCAAAGAGGCAATATTAGTTGGCTTTGAGAGTTGTGCCAAGTTAAAAAGAACGGTCCAGATCCACTAAATCTAAAAGATTCCTTATTACGGTAACGAGGAGGATCTGAATTCCTCTACATTCTTATTGAACTTCAACATAGAACACATTTTTTTTTCTCGACTAGGTTTCATTTCTCTATTTGTTAAATTTGACCCTTAGGATGCCAAAATGCACGAATTATCAGATTGCACTGTCATGATTTCTTTATATTATTTCTTTCTAGCATCTCTAATTTCTTTTTTAATATTCAGTTTCAAACATTTTATTTTATACTAAAGAAGTTTGGGTCACCATTCTTTAATGTTGTCATAAAAACTTGTTGCTATAAAAAAAACTTCACGTTTAAAGTGATACGGTTTATTAAAGGAGTGATAGAAAAAAAGTTGTAGGAAAGCAATAAATCAAAGCATTTGGAAAATGAGGGTTTCCAATCCCATTAATAATATAGTCCATCTATTAAAGAGCATTGAGAACTATCACCACCTTTAGATAAGGTAAATTTTTTTAGTCTGTCATTTATAATTTATTAAAAGAAGAAAAAAATCATAAAGTTTCTTAGACCATAGGAAACACCCCTTGACCCATGAACCAATTTCAATTTATTGTAGCCCAAGAGATTCTAATTCAGCCCAAAAAAAGTATTTTAAGTTAGCCCAACTGATGAAAATAGATGATAGTTAAAGTCCATTGAAAATATTCTCATTATAAGATTCTAAAGAAAATAGTAATTACAAATCAATCCAACAGAGTCACAGAGCAACCAATTCCTTTAATAGTCTGACAAACATAGATTTAATTATATACAAGAAGGTTCACTTTTCTTAGTTTACTGTAAACATTCTTTATCTACTTTCATTTAATAATCAGTTCCTATTAAATATTTTCTTTTCTCAAAAAACTTAATTCTCCTAATAGATACTTTAATTATTTCAAACTCCTTCGGAATCCTTTCCATTACACAAACGATACTTAAATTTACGATGATTGCACTGTGAGATAGGAGTAGGTCCGATGGGCATTGGACCTACATTTAGGTTCAATTAGCTTTAGGACCGTACGATTAGCATCAAGATCTCTTCGCACGGAAATTGATACATACTTGCACGGATTTTGATAAGATCACACGAATCTTGATGCAGATCGAATGGTCATCACACCCATCGAACCAAGGTAGGTCCGATGTCCATCGGACCTACTCTGATTCCTTGCACTGTACGCGGCAAAAGGTGATTTGTTACTATAGTAATTTAAATTTGTGAAAATTTCTAGGTACACCCCTCAAAAATTTCAAAATTACTTATTTTTTCATCTAAAGTTCATAACATCATATTTACATTTCTAAATTCAAAAACTCACAAATTTATCCATTTTATTGTCTTTTTCAGTGTTGTAAATAATGGTACGCGCTCTTTGGACGGACATGTACCACCAAGCGATTAATTAGGTATAATCGGAAATAATCGGCCGATTAGTTGGAAAAATCCATGACGGTTTGATTGCCGCCAACAACTAATTGCCTAAATAGTCGTTTTTTACAACACTAGTCTTTTCTATTAAAACTCATTTTAAATTCACAAAATACTCATTATGCCCTTTATTAAAAATGAAAAAAATATATAATATGTTTTAAGAAAATATCAGTCTTTTAATTGATCGGTTTAAGAAGACAAATACGTAATTTCTCTACTTCTGACGTTTATACAATGATAATGATATTTGAGTATATTTTAGTGTAAGCATCTAAGATATATATTTGTGGATTCCACTTCGCTGTTTTTCTTTGTAGAAAAGCAGCTCCTGCTCTTCTTTTTTCTATCTATCTCTCTCTTCAAAGAGAAGGAGAGAGAGAAAGAGTTACGTGATAGAGAGAGAAAGAGAAGAGAGATAGAGAGAATAAGAGAGAGAGAGCAGAAAAAAGAAGAGCACTGAAGTTGGATCCTATATTTGTTACGATAAGATGAAAAGTATGGGGCTGCTTTCACATTCGTGTCAAAGCAGCTCGGACTGTTTGGATTCAAACTAAGAAAATTGAGGTACCTTAGCTTAAGATATGAATTCGATTTGGTACGGCATGGGGAGGGAACGAATATATTCCTCCAAGGAAACAAGCAGAAGTTTCTTCTCAAAGGCGGTTTCTTACCTTCTCAAAGGCGGGTTCTTTTCTTATTAATTCGATAGTTCCCAAATCCCAATCAAATTCTACTCTGCTACCAATATATTTTCTCCTCTGTTCTTGCCTTCTAATCTCTGCTCTGTGGGTACATCCCCGTAATTTCTGTTAATTGCTTCCAAAATTGAAGAAAGATGAATGATCCAAAGTACGCTTATCCATACCCTCCTCAAGGTATTTGGTTCGCTTTGAATCATTTTGTTTTTGTTTTCGCTTACCAAAGGAACAAAAAACCTTTATCTTTTGTCTCCTGTGCTAAACCGCAGATTAATCTTGTTCCCTACCAATTGAAATAATAATTTCGAAAGGCAATTCAGATGGGTATGTTTGGTTGTAAAGCAAGAATAGTTAGAATAGTTAAATCAAGAATAGTTATTGTTTGTCTTATTATAATAGTCAAATCTCAAAACTCTTAAAAATAGCCTATTCTAATAAGACAAAAAGTTTGAATTCACTGTTCTAACTATTCTAACTCAACCAAACACCAATAGGCTTTTCCGAATAGCCTAACTCCAAAAATAGTCTATTCTCGTTCCAACTAAACATTACTAATTTTATTTCTTCTTTTGGAAAAAAAAATGCATAACAGGTTATTACCAAGGACCTCCAGTGATGGCACCACCTCAGTATGCTGCTCCACCCCCTCCTCGGCGAGAAACCGGTTTCCTCGAAGGATGGTACGTATAATTCACTTTTTTATTCCATCATTAATTGCAAGAATAAAAAAATAATACATTTGGTAATTTTTTTTTAATATATATGGTACGCTCTTATTTTCTACAAAATAAGAAAAGACTAAGAGAAATGCTACTAAAGGTTGGTACATGGTAAGAAAAAGCAAGAAATAAAATTGGCACCAAAGGTTGGTACATTGAAAGAAATTACTGATGTTTTCTTTGATCTTTCTTTTTTCAGCCTTGCTGCCATGTGCTGTTGCTTCCTTGTAGACGAATGCTGTTGCGACCCTTCAATCATATGTATAACCTAGAAAGATGATTGCAAGATTGTGTGTGTAAAAGAAAAAGGTTACAGGCTTACAAGTTACAACAACACTATATGTAATGTTTGTCAAAAAAAAACTAGGGATTTAACTTTACTGCGTTGAATGTATGTATTTGTTTTAAACTTTTAATGAAGTACAGACTACTGAGACTATTAGCAGTTTAGCACTGATCTTAATGCTAACAGAGAGATTGCAAGTTTAAATAATAACAATTGAGACCTAGTGACAAGCTTAATTCTTTCTTTGAAGGTTAGATGGCATGACGCCCCTAACAATATATTGATAATAAAAAGTTATTTACCAGTCCTAATCCATCCATCTCACTCATATGTTACAAATTAATTAGCAAATATTGCCGCTAATAAAGCACTGTAAATGCTCGCGTGCATCTGGGCGTTCCTTCTAGGCGTGACAAAGCCATTCATGTACATCAATAGTCATATCATTAATCAATAGCGGCATAGTTTTTGATTTCTGAGAAAAAAATCCTTCGATTCCTCTCGCGCCACAATGTCCAGGTCCAAGCCGCCCACACCATATCGCATCTCGATCTGTCCCGCCCTACTCGGATTTGTCTTGTGGTTTGCCACGCTTCACTAAGAGTATGTTTGGTTGAATTGAGAATATGTTATTTTTGAAGTTAGACTATTCGGAATAGCTTATTCGGTGTTTTGGTTGAGTTATAATAGCTAGAATAGTGAATCCAACATTTTTGTCTTATTAGAATAGAATATTATTAAGGATTTTGAGATTTAGCTATTCTAATAAGACAAACAATAGCTATTCTTAATTTAGCTATTCTAGCTATTATTGTTTGGCAACCAAACATACCCTAAGTGTTTTCCTATTTAGTGTGCAGATTTGAATGTTAAAACTGGGTAATAGGCCTTGCCAGAAGGACCTCGCCTAGGTGCATTCCCATATGATGTGATCTCGTGTTTCCAAGATACCCATTGTACAGAGCGCACAACATGCCCGATTGGTGGGGCATCCCCTTTCCATCATACCTCCTGTGTCATTAATCTATTTTGCAGAAGTAATCATAGAAATATCTTGACCTTTGTCGGAATCTTCATCTTCCTCAGCGTACACGGGTGGAGGCAGCGAACTCCTCGTCCATCCGTGCTCCATCTCCATATTACCTCTCCATTCTGCTGATCGGATTGAATCGAGCACGAGTAGACAAGCTTAATTTCAGAGAACGTGAGAATGCCTTTTCATATCAATTTTCCACGGTGGATTATGTTGAATTTGGATAAAGTAAAAAAAAAAAAAGAGACCTGTTACAGCAATATCATTCAAATAATGGAATTTTTTTTTTTGTGAAATCCCGTTTTATTTTAATCGAAATTAAAAGTTGTGATTTTTTTTTTAAATATTGGTCAGATTTTACTGTGCTCTGTTCACTTGTCCAGGGATTGTGTGTGCTGGTGTCTCACTACAAACACACATTGTTAGAAAATGGATTTACAATACCGGATTGTGATTAAAAAAATATTCTTGAACAAATTTTATTAACAAATCTTTTTAATAGAGGAGGTACTGATTTTATTAAAAAAAAATCGTGCATATATTATTAGCAGAGGAAGGTTCTAATGCTTTTATTTTTTGTGTGTCTTTATCATGTTTTTATTTTTTTAAATATTAATAATTTAAAATTTTGAAAGTCAAATGTCAATATAAAACCGTAGATGTGATCTATATTAGTTTCTCTGCGTGTCCGTAAATGATAAATCAAATCTAAATGTTTTATTTTGACTTTTGACTTCTAAATGTTAAATTGTTAATATTTTACAAATGAATATACGATAGAGACACACAAAATAGAAGCATTCAAGTCCTCCTCTTATTATATGTATCTATTGACTAAATGAGATGAAAAGAATAATTTATATAGACTATAATGCATTGATGTGGTCCTTAATAATGACCATAATATTACTATTCGATTGGGAGTTTGGTGTTGAGTGTGTAAAACTAAAATGAGCATACATTTGACTAAGTAAAAAAGACTGTGAATTTGACTAAATTAAATTAATATATTAGACATTTTAAAAAACAATCAGTAAAATCATCAATCAGTTACTTATGAATATTTATATAATAATAATTGTTAAATTTTTAGTTTACTATTTTTGTACCAACACATAGAATAAAAAAAAGCAAAGAAAAATGGAAAACATACATTTTTTTGTGTGGCAAAGTATCAGATCCTTTTCCTTCATTTTAAACAAATGGATGCGTCAGATCCAGCTCAATAAAAATACACTTTATTAGATGGCGAATAAGGGAAAAGACAGAATCAATCTTTTGATGTAGTGGTAAAAAATAATGTTATCCCTATGAAAGTCACAGATTCATAGAACTAATCAGCAACTTATTTAGGTTTGTAATATCCAAGTTAAATGAAAAGGCAGAATTATGAATTTAACAAACTAATTTGATTCTATGTTAAGCTTATAGCGTTCGGCAACCATGACTTAGAGCTCTTTAGTGCTTCTTAGTATAGTGACAAATGAATTATTCGGGTTCGGTTCGGTGAGGTCAAAAATATGTGATTCGGGAATAATTCGGGTGTAATTCGGAAATAATTCGGAATTATCCGGACCAGAGATCTCAGTCCTACAAGGAAGCAAAAAAAACAACCAAAAGAAAAATGTTATGAAAAAAATTCAGGAATGATTCGGAATTATTCGAACCAGAGATCTCAGTCCTACAAGGAAACAAAAAAAAACCAAAAGAAAAATGTTATGGAAAAAATTCGGAAAAAATTCATAAAATTCGAGAAAAATTCATAAGATTCGCGAATTATTCGGAAATAATTCGGTCAAAGTTCGGTTAACCAAATAATTTGGCGTTCGGTTCGTCGTCACAAAAAAAATGAATTATTTGCGAATAATTCGCGAATCTTGTGACTATGCTTCTTAGTGCTCTAAGGAGTCTTAAGTTCATCGAATGGGTGCTTCTTTATCAAGTTTAATGCCACCTCCTTAGTACTCCTTTTGCTCATTTTTTTAAGCTATGATTTTAACTTTATTGCTTCCTTACGCTTCACATAATAAGCGGTAATTGGCTAAGCGTACGTATGCACAATTAATTGTCAGCGTGGCTTTAGTTCAAACTTCAAAGAAACTGTTTGCCTCACCACTTTAATTACTAAATGTGTTTGAAAGAAAAAGAATATTTCTCCTAGTAGAAAGAAGCAAGTTCGAGAGAATTTGGGCATGGTCAAATTGTTAGATATTATTGTTTCAACACAAATCGGTTGGAGCTTATAAAATAGGGGCAGTTGGATTTATGCCACTCAAAAACTTCAAAATTGTATTTTTGCCACTCTGGAGGAATATTCCTTTTGGTTGGTGATACAACATCCCCAATTTTGCACCCAGTAGCAAATTTTTTTTTTTTTTTTTTTTTTTTTTTTTTTTAATCAACCTTTGCTCTTAACTTTGGGGCGATATTTTCTACTGATTCTTGCCTCCCCTCACCTCATCGTGTTTACCCGCAATCTTCCCCACTTCTTAGGGTACTATACGGCAGGATGATTCTTTTGGTTTGACAAGAACTTTTGAAAATCAAGCCCTATAAGCTAATATCCTTGGGTTGAGGATGGTTAAATAAAACTTTTACGCAATATACATCTTATGTTTTGAACAGTTTTCATGAGTTTTGGCATGATCTCCCCTACTTGCCTTCCTAGAATATAAAGAAACTTAGAAAGCCATTAACAGACCTTGCTCTGATACCAGGGTTGGATCGATCAGAGGCGTCTTCACACTTCAACGGGTTACTGTGAACGCAGGAAGAATGAAAACACACAAGCGGAAATTATATTAAGTGGAATGTTTACAAGAGAGAAGTGGAAAAAGAGAGAAGTGAAACTTGCTGGTGCTCAGCTTGTTTCGCAACTCCTAAACAAGCTCTTATATAGAAACTTAGGAACGGAATCTCATTATTACGCCGGGTGCTCATTGGGCCCCATCGCGCGTGAATAAAGGATAGTCCACAATCCTTTGTCTCCCACTAAAGAAAAAGGTGCTAATAATGCACCGAAAGTTGGCCAGGCTATGGCCCACACAAAAATAAAGGAACGGTCTAAACGTTCAGGCCCAAAGAGTAAAACACACTAAAATTAAAGTGATGCCAATAATGCACACCTTTGGCATCTTACTATAGGGTAGATACAATTACGCTTTTTCAGACCCTAAATACCTTGATCTCACAAATCAGCTTCTTGAGTTCTTGGTATTTCTTCTGAAGTCTTGTAAGCGTAAGACGGACTTGGGGCAACCAGTCTCCCCAATAGTTATCCTTTGTAGCGAACTTAGAACATTGTGCTTCCTTCATTTGCTGAATTTTAATTAAATCCGTAACACCTTCTAACATTCGCGAAATTGCCCGGTTTTCTATTGTCCGGAGCTGGAGCCTAAGCTCCTGTTCTCGGCGCAAATTATTGGATACGCCATATGTTTGCCGTAATAAATCCCGGTACTGGCAAACGATTGACTGATTTGCAGGATTATGTGGGACATTTTCTCCTGCACCTTCGGGTTGGGCTGCTCCTTGCTCTCCTGGAGAGCCCCTGCTAGATTGTCCAATATGTCCTGAGCCTCCTTGTTGGGCCATCCTGCATCAATCAAGACATTAATTAGTCGGGACAGGGAGTCAGCCAAAAGGTTGTCTCGCCCATCAATGTGTTCAAACTGAACATCTATTCCAAGCCCTGTCACGAAATCCGTGAATGCAACCCATCGCACTCTTGAAGGCTTGTTTATGTTAGATTTGTTGAAGAAACTAATAATTGCTTGACAGTCTGTACGAATTATTAATTCCTTCCTATCGAGGTAGTAAATCTTTAAAGCCTCAAGACTATTCATCACCGCGAAGATCTCAGCATCTATTGTTGATTTTGGCGGGTTGAACTTGCCACTTGCGTATGCGCACGGCTTTTCCGTGTTTTTCGGGTCATATCTTCTTGGTTTCCATTTGCATACCCCGCCCCATCCGTCCATGCATCCGTCTGTTTCAATAACGATAAAGCATTCTTCGGGGGGTACACATAAGTCAGGCAGGTTCTGAACCTGCTGCTTAATCATGCGAATAAGCTCCCAGTCCTGTTTATTTAACCGTTTATCACCAGTAGGACTAGTTTTCGCATAGAGAGGGCTTAAGAGTTTTCCAAGATTTGGAATATAACTCCTAGCGTAGTTGAGGATTCCCAACCAGGATCTCATCCCGGATTTTTGGGTGAGGTCATCTTCTTTGTATTCCTCAATCTTCTTGATAATGTTCGGCTGTAGTCGTATAATGCCTTTGCCAATAACTGCCCCTAGGAACTCAATCTGGGGTACAGCTATTTTCATCTTTGTTGGGCTGAGGACGAGCCCGAACTCCTCACATTTTGCCAGCATCTTTTGCAAGTGCTCTGCATGCTCCTTTTCAGTTTGAGAGAACACAAGAATATCATCAATGTACACCGCAATGAAATCTTCGGTGCCCTTAAAACAGTGATCCATTTTGCGTTGGAAGACTGCAGGAGCATTTTTCAGTCCGAACGGCATTACTAGCCATTCATACAATCCATCCGGTACCCAGAACGCAGTCCATTCCACTGAGTCCGGGTGCATTGCCACCTGGTGAAATCCACTCTTTAGGTCGAATTTTGAGTAGATTTTACTATTCGCCACCTTCCTCATGATGGTGTTGATACCCGGAAGACTATATTGGTCTTTCTCCGTAATATCGTTTAACCTCCTATAGTTGAACACCATTCTTTCCCTTCCCTTCTCTTCTTTTCCGGTTTTGGGGTCGATTGTTGTACCGGAATGCACAATTATGGCCGTTGTGCGGTGTCTGCTTTTGCTGGGCCTTATTACTCCTAGTTTTAATAAGGCTTCAACATGCTTCGTAAAGGCCCCTTTCATCTGCGGTGTTACATGTTTCAAGGGCCTATCCTCAATAATGAAATCTGGATTTTTGATATCCAGCTTACAGATTACTTGGTTCTTGGCCCAATGCTGTAGCGGATTTTCACCAATAAATCCTGCTTCCTTCAGCCTTCTTAGTATGGGGTCAAATGTTGTTGCAAAGCTCGGGGACGTGTGCCCGAAGTTGTAATGAACCATCTCTTGGAGCTGAATATGCTCCAAGTCCTCTAGGTCTTCCTCTTCAAGCGCTAAAATCTTTGCCTGGGGTTGGGTATTGATGACGGTGAGGTTTTTGTAAAAGGTTATCGTGTCGCCCTCTATCCTCAGGCCTCCATGCATAGAGCGTATAAAGTTACACCCTATGATCATTTGGATTTCTTCGCCCAATTTCATTGGAAATGCGTAGGTGTATGGTATACGGAATTGATTTTCTCCAATAACCATTCTTCCGTATTTTAGTTTCATGTTGGCTGTTTGGGTTGAGTTTACGCCTGTAAATTGTACCACAAAAGTATTTTCTTCAAGAGCTTCCTTTGGTACTGAGCCCTGATCTATACAGCAGGTTGTGGCTCCAGTGTCGAGAATGGCTCTTGCTCTAAACTTCTGGATCCCGGGAATATCGAACTCCACCTCTAGATTATACAGTCTGTTTTTGATAATTCTCCCGGTGGATGGTTCACTGCTGTTTTTGCAGACTGTTTCTCCATGGAGAACGTTAACTCCTTCGTCTGCATTAACGCCCTTTCCCTTTTTGTCACGTGCCAGGTCATCGAAATCCTCCTCAAATTGTTCTTCAAGGAGTTTTTCGTACTTCTCTTTATAATGATTTACTTCTTTCTGTAACCTCTCCATTTCAGCCTCGCACCAAATGATGTAATCTCTCTGTTCTTGAACAAGGGTTCTGAGGTTAATTTGTGCTGGTGCGGTTGTGGGGCTTACTGGCACTTCCTTTTTAAAATAGAATGGGCCACAAAGGTTGCACGCCGTGACTCCACATTCGGGACAATGTATCCTTGCGCGAATGATGGTTTCCCTAGCGCAACAGGAACACTGTGTTTTGAACGGTTGCTCAATCACCTGATTATGCTGCCATTGGTGCTGGCAATTCATCTGTTTCTCAGGTAGTTTTATTCGGGGTCGATAACCCGAATTTTCTTCACCGAGCATGAAAAGGGAGTTTAGTTGTAAGGTCTGAACCCCTTGTTGTAAATTCATCTCTCCATCTTCTCCTTCAGAAATACTGAAAATAGCATCACTTTGATTTTCTCCTTCTTGCACCGATATGATATCGCAATCTTCTGGTATGTCCAGTCCTTCAAAGATTGCGGCTCGTTTGATATTTCTTTTATCACTGGGGCATTCTCGTGCAAAATGACCTTCTTGTCCGCATAGGTAGCACTTGCATCTTTTGTTTCTGATCAAATGCTTCCTCTTTTCTATTCTGGCATGGGACTCATGAGGTTTGCCTTTATAGGTTTTTGACATCCGCAGGCCATACCTCTTTTCTGGTTTTCGGTAATAGCCAGGAATAGGGATTTGACTGCAGAAGGAGAGGTCTTTGAGTGACCGTTTGAATGCGGCATCTTTGCATTCATTCTCCAGGTATTTGTATGCGAATAATACCCTTGGGATAACTCCGACCGTGAGGCCAGGGTATCTTTCTTCGAATGCGGTTCTTATCCTGGTTCCCAGATCACCAGGCATTTTTAACCAGAATTTCTCTGAGAGTTCTGGGCTAATATACATTCGTCCAGATTTCGCTGCTAAACGCAAATATTCATTCATGTATTGAATAAGATATTTTACGTTGTGGCATGTTAGTCGTTCCAGATCTCTGTAGGCTTGATCTTGGATTACTGTTGATCCTTGGGCAGGATCCTCCAATGAAAACACCCTTCTCATCTGAGAAAGTATGTTTTGGGTACCTTCTCGACCATCTGCCACTGTTATTAATGCCTCGTATTCAGCGAGGAATTGCATCCTCCACTGAACCCATGTTAGCTTTTCTACCTCGCCTAAGAGGTTTTCCATATATTCAATTTTGTCTCTTGGATCTGTGAATCCTTTTTCTGCTACATGGTTTCGTGTGATAGATTCCCATCTTGAGAATGCATCATGGAATAACCCCAGTTGATCCGGGATTACAAACATGGCACCTTGCTGCTGTTGTGCTGATGGCAGGGTCCACATTTCATTGTTGTAGCCTCCACGAAAGTGTCCTGTTTTGGGCACCCTTTCATCAAACGTGGGGGCTTGCCTTGCCTCATTTGTCGCTCTGGCAGGAGGGTAACTGGGCATATGCATCGATTGGTCCGGCGGTGGTCGGTAGTGTGACATTGCTGAAGAACCAGTTGATGCGAAGGCATGTTCCGTCATTGCCCTTGACAGGTTTCTGAGTTGAGGGTAGTCAAAAAGCCCTTCTGTTTCATTTATCATAAAAACAGTGTTGGCCTTTTCTGTTTCTTTTTCCTTGCCATGTCTGCTGACACTGAGCCCGAAATCATCGAGCTGATTACCGAGCTGATTACCCCCTCTATCTACCGAAAAAGGATTGATCCAATCCTTTTCATCATCAGTATCCCAGATAGGACAGGGGAGTGCTGATGCAGGAGTAGGTGGTTGTGCTGACTGGGTAGCAAGGTATCGTATATACTGCCAGTCATCTTCTTCTTCATCATCATCACTCCCTTCTTCTGTTAGGATCATTATGGTTTCGCTTCCAACTTCATTCTCATCATCATCATCGGGTGTGACATCTGTGTTTTCAGGGGCTGGTACGTAATCTCCAAATGATATAGAGATTCGTCCATCGAGTAGGTTTCTGGTTAGTAATTCAGTAGGCATCATAGGGATAGTGACCCTAGTCTGCCTCACTAACCAGTTGTTGCCCTGAGTCTCCTGGGCTGAGTACCTCCTTCCAGGGAGGGCTCGTACTCCCCTGCTCACCAAGTACTCAGATACATTGTTTATCTGATAGGCAAATCCGACATTTGGTGTGTTGGACAACCGTCCGACTAATCCTCTGGTGATTAAGAGGTTGGCTTCGCCATTCTGCCAGTTCTGATATCCTCTTGTTAAGATAGATATCTGGAAGTTTCTGTAGAAATCTCCGATTGTCTGCATAGTGTCCGGTATAACGAACACCAACTGGCTGCCTTTTGTTAGATCAATCTCCATGGTCGCAAATATCGACTGATCCCCTTGCCACCTATTGTCCCTGAAGACGATTAAGGCTGAGGTTCCCTCATCTTGTCTGTGCAGAATTTGCACCCTGACTTGTGCGACTCCAATGTGGATAAACTGCATTCCACTCTGTCTGAGGGCCTCGTAGCTCTCAGGCTGTATGAAAGGCCTATCTATCTGCTGGTTATCAACACAGAGAATAGCCTCCTCGGAGAGGTGATTATAGACACGGTGGTTGTTGTCATCTCTTCGAGAGTTGTACAGTACCTCAGCAGGTACTATGGCAGCTCTGTCCCTTAGAGACCTTCTTAGTTGTGCTTCAGGCTCAACTTGCTCTTCTAGGGTCATCTGATATGGATTTCTACCAGTAATGGTTCGTGCCAGATTTCTCAAATTTCTTTGAGTGTTGTATCTCCTTCTTTGCCCTCGCCTATACTCTCGCACCTGGTCTTCGAATAATGGGCCTCCAGGATTTATGGTTTGAGTTTGGGACACACTGGGCCTGCCTGATGTTTCCATCACTTGAGTTTTTGCCTTTCTTCTTGAAGGATAACAAAGGGGTCCTTAAAGACTTTCAGTACCCCTTTCTTTTCCCTAGGTTTTGAGGGTCCGATTGATAACTTAGCGAGTCTGGCTGATAGCTCGTCAGTTATGTTGGTTGGCAATTGCACGCTCTCGTGCTTCGAGATCTGGTCCTTCAGAACCTTTATCTCTGCCTCAAGGTTTTTGATCTCCTCAAGTATTTGTACAAGCAGCTGGATTTGGGTATTGTTCTGTTTTATTATTGCGGTTGTGCCTGATGTACCACCACGGTTGTCAGCAGGTTTTGCGAAACCTACTGCTGGTGACTCGATCGGGTTGGTTGCTTGAACTGCTTGCTTGTAGAACTGGGAGTTTTGAGTGTTCGTATAATCACTCATGAACTGGCCCACGTTTCCACCTTTTTGAGTATAGCTTCCACCCGGTTTAGTTTCAGGCTTAGGTCCTCAGAGATTTTGAGGGCCTCTGCTTCCACTAGTTTGGGTTGCTTAGCTATCTCAGATACCAGAGTTTTAACCTCTGATGTTGTTAAGGGACGGTTTTCTGTGAATAGGATTGTGAGGTTTTTCAGATTTCGTTCAAGTTTTTGTATTTTCTGGTCTAGGGAATGTATTTGTTCTTGGGTTTGTTTAAAGTTTTTCAGGCTAACTCGGGTAAACAGGTTTAATCTGTCATATACAACAGATATGTTACTGGCTAGTTGTTTATTGGTTACGGTTGTTGTTTCCGAGAGATCTAGGTACTCTAGGGTCGAAGTTCGAGATTTTGTATACCACTCCTGTATAGATTGCTCCCACCTTTCGCTCATAAAAGTATTTTGAAATTGTTTTTAATAAACACGGGATTTTTGAGTATCCTAGGTTGGCAATTCGGGTTTGATCATACCATATATCATTATTTCTGTTCAAGGTTTATACACATCTGATTTCTTCTGGGGACAAACTTTGGAGCTATCAATCACACCACTTTTGGGTTGGGTGGCAAATTTACAATTTCTCTGTTTTGTAGTGGCAATTTTACAATTATCCCTATAAAATAATATATAATATTTGTGGAGGTTCAAATGTTTCTATTTTTTTGTGTCTTCGTTGTCTTTATTTTTAAAATTACAATAATTTAAAATTTAAAATTTAAATATCAAAATAAAACTATTAGATATGATCTATGTCATTTTCTCTATGCATGTGTAAAAGGTCATGGCATTTTGATTTTTTTTATTAGTATCAAGAGCTTGTAAAAATACACCAATGTAGATAAATTCTGGACGTTGATTTTTCAACTTGTTGATCCATATAAAACCTAAATCAGAAAGTGTTAATTTTTTATGTACGTGTAGAGAAAATAATATAGATCACATATAATTGTTTCATTTTGACTTATAAATTGTAGAATTTTTGTTATTAGAAAATTAAAAAGTGAAAACATGATAGAAACACAAAAAAATAGAGATATTTGAACCCTCTATTTTTATTATACTAAGAACCATAACCAATTTAACTACCACCAAAAAAATAATCTGCTATGTTTTTCTGTTCCAATAAGCTTTCATTTTTTGCTTTGGCATCTTCTTTGGTGAAATCACTGAAATTCCAACTAATTAAAAAAAAAATTACCAAGAATGAGTGATCCCAAGTATACGTATAGGGGCGGACCCAAGTGGAATTAGGGGGAAGTTGGATTTTAAAATTTTATGGAGATTTATAGGATTGAATCAACTTTGTCTCTTTTTGAATTTTTTTTTTGCCCCTTTGAAATTTTGATATGTAATTTGGGTTAAATTTGGAGTTAAAATTAGAATAAATTTCTTGAATTCGGATTAATAATTAGAATTAGAAGTTAAGAGCATTGTTTTTTTTTATCTAATACTCAATTAGCTAATGAGTTTGAATCTCATTAGCTATTTAAATCCAATTCGATATTTTTTTACCCCCTGACGAAAATTCTAAATCTACTCCTGTATACATATTTATATTTAGCTCAAAGGTTTAGATACAACTATACACACTATACAAGAATGAGGCAACTCAACGGATAAATGTATGAATCTTTTTATGGCAAGTGCTCTGTAACCGGCCTTGCTTAGCAGGGTCAATTTAAAAAAAAATCAAATACTAAAATAATGTAAGGTAGAACAATATGTTAAACATACGTATTTAATGCAAAAATAAATAAATCCAAGTTGTTTATTTTCTTGATGATCACACGTGGAAGGCCAATACTAGTTTATTTAAAATTTGCCTACCTAGTCAACACTGGTCGATTTAAAAAAAATTCATCACTGTATTTGATGGAATGGTCTAATAACTATCTCCCATTAATTGGCCTTCTAAACATTCCCATTTATTTTTCATGTATTTTTAAATATATTTTATAATGCATGCTTAATTATTATTAAATGCTTACACATTTACTTATTGTATAATGTGTACTTATCTATTTTAGTACGAAGCATTAATGATAAGTTAGAAGTTGTTAGAAAAGATGTATGACAAGTCGAAATTTCCGATCCCGACCTTTTTATTTATTAAATTTCATTCTTTTCCTACATATTTATATATGAACTTTTGTTTTCTTAAATAAAAAAAATCGGTGAATAATGATAATATGTGTTCACCTTTTTTAACAACATTGAAATAATTATAAATATTGGGAAATAAAAAAAAAGAAATGCAAGTACTTTTATTTTTAATTTGATCTTCTTTGCTTTTGCAAATGAAAAAAAATTAATGCTTTGGTTGCTTTGTAGTTGAGATTACAAGTCATGTAGCTTTTATTTATATATTGTTATGTATCTATTTAAGTTAACAAAAATTATTCAACACTTTTAAATTACAAGTCATGTTGCTTTGTAGTTGAGATTACAATAATTTGATTGGTACATATATAGTCACCGGTTTTGCGCCACGTGATATCCGAATTTTTAATAGCATTAAGAAAATAATAAATTAATCGGTAGTATCGGTTTCCTGAAAATTTTAAAAATAGCAACAGTGAATCCGTGATTAACTTGTGGGCCGCAACTCCGTGCCGTTCGCCTTTTTCTTCGCAAAGCTCCAGCTCCCAAACTGTGGGTGTCAATGACACTCTCCTATTTGATAAAACAGATATGGATAAGATTGTTTTTCATAAATATATCGGATATGAGTATGACGTATGGGTAAATATTTTTTTTCGTTATCTAAATGGGTAAGATAAAGTGTAAAGCCTATTATGTACTGGTTACTTAATTGGGTAATTATAAAAAAATATATATATATTATATATATTAATAAGCAATGAATTTTAATTCTCCAACTATTATTGATAGTTGTGTTACGCTTAATTAACTATTAAAACACATAAATAAATTTCAGCAAATCTCAATAAAGTTTATTTTTTTTTACTTGAATCCAAGGTTCTAAATAGCGTTTATAGCGTCGTAGCGGGAAGGCTAAAAAAAAAGCTATAGCGAATAGCGTCGCTATAGCGGAAGCTATTCCAAATAGCGTTTTCTTTTTTACATTTCGTATATTCAATATTTGTACTAAATATCAACATTATCTAAGGTCTCATAGAACAATAAATAACACCAAAGTAATTAAGAAATTATAATATTCATATTGAACCCGTACAAAGTCCAAATTGCGGTTCAAAATATCCATAGTAATATCATAAACTATCGATTTTTTCTATTAAAAATATCTTAAGTATCATGATTCATGACATAATCTATTTTTTTTTCTATTCAAATTTTAATTCCGGTTTGGACTTTTTTTCTATTCAAATTTCAATTTCTATTCCCAATTTCAAATTGATTTATTTGTAGCAAGTAACAACAAATTCAATTTCGGTTTGAGATTTTTTTTATCTTTATTTAAAACCCATATAAATTGCTTAAAAAAAAATAAAAAAAAATCCATATTGTATAGCGCAAATAGCGCTGTAGCGGACCGCTATAGCGGCCGTAGCGCAAATAGCGCATTTTGATGTCGTAGCGTAGCGTTTGGGGTCCAAAAACGCTATAGCGCGCTATTTAGAACACTGCTTGAATCCCAATAAAATTTAGATCTTTATAACACACATATATTTGTGAAATGAATATGTTTTAATGTATTATTTAATAAATAATTTTTTTTTTATTATAATAGCATTATCCGTTATTTACCTGCTACCATTTCGTTATCCGACAACCATAACGAGTAAGGATAGAGTACGGGTAATATAATTCATAGCAGATAAGAGTGAGATATGGATAAACAACTAATTTCATTGTAACTTTAATTCGTAACAGATAAGAGTGAGATACGGATAAGAGTGAGATACCGTTTTGTCAGTGATTACTTTCTTTTGGTGTTTTCGTTACTTGAGATCTTATGCTATTATAATTGAGAATAAACAACTGAAATTTCATTGTAATTTTAATGTACAATTAAATATAGATTATATAAATTGTGGTATTAAGTTCAGATATCATATTCGACATCTTCTAAAGGATGAAAGATTGAAATTTAATGCTCTACTGAAAAGTTCATGTTCGATAAGTAGAAGATTAGAATTAAAGACACTCATTGAATTAAAAAATTCTATTCCATTATGGGATAAGAAAAGACCAATACTTTACTGAGAACCAATGACTTGTGTACAGTAAAAAGATAGTGTATTAGTCCAGAATTGAATACTTATCCATATATTGCTTGGTACCACTTGATAATGAAGTCTCAACTAAAATTTCTTTACCTCTAGTTCTCTACTTAAAACAAAATAAGCAATGCGACAACTAACAAAAAGAAACATGATATATTAAATAAAATAATCAATTGCCTCAATTATATTATTATCCTTAAGGCTGTGCTCCAATAATTTATTAGAGAGGGAGGGGAAGGGAGGGGAGGGGAGGGGAAGGGCCTACACCCCAAATCGGGGGTGACGTTTTTGGGCTCCGCAGGGTGACTATTTCACCTGCTGTGTCTTCACCTCCTTCCAAAATTGAATTGTGGAGCAGGTAAAAGTTAAAAATCTACTCACCCTCCCCTCCTCTAACCCTATATGGAGCACAGCCTAAGGTTACAAAGAGAAAAAAAACAGATTTCACATGTACAATAACACTGCATATGCATAACCTATTTCAAACTGAGGGACATGTGGTGCACCAACTAGAATCTGTAACCGTGAATCTATCACGGTATTAGAATTTTTAGCACTCAAATTTGACAATATATCACCAAATCGAGAATAAAAATAAAAATAACAATAGCCACAAATTCTACATAAATACATCTAAAATACAAAAACAAACAAATCCTTCTCAAAATAGTTCATACAACGAAATAATTTAAAAGATGGTTCATATATGTTTGAATGTTAATTAAAGAGCAATTAAATTAGAAGAGCTTAATTTCTACACTTTTGATGGTTTCTGTTGCGGTTTTGCATATTTTCTCACAATGTGTTCCTAATACTTGTTCGAAGTAAGTCTAGAAGGTGTGTTTCGTTGAGTCCCGTAGTTACTCTAGATTGCTCAACATCTTCATCATCTGTGACCTCTTGCTCCTCATTAAAAAAAATGTCACTTTCGATTTCAATCTCATTTTGACACTTGATAAAATTATGCAACATGCAACATGCAACATGCTAAAACAATTAGACATTGTTTCATATACTTATAACTGTACATAATTCTCAGAATCTTAAAACGCATTTTCAAAACTCCAAATATCCTCTCAACAACATTACAAAGTTGTGCAAGACTATGATTAAATAGATATTCTGGGGTTTGTTATCGGTTTTGTACAATTATTTGTTGAAATTATGTCAAATGATAAATGTGGCTATGATACAGACAAAGAAAACTACATGTGTTGGCATAATCTGAATCAACAAGGTAGTATCTTCCTTGAAGGACAGTAAAACCACTGTCATCTAATTAACGTTGCATACAAAACCTTCATATAGTGTTTTTTTTTTTTGCTTCGGTTGCGAATATTTTTGAAAAGAAATCTCACTTTTTGCAACACTAATGAAAACGAAAGAAGAACTGAATTTTCACACCGGTGAGTTTAAGATCAACGGTTTTTCTTTTATGCGAAAAATTTCATCTTTCATTATGCTCATCAAATTTAGTAGCTTTACAGTTCTGATTATATTTTTATTTTTCTTGTGACTATGAAATAATTTTGTGGATCATAGAGAATTCATTATATTTTCATGAAAACTTTCTTGCGTTATGATTTAGACTGTATTAATTTCAAATATTTCACCTCAGGTTAAGGTTATTTTATTTGTTATCAAAGAAAAAAAAATAAGAGGAAATTTGGCCTATTACTTATCAGTTACCTATACACTTGTACCAGTATTTGCTGATCCAATTTTACTTGCTAGCACTGTGATTTTATTTTATACTTTACAATATTAGTGACCAGATTTTATGCTAAATTATACCAGAAATTTGAAGTTATCTTACCGGTCTATATCGAACATCAGGTACGGAAAATAAATCAAGTTCAATATGTCTTATATACACTTAATTTTTTACAGGAAAGTGAGGGTTTTTTTTACAAAAACACTGTAGCTGGACGTTATAGACTATAACATCCAGCTACAGTGTTTTTTGTTAATTAGAGATCATTAGCGATCATATTAACTGAACGTTATGGTTTATTACGTCCAGCTACAGTGCCCTGAACGTTACAAACCATAATGTTCTTCCTAATTTTCAAAATCTAGCAAAACTGTTTCTCATTTTGGATATTTTTGTTTTGTTTTTTCTATTAATAAAAAAACGGAAGATGCATTGGCCCACTGAAACAGGTCCACATCCATTCGTCGGCCGTCTATCTACTTCACAGGGGGGCCCACACCCCAACCTCCAATAGTTCAATCCTTCACGTAGACGCTTTTCCATCCTGGTTCACCCCCCTTCTCTTTTCTTTCCCAATTCATCTATTTCTCCTCTTCCCACCTCTATCTAGATCAAGAGAGAAAACCAAAGTACTCAACAGACGTTTCCTTTCTATCTCTAATTCTTTTTCTCTGGTGATACTCTAAACAGGAGAACATGGAATGGAATGGGAATAAGGATAGTTCTACTCCCTCTGCTGGAAAGAGGAAAGGAGGAGACAAGAAGGATCTGTTCCATGTTATACACAAGGTTCCAGCTGGTGATAGCCCCTATGTTCGAGCTAAGCATCTTCAGGTTTAATTTATTTCTGAATTTCATGTTATAATTCTTTTATCTATCATTTTTATGTAGCCTAATTTATCGTGTCTATAAGTTTCTATTGTAAGTTGGAGTTTTGCTATAGCTCAGGCAAATATTCTACAGTCTATACATAGCGTTATTTCTTCTATTGGAAAGGAAATTAATGATTATATAGTGTGATTTCCTTGTTCTATTTTTGCCATTTTTAAGGCTTGCGTAGGACTTAAGTTTCTCAACGGTAATTTTGGCGTTTCATGCTTAAAAATTACTTTCATAGCTAGTGGCTTCGACGGATCCGAATCTGCTGCGATCCTTCACATGTGAACAGTATCCTGCAATTCCTGTTTTTCTCAATCCAGTGTCGAATTGTTTTGAGAAGCGTGCACAGAAAAAGTTAACAGCTGGATTGGGAAAAGCAGAAATTTCAGAGTTACTGTTCACATGTGAAGGATCGCAGCAGATTTATTACCAGCTTGGACAAGCATAAGCTCTGCTGTGGAATTTCATTAGTCCATGATTTATAAAACATATTGCCAAGCAAAAGAAAATTATTGATTGTTGCTTTGTAACTGGAGATACCTAGAAGTAATTATATTATACATGTGTAAATTATTCTTAACATTTCCAAACAATATATGATTTTGTTCATCGTTATGAAAATTTCTATAAATTTCAGTCATCCACTTGCTTTCCAACAATAAATAAACTATAATTGTGTACCACAAATTAGTAATTTAATAATTAGTAGTTAATTAGTTATTTGTACAAATGCAATTTGACCATTTTGACTCCATATAACAGGTTAATTATTGTAATTCATATGCCATAGTATTATGATGATGCTTATGTTTTGATTTCTTTGTTTTTTCCATTATAAGCAAGGTCTATATTTTGCATTTCAGTTATGACAATGCAATTATATAGAATCATTTTAATGAAAAATCAATGTGTTATAAAATGATTAAAGCAGCTCATAATTATCTATTATAGCAAAAATAATATTTTTCCGAGAAGATCTCTTCATTTATTAATTGTTCTGGCCTGGCCAAAACTTTAGGATCTACAGAGAGCAGATAAAGGCATTTTAGGTCCAGATTGTCATTCAGTATTGGAGCACTGTTAGCATTGATAACAAGCATATGTTGGGGAATCATCATTTTAAAATTTCAAAAGTATCTGAAAGTTTTGCATGTCAACTGTTCAAGTCCCTACTTACAATATTTAGTGTATCAGGTCATTAATTTTTATTTTTACTTGAAAGGATGGAATGAAAAATGAGGACCACAAATGAAGACAAAAATTAATTCAGGTGAATTTTGGAGTTGAATTAGATGCTTATATAATAGAATGACAAAAATTAATTATTTGTTGTGTGTCAGCTTGTGGAGAAGGATCCAGATGGTGCTGTTGTATGGTTTTGGAAGGCAATAAATGCAGGTGATCGAGTCGACAGTGCTTTGAAGGACATGGCAGTGATCATGAAGCAACAAGACCGCACAGGGGAGGCTATAGAAGCAATCTGCTCCTTCAGACATCTCTGCTCTAAACAAGCACAAGAATCCCTCGACAACCTCCTAATTGACCTCTATAAGGTAATTAATATTTTGAGGCCAAATAGGTTTCTTTATTGTAATTTTGAGAAGTACACTTGATTTAAGCCTATTTCAATAATTTTCATCACAATTCTGTACTTGGGATACCAAGCAATTAAACACTTTGTTGGTGTTGTTTCGTGGTCGATTTTTTTAGTCTTTTTGATACACAATGAGTGATGCGTAACTTTATGTTGGCAGAAATGTGGAATGGTAGAGGAACAGATAGAGCTATTTAAGCAAAAGCTAAGGATGATATATTTAGGAGAGGCTTTCAATGGGAAGGCAACTAAGACAGCTCGATCTCATGGCAAGAAGTTTCAAGTCTCAATCCAACAAGAGACTGCTAGAATTCTGGCAAGTAGCCATGATTTTATTTAACTTGAAATAGTTTCAATAGATTTTTTATTAACCAATGTACAAATGACATTAATATTGTTTAAATTGTACGGATAACATAAAACAAAGCTCAAGTAACTCATGACATGACATGTAATTATTTATGAACATTTAATAGGGTAACCTTGGATGGGCATACATGCAACAAAACAATTACGAAGCGGCTGAAATGGTGTACCAAAAAGCCCAATCAGTCCAGCCCGACTCGAACAAAGCGTGCAACCTTGGCCTTTGCCTAATGAAGCAAGGCCAACTTGACGAGTCACACCAAGTGTTGCTAGATGTCGTGCTAAAAAAACTCCCGGGCTCTGATGATAGCAAGACTGTCGACCGTGCCAAAGAGTTGATAAGTGAGATCGAAATGATGCGGCCCACCCTGCTACCATTTGAAACTGGTTTTAGTGTTGAAGAGGAGATCATTGAGAGACTTGATGTTGTGTTCAATGAATGGACCCCTTTTAGATCCAAGAGGTTGCCTATTTTTGAGGAAATTTTAAGGGATCAAATAGCTTGTTGATCTGTATTTATTTGTTCATTTTTGCTGGTCCGTTTTGTTATTTTATTTGTTTAAGGGGTTCTTGTGATAAATTTGATTGTAGCATAGGTGAGAAGCGCAGCTGGGATCTCCCAATTCTTTATAAATTGGAGATGATCCAAATCTGAATGCTTCTGGGTCATGTATAATTTAGTTCGATGCTGCCAAACAAGTAGTTGGTAAGTTGGGTTCTTTTTATAAGACAGACCCACAGTAGTTAGGTGTTGAAAGGTAAATAGAAATTGATACTTGAATTGTGTATCTGTTTGTGGATCACCATCTCTGTGATTTGATAATAATAAGTTTTTTTTTTTTAAATCTGTTTTAAAATCTGTCTCGTGCTTCCCTGTTTCGTTTTAAATTATCTGTTTTCTTAACTTGGATGTGGTAATTAAGCAGTGCAATGGCCAGAAAATTAATCCACCCAAATTGAATTACATTAAAAATTACTGTTTTCTCAACTTTGGTGAATGGTGCTTTTACTGGGACTTGGAGATTGCACGAGCATGCAAAAGCTAAATTGATTTGACCAGTGCATGGAAGAAAGGAAAATAAAGGAAGGCAAAGGAGGAAAGAAAGAGAAAAAGCTTCACACCCCAATTAGGGTTGGCACTAAGCTTAGCAAGTTACTAGAACAAAGCTAAAAGATCATCTCTGCAGAAATATATATACCCCCTTTTAAAACAATTATGTAAAGGAAATATATCTGGACATATTTCTAGTTTCTTTTGCTTTCTTTATTCAATCTAGACCGTCCAATTTTAATTAGTATGATCCAGGCTTTCAGATTACATAATAAGAGAATGGCTAATATCAAAACGTTTGTTCCTGGGCTCAGGAACAAACGATTCCGTTCTCCCATTTCCAAAGTTCAAACAACAAATCCAAACCGTTAGATGTTCAATCTATATTAAAATGTGCTTGGAGACCAAATTTTACATTTTTTTGAATTTTTTTACTATTTATTAAGCTAGTTTGAAAATCGCTGTTTTTATGAAATTTCTGCAGCATTGAAAAACAGCGGTTTTCAAACCAGCTTAATAAATAGTAAAAAAATTCCAAAAAATGTAAAATTTGGTCTCCAAGCACATTTTAATATAGATTGAACATCTAACGGTTTGGATTTGTTGTTTGAACTTTAAAAATGGGAGAACAGAATCGTTTGTTCCTGAGCCCAGAAACAAACGTTTTGATATTAGCCATTCTCTACAAAATAATGTGTTGATTCATTTAATCATCTTGAACATTACACAAATTTTGAGAGAGGTGTGCATGCAATGATGCAATCATGTAGATGTGCTTTGAACTCTGGATACGGACTTTGATGCATCTTTGTCGTCAAAATCCCAACGAAATGAAAATCCAAATTAAAGGAAAAAAGAAAAGAGGCCCAGCGGGGCCCAACTTTTGAAGCGCAAGGAGGGCTCGAAATTCACAATTTCACGTTCACAAACTGAGAATTGCTTTTTCTCCTCTCATTTCCTGGTCCTACAAAAGCGCGGCAGATTCGCTTGAGACTCCAAGCACAAAGGAAAAACAAAAGAAGGATCTGTCATAAAAAAAAAGGACTTAAAATGAATAAAGGGAATTAAATAAAGGACTATGCTTCGCGTCCCAGAAATGCACCTCCTTGCCACAACCCTCGTAAATGTAGGGTAAGTTTCAGCTGGTGTCAATAATTAACTTTGTTTCTAAACATAAATTTATGAGGAGGGTTCAAATATCTTTAATTTTATATACTTTAATAACTCAAAATTTTAAACTTAAAAATTAAAATAGAACCGTTAGATGTAATTTGTATGATTTTCACTACGTACTCATGAAAAATATCACATTTGATTTTATTTTTACTGTGAATCAATAAGTTAAAAATAAACTTCAAGAAATTATCCACATCACTACATTTTTACAAGTTCTTGATGACAAACACAAAAAAGTTGAAATATCATAATTTTTTACACGTGCGTGGATAAAATAATGTAGATCATATCTAACGATTTTATTTTAATTTTTAAGTTTTAAATTTTGAGTTATTAAAGTATTTAAAAATGGAGGCATGATGGAGACACAACAAATGGAGGTACTCCTCTAAATTTATTTCTAACAATTAATTTGTAATCATCATGTTGTTGTTAAATTTTTTTTATGTAGGACACTCAATCAAAACAAAACTAATAGTATAATGACGTTAATATTTTTGTTGATGCTCCCGCTTTTTATTGTTGTGATATCACATTATACTTTGTTAATTTTTGGACGGAAAATACTGGGAAGTAAGTTGATTGAGAAAATTAAAGTTTCCGATTTGTGTACAAATTTAATTAAGTGACCAGTTTGAAATTAGAATAATGTTTAGTAACAATGAATAGAATTATGTAATAATCCGATTGTATAAACGACACAACTAATTATTACAACTGAAAAGTCTGAAATAAAGGAAAACAACCTAATCATCAACCAAAAATGTCTTCTAATCTCGCTCACCAAAACAAAAGCAATTCCATGAATGTAAATTATAGTCTTTTAATTGCTTCAAATGTAGGGGTGAAAATGGATCGGATACGGAGTGGATAGTGGTAAAACCATATCCATATATGTTTTTATTTTTTCGGATACAGATTGGATATTAGATGGATACAGATCGGATTAGATATTTAAAAATATATATATATAAATCTCAATAAAAAATATCAAATTTCATAATATTTATCTAATTATAATGGTGAATAACATATTTTTGTTCATAATATATATTAAACTATATGATATATATCTACTATTCGGATACATATAATTGAAACATAAAACCATTTTATTATTCATATCCACATGGATATTCGGATATCGGAATCCATATCTAATTTTCCAAATACATATCGGATATTATCCACTCCGTTTTCACCCATGTTCAAATGGCATTAGCAAAATCCTATTAGAAAAGGATACAAATATTTCTTTATTTAGGTGGGATAACATAGTTAAATATTTAACTTTCACAAAAGTAAAGCAATTTTTTTTCCAAATAACATACACTATATGCATCTCCTCAGATAACTGAATGCATATAGTTCGATCAATTCACTAATAGTTTTATATCAAAATCGATCATTTTGAGATTTGAAACAAATGGTTTAAATGTTATCATCTGAAGTAAGTACTTAATTAAGGTGACGTGAAATAACATAACTATGGAGAAATGAAGGTAGCATAGTTGGTTAAGAAAAAAGTCCTAAGACTGTTAGCTACTCAAAGGTCGAGAGTTCGATTCCCACTCACGACTTTGCAGCTTCTGCGAATATTTTCAAAAAAGAAATAACATAAGTATGATACATTGTTTGCAAACTTTAGGTGACCCATAGCAAATAATCCAGAACAAAAACTTTACACCAAAGACACTACGAATATACTATATATACCCTTCATAGATCATCTTGATTCTTACCCCACATATATCTCAGTCCATCTCTCTCAAGTCTCAAGCACCTCTTATATATCCGGATAAATCAAGGGTATGGGGAGAAACTAAACATACACTAATGAGCAGTGGTGATAACAAATTTTACAAGACGCCCAAGCCTAAGGTCACAGTAAGAAGGGCATTATGGGAAGATCAGGTGGATTGTTGTGCTTATTTTGCATTGGACTTATGCTGCTTGTTGCCACAAAAAACGGGCCCCCGCCAGGCTTTGCTGCCATTGCCATTGCCAACTTGCCAGCGGTTACGGGTATGAAACATAGACCCGTCCGGGTCCGGCCCGCTAATCCAGAGGCCTTCAGGAGCAGCAAGAGGAGGGTCCCAAGGGGTCCTGATCCAATCCATAACAGGTACTTGTACTCGCCTCTTTCTGGGATTCGGATCTTCTGTGGTGGTTGGAGGAGTGGACATTTATGTGTGGTATGTTGGAATTCGTTTTCCTTTTTCTTTCTCCCGTTGTTTGGAAACAATTATTTCAATTTTGAGTTGTCAGTTTTGATCCGTGTTATTATCTTAGAAATAATATATGTTCATCCGCAATGTTTTGTTGACAAAACAAAATCTAATTGTATTAACCTTACCATAAAAAAATATGAAAAATGATGCCCCATTTAATTCATAAATCATGTATGGTGCAATTTGAAAATTACCAGTAGATGATTAATTTAAGTAGAAAACATGGGTTATATATTTCAATTAACCTCTTCATAGTTAACTTACTAACAAAATTAATGTGTATTATTTTTTTGTCAGACGAACAAAAAAGATGACAATGTCATCAGGAAGAGCATAGTTGGCACATCAAAGGCATATATAGTAAATGCATGAAGAGCTTCACCGTACGTACATCTTGAGAATTGAGACGATATATCCCAGTCATATTACTTAAATGGAAGTAATATTTTTGATATTTTTATTTTGTTATGAGTGTAAAGATTCAAGACTGCTTCAACTATGATAAAAAAAATTCTTAATTAACTGCAGAATCATGTTAAAATAGTTTCTGTACACAATTTATTTTTCCTCAGTCATTTTATTATTTGATGTTAATTAGTTGATCACACGCTGATTTTACTGTGCACGTGAAATATAAGATATATACTAGCTCCAGAAAAATAAATATATTTATCTGGTAATCTGGTCGTACCATTGTTTGTACCATCTTACAAAAAGTGTATTTTCCTCATGCGCAGCGCATGGCTAAAGCACAAATACACTGCTGGCAGCAGGCTACAATTGACTTCTGAAATAATCAATCACAATGCTTTAGATTATCTTAACTTATATTTTGTGTGTATAAATATTGACAAATAACGATTTATACCACAGAGCTGGGATGAACATTAATTATTTAATTACCTGCAAATTGCACCTACACTTATTTAATTTTTCCTTGATAATCTATATATGGGTAATATATTTTTCTCTTTCCATGCACATCCCTGTTACTCAGCATTCGAACAGTAGCAGAACCACATTGAACCTAGGGATATCTCTGGATTTTGAAAACCGGGTATAGATCTATATGTATAATCGGATTGTTGCTAACTTCTAGAGAAATATTTGCTTATCTTTGAACAAACCACCGACTGAATTAGTTAATTCATAGCAGTCCGCAACTCACGAGTCGTATCAGTAAAAAATGTTGTTACCCTGATAAAAATCCTGCCTAGAATTCGTATAGATTCATTTTCCTACATGGCCAGAGATCTAAAGAATATCCAGCATTCGTGGCTTCATGCGTTGCGATTAAATCTTGAAAAGCAAACTATTTGTACCACAAAAGAATTATTTTTAGCTAAATCAAACCCTGGAAGTGGTAAAAAGCAAAAGGAAAAGCGGAAAGAAAGAAACCAAAGTGAATTTTCTCTTGGGTTTTCCAGGCAAGTAGAACAAAAAAAGAAGCTAAAGTGGCAAAGCTTCTAAGATACTTTAATTTCCTTTTGTTTAAATCTTTCTTTTGATTCTTTTCCTGTACTTATTTTGAACGGATCGAGGATGAAAGACTAGAAATAAAGCAGAGATGGATCAATGGTGCTCTCCAAAGTAGCAATCTTTCCAAGCAAAAGGCCTATGCCGCATGCATCATGCATGCATGGATGCAATCCATGCGGGATGCTGTGTTAATGATACCTTATCATAATATTGTATTATATTTAAATTATTCTCTGTTGACATATTTTAAAAGTCTTATATAAGATATTTATTTAATATAATTCATAAAATTATTAATTTGCATAATAAAGCAACTAATTAAATAATTTCCGAATTATAAATTTAATAATGTGCTTCGTTTGGCAAATCTTTTTTTTTTTATTTGAAAGGCAAACCTTTTCTCCCAACAAAGAGCGCATAATTTTCGAGGTTGTCACGTGTCAGAAGATCTATCTCCCTACAAAGAGCAGCTACGTCACCTAACTATACCCTTGCCGTTAATTTACATTACGATTCGTGCGTTGCCGATTTTGAGAGGCTTCTTTCGTTCGCTTTTCTATATATGCAGAAAAAAATTCAGTTCTAACGATTATACAGCCAATTGTATAGCGGGTGAAAGATGTTGTTACAAGTTACAACGGTAAAAAAAATGCTTCGCATTATCCAGCATTGGCGAAGTAATTAGCTCGCTGGATTTTGGATCGGCTTGGTATTAGAAAATTCAAATTTAATTTAACTCGACTAGTTTTTCACTAGTTTTTCAGCTCGTTATAAAAAAGAATTAAAATTATTTTACGACTCTTTACAATATGTATGGACATAAAATAAGAGAATAAAATTTGTTAAAATAAAAAGATAAAATTATTTCTCGAATCTTATTTTATGCATAATTCATATAAATCGACAAAAAAATACCTATATGCATTTTATAACACGAACGAGTTGTTAACGGACTGGCTAGACTTGGCTCGTGTTTAGCTCAACTAAAATCAAGCTCGGATCAGCTCATTTACCTAACTCGGTTTAGCTCGACTATTTTACAACTCTTAACCCTGTGGGAAGCGTCTAGTCACATGAGATTACACAAAGAAGCGTGCGGATTATTTTTCAGCGGACGTTTGCCTTTTTGTTGCCCCCCCCAAAAAAAAAAAACGTTGGTGATAGAGAAAAAATGTTTATACCTATATCTATTTTACAGGTTATGTTGAACTGGTTCAGTCACTTAAAATTACACTGATCCGAATTAAGATAATAAATTTTACCTTTTCAAGTTTAACTACATGTATGTTTTGGATCTCTCTCTGTATTTGATGTTCATGAATATTCTCTTTAATTATATTGCTTCTTTCTTATTATTATGATCCAAATTCAATTCATTAGTTTGTTTAGATTTTCACACATCAGTACATACAAGTACTGCAGAAGTTTTCTTTCTTTTTTGAAATAAGACGGCTTAGATCCGTTTCAATATTACATAAAACTTAAGTTACAAATTATCAACGCCACTTACCACTGCCTGACCCAATAAAGTTCTATAATATGCTAATGTTAATTATTATATATAGGAGATCTGAATTCCCTTTCCTAGAGAGTATTCAGTGCCAATGAAGGGTTGTCCCAAAAGTAAAAGTTGGGACTTGGGAGTATACTATACCTGTGAAAACTTTAACATTGAATGCATATCCACTCAAATTCACACATGTTTGGTATTTCGACATTATACGATTTAATTATGACAATTTTAGTTAAAATAAATTTAATTGACAATTGATTTTTGAAAGAAAAAGTAAGGATCGGAATATTGATTGAGAAATGTCTTTAGGACTGTTTTTCTGGATATAATTCGTGCTAGAATAAAGATTAGAATGTCCATTCAGAAAAAAAAAAAAACAGAGAGAGAAATAGAGGAGAGTAAAATTATAAACAAGAAGCAAACTGTCCCCAATATAAAGGACACAATGGTCATTTTAATATTTGATGAAAAATTGATTAATAGTTAAACTCGTCTTAACTAACATTAATATAAGTAAATCATATAATGGAGAACATATAATAAATTTGAGAGTTTTAATAGGAACATATTCAACATTAAAATTTTATAGAAAATATTCAACTGCAAATACTTTAATAAATATGGGGGAATTTCATGTATACCCCTCAAAAGCCTTGAAATTATGTATTTTTCCCTCTAAAATTCATAATAACATATTTGTCCATCTAAATTTCATAAATTCGCAAATTTACCCAATTTATTTACTTCTATATTAAACACGTTTTAATTTATAAAATACCCATTTTACTCTTCATTAGAGAATAAAATATGTAGTTTTTGTAAGAAAAATGTTTCGTCTTCTAACTGATCGATTTTCGAGAACAAATGATTGTTGTCTCTACTTGTGACGCATACACATTGGTGTTTTGGCATATTGCTTCTGTGTGTATCACAAGTAAGAAAATGAATTTGCTCTCAAAACTGACCAATTAGAAGACATAATATTTCTTCAAATATGCTATGTATTTTTATTTTTTGAATAAATGGTAAAATGAATGCTTTGTAAATTTAAAATGAGTTTTAATAGAAAAGACAATAAAATTGGATAAATTTGTGAGTTTTTTTAATTTAGAAGGGTAACTATGATATTATGAATTTTAGAGGGCAAAATACGTAATTTTATTATTTTTGAGGGGTATACATGAAATTCCCCATAAATATACATCCAAGTTTTCATTGCAGAAAATTGAACACGAACCGTTCCATTAGCATCTATGTTATGAATAATTAATCAAGTTCGAACAGTGCGCAGCTCTCGATTTGTTTATTCTTTTACCAAGCAATGCAATAGGTATCGTCTTTTGTGCAACGAATTCACATATTGTAGATAACGGGTAAAAGGTTATTCTGACCTTTACAGACAATTACACAGAAGATCAACAAAAACTGGATATGGCGTACATGCTTGGCTCACGCACACTCACAGCGCGCACCCACTTATACAGCGACACCTGGCACAATAATGGAGAAATGTTATGTGATTGGGCTGTAGGGTTTATTTTGTTTTTTTAGAAGAGCAATTGTTACTATTTGAATATTTCCCTATTCCGACAAATATACATCTAACCGTGCGGCCCATATCTGTCACATATGAAAATAAATTGAGAAAGCGGCCCACAAGATTTTATCCATAATCCATTGCCTGCTGACCTGCCTTACCGCTTGTTTCAGGAAGGAATTCAGAGTAGGTCTACTTTGGTTCGATGGATGTGATGACCATCCGATCAGCATCAAGATTCGTGCACTACGTATCAAAATCCGTGCGAGTCTGTATCAATTTCCGTGCACACAGATTTAATGATAATCGTACAGTGCTAGAGTTAATTGAACCTAAAAGTAGGTCACCTACTCCTATCTCTTCAGGAAGGGGTGTCCGATGGAAACCGGACCAAAATCTGTTTGATGTCAAGTCAAAATCGTCTGATCTACTTTAAGATTTGTGCAGATCTAATTACTTTAACACGTATTGAACGGCTCTGACCAGGCCCATCTGATGCCCCTGGTTAGGGGTGTTCATTGGGTCCGGTTTAGTCGGTTTTGAACCGAACCAAATTAGTTTGGACCAAACGGTTTGGTTTGTTCGGTTTAATGGTTCGGTTCGGTTTACTTTTTAAAACCAAAATATAATTTCGGTTCGGTTCGGTTTGAAATTTTTTAAAACCGAAATAACTGAACCGACCGAACTTTTATATATTATGAATTTGGTTCGGACTGTTCCGGTTTATTTCTTAATCAATTGCTTTAAATACTTCGGTTTATTTCTTAATACCCTGGTTTATTTCTTAATATAATTCGGTTTATTATAAATCAATTGCTTTAAATAAAAAAATTAATATATTTTGGTTTGAACCGAACAAACCGAAATAAAATTTTGGTTCGGTTCAATTTGGTTGCAATGCTAAATCGGTTCGGTTCGGTTCTATTTTAGAAACCGAATTATTACTTTGGTTTGCCTAGTTCGATTCAGTTTCAACCGAACCGAACCGATGAACACCCCTACCCCCGGTTTCCTTCCAAAAGAGAGATGTGCAGATGAGACACTTACTTGACAATATGGCGCTTGACTGGTCTTCCTACAAACCGCTTCATTCTTAGATTTTTATAGAGCTCAAATAACGCTGGTAAAGTGGTACCGTCGTACCGAGCGCTAGGTCTTTGAGGCAGCAATGCTTGATATTGCGGGGCTTCCGGTTTTCGGATCATAATTTCGGGTAATATTTTTGGAAACCATTCGGCATCACTGCATCTTCTAGAAAGAACAACAGCAGACGACAGGATGTTGAACATGTTAGTGCAGATTTTCAACATTAACGCACTCAAACTCGGTAGACTAGCTGTTAATAAGTTATTTTTTCATAACACTATGAGGCACAGAAAGGCGGAAGGGACTTATATTTCATTAGACTGGATCCTGTACATTATCATATCATTTCTTATTGAACGGACTATTCGATCAACATCTAAAACAATTCAGTTCAAATATGTAATATGTGAAATTTCTTCAAAATTTATGTCAATATATAACGAACGTTGGAACGGATTCAAATTCAAACGACAGGATAACTCAATTAATATGAAATTATGCATTCCATATAAGATTGTCTGCAGATTTGACCAAGCACTGTTCCATTTCGTCGAACAAGTCTTTTACAACGGAGAACGGAGTAAGTCCGATGGGCATCGGACCTACTTCTGAATCTAACGAGGTCCAATACCATCCGATCTGTATTAGAATATGTGTGCATGAAAATTGAAACAGATATGCATGTACTTTAAAGTAGAGCGCACGCATTTTAACCGACGGTGATGATTGAGCCCATCCAACCAATCTGAATTCTTTACAACGGGAGTAACCTGCCAGCTGTTCGTGGTGATGTCAGAGTTCCTGTCAGTTGTCAATGCATATAATGATATAAATGCATTTAAAACCTCGCATTTATAACTTCGCATTTTATATGGCCGTGTAATCAACAAAAGAAAAGAAAAAAAATTAAAACTTCGCATTTTATTTTTTGAGGAAAACCTCGCATTTATACCCGGGTAAATCTCGCACATGGCGGGACCCAAGTATGAGCATACTCGCCACTGGGAAGTCGCCACGTATTGTACCAAGGTTAATACTTTTCTGTAGCTAATGATTTGTTGCCTCCTGTGTGTTCTCTGAAATTACACGTGTCGTACTTTGAATTTTTTTTTAAAACCATAATTAGAAAAAATAAAATTAGCGAACCAACATGATTAGCCGGGTTTTTACAAAAACCATAAGAACCGAATTGGCAATTCGGATACAACTTTTTTTTTCCTTGGACCCGAAATGCCAATTCGGGTTCCCCCATTTTTCCAGTTTTTCCGCAGCGTAGAAACGGTGTAGTTTTTGGTGTAATGCCTTGGATCCGAATTGGAATTTCGGGTCCCGTTACTTTTTTTCTTTTTTTTTAGAGACAAATAACTAAAATGATGAAATATAATACTAAAAAATCAAAAAAAATTTCCCCTTTGTCAAATTACTTTTTTTATAGCATATTTATACTAAAATACGCTAAATTACTTCAAATTATGTTAATTTATGCTGAATTATACTAAATTACTTGAAATTACAATAATTATGTAGAATTATGCTAAAATACGCTAAATTACGCTAAATTACGTATGAATAGGGATGAAAAAAACGACGACGCAACTTCAAACGGCCATAAAACGGCGCTCGAGTGTCCAATTTCAGCAAATGACCACTTTTCGGAAAACTTGTGAAAATGCGCATGCATCGGAACCCATGATGTTAGATTCCAAAATTCAGAATCACCAAAAAACAAAGGGAAGATCCTCAAAACTTCAGTTGAAGTTTTCGATTAAGATTTTCATTTCTATTCTCCAATCTACGGAGCTCCGTAATTAGCATAATTCTACATAATTATTGTAATTTCAAGTAATTTAGTATAATTCAGCATAAATTAACATAATTTGAAGTAATTTAGCGTATTTTAGTATAAATATGCTATAAAAAAGTAATTTGACAAAGGGAAAAAAATTCGATTTTTTAGTATTATATTTCATTATTTTAGTTATTTGTCTCTAAAAAAAAAAAAAGTAATGGAACCCGAAATCTCAATTCGGGTTCCAAGGCATTACACCAAAAGCTACACCGTTGCTGCGCTGCGGAAAAATTGGAAAAATGGGGGAACCCGAATTGGCATTTCGGGTCCAGGGGAAAAAAAAGTCGGACCCGAATTGCCAATTCGGTTCTTATGGTTTTTATAAAAATCCGGCTAATCATGTTGGTTCGCTAATTTTGTTTTTTCTAATTATAATTTTTAAAAAAATTCAAAGTACTTTGGGAGTAAATTAAGTAATTTAAATTGATCAGTTTTGAATTTTCTTGTTGAGCTCATGTGTGTTTATTGGAGGAACACGTGGGAACGACAATCGATAGAAGTAAATATTTTGATAATGTTACGGTACCCATGGTGAAGATGACGTAGCAATACAAGTAATCAAATCAGCTCATGTGTGTTTATTGGAGGAACACGTGGGAAGAACACGTGGGAACGACAATCGATAGAAGTAAATATTTTGATAATGTTACGGTATCCATGGTGAAGATGACGTAGCAATACAAGTAATCAAATCCACACAAACCCCCCCGGAACGGACTCTGCTGCTTTTCTAGAAGAAAAGCATGACCCTCCTCTTTCAAATCCAACGATTCAAAATTCGTTGAGATTTGTACATGAAACAAGTTTTTTATCGAGATACGTGAATGAAAATTTTGAATCGTTGGATTTGGAAGAGGAGGGTCCTCCTTTTCTGCTAGAAAAGCAGCAGAGTCGGACCCCCCCCCCCCCCCCCCCCCCACACACACACACACACACCCAAAATGATGCTTTTATGAGAGAAAAACAGCAACCAGTTTTTTCAGATTCAACTATTCAAATTTGTCGAGATTTGTGCATGAAAAAGTTTCTTTTATCAAGATGCGCAAAATAAAAAATTTTAAATGGTTGGATCTAGAAAAGCAGCAGAGTCCATTCCACCCAAAAGACAAGTGTAAAAATGGCTCACCTTCTAGGTTCTCATATAATTTAATTTCAGCAGGGCCGCCATTTGTCGTTGCGGCCCTGGTAAATATGGAATTCTAAAAAAAATTAGTTTTTTTGTTTTTTTTTTAGCAGAGGGTATATTTAAAAATTTCGGATTGAAATGTTGTCAATTTTATGTTCCTATAAAATATTGGGTTGGCCAAATATACTAACGCAACTTGCTCCAAAAAGAGAGATGTATTTGGATTGCTTCCGATTCAGAATAATAAAATAGAATTATTCTTTATCCAGTAACAAAAGTAATGTTCTCTTTATAGAATGTTGTCATTTAAAATTTGAATGGAAAAATTACTTGTCTCAATATAGATTGTACTTGACCTTGGGTGCTTTTAACAACATTTGATCTAAAGTGTTGTCAAGTTAAAGTCGTCCGATTCGGATTAACATTTGTCTATCTTCATGCTGCTCTAATTTTTTTTTTGTTTCTTCTCTTTTCATATTTTTTTAGAACATAAACAATTTCTAAAGCCTTTGATAGGAGAAAAAGTATATCATTCGTATTTTAATTCAATAGATAAGCTCAATTTAACTAAGAAAATTTATTTACAGAGAACATTGAAAGTCATGAAATTGTCACCGAATATCAAAATTTTAAGTTTGAATTTAAAATATCTAACTAAAGAAGAAAATATGATGCACACTTAATTTCGCATATATATTTTTTTTTGTGATGAACAATTAGACACTTGATCCGGATATTTTTTTTTCCATAATTCCAATTTTTATTTTAAAGATTGGAGTTTACCCACTAAAACGTATTTTTACTAGAGGAGGGATCCAATTACATCTTTTTTGGTGACACATCATGACACCGTTTTTTTTATAGGTCAATTTTGTGATTTCAAAATCCAAACAGTTGATCCGAACCGTTCAACATGATCACCATATTAAAATGTGCTTGGAGATCAAATTTTACATTTTTTTTGAATTTTTTTACTATTTATTAAGATGGTTACAAAATCGTTGTTTTTCAATGGTCTGAAAAGAACGATTTTGTAACCATCTTAATAAATAGTAAGAAAATTCAAAAAAATGTAAAATTTGATCTCTAAACACATTTTACTATATCCATCATTTTGAACGGTTTGGATTGACTATTTGGACTTTAAAAATGGTAGGTGTTGATCCCTCATCTTTTTACTATAATTAGTAAAAAAAATATGATTTTTCCTGTTTGCCACGTATATAAGATCTAGTATCTCCTGAGGAAACTAGGAGGTGTCAAGTCCTTGGATTATATATTTGAGAAATTTATGTGGATAACCAGTTTGTGGATATCATATGCAGAAGCATCGTTGAAAATTGGTTGGAGGTGTGCTGATAATTCGCCAATTTATTGTTAGTTAGGAAAATAAGTTGTTTAACATATTAACTAGTAATTTTTCAAAAAACATATTAACTATAGTAAAAAGATAATCTTAACTTGTCAAAGTAGTTAATAGCGACGTGATATTAAATGTCATATTTTCTACATATACTGCAAGAAAAGTATGATACCACACTAATGGTACGATTCCATCGTGTACAGATTTATGGGATTGCACTAATAGTGCGGTTCAAGTGTTTTTAAGATGTTAAATTCAATCTGAACTTCATATTTGTTAGAAAACTGCTGGATTACACTATTAGTACGGTTCCATCAGGCTATACTTGAATAAAACCGCATCACTATTTTTTGGAGAGAAAAAATAATGAGTTTCTTTTCGTAGATTTGATTTTTTATTTCTAAAAAAATTATGATCAAATATGTATTGATTCATTTTTCTCAGTAAATTGGTTATATAATGAACTTGTATATATTAATTTTTACTATTTTTTATGATTTATGAAAGACGACACAAAATGACTTAAAAATATAAAAAAATTGTTAATATTTTATGAAAGAGAACAGGAGTATATTTTCTTGTTACATGAGTTATATACAATATCTAAAGTTCAGCTCCAGTTTCACACATATATATTTTATTTGTCATATATTATATTTACAAAATAAAAAAATACGAGTATCCAAAAAAGAGAAAAAAAGAAAAAAAAAATATCATAAAAGCAGTGTGACTAAATTACTGTTAGTGTCTATATATAAAACATTCATTTTATACACACTAAACATCTCTAAAAAAAATCATAGCAAACCACTCCACTGTGGAGCGGTCAGGTATGGAAGTGGACCGCCCCACAATAGAGCGGTCAAAGTATTTTTCAAAATTTTTAAAAATCAAGAGTATTTTTGTTATTTTTTTATTTTTTAAGGATATTTAAAAAAAATCGGCGTCTAGACCCATTCCGAACATCAACAATCCCTGTTAATTATTGAAGGGAGAATTTCGTATATACCACTCAAAAACTGTGAAATTACGTATTTACCATCTGAAAATCTAATAACTCACATATTTACCCAATTAATTAAAAAATGAGATTAATTAAGTTTAATATCACATAAAATATAATTAATAAGTTATTTAGTCTCTTCTCCTTCTTTGCCCCTTCCTCTTCTGCGCACAGTGTTCCCTCTCGTCTTTTTTGACATAACTTTCCCCTTCTTGCTGAAACTCTCTCCTCATCTCGTCTCTCTCCTGAAACTCGGAGAGAAAGGGATAGCAGACTCGGAGATCAGGATTCCAACTCCAGCTTGACTGTCTAAAACAAGATAACCACTCCACCTTTTCCAACAGAACAACTCGTACTGAATACGACGCTAATATCACAACCCATTATCAAAGTAGTAACTGAGTTTAAGAATATGCGTTTTGTTACTGACTTAGTTTCGAATATATATTTTTAATCTCTTATATTGGGTATAAATGACAACGGATCTAAAGAAAGAAAGAAAGTTTTAGATAATAAATACGTAATTACAAAAATTTGAATGGTAAATATGTTCACAGTTTTTGAGTGGTATATATGAAATTCTCCCATTATTGAATTACATGTCCATTAATAGTTACTCGGCGAGCCCGATCGAACCGGACACCTCCGTTATAATCAGGACCGTCCTTGACGCTGATAGATCTCACCGAGTAATTCTTCCTCGGTATATGCTCGTTGCGGCTGTTGCCAATTTGGGGGACTCATTAGTGCGCACCGAGTGTTCGACGAAATGCTCCATCCTCCTTTTGCTTTCCTTCTCGTTCCGTTCCTCCTTCTCCTTCCCATCGCCACGTGCAACCACCACGACCCTGTTGCCACGTCATCCCCTTCTCTTTCCAATGGCACGACCGTGTACGATCTGCTCTCTCAGTACGGCCTCCCGCCAGGTCTTTTACCAGATACTGTCACCTCCTTCTCTTTCTCTGAGGAAGACGGGGAGTTTGAAGTGAATCTCTCAGGCCCCTGCTACGTGGAGTTTGACTACCTTGTCTACTACGAACCGAAAATAACTGGCGTTGTCCGGTACGGAATCGTTAGCCAGCTCAAGGGCATCCAGGTAAGATCTTTTATTTTTTATTCTCTCCAGACAAGCTAAAATTGGTGCACTGATTGGGGCTAATTTCTAAGGAGTAACGATTTCCGAGTCCTATATGTTCCCAACAGTCCCAGTGTGGAGAAAAAAATATATGATCCAGAACTTTGAAAGAACATAATATGATAAGATACATTTGCAAACTGTTGTTCGTTTGTCAGTATTCCATGCTACAATCAGTATTTAGATGTCCTTCATCATTTGAGAAACGGCGTGTCTTGAAAATTGTTTGTTTCTTTCCCATTCTGCATCCAATACTGAGGGGATAAGATATTGGCAGACTAGTTTTACTTCATGCAGCGCACGAGTCATATGTAGCATTGTTTTAGACCTATTCTTCGTGCGCTTCATGAAGCAAACACTACTCTGTCAATGTCCTTACCCAATACTGAGGGTTTCTTACATTTTTTTTTTGTGTGTGGAAAAGTGATAGTTGTATTGCTGGTTCCATTAACCTGAAACCTATGTTTATCCAGGGTATTGATCAATAGTGAGGTAAAATAACAATTTGCTTATCATCTGATTTATTGAATAGGTTCGGCGGTTTCTGGTATGGTTAAGTGTAGATGCAATTAAGGTCGACATTCCTTTGTCACAGTACATCTATTTTGATGTCGGCTGGATCACAAAGAAACTCAATGCTGATCAATTTATGACCGTTCATTCGTGCCGGAGCAATGGATTGATCGATGTAGTGACCAACACAACCACGAGCTGGTTTTCTGTCTAAATTTCATTTGAATGAACTTGGTTAATTTCCAATTAATTGTATTGGTCCCAATCAATGTACAAGTATCGTTGTTTTTGGACATGTTAATTATGATTTGTGATCTTTCAATTCAGGTATTGGTTAAATAAATCCGGTGCGCATGTTTTCTCATTTAACTGCATAGCATCCATACCAGTATACCACCTACTTAGCATCTAGCATTTAAAATCCTGGTTTGCTAATTACCTGTTGAGAAGCGTTTTTATTTTATTTCATTTTTAAGTTTTTGCCTGTTGCACACTTGCCCTTATTGACTACCAAAGGATATTGAATTTGTAGTTTAGAACAGTAGGCTTTTGATTATTTTAACATAGAATAAAAAAAGTAAGAAGATTTATATAACAACAGAGCCATCGTGGAACCAGATCAAACCAATAATATATTTATAGAATAAAAAGGAGAAAAGAATGTACAGAATAATGAATTTTTAATAATCAATGATCGCTTACAAAATTCAGCATTCCTCTTCCTTCACGCTTCAAAATGATAATAAACCAAATAAACCAATTAACAAATGTGCTAATTAAATTTCAACCCACAATTAAAATATCCCTCAATTTTCCATAATTAATTACACATGCATGGAAGCACACAAACCCGTAGTCACGGTTCTCGTTCCTTCAAAATAGGTAACCAAAGGCCAATGCCGCAACCGAAGCAGCAGCAGTGTAAACCGGCATGCTGGTCTCTGCACCGGAAGTGGGGGAAGGTGCGGGTGCATCAGTTGCAACGGCTGAGGAGGCCATGATCATAATTGCCGCAACGGCGAAGAGACTCTTCTTCAACATGGCCTCCATTTCTCAAATATGTGCTTGGAATTTACAAGTATGGGGAATTAATTTGATTGATTGAGTGATTGCTTGAGGGATGATGAATAGATGGAGAGGTTGAGGGACTTTTATAGTTAGAGGAGGGGGGTGTTGGGTATGAGAGGTATGAACAAATGAGGCTGGAATTTCTCTTTGTTAGGAGTTGGCAGCATGGCATTTTTGGGTTTGGTCGGCTAGGTTGTTGTTGTTTGATTGGCTTGAGGAGGAGAACAAAAGTGAGATCTAGGGATTTTCTGTGGCCATATAAAATTCTGTGATCTGTTATGTTCTCTTAGTCTTAGGCATAAATTAGGCACAGACACGGAGACACCTGGTCATGGATAAAACAAAACATAAACCAAAAAAACTTATGAACTTATCTTACAAAGTATTGAACATTCCGATTACAAAAAAAAATTACAGCAACAATGAGATATGTATAAATAGTACCATAAAAATTGTGTAACAAACAATCTGGCAACTTGAAAGACAGGTTGGAATTGGCAATGGTGTCATACAGCTTTCAACCGGTCAATGCAGTTCCAGCCAGGCAGTTAAGCATCCAGCTGCTCCTTAGCGACAACAATCATTGGCTCATTTTTATTTGATAATATAAGAATCAATAAGAATCAAATAAAAATCTGAAGACATTGCAGCAACTCTGTTTTAAAGTTCGCAGTTAACCACCACATGAAATACATCATTTATGAGTATGGAAGATATTATCTACAGATAAAAAAATGTGCTCATGGTCGATAACAACCAACTTTTTACATGGCATCCAGCTGCTCCTTTGTGAGACCACTTTTGTTTTCGTTAATTTTTTTATTTGAAATTAAGAACGAGAATAAAAAAAAGAAAAAGAAAAGACAGATTACAAGTTTACGCAATTAATTTTTTTTTAATTATTGTAGACATTATTTACTAATGAGTTCTCTGTCAATAACGGGGAGCTTTCTGACTTTTATTATTTTATTTTTTTTTCATTTAAACATCTCTTTTCTTAACATTTGCCTTTCACATTACTCCGAAAAAAGGGAAAAAAAAAATGACAATCCTTGCACAGCGCATTTGGCATCTTTGTAAAGTAAACCAATTTTTTTCTTGGGCCTTCATACAGGATTAAAAAAATAAAAAAATAATATGCTTTGTATATGGGCCTTATTATTGGGCCTCACAGAAGTTCATATTTATATTGTTGTGATTAATTGACATAAATGCGGCCCAAGGACTGTTTTTCTTTGGATTGCATAATTTGGATTCAGGCTAGCATCATTTTTTTTTTTTTTGGGTCAAACCGCCCGTAGGCATTCATTTTTTTCCTTTCGTATTGACTGACATGATCATAAAATATTTCATATTTTATTGAACGAAGTAATGAAACATTGCTGGAAAGATTAAAGAACTAGTGATTAATTTACCACGAAAATCCAATGATAATATGATTTTATTTGCAAAATTACAATGCTTTCGTTTCTAATTAGAACCAAACTATATAATTACGGATGCAATTTTGACTCTCATTTCATACTAAAATTTGCACATCCCTAACTGCTTGGTATCAGAGTATTATTAAAACATAGCATTTTTTATGTAATATATGATCCAAAAAAAATTGTGGAGTAATATATTTCCAGAAACAATTTTAAAGTTTAACTAATTCTACATCTGCTTATTTCTTTTTGTCCGTTACTGGTGATAAATTTACTATTTAAAACGGGTCAGCTACAGAGAGGCTGACACAAAGCACGGCCACAGGGAATCCGAACAAGGAATGGTAATCACCGCTACATTTCAACAACTCTCAAATAGACAAACTACCTTACTAAGAGAAAATTCAAAAGAAAAGTGCTCACCACCAAATCTAAAGAAAAAAACATACTATCCCATTTGACATCTTCACACAGTTCATTAATGTTTGCACGCTTATTCTATCACCATCATCAGGAAGTTAGAATGTCCCTTGTCGGTTATAATTCTTAATGTTTTAAGAAATGACCATCATTAATTTAATTATTATGAAGAGAATTGTGAAAATAACAAACAAAACCAGTATAAAAAATGTATGTTAGGTTGAGCTATAGGATCTAAGTTTGGGTAAACAAATAAATGAATAATATTTTTTACATTGGGAGCAGAAGGTAAGGCTTAATTAGGCGATGCCAAATAAACTTAATCATTTGTGTAACTTTTTTCCCTTAACTTTTTTTTTATGAAAACGGAAATTGAATTATATTAGGACTTAAAAGAAAGTCTACAGTAGAGGACATTTCACCTAAATCATAAAAAAAAAAAAAAAAATTTCATTTGCCATGAAAGGAAAAAAGCTGATGTTTCTAGCTATGGCGATGAAATTAATATGAGATATTTGACAAAATGTAGGGAAGAAAAGTAATATCAAATGCTGATTCAAAATGTAGTGTCACACATCAATCAAGCAAACTTTTTTTATTTTTCTGAAATTTGCCAACAAAGGCCAAGCTACATTACATAGATGCAGCTGAAAATGTACAAAAAATTATTATAGAACAGGGGCCCATTACTGCTACCATTGTGGAATAACAACACAAGTGAGACAAAGATGTCTACTTAATATCAGCCAATTGATTTTATCAAATCTAAATTGCTCAATTTAGATCAGACGGCTCTTAACAGCCCATGTGTGACAGTCATTATTGCCACAACAGCAGCAGAAGTAACCTTCATTAAGAGTGCAAACCTATTACAAAGTGAAAAAAATGTGAAGGTATACCAATCCTTCATAGTTAGAATTAAAATGAAAGGAAAATCAAGTAAAAAGAAAAGCACATTTTCAAGAAAAATGCCCCCAAAAAAAGAAAGTTTAATTCTGAGAGAAAAGGCATAAAGCCTCTCTAATCCCCATAATTACAAGAAAAGCATAACAGGGTTAGGAATTTCCAGCATCCCGGACTGGATTCCGCTCTCAGTATCTATTTATTTACATGAGAACTTAAGGCATCTCTATACTGCTGCCTCATTGCTTCAAGCACAATGCAGATGGATGCGACTCGACAAGGATCGACCATAGAATCTGTACATCCTCAGACTGGCACTTCTTCACATCCTCATATAATATGTAAATTCCTCTCTCTAAGAAAAACAGGTAATTTTAAGTATGATTAGATACTTGTTAGGAGATTTTATTCCATAAGCAATCAACATTTCTTTAAACACAGATCATGATCGTATACATGTCACAACTTCAATACATAATAGAACATAAATTCATGATAGATAAATGCGACGAGCTGCTCTGCACTGATTATAAAAAAAAAATATGCAACAGTGCACATGCAATAAAAAATATTTCAGCAATTGAAGCTGAATATTTCATAAGATGGACAAATTAAGTTGAAATCTAGGTGCCTCGTTAGTTAACACATAATAAATTGATGTTATGACAAATAAAACATAATTAAGTACTTGCATTAAAAATATACCTATGCAAAAATGAAACTGATTCTTGTAATAGTTTTGATTAGAATTACATAGAAACATCAAAATGCGAGATTGACAAAGAAACATACTTTTTTTGTTGATAGAATGCATGCGGAACCAGAGCTTCTTCAAAGGGGTAAAGAGAGAATGAAGCCACCCCATATGGAAGAAATTACTGGTACGAGGAACTTGCTACTATTTCATTTATAAAGCATCAACTAGTTAAAGAGGAAGAGAGGAAGAGAGAGAGAGATATACACTGAGAAAGTGAGGTGGTAAGTAGCAGTAAACATGAGAGGAGCTTTGCTTTAGGCTTGGGTGAAGTCTATTTCACTATTGCTCTGCCACATTTCAATTTCCCTTCAAGCTCAATCATGAGTTACACATTTCTTTTCTGGTACCTTGTCACCATCCACCTCTCTCTCTTCTCTGTTAAGATCTCCCCCTCTCTATTAATTTTTTTTTTCTGACCTTTCCTATTAAGCCTGTGTGACATGTCATAAACTTAAAAATAAAATAGAAAAGAAACAAACCTAGCAAGTATATAATATTGTAACTTGCTTTGCATTTAATCATGTAGGAAATCATATATTTTAGTGAGAATGACGGTGTAGAATCTTTTTAATTTACATGTATTAGGTTGGGGCAATAAGGTCTACATCTTGTGCTAGGCATGAATTGATCCACGTGTCGCCAAAAGTTAGCGAAAATTCAGTTGAAATTTTACATGTCGTAAAACCGGTCTTGAATCATTGAAGCAGTTGATAAAAAACAAATAGTTAATATCATGAAAGCAGTGAGAAAGTAACATCATACCATCTCTATAGCATAATTATTTGATCATATTTCTTACCTGAGTATTAAAAGCCATTATTAAGTTTTCTAGATACAAACCTGTTGTCTTCTTTCTCATTCTTGATTCTTCATCATATCTACCTGGGACCACATTTTCAAAATCTTTAAACATGGACCCTTTATGTTGGTAATGTTTAACTTGTATGGTTTTGGAAACTTCTTATATAAATAAAAACCTTATTTCTATAATTATTTCTCCATTTTCCATGAATGAAGGAAACAGAGGAATGAAAAATTCAATCTCGTGATATATTAATAGTCTACTTTCAGAAGCAATTACAGAGAGAAATTTTGATACCAGAGTATTAAAATCAGAAACTTCAATCTAGAAACAATCTTAATAACTACATTTGTAAGGAGTTTTAGAATTTTTGACCTTATTCATGATTGTTTAGAGTTCTGTAAATATTGCGCAATCAAAATTACACCCATCAGCTCAGAATTTAGCAGTCCAGTCTCAGCACACCTACAACTTGTCCAATATACTCTTGGGCTATCTATTTTGTTTGCTTGAATTGTAAAGATATCATTTAAATTGGTCGCCTATAACTCTAAAAATGAATAATTTTTTCATATCACCTTCAAGTCACCATTGCAAATTTGCAACTATTTCAGAAAGTTCCTGCTTAAAGAGCCTGGAATATATTGTGATTTTGTACAGGAGCAGTAATACACATTTGAAACTTTGGAGAATTGAAGGAAGATTTAACATCTCTTAGATATCTTCATTTTAATTTGGAGGTTAATTCATTATTTCATTAATCAATATGAATTTAAGTGATCACATCTGAGGCTGTAACATAGGAGAAGATTTTGAAATAAAGGAAACCATAGTAATTCATAGTTTGCTTTTGGGTAAATTTCACCGGAGATTACTAAACTTTGTTCTTTGTCACGAATTGGTCACTCAAGTTTAATTTGTCTCTCTATAGCCATTTTCATTTGTCCCAATCAAGTCACTTTCTAATTTTTTTATCCAAAAAATTAACGGAATATGACTTTTCCGTTAGTATGTTGGATGGAATGAGCATATTCCATTAGTATTTTAGACGGAATGAGAATATTATGTTAATATTTTGGATGAAAAAGTTAGAAAGTGACTTGATTAGAACAAATGAAAATTTCAGTGGCTATAGAGGGACAAATCAAACTTGAGTAATTAATTTGTGAAAAGGGTGTAATAACCTCCGGGCTCCAACGAAATTTACCCTTTGCCTAGAACAAATATAAAATATGTTTCTAGTCTAAGCCCAAGGTTTTCTCAAATTGGCCCGGTATGAGGAGGCCCAGGCCCATTAAAATAAAAGGCACGTGGCATAATTATGGGATATTCCTATAGTAGTTCCGATGTGATCTATTCTGGCATCATAATTGGAAAATTGCGACCAAATTGACAATTTTCTTCTCTCGTGCACGAAATAGATGCTCGCAAATCCAAAGCGGCAACCAACAAAGATTTCCCCACTTGTTTTTATCTCTCCAGTTGTACACAAGAGAGACCAGAGCAATTTTGCTTTTGTCTGCATTTGCAATTGGGTTCCCTGTAACGCTGTTTACCTAGTTCGTACGTATTGCTGGTAATTAGCAAAATTCTCAATTAATACTCATACTATATCTATATTGTAATTTATCAGCATCTTCTCAAATTATTTTAAAATTTATCAAATTATACAACATTATATATCTGATGTTATTGATGAAGTTAACGAAAGTTATTTTTTTATTTTACGAATATGTTAATATATTATTCATAGAGAAGTTATAACTGCATTATAATCTATACTGGTTTAAGGTTCATATGTAGGACAGTAGGAGCACAAATTGTCTGAATAATCCAACTTACGATAGTGACCAGCTTGTGCGCAATCAATCGATAAAAATAACTATAATAACTATTGAAAGTATTTAATACTAAACGTATTAAGTGCTTATAATTAATACTTATAACATATATAGAGTATTTTAGAAAATTCAAATTTTATTGATGACCCACTCTATTTAACAGCAGTCTGTCGTATATTTATAATTTGTATTGTATTCTATACTTCATATTTTCATCCAGAAAGACTCTGCATAAGCATAATTTCTCATATGGACATTAAGCATATGAATGACAGACATTTTCGCAACAACCACACCATGTTTATGACAAAAATGTTTCTACTCTCTACATGAATTGTTTATGTGAAATGCAAAAGGTGTTTCTCCCTATAGGATCGAAAAAAAGTAGAACACTATCAATTTTAAATGTCCACATTCTTAAGAACAATCTTGCCCAGCAGTGTCATCTCGTCAAAATGTCTTGTTATAACTTTGAAAAGTACTTAGATTAAATAATTGTGCTACTTATATGACTCATTTAAACTATTTTATCCTCTTTTGCTTATTTATAATACTAAAAGAAATTCTTTTTTGAGAAAATAATAGGGATCGAGCCCCATCTATATTAACTGCATTTGGTTGCATGGACAAAGTTTCTGAGTAGAAAATCATGCAAACGCCTTCCACTTGCTATGAACGAAATATTTATATCAAATAATTATAAGGCTAATATGTTTCTCTGAACTACAACCATCTACAAATTACTAATAAAAGTCATACACATATTTTTTTAAGAACGACATCTAGTGATGTCCTCTAAGAAAAAAAAAAAAAAAATTTAGAAAATGTTTATATCAAGCACACATATTGTTTGCATGCTTATGAGATGCAATTTAAACAAATCTTAAAAGTCGAGGTGAATCATGAAAGAGAGAGAAAGAAGGTCAGAGAGAAGCATAAATAAAGAAACAATACAAGAATTGAGACCATGCAACATGCAACAGGAGTAATTACTAATTACATCAATGAACACACTATAAGGCCACAGAAAGACAACCGAAAAAGGGAAAGAAATCCAAGCGTTTTCGGCGTGTTGCTACCTCCAACTGGAGTATTCCCTCATGTACCGCACTTGCTAGAATGATCTTCCAACCGAGCGATTGAAATTCGAGCCTATTTCGTTATTGAGGTTCGATTTAAGATTCGTGCTAGACTAAAATTGACGATTCAGATCTTATTCTACTCGGTCAGGTAATGCACTGGATCTGAATTCCTCCAACTGACGCAAATCGCTTGCTTCAGCTAGGAGCTCAAACCGTGTCTCTCTCTCTCTATACCCCTTTATCATCTGTTGGTAAAAGGGTTTCAAATTTGTAATCAATAGAAACTTGATAACAAAGCACTCATTTCTTTATCACGTTTGCCAAATCTGCGGATTCCATTTTTACAATCGCGAGGTGGATTCTAGGGTTATGATGGAGCGTCCGACAGAGGTGGCCAATGATTCAGCTTCTTCTTCGCACGAGGTTCCATCAATTTCTGGTAATTCTCAGATTCCTTGAGTTGCTTGATTTGGTTTGATGAAACTTTCTGTTTCTATACGCCAATACCTTTAATTTGATTCTTTGTAGTCATCAAATCTGAAAATGAAAACCCAATGTATAGGAGGATACCAGGAACTTAACATGATTTTTAGTACTGATTTTAAACTCGAAAGAATGCCAGTAAAACTGTAAAAGTATACGTACATGTTGCAACTACCCTTCCTAAAAATTTTATATGATCAAAGTATTTCAATGGCATTTCATGGTAACACAGAAATATTTAAGTCTGCTTCTTTGATGCACAGAGCTCCGTGAAAAGCATAGAAGAGAAAGAGAGAACTTGACCCTTCTGAAACAACCAATCAAGACAATTCAATTCTTCTCACTAGCCACAGTAGCCTATTTGAAGAGATTAATTTTATATATCTTGAAGAATGGCGGTTGGATTACATTGTCATTTATCTTGATAGTAGTCATATGCATTTTGCTGATTATTGTTGATGGTCCCCATGAAAAGGTTATTTTAAAATTAAAAATGCCTTAAAAAAATTTCATTTTTGTTAACATTTCCCAGTGTTGACTTCTGTATATTGCTATGGCAAATAGCATGTAGACGAGGCTCTCTACTACATGAGATTTGGACTCTGGTGGGTGGGACTTGGCGTGGCATCATCTATTGGATTAGGTCTGTCATATCGGATTAATTTATCAAGTTCCTGTTAAATGTACTGGATGATGGCAACACTTGTCATCTTCATTAGGGCATCCCACAAATTGGTTTCATTAAAAGTAACGCCAGGCTTCTATTGGTTAGATGCCTGCTTTGAAATCAGCTTTGGACTTGTTTTGGTCATTTTCGTTTTTCTTTTGCTTTGTTGTGTTAATTAAGTTTTACTGAAATTGACTCTCACTCGAGACTCCTATATATTAATCTGGCAAAAGAATTATTAGAAGGATCTTACTACTCATGCACTACAATATAGTGAGATCGACCACTTGAGCATGCCAAAGTTATACATGTCTAAGTTGTATAATTTCAATCACAACTAAAAATGAATTAGCATGTGGAGATTTTGTATGACTTCTTCAAAGTATAGGCCAACTTTTTAAATATTTACAAGTTCAGCTAGTTTTAGAGGGGAAATCTGATGGATAATTATATTCGATTATTTTTTTAGGCTCTGGTTTGCACACCTTTGTACTATACTTGGGACCCCACATAGCTCTTTTTACCATCAAGGCTGTACAATGCGGCCGAGTTGATCTGAAAGCTGCACCATATGATACCATACAGCTTAAGCGGTCCCCTTCATGGCTTGACAAAGATTGCTCTGAATTTGGGCCACCTCTGTTTCTACCTACAACAGCTTCTCTGGTTAGGGTTCCATTGAGCAAGTTGCTACCTCAAGTCCAGTTGGAGGCTGTTCTTTGGGGATTTGGAACAGCTCTAGGGGAGCTTCCTCCTTATTTTATTTCCAGAGCGGGTACAGATCTTTTCTTTGGTAGTTATGCTTTGTACATTAGAATTTCATATATGGTGATAGGAATGAAAACGGTGTGGATAAAATCCGATCTGTATTCGAAAAATTAGATGTGGATATCTGATATCCGAATATCCGTGTGGATATGGATACAGATATGGTTTCACGTTTCAATTATCCGTATCCGAATAGTAGATATATTATGACTATAGAATGTTGTAAGTGGATCCCTCATATACCATATAGTTTAATGAGGAGGGATCCAATTACACCCTTTTTTTTGACACATCTTGACATTGTTTTTTTTATAGGCCAATTTTGCGATTTCAAAATCCAAACAGTCGATTCGAACCGTTCAACATGATCACCATATTAAAATGTGCTTGGAGATCAAATTTTACATTTTTTTGAATTTTTTTAATATTTATTAAGATGATTACAAAATCGTTGTTTTTCAATGGTCTGAAAACAACGATTTTGTAACCATCTTAATAAATAGTAAAAAAATTCAAAAAAATGTAAAATTTGATTTCCAAGCACATTTTAATATGGTGATCATGTTGAATGGTTCAGATCGACTGTTTGGATTTTGAAAATGGTAGGTGTCAAAGTGTGTCAAAAAAAAAGGGTGTAATCCGATCCCTCCTCTAGTTTAATATATATTATGAAAAAAATATTTTATTCACCATTATAATTAGACAAATATTATGAACTTTAGTATTTTTAATAATATTTTTAAATTTTTTTAATAAATTTCCGATCCGTTCCGTATCCATATCCATCTAATATCCGATCCATATCCGTATGCGAAAAATTAAAAAGGGAGATGTATATGGTTTTACCACTATCCGCTATGTTTTCACCACTACAGGTGAAGTCTTTATTCTTTTAACTGTCTAACTATAGCTAGTTCGGTTAATATCTTCCTAAACAAGTAAAAGTAATTTCAATTTTATTTGGTAAATTCTTTACAATATCAGATCTTCTGTTATTGGTATTATAATATGAAAATAACTACCAATTCAGGTTAGACTCAATGAATACCGTCTTTGCTTCGACTATTATTCCGTGAAAGTTGGAACATATTTTAGTTTCAATCTACATCAATTGTACATGTAAACAGCAAATATCTTAAGAAAAAAAAATTAGAGAGGCCAACTGATAATAGCCTATTTTTACTGGTAAAATTATATTAGGGCATGATACTGATGCTCCTGAAGTCAATTTTTCATAATTTGTTATGCTGAGACTAAGATGTAGAGTACTAGCCAGCATGCTATAATACTTTCCTTTTAGAAAGAGAAAAAAATTATCCAGATTATTGCACATGTTATTTTTTACTTCATGTTGATTTGTGTTATACTCTTATTTTTATCATGACAATTTTTACATATACTACAGCACGCCTTTCGGGCACTAGGTTTGAGTCTATTGAAGAATTGGACGGAGAAAGCTCTAATGAAGATGGTCTATTCTCTTCATTCTTTAAGCGGATGAAACATTGGCTTCTCTCCCAATCCCAGCATCTAAATTTCTTCACTATACTCATATTGGCATCGGTTAGTATTAATGTTCCAGTATTAACATTCATTTTATTATTTACCTTTATTATAGTTATTTCAATATGGTTTACTTATTCTTTTTATTTAATGTTTTTATGTAAAAAGGTGCCAAACCCACTTTTTGATCTGGCTGGCATCATGTGTGGACAATTTGGAGTACCCTTTTGGAAGTTCTTCATTGCAATTTTGACCGGAAAAGCACTCATAAAAGCTCACATCCAGGTTTTTATAATTGTTATAGTTCTTTCCTTTGATCTATAACTAAGTGGTAGCATTTGATCATCTATGCATCCTGTAGTAAGATGATATTACTTAGTTTGTTAATTGGAAAGTCTATTTGTTGTTAATTGGAAAGTCATATATGTTGTTTTGCAACAAAACCACTAGATAGATAAACAATGCATGTGAAATTTTACCAGACAGGTTTGTTTCATATTTGAGGAAATTAATGAGCGGGACCACTTTACGCATTCAGTCATTAGCTTGTACTGCCACCACAACTTGACCAATTTAACTAGCCCATCGATTATCTGCTTATTGTATCATATATGCTGTCACTGAGACTGCCGTTGTTTAATGGGATATTGATGATTTGAATGTCAACTATGCCATACTTGAGCACAAGAAACATCGAAGATATGAAGCACATTGAGATTTGACAAGTGCCTAGTAATTCAATTTGTCTTTATCATATATATATATATAGAGAGAGAGTGGCTAAGCTCAAAACATTTGCACCAAGGGTTTGGTGCAAACGATTTGTTTTCAGATTTTCGAAGTCCAAACGGTCGATCCGAACCGTTCAAGTTATTCTCCATATTGAAATGTGCTTGGAGACCAAATTTTACCTTTTTTGGAATTTTTTTACTATTTATTAAGCCACTTTGAAAATTGCTGATCACACGGTCCAGAATTTGATTGCACTGTTTTTACTGTTCATCCGAATCAGCAACTTTCAAAGTGGCTTAATAAATAGTAAAAAATTCCAAAAAATGTAAAATTTGGTCTCCAAGCACATTTTAATATGGATTAAATATCTAACGGTTTGGATCGACCGTTTGGACTTTGCAAATAGGAGAACCAAATCGTTTGCACCAAACCCTTGGTGCAAACGTTTTGCGCTTAGCCACTCTCTCTCTCTCTATATATATATATATATTTTTTTTTCTGTTAACATATTTTATTTCTTATACTGCTTTTGCAGACAATTATTATTATCACCTTGTGCAACAATTCTCTCCTAGAATTTATTGAGACAAGAGTGATTTGGCTACTTGGCCACATCCCTGGGTTTTCGAATGCTTTACCATCCATCATTGCAAAAGTTCACTCCGCAAAAGATAAATTATTATCTTCTTCGCTGACTTCTTCAGCCACTTCACAAGTTAAGGTTAGATGTCTTACACCTGTTTATTGTATTTTCTGTGAATTTTTTTACTTCACGTGACAGATGTATCTTTCTTATGAGGTTATGCATAAAAAAATTAAAACAATTGAATAATGGTGGAGATCCCTATACATGACAATGGTTGTTATTGCAAATAGGGCTATTGCAATAGTATTTAACTGAAGGATTTTAGGCCAAAAAAATATGAATTTGTTACAAGGAAATTAAAGAAAATTTACTGTTTGACATGAAAAACGTAAGCAGCACCACTAAAGCTGACGAGGTCCTTTACATTGAATGGATGAGCTTTTTGGGAGGAGTCAACTTCCTTTGCATGACTAGTGCTAATTAGTAAACTGCGCATGGCCTTTATTGTAATTCTCAAACTAATTTTTTTATTGTGTTCCTGTTATTAGGGGAAAAAATGGAACCTCTCATTCACCCTAGTATGGAATACTGTCATATGGCTAATGGTTGCGCATTTTTTTGCCACAATCGTGACATCAACTGCACAAACATATCTTAAGAAGCAACAAGACCTAGAAATGTCATGCCATGAATCATGCAGTCTACTGCTGACGTAAATGGTGCACCTGACAGTTCGTAATCACATCTGCTATTTGTTCCCTAATTGATCAGTACGTAATGGTGATAAGTATGATGTACAAATGTAAATAATTCAGATTCCTTGATTTAGAAAGAAGTTCATTCATGCCTTTTATAAAAAAAAGGAACATTCTGTTGGTAATTTGTCACGTATAAAATTAGCCTTTTGCACATCTTCATCCAATGAATCCATCTCTCACGCCATTTAACCTTACTACGTTGTAAATAAACGTGCTAGAAAGCATAATCTCAATATATGGATAGAAAATGTGTCGCAGTTCATGATATTTAAGTGTGAAATTACTAATTTATCTTAGTATCAAACAAAATATTTACAAATGCATTTCTGTTCACCTCAGCCCCAAAAAAAAAAATCTGCAATGAACACCCCACTGCAGAGGGTAATCTTGTCTTCTCAAAGGAACTCGGGAAATATGTATCTGTTACCCTTTCAATTGCCAAATTCGACTATATGGTTCTGGCAAACAAGTGCACAACTGTCAAAGTATAACAACTCAAGCTTTGAAACAAAGTGTAGATACACATACAAATGTATTCCAATAAATATTTAGAAAAATATCACCCAGTACAAGCGTCACAATATACCTAGATAACTTTTGAAAATAAACCATATGAATTCAGCAGAAGCCTACGAAGTAACTAAATGTTGGAGATAGACAAAATTTCTCACTGCTCTGAATAGTGCTCCCTTGTACAATGAGGGCCCCACACCCTTCAGAGAGGCAAAACATACCAAAGCAAAACCTTTCAACAACAAAAGGATTACCTCATTAAGAAAACACCTGTACAAATGATCCCCACAGTTTGCTTGCTTCTCACCTACTCTTTGAGCCAGTTTTGTGTTTTTTCTTCCCAAGTTTCACTTTCTTGACAGAAAGGGCACTAGAAGCACTCTTCCCTTCAAACCTCTTGGTCATCTTTTTCATGACACTTGCCATACCCTTTCTAGCAGAAGCTTTTCTCTCAGCCCTCCTATTGAGCAACTTTCTGTCAAGCGGCCAATAAGCATATGGATCCAACTTATCGCTCTTGTGAAAATCACCCCCAGCCTTTTTACTAGTATACTCCTTTCCTGTATAAGCCCAGCCAGATTCAGACCCCTTTCTCCTTTTGTTGGCCTTTGAGGAAGCTGACGTAGCATGGCTTTTCTTAGAGGCAACACTCTTTGAATCCAAGTCATTGTCGTCAGAAGAGCGCTCACTTTGCTTCTCCTTTTTGGGTCTTTTGCCCTCTATGCGCACTACAAGGCGTCCTTCTGAGTCTATCTCTGGTTCATCATCATAAGATGGCTCTTTCTTCCTCTTGGAAACCGATGAGGTTTGAAGGGCCAATCTGGTTGTTTGGCCGTCCAGTAGATCGAGTGGGTCACCATCTTGTTCATCAGCCATGTCTTCTGACAAGGTTTTGGTTGTCTGCCGCCTTCGAGTTGATCTAAAGAAACAACATTTAGTTACCCAATACAATGCTTCAGTTTCTCATAGGAGAGCCTATGAAACTTTCTTTAGAAATTTTAGGAGAAAATGCTTGAAATCACCAAGTACTTTCTCATATTCCTTTTCCAAAATAAAAAAGTTGTACTAAACAGCACTACTTACACATATTACCCAATTTTTCCAGTACTAGCAAATTTTTTAAAAACTTTGCACAACATTCTTGATAACATGCAAATGACATCAACCTTCATCTCTGTGGTACATGCTAACAATTATGCCCACTCTACTGAGCTATGACATGTCTTTAATTAAATTTAAAATTGTCAAGAATACTTGTATGTTCTTGAATCATTTGTTTTGATAAGGATGTATCAATACTTCTAACGCCCCCCCCCCACCAATGATAAGATCTGGCCTTCATCCCTGAACAACTCTGTCATTTTTAGTTTAACTTGATTTTCTAACACTACGAAGTTGTTGGGAACATCCCAAAAGTTTTAAAAGCTAATTGCAAATATAAGAAATATAGGATACCATAGAATCATTCAGTTGAGTTTTCAATATAACCCTGGCAAAAAAGGTAGTAAATTTAACATGAGCATAATAAAGCTTTCAAGCCATTCCAGGAAATTGATGTACCTCAGAGAAGCAGCTCTTGATCCATAACGAGAAGAAGAATTGACTCCGGATCTGCCAAACTCCTCATTATCATTTTCTTCATCATCATCTCCAAAGTCAGAAAATATTCGTGTGTGGTTCCATCTGCTGTTCCTGCTCAACAGAAGTATCAAAATAGCAGCAGCATTTTGTGGACTCTGCCCACTGTTATCCAAAACTTGCCACAAGTGCAACTAATGCAAGAACATAACTTAGATTTCTCTAGATGGTAACCAATCTAAACTAAGCGTCTAAAACTTCAAGAACAGGGAAGTTGGCCAATCCAATTCAATCAAACTTGCTCCCAGCAACAATTATGCATTTTTCTTTGTAATGATGACTAAAAAATTAAAGAAGCTACCTTGAGGCACTTGTCTTCAAGGTAAGTGATTCAGAACCATCCAATGACTTTGCCTTCCGTTCCTTGCGCTCTTTAATCTATTTCATTTGTTCAAAAGAAAAAATAAACAAAACATAACTATTAAGTACAGTAAACAAAGTGGAATGTTATTCATAGTAAGAGATAGTATTACCTTTCTTATGTTAGTTAACAATTTCATGTGTTCTTCAGGCATCACCTTCTTTACAGCCTCTAAGCCACATTTTCTTACAAGCATCTCTATAAGTAGCTTCACCTGGAAAATAAAAATAAACGAACAAGAAAATAAGGTCACAACAAGTTTCTCTTCTTCATCTTAAAATTACTGGATACATCTAAAATTTGAAAGAATGAACTTGATAAAAGAGAAGACAAGAAAATAGAAAGAAAAAATACCTTGGATTTAAAATGATTTTTTTCATCTTGCCACTTCAATAACCCCTCGACCAACCCACTCAGGCGTTCATTCAATCCATTTACATTGGATTTAGCTACCAAAACCTTTATAAATCCTAAAATTGCCTAGATAAAGCAGAACAAATTAAGCTAAACTCAAGGGCTAAAGATGGATCTTAGAAGCTCAAGTAAATAGTATATACCTTGATAATTTCTCGGTTTTTCCTATTTAGTAGTAAAAATGATGACGGGAGCAAGTTGTAGGCCACATCAATCAGGTCAGAGAACTCATAAGTCAATCGAGCCAAACCTCTAATAGCAGCACTTGTCATATGTGGTGTTTCACTAGTCACACCACTGGCAACCTGGGAAATATTTTTGATATAAGAAACAGTTTTCTTACAATTAATACAAGGCACCCCATACAGCAATATATACATGTTTTGCAACTAGGCACAAATAAGAAAAGCAGTAATATTAAGGGAATCATATCTGATTACAGAACCCCAAAGAGCATGAACCAAACATAACAGTATCAAATACTCTATGTGCGTCTGATCTAGCAAGCAGTAATAGTGCACTTCAACTTGTGCCCAAACTAGAAAAAACAAAAATTTAGAAAGATAATAAAATTGGAGCAAGAAAAATACCATATTGAAAAGGAAAGAGAAATTTGCTTTCCTGACACCATCGTTGGCATCCTCACATGCATGGCCAATTTCTACTAACAAATCATATGCCCTATCTCTTGTTTTGCTGTTAGCCTGTACGTAATGATACAGAAATACAAACTATCCTATGAAACAAACCAGAATATCATGAACTGAATCAGTAGCAAGCATACAAACTTAACAATTGCTTTACCTCCTTCAAAGCAAGCAGGATTTCAGTCAAAAAGGAGCTAATCGCCTCCACCTTTTTTTTCTCAGACGAGTCCTATAATCACAGAAAATATCACATGGAAAAAGCTTTACCACCACCACCTAGAAAGTTTAAACTACTAGGTCGTTTGATTTTAATCATATTTAACTGACCTTTAAAATGTGCACTACAAGGTAATACAGGCACTCAAGCCGAAAACGCTTTGACTGGAAATTGCATGGCAAAGAAGCAATCAACAATTCCAACAGTATGTCCAGGTTCCTTTTGAGAAAATCATCGGAATCCTGCCATTAGTCCACACAAACAGATTACTATTTGCCTCTACAATAACCACATTTCATAAAAACTAGGTCAAATCTGCACATACCTTGAGGATAACTGAAAGAATTTTATATGCTTTCTTTTGAATTTTGCCATCTGAATCCTGGACCACATGAAGCTTGTCAGAACATATAGTCAAATCAAAAGCAAGTTGAATGATTGCTCTAAACTGAAATAAAGTTACTAATGTTGTCCCACGAGAAATACTACATACCTGCATTATCGGCTTAACAGAACTAAACAACAAATCAATCAATTGTGCATCCAAACCAGGAATTAGTGCAGCAGCAAAGTCTAATAGCAAAGCCCTGCAAAGATCCATCCAGAAATGAGCAACTGCAGTAAAGAAGCGTTTAAAGTACAATTAACAAATATTAAATATTGGACCTCCTTAAATTTATTGAATGGGTCTGGTCGTCAATCTGCATCGAGTCGGAATCATGTTGCTTTGCATTAACCACCTCTTTTGTCAAGCTGAGTAGCTCATTCATGCTATCGATAAATACTTTCCTGACCACCTTTTTATCAGATACACAAGCAAGGTCGCGCATTACAGGCTGAAATAAAGAAAGAAACTTGTTAATTGTGAGAATTGCTAATTAAGTATAAATGGGATAAAACTGAGTTGATGGTATCATTGCAAAAACTAAAGTTACAAGAATGACTATATTAAGCTTTCAAGGGAAATAATACTGTGTAAAAACAATTGTTTATTCTGTGCCCCTCGTTACCGAGTCAGGTAAACCATGTGGATGAGAACCAGCTTTATGTTAATAAAGCATGGTCACAGGCTGTCAGGTACGCCATGTGCAAATCAGGAAAAGGAAAATTTAAACTACAAAACCTAAAAAGATTCAAACAATAGAGACCAAAAAAAAATACTTGACCTTCGCCAACTTTAGTACACAGCAATAGTGGACTTCTAAAGCCTACAAAGCCTATCAACTAATAAGTACCTGCAAGCACCCATTGCCTTCACTAGAAGATTCTAGGAACAAAGTATGAAAGACTTTGAAGAACTTAGATGAATATGCTTTAATAGCTTTCAAATTCTCTTCTGCCACTTCTTTTGAATATAGTTGCCTCGCTCTTCTTTCAGATCTGCTTATGTGTTCATCCTCACTCCCCATAACATCATCATTTTGCTTAAATTCAGAGGAGATCCTCTTGTTTTGTTGAATAAGAGTCTAGCCAAGGAAAAACAAGAGAGAACTTTACACTCACGAAGATCAAGTTATAACATGCCAAGGAAAAACAAGAGATAACTTTAATATGCAAATACTATAGGTCACAATGATGTTATAACATGCCAGGTCAAGTTAGATCCGGTTCAGCTAATTATGACCCACCTGCTTCTTAGTAGTTTTTTCTTCTTTTCAATTTAGTTATATATTAACAGGTTCAGGATCTCAAAAGGCTCGTTTTGTTCACTCCATAATTAAATTTTAAAATAAACAAAACAAAAGCCCAGTAGGTTGCTAAAATTAAAAGTCCAGACCATACTTCAAAAGAGAATTCTTGTGTTTGATCAGAGTAGGATTTACTAGGCATCATGTGCTAAGTCGGGTCTAACCTGAGTACCTGACTTTATCCATAATAAAGTTCCACTGAACATAAGCAACCAACCCTACTACTACAAGGTACAAGAGCAGACTAAAAATAAATTTGCCAACCTGTAGGCCTGCACAAATAATGCCGCGTAAGTTGGGCTCGTTGCATAATTTATCACAAAGTACATTCTGAAGTTCCATAAAGGAACTCGCCATGTCGCGCGGATAGTTGCAACAAGATGGCAACAGGGACCAAAGTGAATAAACGTAACCTTCAGCCCTCTTAGCAGAAAAAAGCTTGTCTTCATTAATTAGCTGTTAATTAACATATCAAGACCATTAGCTATTCAAACTTCCATTATACATAAATCAAGTAACTTCTACATCTCAACCCAAACATTAATATTGAAACATTACCCACATAGAGAAGGCTGATGCGTACATTAATTAATATTTAAATTTTTAGCTAGTACCTTGGAGATCGCTGCTTGTATCTTGTTAATCATACCAAGTACATCTCTCCTGAAGAAATTTAAGCTTGCACCAACTATATGTTGCTTCAGTACAGGAAGGAGCCAGGCATTGTCATCATTGATGTCTTTAATTTGCAAAAGGTTGAGGAATTCTTTGGGACCCACAGCAGCTACAGCCGACCCAATAGATTCATGTAGCTACAAAAAGCAAAAGAAGAACTGAGGCCAACAAAAAAAGAAATGGTTTTAGAAGGTTCCTACTTAGCAAGTAGAATACTGAACAGCAAGGATTAACAAACTGGCAATTTGTACCAGCACGAGGTTGATGACAACAGTACAATGCTCTAACAGAAAAATGGCTTCATGTGGAAAGAACAAAAAAAATAAGAACAGCACATATAAACAAACCCAACCAGAAAAGCTCGAATAGAGGAAAAAAGACGAGACAAAAAATAATATGAGAATAAATTGGTTACTTTTGTGGGTAACCAGTACATGACGGCTCAGATATCACTTAAATTAAGATGCATTATGGTATCAGATTCAAGGAAATTTAGGTCATCTACATTAAAGACAGTACCTGCTTTCGGAAAGCAAAATCTTCATCAGGAAGAGTTTGCATCTCCACAAGGCTTCTAACCACTTCAGCCATCAGATAACATGAAGACTCGCCTGAAGTTTTTCCAATTACATAATTAATCTTAGTGAAACGTTCTTGTAGCTAATAAGACAGTTAAGAGTACAAAATATACTTGGTCAAATGACCACCAAAAAAGGACAACATAAAGAATCCATCACCCTGCGGCAAGATCATTAAAGCAATTGAATGGGAAAACATCGAGATCGTAATGTGGTACCTATAGTATCAAAAGCCACTGAGAGGATTTGAAATGATAAATCCCAGACAGCACTGTACTGAATGCCTAGAAGACCTTCAAAGGTAGAGCAAATCTTCTCGATGGCAGTTGGGCCAGACTTGACCCCCTGTTTTCTTAATTTAATCTGTGCAACTCCTTGATTAATCAAGTTATCATCAATGCAAGATTCTATTAGTGTTGTTAAAGCTTCCACAGCAGCATGTATTGCCTCCTCGTGCTCACTTGCTAAAATGTCTACAAAAACAAAAAGATGCATGTTAAAACTGGTAAGGACAAATATAAATTTTAAACACTTGCATTATTTATAATTCACAAAATCTTTTACTCGGTTCTAGTTTTGAATATGCAATTCACAGTTATAGTTTCTAACAAACTGCCTTTGTTATACAAAAAGTTACTTTATTATACCAGTACATTCAAAAGATAATAAGTATAACGACAAAAATTCAACTCTTAAAACCATATTTCGTAACTCTAGCATTATCACAGACACACCCATTGAAAAATAATAATTGCTAAAGTTCCATTAAACAAGGACAGAGAGTAATTTGTGTACAATGCAGGGTTATTTTCTTTTTTATCACAGTTTGAAAACCAAGCAGAAAATAATCTAATTTGTGCATACCTCTGAGCGAATTAAAAATAAGAGGCAGCTTCATGACTGCCATTTCTTTATTCAAATTATAAACTTTCTTCATGCCAAGACACAGCAACCGTGCAACAGCCGCCAGCTCATCACCTGACTTCTCTTCAACTGGCACTGACAACCCAATAGAACATAAAAGATCCAATAGCACCACAGGATCAATTCCATTGGTCTCTCTTACACAAATAGCATGTAAAATCTCCAAAACTCCCCTTGTGACCACTGGCTGGTGCAGACCCAACAGTGTCTTACAGTACTTCAGAATAATGTTTGTCGATTTTGGTGCCATTAGAGGGAGACATTCTTTAAGTGCACCTAGCATGTACAAGACCTCCATGGCTCCTTTCGATCTTTCTCCTTCAGTTTGATCTTGGGAATTTGAGCCACCTGCCAGTAGGAGAAACCGCTCGAAAGTGGATGTAATTTCTTCACTTGCCGGTACAAGAATGTTCAACCTTTGGAAGCTCTGAAGCATGTCTTTAAGGCATGTATGAGACTGCTTTCTTACCTGCATTATGCTGATTGAGTTAGGGGTTTTGAAATGGCACTTTAGAATGCTTACAGGAAATGGAACTATATTAGAAATGAGAAACAAACTCTTCCGGGAAAATTCTAGCAGTATGTTTTGAACAGGATAAATTAACTAGTGCCATATGGCTATCCTTTAAATGTTATACAGAAAGGTGTTGAGTGCATAAGTAGAGGTCACATTGAAAAAGTATTTGAGCACGTAATGTCTAGGAATTGGCAGAAATCTCGGATGAATTACAAATAACTGAATTAGTTGGAAGTTAACACAACCTTAGTACATGTACTAAAACTGCAAACAATTAATATAGAATAGGAAAAGATGACCCGTGTCTTAAATGTATATTCATAATTAGTACTTCTTGCTACCTTAGGCCGGTGCTCTGTTGCCGATCGAAGAACAGCACAGTAGGAAGGAGACAAGTTCAACCAGCTTGACTTATCGCCGACCACTATCAACCCGGCAATACACTTCAACCCAGCCTTGACTCCGTTATCTGAAAGCGATCCAAAGCCCAATATTCTGGCCACAGTTTCACAAACCAAAGCTCCCTTACTTCTCACCACCGCAACCGGCACTGCTGGTACACAACAGGATAAAAACACGAGAAGAGAGGCTGTGATTGGATCAGAGGCCGAGGAGGGATCCTTTGAAAGGCGATCAAGAGAGGAGGAGGTGGCGCTGAAGTAGGCAACGGGGGTTAGAGGTATCGATTGATCTTTGAGAGACTGAGACATGGCCCCCACGGCGGCGCAGAGGCGCTGGTGTTCCTCCTGTTTAGAGGCCTCGAAACGTCTGAGAACAACGGCACCGAGGTCAGAATTGTCGGAGAGATCGCCGGAAACGTCCATTTCGAAATCCATTGCTTGGGAACAGCAGCGGCAAATTGAAGTGCACCGCCTTGAACCAATAAACCCTAAGCAAGTAGAGAACAGAGGTGAGGCCGCGAGGGTTTTGGGTTTGGGCTTATATGTGCGGATCGTCACGGGTCGGATTTCTGACTGGATCAAAATTGAAAATTCTCTAATAACAATTATACTATAAATTATGTAAATGGACAAATTATTATATAAAAAAAACACGATAAGTATTTCGTATAATTATAAAAATTACTTTTTAGTTTATAAAAAAAAATATTTTTATATTATAATAAAACAAACTATTTCTAAGCTATATTTGTACTATATCGAAATTAAAACTGTAGGGTTCTAAGCTGTATTTGTATTATATCAAAATTGTAAATTTTAGATTTATAAGCTATATTTGTATTATAAAATTATTAACTTTAGATCTGTGCTGAATTATTCTAATTTACAGACTTGTTATTATGGCGCAGACTAGAACTGCAGGCTTTATTTTGCAATTGCAAGAGATTATGGACCTGCAATCATTCGATTCATTGTTTGTACGATTAAAAATGTACATTTCGAACCCGTGTCTCAAGACTGAACACCAAACCATATAATTTGACTGTAAATAATTAATAGCACACCTATTATCAATATAAGTAAAAAGCTGTGAACCCCAGATTTTAATTGAATGATTTCTTTTTATGTTTGATATTGGAGTTCTACATAGATAAATGTTGTACTGATTTTAGTGGCTCTAAAAATATGCATAGTAAAAGATAGTATATTTTTGTCATAGCCATTTCTTCAATTACTACATAAAGGCATTACATCTTAAATCCCGATAATAGACTCCTAATTCTAATTTATTATATATTTTTCTTTACATATGTGCAATCAACATTACAAATTAATTTCAAATGTTGATATCACAATTTAATTAAATTGGTAATAAGCTACATTCATCTAATATATGCTGTAATTATCATGGCATCATTTGCAAATTGCAATTGATTCACATTTAGAATGTAAATACATAATCCTGTTAAATCATTAAATCTTCATATTGCTTGATGGAGAATTAATCAACTGTCCTATCATGACAAACTTGATACGGTGGGTCTATTTTTTAAAGAGAAAATATATTTATAAGATTAGTATTTCATCAATTAAAATTATATTCAATTTCACTTTTTTTTTATCAAATAAGTTTGCTATTAACCTAAACTATCTCTCAAGTGGAAGTGGTAATTTAGATCTAATAACGCCAAACACCCAAAAAGCGCACAGGCCACGTCACACAATCAGATTGCCCTCTGGCGCTCTCCACCTCTAACCAGCGATAAGCAAAATCCATCCTTGCCCCTCTTCCCTCCACAAATCTCCACCCTCGCTACCTGTTTTTTTATCCCCTTCCCCCATCTCCTCTCTCTCTTCGCCCCACCAAACCCACTTACAACATTTTCCACAAAATGGCATCCGCCACGTCAGCCGCCTCCTCACTTTCACTCCCCACCTCAGGACGCCACGTAGCATCCTCCCATCGACTCCCCCTCTCGCTCCGCCTACCACGCACCCACCTCTTCCAGTCCCTGTCCCTCCACGCGGCAGCTGGAGCTGCTCGGATCTTCTCTAGCCAGACTCAGCGCAGCTCGTTGCGTGTCGTGGCAATGGCGAAGAAGAGTGTGAGTGATTTGACAGCGGCTGATCTGGAAGGGAAGCGGGTTTTTGTCAGAGCCGATCTCAACGTACCGCTTGATGATAACCAGAATATCACTGATGATACAAGGATCAGAGCTGCTGTGCCTACGATCAAGTACCTCATAAGCAACGGGGCCAAGGTTATTCTTTCAAGCCATCTGGTAAGAGCTCTTCATACCAATTATTTCGTTGATCTATTTGTACTCTTTGTTGGTCGTTTTTCTTTCTCTGCATTTTTAATTGCTCAGTTATATATTAACATTATGGAAAGACTTTAGATTTTTTTTTAAATTAGATTAGTAGTGATTTGTGGGTTTTCCAGCTGTAATTGAAATTTTGCTTTCCAGGAAACATACTATTGGCAGTGCTTTTTGGGGTTTACAACTATAATTGAAAGTTAATTTTCAGGAAATATAACTAAAGCTAATTTACTTTGGACTCAACTTTCTGGTAAACTATGCCTCAAGTACTTTGTGATCCTTCATGTGTGCAATATATTAACCAAACCATCCTTTTCAATTACTTGCTCCTTTTGAGCAATGTCGTCTTTTTCACGTTTAAATTAAACTCGTTTTACTTTCAATGCAGGGACGTCCCAAGGGTGTTACAGCTAAATTCAGCTTAAGCCCCCTGGTACCAAGACTGTCCGAGCTCCTTGGTATCAAGGTATATTTTCTTCCTTAAAAATTCCACCAAGTTAGTCAATGCATATAATATTTTCATTGCTGGGATCTCTTTGCAAATCCCACCAAATATTTTCTTGCTAGAATTTAGGTTAAAAGTGAAGCTAATATATTACCCTGGCATTTTTCTTATTAATATTAATCACTTCATAGCCGGTTTGTACAAATTTTCTCAACCAACCTTAAATCCTTTCTTCTTGGTTTAGTTCAATTTGAACTGGAGGTAGAGGCAAAATCATCAACAACAGTGAACTGAATGAACCTCCCAATCATAATAATGTAGTAGTATTCTCCAAAGATCTTTAAAATGTTAGGTTCCAGATGCCAGTATGAGAACTGTCCATTGCAATTTGCACGGAAGTAACCCAAATTACCTGGGTATCTTACATATATATTTTTTTTTCAACAGGTTGAGAAAGCTGATGACTGTGTGGGACCAGAGGTGGAGAAGCTGGTCTCTGCTCTGCCAAATGGTAGTGTTCTGTTACTTGAAAATGTTAGATTCTACAAGGAAGAAGAGAAGAATGATCCTGAATTTGCCAAGAAGCTTGCCTCATTGGCTGATTTATACGTTAACGATGCCTTTGGGACTGCACACAGAGCACATGCCTCAACCGAGGGTGTCACCAAATTCCTCAAGCCATCTGTAGCTGGTTTCCTTTTACAAAAGGTCATTATTTTTTCTTGGATTTTTTAAATGTTCCATCCCTTTTAAATAGTGTTGGCCTACCTACCCAGCTGGTTTGTATAGGAAAGGGAGATAATCATCAGTATACACGGGTAACAGCATGAACAAGCTATCCTTGGTTTTACTATCTACCAGAACTTTGTGTTGGCATTTATTGGTCATCTCATTCAGAAACCTAGCTAATATTATGACCTGTAATTGATTGTAAGAAACTTTTTAGAAAACATTTCTTTAATTTGGACTGTTCTGGAAGTAAGCATTTTCCAGTTACTGCAGTGGTATCAGGTTGGTACCAGTGTAGTTTGAAATCCAGGTTGAAATCTTTCTCTTATAATGAAGACAATGTGTTATCGGTGGGGGTTATTTGCTGGCATATATCGTCATTAAACTAAAGATTATATTCATCTGGTCGTAGGAACTCGACTATTTAGATGGAGCTGTCTCAAATCCTAAAAGACCATTTGCAGCTATTGTGGGAGGCTCGAAGGTCTCATCCAAGATCGGAGTCATTGAATCCCTGCTAGCGAAGTGCGACGTCCTTCTCTTGGGAGGTGGTATGATCTTCACTTTCTACAAGGCACAGGGGTTATCAGTCGGCTCCTCGCTTGTGGAAGAAGACAAGCTCGACCTCGCCACTTCTCTCATGGCAAAGGCAAAGGAGAAGGGAGTCTCTCTTTTGCTTCCAACCGATGTTGTGGTCGCTGACAAATTCGCTGCTGATGCAGAGAGCAAGGTTTGTTATTTCTTCTTAACATATTCTTGTTGATAACAAAATACCAAGATTGTACTGGTTTGTAAGGTAATCCTTGAATATAATGCTGTTGGTAGTTTACTTGCATTTTATATAATAGATCGTGCCAGCTTCTGCTATCCCTGATGGCTGGATGGGTTTAGATATCGGCCCAGATTCAATAAAAACATTCAATGAGGCGTTGGAAACTACCAAGACAGTTATCTGGAACGGGCCCATGGGAGTTTTTGAATTCGACAAGTTTGCTGCTGGAACTGAGGTAATTTCTTAGCTCGATATTATCTTTTCTTGAAATATTTATCTAATTGGGTCAAGTTTAGGTTGGAATTGGACAATTGTTTCTAGATTCAACCGATCAGAAACCTCAATTTGTGATATGTACTGACTGGGAGCCCGAAAGTTGACTCTGAATTATGGATCGATTTGATTTTTGTCCTTGACTCAGGCGGTTGCTAAGAAGTTGGCTGAGCTAAGCGGAAAGGGAGTCACAACCATCATTGGAGGTGGTGATTCGGTTGCTGCTGTAGAAAAAGTGGGAGTGGCTAGTGTGATGAGCCATATCTCAACCGGTGGTGGTGCTAGTTTGGAATTACTAGAAGGGAAAGAGCTCCCTGGTGTAACAGCACTTGATGAAGCCGGTGCTGCCTCTGTATTATCTGTATCTGCATGAGAGGCAAAGAGAAAAGCATCCTTTCTTTAGCGATTTGATGGCTATCATACGTTGTGCTCTGAGAAAAATGGTCTCGTATGTTGTACACCTTGTACTGTTTCAGCCATTGTATTTTTGTTGTTGGAATTGAGCGGATAGTTGGCGTCTCTGTTTGACATTCGAATTATGTAACCTCTTGCAGAAATAAAACTAGTTCATTTTCAAATGGAAATTTAGGATTTGGAAACGTTGGACTGACTTTAAAGTGTCTTTGCTTGTGTTTTTATATTATTAACCACGACCTATTTGACACCTACGGCATCTGTTTATACCCTTTCTTTAGAAGAAAGAAAAGATAAACTGTTTAAACACTAATTTTGGTGTTGCAGTCTATGACTTTTTCAGTTCTATCTGTATTTTTTGCTTTATCTTGTAAGATGAAGGGCTGCTCATGTAATATGCCTACGGGCTTTTGAAATAAAAAAAGAAGAAGAAGATAAACTGTTAGAGCATATCTACATTGGTTATTTTATTCTAATTTCAAATCGTAGGTGATAATTTAATTTGTAATTTTGGAAATGTATGATAATTTCATGAGTAGAAAGATTTCGTTACAATAAAATTGCTTAAATGTTATGTTGGTGAAAATATTAATTCATATTTGTCTATTCATCTAAAAAAATAATTTTTAGGATTAATGTGAATTTTCTTTTCAAATTCTGAACTCCAAAAACAATCAAAATCAATTGCACTGAGTATGCTTTTGAAAGTAACTATAAATTAATTTTAGCTATTTAGATATTTCTATTTTAACTTCGGTACAGTTTCATAAATGCAGATGATGTTAACAGCACCACCGTCGCATGCATTATAATTTAGTATATTAAATTCAAAATAAATAAAGAACACATATTATTTCCAAGTCAACCGAGTAACATTAGCATTGTTAACATATTACATATATAACAAAACTAACCACTAATACAAGCAGTAAAAATAAACGACTAATTGATATATCCTTCTCTACGTTTCTCCCTATTATTCCAAGATACAAAATAATTTCTAGTGTTTGTTGAGTTTCATGGAGAGTCTAAGCACTTGATGGAAGAGTACATTTCCCATTCTTTGGCGCCTGAGAGACAACATAAGCAGTCCCTCCAAAATTACAGGTCCAGGACCCCCTTCCATTATTCTGATAATAACTGTTGAAAGCATAGGATGCATGCGCCTCGATTGTGTTTGGTTCATAGCATGCCGCACCGGGCTGGATCGCTGTACAGTTGGCCCCGCCTTCACCACATGCAAAATCCAGTGCCAGCTGTAACTGCTCCTTCCCAGCATTAGGATCTGCCACGCACCATGTTTCCCCGGTCCCACTTGATGGTCCCATATTGCCGCTGCTGCTAGTGTTGTTGCTGTTGCCATTGTTGCTTTTGGTGGTGCTTCTGTTAGCATTTCCTAGCACGAAGTCGACATCATAAACCTTCTGTTCGTTGGGGTAGAACATCCCATAGTTGCGTTCTGAGGTAGGTCCTGGCTTTTGGTTCTCGTTGAACAGCGCAAAGAGGTATACGTCCATGTTACAATCCGGTCGTTTCGGCGTGCCACAGGTGCCAGACACAACCCGCCTGATCAAATTACCTATATAGGCTGCGGCATTCATGACACCAGCGCCAATTTCGTTACATCACCCGCTGATGGCCACCCGGTCTCTGATATGACAATGCGCACGTCATCATACTTCAAGGCTGACATGGCATATGCAACTGCATCGATTTGGGCGTCAAGCAAACTGTAGTACGACAACCCACTACCTGAGTCAAGCACACCAGCATTGGGCCTGGACAAGGCATAATCAATCGAAATATCATTTGCGTTGTCCTCGTATGCAAAGAACGGGTAAGCGTTCACCATGAGGTACGACCCGGTCTCGCGAAGGAAGTGCAGCATGGGTTTCATCACAGGCACCGCAAGGTCCGAGCGAAACGCACCGGCTGAAGGCGGGTAGGAGGATTGTAAGGATGTAAGTGCAATGGGAGAGGAGACCTTGATGGCCTTGTCGAGGTTGAGTTTTACAAGAGCTGCTTGGATATTGATCATGGCCGGCACGAGGTAAGAAGTGAGGTTTGTGGGGTCGGCAAAGACTTCATTGCCAACAGCGATGGCTCGGATCTTGGTCGAGGGGTAGTAGATGGCAATGTTGCGCTGGACCCACCAGGAAGCAAAGGAGGTGGTTGTGGCGGTGGCTTGGAGGAGCTGGTTTGGCAACATAACGGTCAATTTGATGCCAGAGCCCGCGAAGGCCTGGAGCACTGTTGAATCTGCATCATACATCTTGACATGCGTGACATTGTTGGTTTTGAGGAGTTGCACCACGCTCGCTGGCGATGGGAGGTTGTTCGCCACTCGGCCATAATTCAGCCCGATCTTTCCTCCCTCTGAAAAGCAAAAGAAATGCTTAAAGTTAAAAACAAACACACCAAGGAAAAAAAATCACAATAATATCAATCAAAGGAGAAAAATAAATAAGGTAAATTAATGTCATTAGTATATGTTACCTGAGAAGGAGGAGGCGGAGAGAACATAAAGGAGGATGAAGAAGCAAACGCCAAGAGAACCCATGCTGTGCGACAAGGAGAGGATTTTCAGATTGTAACAAGTAGGGATTACAGAGAGGATGCGCACCAAGGAAGAAGAGAATTAAAGAGACGAATGTGATGGAGAGGAGAGCTGAACAGGGAGGGGTTTATATGCCCGGGAAAATTTTATTTTTGGCGCATCGTCGAGAGAGAGGATCATGATCAGTTACGTGGGGGGACGGGCAGCAGCATAACAATATTGTTGCACGGCTTGAGATAAACTTAGACGTCTTTACGGGCTGCCCATTAATCCGAACTAACCTTTTCCTTTTTTTCTCTTTTACGTTGCCCGTCACGTGTTTCGTCCGCCCATCAGGGTACCTCAGTACCACATCCTGCCCAAGACCCCAAGTTGAAATTAGCCATTGTCTATTATTTACCTTTCATTCCTCAGAATCTTCCAAATTTAGGAAGATAACGGTTAGTTATTGACTTATTGGGGTATTATGAGCGTTTGACTGCGCAAGTAGAGTGGGTCCACCTCCACCACGTAGGGAAGGAAGGCGGTTTCCCTATTTGCGTAGGTGGTTAAATTAGGAAAAAGAAGGGATTAATTTTAGACTGTCTGGTTAAAGACAGTATTGTCTCGCGGTTGGTCTGATACAAAAGAAAAAAAAAAAAGGAAAAAGGAAAGGTATAGAGCTGCTGCTATTTTAGGTGGGATTGTGACCGACTCGACAATTCAAGGTTTTCTCTCTGACTTGAGAATTAGTTGTATACAAGGTTTTTTTGCATCAAGGTTTGCTTTATTAGACGAATATTTTCCACAATCTTTTATTTTTTAATAAGTGATCCCTATTTAATTGCTGTAATTTTCTTTTAAAACTTTGGTAAATAAATTACAAAAAAAAATGTTTGCCTTTTGTTTCCTTTAAGATCGAGAATTATGATGGGTAACAATCTTTTTTGGGCCACAATTCGCTCCCTCATCCTAAGTGGCCCAACTGGGCTTTATTGAAATTATACTGTTTTGCTTAAATGTTGTTAACAGTTTTAGTTTTTAGTCTATACTAAATTTAACAAGACCGGGACCAAAATTAGCATGAAGTTTCTTTCTAAACCATGCTTGTAATTTGTGAAGTCCAATACACTGCAGAGAAATTAGGGGTGCAAACGGATCCGGATTATCCGGTCCGAATTCGTTCTGAATCCACCAACTATCCAAATCCGATTAATTCGCAGCGGATAATTACCAGATACGGATCCAGATAATTGCTAACTATGAAGAATTCCTTCCGGATTCGGAAACGGATACAGTTTCAAACCAGAAAACGGATCGGATATCCGGATATATCCGAATCCAGTTATCTAAGTTGCAGCGCTACAATTCTCTCTCCGCACTCTGCGCTATTCACTTATTTGGGCCTCTAAGGCCTTATTTGGAACTAAATTCGTTCGGACATCCGGACATTCGTTCTGAATCGAACAGTCGTATTTTTTCAAAACCGTCAAAGCTGCTTCTCGCGGATCCGCACAGCCCATACCCAAGTACCCAACCAACGGAGACGAGAGGCATATTTGTCGAGTAGAACTAGGGTGTTCCTAAGCTCACCAAGCCCTCCGTGAGCTCGACTCTAAAACTTGTCGAATTGACTTCAAACGATATTTTCAAACCGTTAGATGTTCAATCTATATTAAAATGTGTTTGGAGACCAAATTTTACATTTTTTGAAATTTTTTTACTATTTATTAAGATGGTTTGAAAATCACTGTTTTTATTAAAATTATGCACTATTAGAAAACAGCGATTTTCAAACTATCTTAATAAATAGTAAAAAAATTTCAAAAAATATAAAATTTGGTCTCCAAGCACATTTTAATATAGATTGAACATCTAACGGTTTGAAAATGTCGTTTGAAGTCAATTCAATAGGTTTTAGAGTCGAGCTCACGGAAGAGCTTGGTGAGCTTAGGAACACCCTAGTTCTACTCCATATTTGTCCATTATATGTACCGGATCTGCTGCTTCTCACGTCAAAATATGAGTACCTTGCTTTCCTATCTAGAACCGTCAAATCTGAACCGAACAGTCGACATTGGCAATATTGATGCCTTAAGAAAATCTTTTGATGTGAGGCATCTATTATGGTACTGTGCAACCTGTATGACGCAAATTCTTTTTGTTTTTTTATTTTTTACAAATTACATATCAAGGTTGAATATTATTAATTAGAATTTATATTTTAAAGTTCGTATAACTCAATTATCCAGCTATTATTCGTTTCTTATTCGTATTTATTTTTTTGAAAGAGAAAAACAGGAGTCTTAACCCCCAGATTCCATTAAACAGACACCAGAGGTGTCGAAGGGTACAAAGTTCGGAAAGAAAAAAGACAAATAACAAAATGAAAAAAATGAAAAAGATAGAAAAAATAACAAACGAATCCGTATTTATAGATTATCCGCTTCGTATCCGTTTAAGATGAATTTGGTTTTGAATTTTGACATCTATTTACTATCCGTATCCGTATTCGTATCCGCTCATTAAAAGGTGGATATGGATATGGTATCAGTATTATCCGCTCCGAATCCTCTCCATTTACACCCCTAAGAGAAATACAACCCTTTTACGTGACGAATAAAAACATTAACTAAAACTAAAATATAATCCGTAGTCAATTAAATGCAACCTTTCTATACACAATGAAAGTAATCAATCTATTTGAAAACAGAATTTCGGAAAGTTTTGTTGAGTTTAACGTCTCTCGCATTCTTCAGGGATGAGAATCTAAGAGGTCTTTATGAAGTTTGATTATCTTTACACATGAAATCCATTTTTTTTTTTGCAGATAAACCCAAATTCCAAGCTGGAACCAAATTGAACAACATTTGTCTCTTATCCTAAGATATGTAGAACAATCGATTAATGAAATTTGCATATAAACCCAACAATAGTTGGTATTATCTAACAGATATGAACCAAAAATAAATAAGCAGCAAGTAAAGCTAATTAGTTTTTATTTTGTGTTTTCTTTTGAATCGTTGAAAGAAATAGAGTCACATTTCCTGATTATCACGCTAAGGTTGTAGAAAGTTTGGCCTCTTTGACTTTATCTGAGTTATGTACTAGACAGGCGGTATCCATAAGTCGGTACAAGACAATTGAAAATATTTCTGAGAGTCCCCTGAGGAGACCACAGTCCACTGAGGATGAACAGCTTTCTAGTTTTGATAATTCTACTGGTGATCCCGGTTCTGATTAATACAGAATTGTTTCCTTTGGCTTATGTGGTTGTATCATGTATGACTGGTATTCTGATTTATGGTCTAAGTTTTATATCTCAGTGTTGTAAATAACAATATGCGGTCGTCGGACAGACGGGGTACCGTCAAGTGATTAATCGGTATGCGACCGATTAATCGGAATTATGCAGACAATTTAACGTTTTTATTAAATTTATGTATATATATCATAATTTATTTAACTCATTAAACTTATCAAATAAACTTAATTTAACTTAGTTTTATTATTATAACATGATACTACGCTTATTTTTTCTTAACACATAAGCATTTTACATGTGTAAGTAACACATTTATTTAATAAAAAAATAAATTTGAGAATTAAACTTTTTCAAATACTAATAACATATTATTTGAAAAAAATGAAACATTCCAACATAAAATTACTAAATTTAGTTTATAATAACAACTTAATTTCATAAATAAACAGGTTGTACTAATTGAAAAAATTACATCAGTAAGTATATAATATATAAATAATAGAAGAATTAATCAATTTCAAAGTAAAAAGAAAAAAATATTGGATTTATATCTAAGCACAAATAAAACTACAATACATGATTTATAAATCTTATTATCACACGCTATCACAGAAAAAAAAAACAATTTAAAAATAACTATTCACTGAAAAAAACAGGAATAAACGAACGATTAAACAGTAAAACGGCCGATTAATCGTTTTCATCCGCAAACATGCATCCGTTAAGTATATTAGTAACGGTTTGATCGCCGTTAACGATTAAACGGCCGTTTAATCGTCCGTTAAAACCATTTTTTACAACACTAACTTTTTAAATAATTCACTAATATCAACTACACTACTAGTACAGTAGTAAAGTCATCTTTACATTTTACACTCTGTGTCTGTATCCACAAGTCACGTGCTTCTTCCCTAAGAAGAACACTAAAATACAGAAAAAAGGGAATACTTAAAAGAATGGAAGAGGGGGCAAAGAAAAAAGGAAAAAGAGAGACTTGTGGGAGACCAAGTAGGAGAAGAAAGAGACCAAAAGCTCCTCTTCGTGATTTTACATGCTTAAAGATTTTCCATCTGAATCGAGCTCTTAAGAGGCACATACTCCCCTAGAAATCCTCCCAAATGATCGTACAGAGCGCTCTTATCAATTTCCTGGTGATGAAAGCTCTTACAAACGTAATAAAACACACTCTGTGCCAGCAACCCGACTAGGTTTACAATGACGAGTACAGCGACAAGTGCTCCGCCAATCACAATCTTACCAATGGGCCCCACCCAGATGCTTCCTTCTTCATATGGTGCCTTCACCACAGTTGCACGGAATATCGCATTGATGATGCCACATATGCCAAGGTAGCCGGTCACTAGTGCAACTGCCATGCCGGCCCGGCCTTTGAGTAACTGACGACTCTTTGCCATGGCTTCCAGACCACATATCTGTTGTAAACAAGGTTCAGGTCAATTAATGGATAGCACACTTTAGTAGTACCCGGTACCAGGCACTTAACTAGACTTGGTCCAACCAAGGATTAAGATATCAATTTTTGTTATACACCGGTCAGTGCTGGTGAAATTGCAGTACTGGGAAGGTATCAGAATGGGAAATCATCAGCTACCACAAAAGAAGTTCACTTATATATTTTTATCCCTATTGCGCTTAAGACTCACTTTTGTGTACCAATTACCCTAAATTGGAATCTGGAAACATTTAAATTAGACCAGAAACCAGGGAAAAATGAACCAATAGTGGCTGAACTGAATCCATCTGGTGCAGAATCGAGTTGGTCTAGATTGGTACAAGTACACCTTACCAATACAGAAATGATTGGGCCTACTTTTATTTTCACCTTTATTTCACCTTTATTTCATTTTTTTTCCAGATCCTAACACTAAACGCAAGCAACCTGCGCAGTGCATACAACTATAACAAGCAACCACATCAACATGAACAATTGATCATTATAACTTACTACTCACCGGCTCAAGCACTGATACAACACTTGCAAGATGCCAGAGTGCCGAGATGTAGACATGCACAACTAGAAACAATAACACAACCGGCACAAGCAACAACAAAGAAGCAGACGAATAGGCTCCAAAAAGGATCACTAGTATGAGAACTGTCAGTACAAGGAGGCCATTGTATGCAACCATAATTATTGACACCCAGAGAAATGTCCGGAATAAGCGTGGGAATATCGGCCGAATGGCTGACATGGTATCGGAATAAGTCACTGGCTTGTTGGAATACAGCGACGCCACGGTGAATACCACGGCAGCGGTGGAGAGGAGTGAGAAGGTGAAGAGGAACAGCAAGTAGATGAATTGGTAGAGGAATAACAGAAAATACTGGAAATCAGAGTCGGAATTGGAGCTGGACATGGAATTGGGGTCGTACTTGGTCTCCAGGCGGAGGAAAATTGGGTGCGTGAAGAGGGAATGAGCGAGAATGGCGAAGGAGAGCGGGAATACGAGGGAAAGCGTGATTAAGGCGAAGGTACGCGGCGAGGCACGAGGGATGGTGATGGATTCGCGTAGTACATCGATTGCCTTTAGGGTTTCTAACTCCTCTGAAGGTGGCAGATCCATTTTTAATTTTTGGTTCTTTGGAGAAGAAGAGAGCAGAGGTGGTGGCGAGCGGTGAAGGGGAGAAATTCGGAAATTTGGATGTGTGTTGGGTACTTGTGTTTATCTTTTTCTCCTTTCTATTTTTGGTTCTTTTCTGGGTGAATTTTAACAGAGTAATTTTGGCTTCATGCAGCGCACGAACAATAGAATAAAAAACAGTGCTGCATATGGTTCGTGCGCTGCATATAGCCAAGACAACTCTTCTAAAATATTTACCCGTTTGTTCTATTGTGGAAGGCGAATTGCTTACGATGGATAGAGACGTTGCATGTGAGTCGTAATACTTACATGTGGACCCATGTAATAATATAAGTTCACGAGGTGTTTCTACATGACTCGCAATACCATGTAATGAAATGTAAATGCCACATGAACTTTTCCCGTTCACATTATTTGCGGGGAGTCGGTGGAGTGCGTATCCTCTGAGAAAAGATATCTCATATTTTGCGTGACCGACGTGTCGGGGATAGCTCAGGGGGTCAGTATTATTTGAGTTCTGAGATTCGTGCAGAACGTATTTTTGAACAGTTGAGATATTCCAATAAGTCACGCAAAATATGATACTCAGGGGATGCTAATTTGAGTCGGTGGAGGTGTGTGCCGAATTGTGCCGATCATGGTGCTTTCATGTTCTCGTGCTTTTTTGTTTATTGACAATACCCTTTTGGCGGTATTCTATAATCACAGTTTGTTACATTGCTGCCTGGTTTTGAATATAGTCAAGATCCTCTGAAGTAACTCAAATTTTGAGTTTAAATCCGGACATATAAGAATTCGGAATAATTTGGAATTTTGGACCAATTCAGTCGGAGGTGAAAATACACGGACTCTTTTAATATTCGCATCAAAATTGATATGACTGTGCAGATCTAAACTCAAAATTTGAATTACTTTAAGGTGACATGAATTATGATTTTGAATCAGGGAAGTAGAAATTAAGAAGTGGATTGCCATCATTATCGTTCTCTTTATTGTCGTAACTGTTATCTGTTTTTAGTAATTCACTTATTTACATTCAAATTGTTGATTTGATATTCATTTGAATTTAAATATAGATTCAAAATTTTATGTACATCTCACAAAATATAAAAAATAAATATGCAAAGCGAGGGGGTATACTCGAACTTACCATTATAGTGGGATAAAATTTAAAAAATATATATTCAATCGTTCTCATTTTATGTGTAGAAATGTATTGATTATTCATTAGCTGTGATATAATTTTGCAACTCTTTTTATTTTCTCTCTTAACGGTCATAGTTTATTAAAAAAAATTCTTATTTTTTTTCTTCCGCAATTTTTAGGGTTTTTAGGATTTGTGTGATAGAGTTGGGTGTCCTAGAGTAAACATTTTGTTTGTAATTCTTGTTCATATGATTGGTTGACGATAGTCAATTTGTTGCATTGCATTACTTGTGGTTCATCTAATTGTTAGATTGTGTAGCAATCAAATAATAAAAGTAATGAACTTTAAAATATCCCTAGTCAAGGTAATTAGCAAGAACACTAATTACACCTGAGACTAGTGTAATGATTAAACGTTTGATCCAGCTATCACAGATCAAAGCAGTAGTGTACCGGTTTAATATCACAAATGCATATAATAGTTATATGTCGTCGGATTTGACCATACATGAACATCATCTGGATTCTGTGTTATGTCATTGATTGTTCATGTGGTGTTATTGTCTTATGTCTGAGACATTTGGTTTTCTTGTCTAAGGTATGCACATAAGTGGTTGGTGTTAATCGCTCACCGTAACAGGGAGCGATAAAGACATCTTCTCTATGTGTAGAACTTATGTTGAGAAATTCGCATATGTCAATAGGATGAATATCTCTTATTCGCATCATGGTGAATGCTGAGTAAGCTATAATGTCTCTGGGCTCCTTGATAGAGTTATATTATATGTGCACACCATGATTGAATAGTTCAATTATGGATTATAATATACTACTCGCGGATCAAGAAACATAATCGATGATACAGCGGGAATGACAACATCATATCTCGCGTTCATCATTAGACTATCATGAAGGCAGTGTAATCAGGCATTGTCTACATTGGATCGGCGATATTGTCAGGTTACATATCGTCTGTATAATTGGGTAATCAAGACGTGTTGCTAGACGCTAATCTTGATCAACTAGAAAAGAGTTTTCTAGTTGCCAACATAATACAGATCCAAGCAGGTCACACCTACAATGTCCCTAGTCGAGATGTCATACGGGATTATGACACCGTGCTAAGATATTGTAAACAATATGCACAGTGAATCAAATAATGTAGAACATTATATTAATCAACACTATAAGAGATATGAGGAATAGTCAAATCAATTTGGTACTTGGTTGTACAAAGGATGATTTGATTATATGAGGGTATATGTTTAATTGGATTAAACATATATTAAAGTTTACTAAACCTGCTAGTTTTGTTAATTTGATTATACCAAAGGATAGAGGATTAGTAAAACGGTTTGACCAAAAGAGAGTTGAATTTGACTAAACCTGCGCGATTTAAGATACAACCATTTGAATAGAGATTTGACCATGGTCAAACGTTGGTAAAACGGTTTGACCAAAAGAGAGTTGAATTTGACTGTTAACCTAGTCAACAATATGAGAGGATGTTGCTTAGAGAGGAAGAATGAAAGTTGGATGGACCAATGGTCCAATGGACCATTAATATATGTTATTACTAATATGTTCTCACATGATGTCTTCTCGTTTTGATATTATGTGAGGGCATTGTGGTAAATTTGAAAATCTATATATATGTGGCATCCCTCTACTTTCATTCAAGCCAATTCATTTCACAAGTTTGAAAAGTAAATCTAGATATCTCTCTCATTCTCTTTCATCTCATCTCTCCATTGGCCAAGAACAAGCAAAGGGAGCAAGAAATAACTTAAGTCAAGATATAACTTTAGACATCAACCAAACATAAATAATTTAGGTCGGCCTAAGATAAAATAATCAAATTAAACCTCATTAACTTTAGTCCACAATCAAACATCACTATTAGCAATAAATTTCATATGGACCTACGATTAATTCAGAGACACGTACAACATCAGCAAGCAAGCAAAATTCTACATCCATTAAAACCACTTGGTTTTTTATTGGAATAGTATACGAGCTCCGCAAGAGTCTGCAATTTCAAACCTATAATTTTATTTTCATATTTTGAAAGAGAACCAGAAATAAACTTATATATACGAGCGACTTGTGTCAACAATTAAATGGAACTAAAAGGAGACCTCGCTTTGCTTCGGCAGTGATTTACATAATACGGTAAGTATCATGTAATAATAGTTTACATATCAAACAACAAAGTCAAAATATAGTACATGTCATTGATGTCTACATCTGGATCATTAATGTCGATAAAACCTTCTATTGCATAATAAAAAGCTTTAAGCTTGAGAAAGAAATTATATCTATTGAGAAATTGTATTCATTTCTGTATATTTCGATTACATCTCTTAGGCTGTTTATATAGAGCACAGGCCTCCTATTTCTGTTACAGCCTTTACAAACTAATTCTGTTACAATGAGCTCTAACTAACTTTGACTCTAACTAATCTAAGCTTTGACTAACTGCCTGATCAGTTGCTGGTACGATATCTCCTGTAGTTATTCTATTAGCCCCCCCACAAGCTGATGGGGAGCTATGAACCGTCAGCTTGGACCTCAAGAGAGAAAACCGTGGTGCTGCCAGGGGTTTAGTAAGCACATCAGCAATTTGATCTCGAGTGGACAGAAATCGGATTTGAAGGGACTTATTTGCCACACGCTCGCGGACGAAATGAAAATCAATCTCCACGTGCTTCGTTCGTGCATGAAACATAGAATTGGAAGCCAAGAAATTTGCACCAAGGTTATCACACCACAGTATGGGAGAGGTTGAAAGAGGTACATGCAACTCAGTAAGCAAAAACTGCAACCAAACCAACTCAGCACTTGTTACGGCAAGACTGCGATACTCCGACTCAGTGCTGGATCGAGAGACTGTCGGCTGCTTTTTAGAGCTCCAAGACACCAGATTGGGACCAAGAAAAATGCAGAAACCAGAAGTTGACTTGCGGTCATCCGGCGAGCCAGCCCAATCGGCATCACTATAAGCATGAATAGCAAGAGAAGATGCCGATTTCAGCAGTAAACCATAGGAAAGAGAGCCTTTGAGATAGCGTAGGATTCTTTTTACAGCAGCCCAATGAGTCGTAGTCGGGGAGTGCATGAATTGGGAAACCTTATTAACCGCAAATGAGATATCGGGCCTTGTCAAAGTAGCATATTGCAAGGCACCGACTATAGATCGATACAAGTGCGGATCATGAAAAGGATCTCCATCCAGCTGAGAAAGAGAGGTATTAGAAGCCATTGGAGAAGGGCACAGGTTGGCTGTACTCATGTTGGCACGTGTGAGAAGTTCACCAATGTAGCGGGATTGAGTGAGATAGAGGCCAAGAGAGGAGGTAGTGACTTCAATACCCAGAAAATAGTGAAGCTGTCCCAAATCTTTGATAGCAAAGGATTGTTGGAGAGAACGAATGAAGCCTTGAATGAGAGTCTCATTATTGCCCGTGACAATGATATCATCGACATAAACGAGCACGATGAGGGTGATGTCATTAGAGGAAAGGATAAAGAGAGAAGGGTCATAGTTGGAAGCATGAAAGCCTTGGTTAAGGAGAGCGGTGCTTAGGGTGTGAAACCAAGCCCTTGGAGATTGTTTTAAGCCATAGATCGCTTTGGATAACCGGCACACATGATGAGGCTTAGTCGGATCAACGAATCCGGGGGGTTGTTGCATAAAAACCGTCTCTTGGAGTTCGCCATGCAAGAAAGCATTTTGAACATCTAGTTGACGAAGTGGCCAGTTGCGAGATAGACTCAAAGTGAGAACAACTCGAATAGTGGTGGGACGCACAACCGGGCTAAAAGTTTCGAAAAAGTCTATACCTTCCTCTTGATGATAGCCCTTGGCCACCAAGCGGGCCTTGTAACGCTCAAGTGAACCGTCCGCATGCCGCTTAATTTTAAACACCCACTTACAGCCAATGACATGTTGGTCGGGTGCATGAGGTACAAGATCCCAAGTATGGTTTGAGAGTAGAGCATCATGTTCTTTTGTCATGGCATCAATCCAATGAGGGTTAGATTTGGCTTGATTGAATGTTTTAGGTTCAGTATCAAGAGTAGATGTAGAAAGAAAGGCCACATGATTCGGAAAACATCGAGGTAGTCGGGTATGATCACGAGATCGAGTAACCATAGGGTGCTGAGATGAAGACAGAGGAGTATGAAAAGAATTCGCTGGCTGTAGAGAGGCGCCAACATTAGTTTGAATGGGATCGGGATCCGCTGCAGGCAAGGAAGGACCCGAAAGTTTGAGGTGTCTCCTGGAGTAAACCTGGAGAGGTTTCGGATCAGGTGCAATAGGAGAAGGACCCGAAAAATTGGATAGACCAATGGAGTGAGAGAGAGCTGGGTTGGCGCCTTGTGAGTCTGAAGGTGAAAAGGAGTGGTGCGGATCCGCTACAGAGGATGTAGGATGCGCCAAAGAGTGAGAAGAGGAGGGAATTAACGCCAGAAATGAGGAGTTGGCAAGCACAGAGCCCTCTGAATCATCAGCTGAACTGGAAAAATTCTTAAAAGGAAATGTGAATTCATCAAAAGTAACATGCCTTGAAATAAAAAGTCTATTAGACTCAAGATGAAAGCACTTGTAACCCTTTTGTGTAGAGGCATAGCCAAGAAAAACACATGGCAAGGACCGTGGTTGAAGCTTGTGTGAATTGTAGTGGCGAATGAATGGGAAACATAGACACCCGAGAACCCGCAAAAAATTATAATCGGGCTCTTTGTGAAAGAGAGAGAAGAAAGGGGAAACAAGATTGTTGGTAGAAGGTTGCCGATTAATTAAATAAACGACACTTGAGAATATATCGTCCCAAAAACGATCGGGAATGGAGGCTTGGACCATAATAGCAATTGAGAGTTCCACAATATGCCGATGCTTTCGCTCGGAAATACCATTTTGTTGTGGCGTGTATGGGCATGTGATTTGATGAACCAAAGATGGGAATAAACGGGCAATAGGCTTATATTCGGTACCCCCATCGGTTCGAAGGATTTTGATGGAACAATCGAGCAAATTCTCAATTTGAGCTTTAAAAAGAGAGAAAACATGAACCAACTCATCCTTGGTCTTAAGAAAATAAATCCATGTATAGCGAGTGTAATCATCTACAAAAAGAACATAGTAACGAAAACCGTTATTTGAAATGAGAGGAGCGGGCCCCCACACATCGGAGTGCACCAACTCAAGAGGAGAAGAAGTAGATGATACACTAGGTAAAAATGGCAAACGATGTGCCTTAGCCATACTACAATGATGACACAAGGACAATTTATTGTTATTGCAAGGCAAAGCATGAGAAGAAAGCATTTTTGAGGTTGTAGAAGAAGAGGGATGACCAAGCCTTGAATGCCACACATCGGCTGAAACCCTTGCACCAAGAAAAGCTTGAGGAGAATGTGAAGATGGAATAGAAAGAGTGTAGAGGCCCTCATGAAGAAAAACCCGAAGAAGCGGCATCAAGGTGTGGTGCTCCTTAATGACACAAGAATTACCACAAAGCTCAATGAGAAATGAATTATCTTGCAAGAGTTTAGAAATACTCAATAGATTCTTGGTAAAGGATGGTACGTATAAGACATCAAGTAAAATCAAGGTGCAATTGGGAAGAATCAATTTGCAAGATCCAATATGGCTAATTTTCATACCGGTACCATTACCAATTTTTAAAGCATCCGTACCATCATAAGGCATGTAGGAAGAAAGATTATTGAGGTCATTAGTCACGTGGTGAGTAGCCCCGGAGTCCAAATACCAGTCAGTGGAAGAACCTGCAGCATGTGACTGATCACCAGGTGTGTGAACTTGCTGGTAGGAAGCTTCAGCCAGATGAGATTGAAACCCAGTCGAATTGGGCTGGCTAGCTTTAGGAGGAACAAAATCCTCAATATACCAACAAGATTTAGCCGTATGGCCCCTTTTGTTGCATAATTGACACACAGCAGCCCGATCTGGATTAGGGGGCCTTGGGCCTTGCGAACTGGGCTGGGAAACTTGCGAATTAGGCTTGTGAGGAGGAGTAGGTAGGATCGGATTGGGATTAGAAGATCTGTTACCTGGTTTGGGTTGAAAACCCGGTCTAGGGTTAGGTGGCCTGTAACCCGGTTTGGAGTAAGAACGGGGACCCGACCGAGGCTGGGTAAAGAAAGCATTGGGAGTGAGAGGAGATGAGGAGACACTGCCAGCTTGATTGTTAAGCATCGTCTCGTGGCAACGAGATTCCACCAAGCTCACTCGTACAAATTTTTTGGCGTGGAAATCGCAAATTGTGCCATTGCTCCATGGATATCGCCTGCACAAATACCTTACCTCCGATCCACCTGTTGAGAAGATTACAATTGAAGGGCAATTAAGTCAAAATCCAGCTTTCGACCATTGGCAACAGCAAGATCAGCTTATCTTGGGGTGGCTTCGTTCCTCTCTGTCCGAGACAATTCTAGGCGAGGTTGTCTCTTGCACTACCTCTTCTGATTTGTGGCGAGTTCTCCAGCAAACTTTCTCTGCTGCTTCTCGGTCTCGACTTCTTGAACTTCGCCGATCCCTTCAAACAACAACCAAAGGAGCCTTAAAAAGCTTTAAGTGAAGGAGAACAATAGAATCATGAGACTGAGTCAGAGTAGATGAATTAGGAGAAGGGATAGATGAGAATGGAGGATCGGTGGTACTAGCCATGGTGGCTCTGATACCATAAAAAGCTTTAAGCTTGAGAAAGAAATTATATCTATTGAGAAATTGTATTCATTTATATATATCTCGATTACATCTCTTAGGCTGTTTATATAGAGCACAGGCCTCCTATTTCTGTTACAGCCTTTACAAACTAATTCTGTTACAATGAGCTCTAACTAACTTTGACTCTAACTAATCTAAGCTTTGACTAAGCTTTGACTAACTGGCTGATCAGTTGCTGGTACGATATCTCCTGTAGTTATTCTATTGCATAACCATAACTAAACAATGTAGCAACAATAGTAATAATGTTGTGCAGCACTTATAAGCTAAGTTGAAAAAAGTTCTACAAGAAATTAGGATATCTCTTTGTCAACTAAGATGAAATCATATGAATAATTCTCTTTTATCTATTGGATGATAAGATGGCAATTCTCCTCATGATTGTTGGTTGATAGGTCGATACATGTTGGTAATAAGTGTTGTCAGTGAGACTATTTTCTTCTACACAACCATCTGAAAAATTATGGATATCTGATTAAGGTAAGTATAAATCGAGAGATGTACTGAATCAATTGATCAAGCTGAATGAAACTGAAGAATTTATAGTATAATGCAAATCATGTCGTATGCATGTTTTGTAGTGCTACGTAAATAAGGAAAGAGGTTTAAATGAAGAAGAAAGCTGTAGGTAATTTTCCCATTTTACAATTGAATTACCGATGATTTTTTTTTGTTGACTTGTTTCAGTTGAAATTAATTTGTAATAGCTATTTATACTTTTTTCGAGAAATATAACTATTTATACTTAAAAGAGTATTTAGTAAACCTCAGTACAATATTTTATTTGACTTAAATTGCTGATTATAACTGTTAGTAAAAAATTTATACATTTTGAACTTATTTTCAGTATGTGCAAATGATACTTGTCTTAAGACCTTAGGCCATGTTTGGTTATGGAGTAAGAGGTGGAGTAAACCCCTTACTCCACACTTAGGTAGCCAAACGAGAAGTAAAAGAAGAGGAGTAAGGTGGAGTAAGCGGTGAGTTAATCCGGAGTAAGTTACTCCACCATTTCAGGTGGATTAACTTACTCCACACTTACTCCACCTGTAGGGCCCACTATCATAGGAAGAGGCTCAGTTTCCAACACTTTACTCCTCTAGGCGGATTAATTTAAGCTATGAGTTATACTACCAAACAAGGTGTAAAATATGTGGAGTAAGATGGAGTAAGTCATTTAATCCTCATTAACTTTACTCCACAACCAAACATGACCTTAGTGATGGAAACATGTATGGCACTACATATTGACAATTGTGCCCAGTTAGTCCTTTGTCCAGATAAAGCTAAAATAAAACAAAAGAGCATTTAAATTTAGGGTTTATAATAATATATTTACTGGTTAAAGCAGCATGATTGAGTAAAGATAATCATCTCGCAGTACAATAAGTAATATGCTCAAAGAATGCGCATACGCAGTTGGCAGTTGGTCTACGATAACAAATTGCATCAAAGAATGCGCATACGCAGTTGGTCTGTGTTGTAAACAACTAAACATCTCTCCGGTCTGTGTTGGCAACATAAGAGATAGTAGGAGAATAGCCGTGTGTTAATTTATTTACTCCAATAATTTCACTGGGATTTCATTTAGAAACAAATCCGAGAAATTGAAAACAAAACATTCGTGCGAAAAGTAAAGAACAGGATAATGCTACGACGAACAATACTGAAAAAGATCGGCCATTTATTCACTTAATTAATCCTCAGGTTTAAGGCGATCTTTTTGTTTGCAAACAAAATTAATAGCAAATTTTAAAAGGTAATATTTTCCATACTGACAAAAAAGGAGAAGACCAACTAAACTTCTCAGCTTACAATTATAACACAAACTGCGAACTGTTGATTCACTTTTCGGTTTATTTTTGAAGTGGCAAAACTGTACATAGGCATCAGTTATGCGACTGTAGAAGGTTCCACCAAACCATCCCATCTGTTTACCAAACCTTCCAACTGATCAAATCCCTGGGAAAATGAACAGAATACTAATCAGTAATCACCTTCACAGCAAAAATACTGAAATATGCAGGAAAAATAACTCTCAAGTAAAAAAAAAAAAATGCTGCAATAAGATTCACAAGTACCCCTACCAATACTGTCAGAATGACTTTCCTATTGTCATTGATTTGTACTTGTTAGTAATTAATTGATTTTGTGTCATTTTTCATGATTCAATTGGGTCATATGTAGGCTCATATTTTTGCTTTCTGATGCATTATGTCACACACAGGTCAATACTGATACCAGTAGAAACCCCTGTAACTGAGAGCAACTGACATTATTAAGAGAAACTGAGAACAACTGTTGGGCCAGCAAAAACTGTGGCAAAATTGCTATCAAGGCAAAGTAAATAGATCAAGCAATTGGGTGAAAAAGAAGGCTAACTGCAGAAATTTACAACATACCATCCGGTTACAGAAGCTGCCAAAAGATTCACTTGGCAGGCGGCTAATTTTCCAATTGTAAAATAAAGGTTCCAAAACCTTCTCCAACTCCTGGATCTTAACTTTATTCATGAAGCATCTCGCAAGAACAGTTTGGTTTGGTGTCCCCCCAAGCCAGATCTATTGTCAATTAAAGAAATCTTATTTAAAATCAGACCAAGAAGAATATAAAGTTTAATTGAACCTAAGCATGTATCAATAGAAGTGCGACGAAAGTAGAACCAAATACCTGGTAGCTATTTGGGCCATCTCCAACAAAACCAAGCTCAGCCATGTAAGGTCTAGCACAACCGTTGGGGCATCCAGTGACTCTTACTACCAGGGACTCGTTACCATTTATTCCATGCTGAACCAAAGGAGGAAAAAAATATCAATAATCAACCAAGCTCTACCTGACAATACCACCTTTTAAAATACGGAACGTACAGCTACTTAATGTAATATAACGATGGATCATGCATTTGCACTAGGATAATTAAGTACCTTATCAAGAACAGCTCTGACTCGTTTCAGAATACCAGGGATCCCTCTTTCAGCTTCAGTTATAGCAAGCGGGCATAGTGGAAAAGCTGGACAAGCCATGGCAGTTAAATTGAGAGGATCTATATCCTCAGGCTCCTAAATAATTGCCAAAAAATTATCATAAAAAATTAGCAATTATTGTAAAAAGTGTGATAAGGACCACAAGATAAAAGTCTGGAATCAAAAGTTAAATACAAGATAGGTAGGAATAGTCAAGTGGTAGGCTTCAGAAACACCATTTTCTACTGTTGAAAAGAATATTACTGTACAAACCCCCACCAGCAGGTCATGAGATAAATCATTGGTTTATGTCTTTTACATTTTTTGAACAAAGTTTAGTAAAATCTGGCTTGGCTTATACTGGCAAATGAATCAGGTCAAACATCAACCTGCCGGCCATGGGATCTGACCAAAAAGCGGGTATAAAAATGTGGGGCCAATATTTCCACCTCTAAAGTACCTTTTACGACACTGCATTACATAAAAAAAAAATTGATATTTAAATGGAAGATATCATTATTTTCTTTACCAATAATCCTGCTTGAGCAAGTGAATTAGCAATGGAATCTTTCCATGAAGGTTCAATGTCTATCAACATTATGTTTTGGTTTGGGGTGAGCCGAACATTTAATCCATACTTCTCAATTATGTCCCTCAATGTTTTCTTAACATTGCCTCCGATACGACCGCTGTCAATATGTATGCCACAGAAAAGTTTTCCATCACCCTGAAAAGAAACTTAAATGAGATCGTGAACTTTGAAAAGGAAGATACACAAGCAATTCTTATAAATTGGTTAGGAATATTCTTAACATAGCTTCTGAAAGTATTTTCAAAACAAACAACTATCCAACCATAATAAACTGAGATAACTGTGTTTATCCATTATTTAATTCTTTCAAGGAGTCATTAAGCATACTAGCAGTCATCCAATTTTTTTAAGGTTCCTTTAACATTCTTTTTTCCTTTTTTGGCACAAAACCCAGTCAAGTTTTTAGCAGAATCCTGATAATAGAAACATAGATTTAAACAGGAAAATATGAAAATAAGACAAAAGATCACAGGTACCTGCTCTTGCCAGCCAAGATAACTCTTGAACTCCCACTCAGGCAACTCACGAAAAGCCTCTAACTTCTTCCCATAGTACTGCTCAACCACACTTCTAAACTTATCAATTCCCCACTTATCAACCAAATATTTCATCCTACTATACCTGCGGTCATCTCTTCTCCCGTTTTCTCTTTGGGTGACAACAATAGCTTTTATAGCATATAATATATCTTCTTTAGGGACATAGCCTAGTGGCTCAGCCAGCCGGGGAAAGGTTGCTTCCACCCGATGAGTTCTCCCCATGCCACCTCCAACCTACAAAACATATTGAGGACAAATCAAATTAGAGAAAAAAATATGTGTTAGATTAAAAAAGTCGGCTCAATGCAAGAAAAATTGAAAAGGCTGTTTGACTGATAGCAGGATAACTTGCATGCATATATCATCGGTCGCTTTGCTGTAAGAGATACTGGAAATTGTGCATACATGTACCTGCATGGTCCATGCAGTGGTTGGTATGCTATATTTTGGAACAGTACAGTAGTATCTCTTTTCAACAAAAAATCTTGGATAACATACAATAAGCAAAAAAAATAAAAAAAAATAGAAAGATATAGAATAGTTCAAGGAAGCATTAACAAAAATTAAGATTCTTTACTCACATATATGTTAAACCCTTGGGGTTCTCCATTGCTATCAGAAACAACCACCACACCAATATCATTTGTCAGCAAGTCAACCGAGTTGTCAGTTGGTACTGTCACAGCAATTTTGAACTTCCTAGGTAGAAACTGGGTGCCATATATCGGCTCTGGCGAGTCAGGAAAGTTTGTCCCATGTGAGTTATCCTCTCGTGCCTTAACCACTTCTGGTGGCTCGGCTGACATGATCTTCTCTCCATCAACCCACACATCATAATATGCACCAGACTGAGGTGTCAATAGAGCCGCTATATTATCTGCCGTCTCCTGTGCAAATACGTATTCTTTAGTAGAATTATAAGGAGCTGCTGGTGCCAGTACATTTCTGTTCAAATCACCGCATGCACCAAGTGTCGAGCCCATGTTTTTTATTATTGTGCTAAGTACTGTCTTGAGATTCTTTTTCAAAATCCCATGGAGCTGAAAGGTCTGACGAGTTGTCAGCCGCAGTGTACCAATGCCGAACTGGTCAGCTAGCGAGTCCATAGCAAGGTAGAGCTGATTGGGCACTTTTCCACAAGGGTTTTTGGTGCGAAGCATGAAGCTGTATGATTTTTTGCCCCGTTCTTCACGGTTGGTTTGTTGGTAGCTGCCGTGAAACTTTATTAGTTGCGTGGCGGCTTCATTAATGTTCGGGGCCTCTGTTTCAAGTTCTTCATTTAGGGGATAGCGAAGGAAGTTGCTATGCTCTTTGATAATTTCAACCTTGCTCCGCTTAACTTCAATTTCGTCTGGTTGTGTAGTCTGCACATGGAAAATAGCTATTAACATGTTAAAATGTTGGCAAACTAACAGATGCCCCAAAATTTACTACCGAGTGAAAGTGAAAAGAGAACTAAAGATCATTGAAAAACGTTTGCTCACTTCAATAATTTGATTGAATTCAATATACATGACCAGGCCAGCTATGTCAAAATCTCTGTCAAAAATAGTTTAGCAGGATGAAGAACTTAAGCAGTGAGAGTCTGCCAAACTAAGTGGTCAAATAAAGTGCGTTAATTTTCCAGAAACTTGATATTTGTCAAAAATAAGCTTCAATTTATTATGACATTTCAAAATGGACACACGTTTGATTGAGTACATAAAGAACAACAATACAGACTTGTCTTAAAATTGAATTTAGTGTTATTAATCCTGAACATGCATGTTTTTGGCATTTCTTGGCACTGCAATGCACTCAAAATCCTGTCTTTTGGACAAAAATGAGGCGTAATTTCACAGAAAATGTACCAAATTGAATCCGAATTTGCCCGGCATATATACTGTACAAATGCATGTCTGTACTCTAATCAAGCGCCGGAGCTAAGTGGTTCGTACAGATTTCCGCGTCATAATGTGAAACTCCAAAGTATTGCTGATGCTCTGCGTAGCATTTCTGGGTTGTTTTTGGTCATGATGGGATGATCTTTTTTAGTTTGTAAGTTTATCAGTTTCAATATATGAAACGGGCAATCTTTGCCTTTTTTCCAAAAAAAAAAAAAAAAATGTGAAACTCCAAAGTGCATAAATTATATGAAAGAGGATTACAGATGCAAACAAGCAATCACTCAATTCGAGCGATCTAAGTGAAACAAATTGCAAAAGTAGTTCTTATGATCGTACCGCGGGGCTTGAGGTGGCGCGTATGGCGCGAGAAGAGCTGTCCAACGGCCCGAGCGGCAGAGACCGGAGCGATCTGTGAACTGGTTCACGCCGCATTCTAAAGAACCTACTCGTTGAAACCTTCTGGTCTCCGACCACGCCCGTCTTCATCACGGCAGGTGTCGCCGAAGCTGCCGCCATGTCAGCAAGCTAATAGGAGAGAAAGAGACCGCACACAAAAAGGAGCGGTGGAGAGAAGAAAGGAGGCTGCTCGATGTATGCTGGGATCAGTGAGCGTGTGTGCGAGGTGAGAGATGAGATTTTGGATTTTGATTTGATTTAACTTTATGCCTCCGCCTCTGGTCCTCTGTCGCCGTTTTATTCTTTGAAAAAAATATTTATTTAATCGCCGAATAGAGAAATAACTCGTCTTTTTGCACGTAGAACCTCAAATATTTGATATTTCATTAAATATTTCGATGAACATGAACGTAGACGAGTTATCTGACTTGTGCAGTTCTTTTTAATTCCGAATTAACAGAGGAAACTCACTTGATTGTATCGAAATTGGTAAATAAATATATAAATATTAAACAATGACAATTTAAGACATTAACAACAATGTAAAAAGAATCTCTACTAGTAAGCCAACCAAATTCTTCTTTAACTCATCACTCTCTTCTAATCTTTTATTCAAAATAAATCTGAACAAGTATAAAGCTAAGTGCATACAAGAATGATCGATTCACAATCAACTATAAATTTAACTTTAGAACAGTGTTCTTATAGCATTTTTTGGACCCCAAACGCTAAGCTATGACATCAAAATGCGCTATTTGCGCTACGGCCGCTATTGCGCTATAGTGGTCCGCTATTTGCGCTATGGCCGCTATACAATATATATATATATATATATATATTTTTTTTTTTAATAAAACTTATTTGGCAGCTGCTACCAAATTTTTCAAAAAAAAACAATATGAATTTTTTTAAGCAATTTATATGAGCTTTAAATAAAGACCCAAAAAGCTCATATCGAAATTGAATTTGCTGCTAATTGCTACAGATAAATCAATTTGAAATTGAGAATAGAAATTGAAATTTGAATAGAAAAAAAATAGATTATGTCATGAATCATGATGCTTAAGATATTTTTAATAGGAAAAATCAATAGTTTATAATATTACTATGGATATTTTGAACCGCAATTTGGACTTTGTAATGGTTCAATATGAATATTATAATTTCTTAATTACATTGGTGTTATTTATTGTTCTATGGGACTTTAGATAATGTTGATATTTAGTACAAATATTGAATATATGGAATGTAAAAAAAAAACGCTATGTGGCATAGCTTCCGCTATAGCGACGCTATTTGCTATAGCTTTTTTTGTAGGCTTCCCGCTATGACGCTATAAACGCTATTTAGAACCTTGTTTTAGAATTCAAACAAAAACAATATATGGAGAACCAATTAAGTTTTAAGTTGTTATCATATATGTCAATGCTTCAATCTCTCTTTCAAATTCAGAAATGGACCATGCTTCTTCTTTTGGCACTGAAAATTTTACCTTTGCAGTTGAAAGCATCTGCATTTGTAGAATTTCAATAGCACCAGATAAATATAAGAACCCGATAAATATAAGAGTGAGGCTATGGTGCTATGCATAGCACGGATGGCTAGTGTACTACGGCTCAATATGGTACTATTTGAAATCCTAACGGTCGATCCGACCGTTCAATGTGATAACCATATGAATATGTACTTGCAAACTAAATTTTATATTTTTTCGAATTTTTTTACTATTTTTTCAGATAGGTAGAATTTTGATGGTCCAGAATTTTCAAAAAACACTGATTTTTCTACCTATCTGAAAAAATAGTAAAAAAATTCGAAAAAATATAAAATTTAGTTTGCAAGTACATATTCATATGGATATCACATTGAACGGTCGGATCGACCGTTAGGATTTTAAAAAGTACCATATTGAGCCGTAGTACACTAGCCATTGGTGCTATGCATAGCACCATAGCCTCACTCTAAATATAAATATAATTTTAAAAAAGAATTACCACATCTTGTATTGTACCAAAATAAAGCTAAGAAAATATGTGCATCTATAGATTATATTAATATAATTGTGCAGTTAAATTATGGTTGATGTAATTTTATGATAAATTTGATTGAATTTAGTTTCCGTATTATCTGTAACTAGTGATTAAAATTAATTAATCTAGTAAATTAAAGAACTATTGAAGGAAAAAATATTATTTTATTGGTAATTAAAAGTCATTAAAGCTAAAGAATTTAGTCGTACAGGAAAATTTAGCAATGCACCACACTCTACACCAGGGTTCTAAATAGCGCCGCTATAGCGTTTGCGGACCATAAAAGCTATGGCGCTATTGGCCGTTCTAAATAGCGTGCTATAGTGGCGTAATATGACAATAACATCATTTATTAGCCGTTCCACTATAACGCAATAAACACTATTTAAACCTTTGCTCTACACAGGCTGGATGCGTGTTTTTATTTTTTTGAACAGACATGAGAAAAAAATATTTGTTTTCTTGAACGGACATATGCGCAAAAAGGTTTATCTTTTTAAGACTTCTCTTTTCAGGGAAAACAAAAGAAGGTCGAAATTTACGAAGCCATTGCCTCTGGCAAGCGCAGCCAAAATGGATACGCAAGTGGCTGGGCAAAAAAAAAAAAAATGGCTACGCAAGTGGACTCCTATCCAACATATCAGTCAAATAAAGTGAGAACGGTCCCCTCCGTATCAGTCTATCTGCACCTGGCCTAATATTAAGTTAATATTGTATATGTACCAAGGAAAACTGGGACCCAGAGATCAGCTATCTGTTTCTGATTACCACTTTGTTTAATTAGGCTTTACGCTTTAGCCTAACCACCTGCCAGGAACATCGTTTTGCTGTGATCCGGTTGCACGGATAATATATGTGCTCAGTTGACGGGCGGGACCAGGTTATATTTTTAGAGGATCGAGAGAATCTTTTCTTTTGTGTGATGGATTCGTTGAACCTGGACAGCGATGGCATTTCTGCTTGGGAAGAGCCGGAGATAAAGATTTCCGCTTCGCATGGAGCCCAGTGTCAGTGTGCAACTGTGTATGCCCCGGCCCGCCTCTTGGGTCGTCTGTGGCGGCTATGGGCCTATGGGGTAGTGTTATTACGTTAGCGCTTAGATCACATTAGACATCTGCTCATCTGCATCTTGTGTGAGTCTAAACTCCGACACCTGCCTCTGTGCTTGTGCTTCTCAAGGGTGAGAGCAGTTTACTTTTATTCTGTTTAACCTACACAGGTTTATGTATTTATTCTAACGAAATTTTATGTACAATATTTATTCTATTTGTTTGTTTTAGCAAACAATAATTTATTCATGTACAAAACATATAATATAGAGTTCGTATAATCATAAACATAGTGACAAACTGACAATATACGCAAATAATTCAAGTTTTATTTGTTTTTTTTATGTTTCCGAATCGAACTCTGAATAAAACACAAAAAAAACATATAATACGTATTATTCGTGAATAAAACGCGAATCACGAATTATTCACGAGAAAAACACGAATTTTTTTTTGTGGGGTTTCTTTTGGGTTTTTTTTTTTTATATTTTTACTTCCTTGCTGTACCGAATCATTTCCGAATAATATCCGAATTATACCTAAATCAGGAACTTTTAACCCCGCCAAACCGAACCCGGACTATTCGTTTGTCACTATGATCATAAACGCAGTCTAAAATTAATTAACAACACCATTAGACACATCTAACCCGCTGTAAATAAATTTGATAAGAATTTTATGCATAATATTAGTTAGTTTACTTTGAGTTAGTACAAATATAGAAGAAATTAGTAATTATTTATCTATCAATTTGGGTGATTTTTAAGATAAAACATGATGCCTGAATTGATCAATATATCAGTTGATCGACGCAACACACTATAAAATTATTTTAGATGAATTTTATATGTATATTTATGGTTTGCGTTTCATTTAAGTATGCATGAATTTAGCACGTGTGAAGACATATTTTCAGGGACAAATCTAAAGCTTGCCAAATGTGACTAAGTCATTCTATGATTTTAAAAATTAATTATGTATATTGAAATTTAATTGACCAATTAGTAATTTAATAATTAGAACTCTATTTTGTGATAATTCTCCCATTTCATATTTTGTAAATTTTAAATTTCAACCCTCCTATCAAGATTTTATAGTTCTGTACCTACAATATTTTTAGAGCTCATCTGTAAAAATTAACAATCATACAGTTAGAAATGTCGTCTACATTAATTAATAAACTGATATGCACAGTACACGATAATCACATTATAACATAATTTTTTACATAACATTTGTTGTATATGTATGTTTTAGCAAGTATAAATTTATGCACATAAAAAGAGGCCTACGTAGTATTTCTTAGATACGTTTGTTTATCTGTCAGTTTTGATGATTTTTAAGATCACGGAGAAGTCCTAAATCAATTAAAAACGTCAGCACACACACAATACACTGACTTTTTAGATGCACAATATTGTTAATCAACTATGTCCGTATTCGTATATGTCCGATTTGATGATCATCCTATCTATATCTGAAAAATTACGACAGATAAGGACATAGTTTATTTTTATCCGTCCATATTTGATTCATTTACACCCCTACATATAGATCTAATTTTACATTTTTAGAATTTTGCACTATTTCTTAGATGGATGGAAAATCATTTGATCTAAAATTTCTAGACTATTCAAAAATAGTGATTTTTTTATTCATTTAAGAAATAGTAAAAAATATAAAAATATAAAATTTAGCCTGCAAGTATATTTTTATATGAAAATTACGTTAAATAGTTTAAATTGACAATTTGAACTTTAAAATAAAAATTAATTTATAGTACGGATCAACATAGACCATACATAGTACCGCAGCTTCACTCAAACAAATTCGTATACAGTGCAATACTTGACTGAGTACAATTAGATCTGAATTGTCAGTTTTAATATGACACAAATCTCAAAACAGATTCCTATATCTAAATTGACACCGAATTCTAATCACTCGGCTGAGATCTTATGTGAGCTAATTGTTCTGAGTCAGGTAGATACGGATTCCACTCAAACGGACTCAGATATTTCTGATCGAATTTTATAACGAAGAAGTGAGGAAAGTCGTTCAAAAGTCGAAACCCAATTGATTTCTCTCAACAGTTTCCAAATTCCCCAAAAGGCCCAAAAGTAACTACCGATACAGGCCTCCAAATAGCCGAGCCTGAGACCAATACCTTAAACCCTAGGTCCTCCCATCAAATATACGTTCGCCAACATCCGATTTTCGTCTTTCGTCTACACTCTCCTGGCATTCTCTCGTGTGGCGGCTCGTTTCCCTCTTCCACGTCGAAAATCCTAATCTAAGAAAGAGATAGCATGGCTGACAGAGGCGGTTTCGGACGCGGTTTCGGAGGCCGTGGAGATGGAGAGGGTGGTCGCGGAGGGCGCGGCGGCCGTGGCGGCCGTGGTGACAGGCGCGGTGGGCGACGTGGCAACAGGACGGAGGAGAACAAATGGGTCCCAGTGACTAAGCTCGGCCGTCTCGTCGAGGCGGGTCACATCACCTCCATGGAGCAGATCTATCTGCACTCTCTTCCTGTCAAGGAGCATCAAATCGTGGAGCGCCTTACAAAAGATTTGAAAGATGAGGTAGTGTCAACGAATCAATCTTAATTTTAACAGACCAAACGATCTTACAATCCTGAATTGACCTGTTTGTTTCGTCCCTTTGTCTTTTTGTGATGTGATGGACATCCTGCGTATTGTATGATTTTTAAGAGAGTAATATTTGTTTACATTATATTATTGATGCTTCTCTTTTGAAAAGGTAAAAATGAAGTTGTGATTTTTGAGATTAATTTCAGAGGTTTATTGTGTGTATTTAGTCATGGTGTTCGACAATGTGAAACACTCATACTGTATCAAGGACAGTATCTGGGTTAAGATTCCAGGTGTTGTTGATTTGAATTGTGAATATTGTGCTGCAGTAATAAAGTTTCATCTGTTAATCAATGAAATTCCGGCAATATTCAATAATGGTCAATTACATGAATTTAAGAGTCACTTTCAAAATCAGTAATGTACAATAGTAGGCTGATGGTGGAGAGAGATTGAGATTAAGGTAATAGAATAATTAAGAGTATATATAAGGAGGATCAGAGGATTAGAGTAGTTAAGAGGATTTTGTGAGAATAAAAGAGTAGATCTAGGAATTAGGGTCATTTGACTCGTTGTAAATACGTTTTTTATCAATGGAATTGTTAGTAGGCATTTAAAGCCGCTAACCTTTTAAAAAAAATTGCCAGATAAGCTTGCATTTTGGTTTATCCATATTGCTTATGGCCTTTTAGCAGATATATTGTCATTTAGTTTTTCCATCACCTTTGTCTTACTTATTGGAAAATACTCCTTTTGTACACAGGTGATGAAGATCACCCCAGTGCAGAAGCAGACCCGTGCTGGTCAGAGGACTCGTTTTAAGGCTTTTGTAGTGGTTGGTGATGGCAATGGCCATGTGGGCCTCGGCGTCAAGTGCGCAAAGGAAGTAGCTACTGCTATTCGAGGTGCAATTATCCTTGCCAAGCTGTCAGTCGTTCCTGTCAGGAGGGGTTACTGGGGTAACAAGATTGGAGAACCCCACACCGTTCCATGCAAGGTCACTGGCAAGTGCGGGTCTGTCACTGTGCGCATGGTGCCAGCCCCACGTGGTGCTGGAATTGTGGCAGCTCGTGTGCCCAAGAAGGTGCTCCAATTTGCCGGTATCGAGGATGTGTTCACTGCTTCTCGTGGTTCTACCAAGACCCTTGGAAACTTTGTCAAGGTACAAATTCTAATCTTCTACTATTTAATTAATAATTGATTACAGATGTGTTGGGTTCTTAGGTGGTAATGTCTTTAGCTGTTTAATTAATTGGATTTCCTGAGCATGGTAACAAAATTCAAATGCTCTTGTCAGTTTCCTCATAAATTCTTGCTAGGTTTTACTTTTTTTATTGTATTTAAATTGCAAGTAATTTGAGGATTAGCCTTCTTGTTGGTATGAAATTGGGCTAACTATAGGAGTGCATATCCTCTGAGATATCTCAACTTTTGCGTGACCAACGTGTCCGGTGCTTATCCGGGGATAGCGCGGGGGCCAGTATTATTTGTGCTTTCAGATTCATGCAGAATGTTTTTGAACGGTTGAGATTTTGCAATAAAACATGCAAAAATTGAGATATCTCAGAGGATGCGAATTCCTAACTATAGTGGGTTGGGCTAAAATGTGCGAAACACAGGTTGTCCCATGTCTTATCCCAAATCTCTACTTTCTGAATTCAAACCGTGGATTCACTCAATTTGATATACATATTTAAATATTGTAGGAAGCCAAATTGTTTTTTTTAGATTTTTTTACAATATTTTGGATAAGGAGACCTCTATTATAATTGGATGTGTATTAATTGAGCTGTTCAGATTAGCCGTCTGAAAATTTTGAAAATGGAGATTTGGAGCAAAGCATGAACCCTTGTTATAATGAATCATTTATTCATCCAAGACGATTTGCATGTCTTACTAGTTACTACTCATGCTTGTTTTTTTGTATTGTTTCTCCAATTTCTATTAATTAAATTTTTAAGAGTCCTACATGTAGTTTGTTGGTGCTTTTTAATTGCATGGTTGGGTAGTGTGAAATCTCTTTGTTTATCTGCTAACTTATTATTTAAATTGCTTTCTTTTATTTTTCAGGCAACATTTGACTGCCTGATGAAGACATACGGGTTCCTCACACCTGATTTTTGGACGGAGACTAGATTTGCCTTGTCGCCATACCAGCAATATACTGACTTGCTCTCTAAGCCGGCTACAAAGTTCATTCAACCTCCTACTGAGGAAATTTCTCAGAAGACCGAAGTTTAGGAATGGTTTTTTTTGTCTTAGAAGTTTAATGCTTTCGAAGTTCTAGTGAAGGAATGCAATGAACTAGATATGACCTTTTGGTTTTCTGTTATGTTATTTGGTTGTTCTTTGTGGATGGAGGTATGTATGTGAATAGGGCCTCAGTGGGCCTTGCCAGTAGTAATGTTGGTTTCTCTATTTACTCTTTGGAAATTTTGCGAGCCTAAATTTTGAGAATTCTACTTTGTCAATTTACGTGTTGTTATTTATTAGGAGAGGAATTATTTCTACAGTTATTTGACAATTTTAACAATAGTTTTTAGATTAATTCAAATAAGATCGAAAGTTAAAAGGTAAATTTATAAGTATATCACTACACAGAGATAGTCTAAGGGCATATGTATACACATAATTGTAGAAAGTAATCTTTTTCTATCATCAATTTTAGTAATTGTTCCTTGATTACTTTCAAACTATCTTTATTTATTGCAGTTTAATATACATTTGTGAGATTAAATTTTTAAACATTTTTACATTCGGATTGGTTACAAATGACAAATTTGAACCGTTGAAACCCGTCTTTCTTATGAGTGATGCATTTATGTGTGAAAATTTTAAATTTTAGAATTAATTTTGTATTGAGCCAAGTGGTAAAAAAATGTTTAAAAAATGAATGCATTAAAATTAATTTATAAACCTTCTAATTTTGACTGCTTGATTTTATACTAAATTAATTCGAATATTTAATTTGTTTGCATGTAAACACAACTTGTAAGGTAGATGGATTCAACGGTTCGGATTGGTCATTTGAAGCCATTCCAATAGGTTTTAAAGTTGAATTCACAAAAAAACATGATGAACACAGGAACACCCTATTTCTACTCCATAATTTATTCTTTTATATCTTTATAAGTGACATTTGACAATATTGTTTATGGTGATGTCATATGAGTAGAACTAGGGTATTTTTAAACTGCAAGTTGTTTGTAAACTTACTTTCAGAAGTGATGTATTTACATGTCAAATTTATAAATTTTCTAATTAATTTAGTGTAAAGTCAAACTGTAAAAAAAAGTTTATCAGTTAATTATAGCAAAAATTTATAAATTTAATATGTAAATACATTACTCGTGAAGTAGATCGATTTCAACCGTTGAAATCCATTGTTTGAAAAAATTTCAATAAGTTTTGGAGGTATGTTCATCAAAAAACTTGCTTTTATACTAAATTAATTTGAAAATTTATAAATTTTAGATCAATTTTAAAATTTTGAATTCATTATTTAAAATCAATTTGATAAATTTTGAAGAGGGGGAGGATGGGGTCCTCATTGTTGGAAACAGGTGATTTGCGGATTTTGATTTTATGATTCTTTCTTACTCTGATTTTGGTGACTGGGTTAGCTTGTTGATACTTTGTTGGCACTTTTTTTTTTCTTCTTTCCAAATTTCTTGTTGGAGAGGAGTATTTCATTGTGTGCAGTATACTTTCTGGGTGTATAGTCCTTTGGGTGTTTTTATTGTCCTTTGGGATTGGCATCAAGCATAGTGTATAGTAAGCTGCTTTTTATTTCATTTTCCTTTTTTTTACCAGAACGATGTTATGTTATTTTTAAAGTTGTACAGTGTGTTATTTGACAAGAGGCTTGAAATTAAACTCCTGCATGTCTTGCTTGTTCTTATATTTATCATTTTGCCTAAAAATAATGCTCCACTGCATGGACATCAATATCTAATCAGTTCAGAATTGCTTTGTTCCAATAATACTTTCTGCCAGATGATCATTGCAGAGTTCTACAATCATTATATTGTTTTCTAAGGTCCCGGGCTCCCTGCTCTTTAGCTGAAATGAACACTAGTAGATAAGATCTGATGTTTTTTTGAGGTTCAGCTCACATATTCTCTGGCCTCTCCTGCCCGAAAAGTGTTTCCCTGTGGCCCCACAAATTGGTTCTTTCCCTGTTGTTCATCGCTGTTTTTCTTCTTGCATGGACACATGCACTGCTAAATGTATGTATGGTACGTATTAAGAAGTTTATAAGGAGTATATAACTAAGAGTAGATTATCATTGTTAATCCAAAACTGGGAACCTTGGACGGAGATCTTCATCAGGTGTGTTATCAGTCTGGTTAAGAAAAATGGATCTTGCGCAGCGCATTGCTGTCTGCTAGTTTCTCTCCTGGCATTGGTAATGACTTAAATCCTCCAAAATTATCCTAGATTATAATAGAAAGATGAAGATTTAACTTCCAAATTCAATTATTATTCATAAAGAATTCTCCATCTGGAATTTGAACCCACGACTTCTCAAATAAAGTGTTGCCCTTTACCACTAAACCAATATAATTATTGGATGTCTCAAAAAAAATATAATTATTGGATGTTTTTAGTAACAAGTCATCAAATCCAAACAAACAAGCTGGATTGTCTCTAATCTGGTCTAGTGACAGCCGGTGCTTAGCAAAGTCTTAATTCTGAAAACAACAAAGTTAAGGCCTCGCATTACTTCAGAGCTACTTATTAATTCGATTTTATATCATATACTTGCGATCAAGAATGAATGACGTGTTGTAATCAGTGTTAAGTCACTAATGGTCTGGATCTAAACTCAGAAGATACGAATTCCCACCGATTCCATCGATAAAGGAGTGTTAAGTCATTGAGACCTAATGCCTACCTATCTAGAGATTTTGTATGGGTTACAGCCTTACAGGGTAGATTTAGTTAAACTCTTGTATATATTGGGCCTTAGCCAGTTTTTTTTTTTTTAAAGAAGGCCCACAACACAGCGGGATCTAATGTGTCAATGACTATTTGAAAATATTTCCACCGATCCGTATCTGTTGGCACTCCCAGAGATCTATGTGATATGCTTGGACCTACACGACAGATTGAAGGGCTGAGATCATATTAAGAAAGCCTAAACGGCTGAGATGCAACAGAAGAGGTACTATTCATAGACACCGTGGAATATACAGTATAATGGCTGTTCAAAGTTATATATATATATAGGAAATGGCTAGCATGCTACGCGTAGCATAGAGGGCCTCCGTGCTACGGTGCAATATTTGAGTTTTCAAGATCCTAACGGTCGATCCGAACCGTTCAATATGATCTCTACATGAATATGTACTTGCAAGACAAATTTTACATTTTTTAGAAATTTTTTACTATTTTTTTAGATAGGTAGAAAATCACTTGATCTGAAAATTCTGTACCATTCATATCAAGTGATTTTCTACCTATCTAAAAAAATAGTAAAAAAAATTCTAAAAAATGTAAAATTTGTTTTGCAAGTACATATTCATATGGAGATCATGTTGAACGGTTCGGATCGACCGTTCGAATTTTAAAAACTCAAATATTGAGCCGTAGCACGAAGGCCCTCTATGCTACGCGTAGTACCGTAGCCAATTCCTATATATATATATATATATATATATATATATATATATATATATATATATATTTTTTAATTGACAATGAATATCATCAGGATGTTGACAATGAACGTAGATAATTAGGTTCTGAGAACTTGCCTATATGAATATAATTTATATGATATAAATTTGTCAAGCATTTAAATTTAAAAAAATAATGAGATTTGATATATAAGTTATGATTTATAGACCATTTTTATCAGGCAAAGTTTATTTTCTTAAAACAAAATATTTCAATGGTTTGTATTTCACGTTCTTTCGTTTGAATTGTGAAGTGATAGCTAACTTGCATGGATTTTGGTATATTGAATTGTCTATATCTAACAAGTTAGAAAATATATGATAAGAGAATGATATGCAAAAGAGAGAAACATAAAGGAATTGGGTGCTATATGATGAGGTGCATTAGGCCGTTCGCTGGAATGGGAATATCTAAAATAATAAATCATATATTGTATCGGTTAAACATATTGTCAGAATACCAAAAATACAAGCTAATAATTTGTTTCTAGTCGCAATCCATGAAAAATGTCCTACCCACCATTTCTCTTAAAGAAAGCTTGCAATGGCAATAGTTTGTTTCTAATTATTAACACACATTTCAAACAAATATGTAAGTCTAATAAAAAACAAGTATTTTAGTATATAAAAATTTAAAATAGCGAAAATCATACCTAGACTGGTGATTAAAGTGTTGTCTTATATGTAGAATACGATATATTTGAAATTCAATGCTTAAACTAAAGATGAGATAAAGTACCTTAATCATCATCCCATGTTAAAAAAATTTAAATGGAAAAAATCCGAACAAAGCTACATGTCTACATTATTCAATAACAACAACAACAACAATAATATATAATATTTGAGTATTAATTTTTTTTATATCCACATAAAACCTGAATTTAAATAATTTATAAATGAGGGATCACTTGAATAATGATTATTTTGATAATCTTGACATTAAACTAAATCCAATAAAATTATGCTCCACATTCTTATCTTTGTTTTCAAAATTCGAACAGTCAATCCGAACCGCTCACCATGATCTTTGTATTGAAATGTGCTTGGAGACCAAATTTTATATTTTTTGAATTTTTTTTACTATTATTTTAGATAGGCACTTTCAGAAGATCCTGGACCATCCAAAACAGTGATTTTGTACCTAACTAAAACAATAGTAAAAAAGTTCCAAAAAATATAAAATTTGGTCTCCAAACACATTTTAATATGAAAATCATGTTGAGCGGTTCGGATCGATTGTTCGAACTTTGGAAACAGAGAAAAAAAAACGTGAAACATGATTGGAGCACAAAACCAATAGTGCATTTTAACTCTATTCTTCAAATATAGATAACGTAACAATTAAATTTAATGTATTTTAAGTATTGTTTGACAATACATCATGGACAGTTAGTACTTCAAGTCACTTGATATATACTTTGAGAATTATAAACATATAAGTATTAACAGAATAAAAAATAAAAAAAGTTGTTAAGTGTTTACTTGGATAATATTTTTGTTAAAATCCGTCTATTTTTACTATCATCATTATTATTAAAGACAACTGGATTAATGCTAAAATAAACCAATTCAATATTTATATGTACAATATATTTGTTAGAAAATACTAAATGCTTTAAACAGTCAAGTAAACACTTAAAAGATGAACTCAATCCATCTTTCAATTTATATAATCCGCATTCTTTTAAAAACTTATAAATTATTCGTAATTCGCATCATCTTATAAAAAAATTTATTTGAAACAATCAACGCATCAACTTTTTTTATAAGATACATATCTACCGACATTTTTAAAAATACCCAAAGTTAATTACAGATTAATAAAAATACCCATACCCATTCGATATTTTCAAAAATGCCCAAATCGGCCATTTAATGGCCGGTCCCTATTTAAAAGGAAAACCGGCCATTAAATGGCCGGTTCCCTGATTAAATTTTTTTTTTTCAGAGACAAATAGCTAAAATGATGAAATATAACGAGTAGAACTAGGGTGCTCCTAAGCTCACCAAGCCCTTCCGTGAGCGCGACTCTAAAACCTATCGAATTGACTTCAAATGACATTTCCAAACCGTTAGATGTTCAATCTATATTAAAATGTGCTTGGAGACCAAATTTTACATTTTTTGGAATTTTTTTATTATTTATTAAGATGGTTTGAAAATCGCTGTTTTCCAATGGTGCAGAATTTTAATAAAAACAGCGATTTTCAAACCATCTTAATAAATAGTAAAAAAATTTCAAAAAATGTAAAATTTGGTCTCCAAGCACATTTTAATATAGATTAAACATCTAACGGTTTGAAAATGTCGTTTGAAGTCAATTCGATAGGTTTTAGAGTCGTGCTCACAAAGGGCTTGGTGAGCTTAGGAGCACCCTAGTTCTACTCGAAATATAACACTAAAAAATTGAATTTTTTTTTTTCCTTTGTCAAATTACTTTTTTGATAGCATATTTATACTAAAATACGCTAAATTACTTGAAATTATGTTAATTTATGTTGATTTACACTAAATTACTTGAAATTATGTTAATTTTTTTTTAAGAAACAAATAACTAAAATGGTGAAATATAACACTAAAAAAATCAAATTTTTTAAAATATTTGTTAGATTATTTTTTTGATATATAATTAGCATATTTATACTAAAATACGCTAAATTACTTGAAATTATATTAATTTATGCTGAATTACACTAAATTACGCTAAATTACAATAATTATGTAGAATTATGCTAGAATATGGTAAATTATGCTAAATTACGTATGAATAGGGATGATATCTTCACTGAGAAGGTGAAAAACGACGACGAAACTTCAAACGGTCATAAAACGGCGCTCGAGTGTCCGATTTCAGCAAATGATCACTTTTCGGAAAGTTTGTGAAAATACGCATGCGTCAGTGCCCGCGATGTCAGATTTCAAAATTCAGAATCGCCAAAAATAAAGGGAAGAGTCTCAAAACTTCAGTTGAAGTTTCCGATTAAGATTTTCATTTTTATTATTCAATCTACGTAGCTCAGTAAATTAGTTATGTAATGAACTTGTAGAATACTAATTTTTATTATTTTTGAATTTTTTTACTATTTTTTATGATTTATGAAAGATGGCACAAAATTGGCCCTATTCATACGTAATTTAGCGTAATTTACCGTATTTTAACATAATTCTACATAATTATTGTAATTTAAAGTAATAATTCAACATAAATTAACATAATTTCAAGTTATTTAGCGTATTTTAGTATAACTATGCTAATTATATATCAAAAAAGTAATTTAACAAATATTTAAAAAAAATTTGATTTTTTAGTATATTTCAGCATTTGACCTATTTGTCTCTTAAAAAAATTAACATAATTTCAAGTAATTTAGTGTAAATCAGCATAAATTAACATAATTTCAAGTAATTTAGCGTATTTTAGTATAAATATGCTATCAAAAAAGTAATTTGACAGAAGAAAAGAAAATTTAATTTTTTAGTGTTATATTTCATTATTTTAGTTATTTGTCTCTAAAAAAAAAATTTAATCAGGAGACCGGCCATTAAATGGCTGGTTTGGACATTTTAAAAAATACCGGATAGGTATGGACATTTTTATTAATCTGTAATTAACTTTGGGTATTTTTAAAAATGTCGGCATATCTAGACAGAACGTATCTATAATCCGTGAATTCGTATCTTCTGCATTTAACTCAAAAAAGGAATCTTTTGAGTTTATGCATTTGTACATTTGTACCGTCTGATCAGCGTTAAGATAAGATGCGTGCCGTTCACAGTTCTATTGACTGCTATTGTTCTCATCCTTTTGGGAAAGCGCACAATCAGGACAAAACAGAAAGGGAGGCGAATTTTGGCTGCTTACTGCTGCCGAATGGCCGAATGGCCGAATGGGGGCGTGCGTGCCTTGTGCGGCTCTAAGTCTTGAGCGAATGAGCAAAGGTATTGGAAAACAACGGAGGCAAAAGAAAACCAGGAACTGAGTTTTCATGCTTTGCCACCTCATTTACGGGATCCCATTTGCATGACACGCCACCACCATACATCCTCTGGAAGAATCTCTCACCTGTTGCTCTTCTTAAGTCTTATCCTCTCTCCCCTTCACCCAATTAAGCATCTTATTCTTCCATTCATTCAAACCATGATATAAAAATAAAGGACATGAAATTTTCACATATGGCCCTATGACATAATTATTTATTTTATTTTTTATTAATAAATCATAGAAGTGTAGAACTATTAATCCTCACAGTCATGCATTTATATATGAGTAGAGATCCAATTACATCTTTTTTTGTGACACATCTTGACATTATTTTTTTTTTATAGCCCAATTTTGCAATTTCAAAATCCAAATAGTCGATCCGAACCGTTCAACATGATCACCATATTAAATGTGCTTGGAGATCAAATTTTACATTTTTTTTGAATTTTTTTACTATTTATTAAGATGGTTACAAAATCGCTGGTTTTCAATGGTCTGAAAACAACAATTTTGTAACCATCTTAATAAATAGTAAAAAAATTCAAAAAAAATGTAAAATTTGATCTCCAAGCACATTTTAATATATCCATCATGTTGAACAGTTTGGATCGACTATTTGGACTTTGAAAATGGTAGGTGTCAAAGTATGTCAAAAAAAGAGTGTAATCCGATCCCTCCTCTTTATATATATATAATATAAAAAACCACATCTATAGTCTGCAGTCAACAAAGCTTACCTTTGCATAAATATTGGCACAATATCAACTTTATTAACAAGATGGGTAAATGTCGATTACAAAATTATTATTATTATTATTATTATTATTATTATTATTATTATTATTATTATTATTATCTAGAAATGCAGAACAACATCATCATATAAACCAAAGAAAGTATTTATTAAATAGCATAAGATTGTTAGTTTGACAATCAAATATTTTAGTTGTACATCATTTAACATTTGCATAGTGACTAATTTCAATAACATCTGCATAGTGATGCCTTGTTGGTCTCATATGGATCATGAAAGAGTTTCAGAGAACACATGAAAACTAGCTTAACTGAGTACAAAATATAACATTACTTGGGTACATATTTGCAAAACCACCAAAAGGCAATAATACAAAACACTTTTCAAGCTACATAATTCCCTCCATTCCCACAGAATTCCTCCTTTTGCATCACCACTAAACTCCTTCACTTGTGAAATAAAAAAGAAAAAGAAAAAAGCTCCTTCACTGGTCATGTGTCATCCTAAGAATCCACCTCCACCTTTCTCCTACACCCCTGCTACAAGCCATAGGCTAATCTCTCCTGAAAGATCAACCAGCGAGCAGCCTGTTTCAGAGGCGCAAAGACGAACTAATTGGTGCATTTGCTCGCCGACATATCATCCCCGGTCCTTCAGATGCCGGTGGCATCATAAGCAACAGTACAATTGGGGGAATGCCATGCCAAGGACCTCGCAAGCGGACTGTTCATGATTGCCATACGAATACGAATATGAATACGAGCTTGTGATTCAAGTTTTCTCATTTTTCTTTTTCTCGTGTACTTTATATCATTGTACATGGCAGTCAAAAGGGCAATATTTCTAGTCTTTGCAGTTGAAGAGAAAAATGAGAGCACTACAGGAATTAATACAACTCATTTGGTATAGGTATGTGGCTCTGTATTGTCCCCTGTTTATATTTTGATTGAAATCTTCTTCTTCAGAAAAACATGTTTACAAACAAACCAACTAATTAACAGAATGAATGAAGACTTGTTTTATATAAAAAAATATTTTATTATGTACAAGTGTACAACCAAACTTTGTAAATTAACCCCAAAGCCCACCTCTACACACACATACTGCCCTTTTGGTTGTTCAATTGGTTGATTGCTCAATTTGTGCAACATCCTGATTGTGTTAGCAATCCCAATTTCTTGTGAGGAGAAATGGGGAAAAAAAGAAAATTCCAATCAGGATGAACAAGGGAGAGAGAGTAAGTGTTGAAAACATAATTTAAATTAGCCATAGTTTATTGTCTGGCCAAGTATGATAAATTTAGGATTTCATCTTTAAAATTCTAATGCTCAATATTCACATTGTCACTGAGCAAAGACAATCAGCTACGAAATACATGATTGCAGTAACTAAGTTTTTAAGTTAATTGAATTAACCGACAATTTGTCATGTGCTATTTGCGGAAATAAATCTGCTGTTATTATATTATCCCTTTGGAATAACAGGAACCTATTATTTCGATCTCAACCGTTTGATCTTCGTTGAGATTCGCACATGAAAAACTTACTTCCTTGAAATTTGTGTATGAAAAAGTGGGAATTACAGGTTCCTGTTATTCTTAGATTTATTTCCGCTATTTGCATGTATAAATAATTGTCTCTACTAAGTAGCTACTACTAAGATTTTCAAATAAAAAATAAAAAATAATTGTCTCGATACTTAGAGGGTGTTCACAACTGTGAACATGCACATGTGCTTTTCTCCACTAAATGCAAATATTCTTAACAATGGGACTCTCTAGTGTGATATACTTTTAAAAAGGCTTCTTGCGTTGTTTTTTTGTTGTCATCATTATTTATATTTTTATAAACTACTTCTCTTGTAGTTTAAAATAATGCTAAATAATAGCGGTGGTGGTTAATGTATGTTTACTTTTGAGAAAGCTATTTTCTTTAGCTTTTGTTAGATTTTTTTTAGAAATTATAACATCAAATTTTCAGACAAAAAAATTGATTGTTTTTTTTTTCAGAAATAGATGAAACATCAAATTTTCAGACAAAAAAATTGATTGTTTTTTTTTTCAGAAATAGATGAAACATGAAACCCCACCAATGGTGTGGTTTCACCAAGAACAGTGCAATTTTAACAGTTGTCGGACAAATATGTGGTTATGATTTATTTTTGGTTAAATTTGTGGTTAAGATAGGTTAGCTTAAGATATGAAAAATACTAGAATTGTACCAAAGCAGTACTATTGGTGCGGTTCTAAAAACCTACACATGCTAAAATTGTATCATTAGCGGTTCTATCTATTTTCAAAGAAAAACAATATTTCTTTTTCCAAAGAATTAAAATTTTAATTTGTTTCCCTGTTCCCGCAAACAAACTGCACAAAGAATAAGGTTGACAGAATGACAGCCCAACTCGCACAATCCAATCAAATCAAATTGCACAGAGAATCAAGGTTGACAGCCCAACTCGCACAATCACATCAAATAACAACTTCGCACTGCTCACTTTATCACACCAAATCTCCATTGATATATTTTTCTCTGAACAAGTGGAGACTCTAATAGCAGCAGCTCTGAGATTCAAAAATCAACTGAAGCCAGCATCAAGTAAAACATCACAACACCCCGTTGACCTTTTCATTTCAACCCATTAACTATTTTTTTCTACAAAATATTTGAATAATGCTAAAGTCACAAAAATCCAATGCTGATCTCTTCTCGATTCAATTACACTTTAGTTTTAACAGCTATTTGACACGGGCCTCCTCTGAGTGATTTAAACAAGGGTCTAGTCCTTCTGAAACTGAAAATATCTTCAACCCGGTATGTCTGTAGCGGGACGGGTTCTTCACAAACCTTCTTGTACTCGGAGATATGATTACTCCCAAACACCTGCACACTTAGAGTTTTTCTCTTCGGTGCGTCGACTTTGATGTATTGGTCAAAATAGTTTATGAAATCCTCTTTCTTAAGAGCTCTTAATACTTCAACCTATATTTCACAAAAAGAAGGTTAGCACATTTGTGATAACTTGTTTTATGTGATCAGTTGCAGAAACAATGCAATTAAGGCAAATTTGTGTTCAATTTGAGGCTAAATATGGTTCACTGACGTAAACAGGTCTAAATCTCAGGCATAGAGGCCAATTGAGGTTAGATTGCTACTTGTAACTTGACCAGCAATCGAAAGATCAGTTTAGTTCAAGTTATGCTGTGCTTGAAATTCTTTGTTTAGTTGGTTGACGCAGGATCATTATTTAAGACATACTAAGAACTCTGTTATAATACTCTGGATTGGGTTATTTGGTTTTATAAGCTATTAACCATAAACTATACCCGTAATATTGCGAACACAGCCTTGAGAGGCTTTTGACAATTAACTCATGACAAAAACTATGCAAACTTAGGGAAACTTACTTCGGATTCAAACCTATCAAATTTGTGTGTTCCAGAGATTATTTCTCCCCAATAATAACCAGATTCTTCCCACAAGTTCTTGAACTTCTCCAACTTCAAATCAATGAGGGTTTTCACATTTTTCTGTATAAAAGAAAAATATATCTCCTTATTAGTATGGTGCATTGCTGAAAAACATATTCCTTAAAAAATGTATTATTTCTGTAACCTTATATTCTTCGTCGTCCAATTCATAAATTTTCTTTTCAAGCGATGCAAAGAAGGCATCGATCCTACCATCCAGAATATCTGGATCCTAAAAAAGTTGAACAACATTATCTAACTTAGAGTTCTGAAGTAAGATCACACAAAAAGATAGACATAAAGATATTTTAATATGAGTACCTTAACTGTGGACTGGATAAGGACTTCTAATCCTCTAACACCAGCATCATCCCTAGATATTAATTTTTGCAGAGTGAAAACAGAAGCACACTTAAGGGATTGTGTTTTCAGATTTAATCTTATCAGGGATCAGATTTCCATGGCCATTAGGTTTTACCCAACATAATGTTTAATGATGACCCATGTAACCCCATAATTAAAGTTAAACAAGTCTAGGTTAAGTTGATCATTTTCCAAATTACCTTGATGAGAGACTCGTTATGTACCCAAGTTGCTCGACGGACCGAAGCTGGTGGAAAGCTGGTTGGCTGGCGATGAGAGAAAACAGTTGGAGTTGCACATTGAGGAGAGCGTCATCTTGGTGAATCTACAAAATCAATAACAGTCTTTTTTTATTTATAAAAACAATCAGTAGCTTTGGAGTTTGATTCAATTATAAAAACTCAAGTGTTCCATTTCACTTGAGAGAAACTATTAGGTATTAGGTTCAAATAAAAAATGAGCCCCAGAAGTTCGATAATTGTTATAAAATTAGAGTTTGATTCCTGAATTGATCTGCGAAATTGCCTGAAAGCTGGGTCAATGCTAACCTTAAACCCTAAATTATCTAGTGATTTAGCCATGCACAATAATATTTGAGGAATAGTCTTTTAAAGCATCTTATATATGCCTAGAACAATCAGCTGCTTAGAGAAATTTAATCAGGCAGGCAGGGTAAATAGGATAACGAGAAAGTAACGTTGAACTTGGTTGCTAGAGTAAATTTAGGGAACAAATTACCTGGATATATTGCACAATTGCTGAATTCTCATCCTTTGGATTTAATCCTTCGGTGCGATATAAGCACTTCAAACCACTCTCTAGCATGACAGCTCTCATCGTTAAGTATTGAGATGGAAGCAAGGGCTTGAAGACTGAATTAGGTGTTTTGAACAATATTTCTTCTATATCTGTGACGATTGATTCTGCTTCTTTTTCTTCAATGTTTCCTGAAAGGAAAATTGGATCATAAAATTGTCTTAATTATCAATTTGTTCCCTGAAAATTATATAATTAATTGAAGTTGGACGTTATCAAATCTACTTTAAACTTCAAGGATCATGTATACAAACTTCCTTTTTGAAAGGAACGTAGAATGATGAAAGGTGCCAAACCTGCGACAAAGCACTCCAATAGTGTCCTTGACAGAAGGTATGGTACGAAATTGGAGAGATGGTCTGCATTAAGATCTGAAAGTGCTTCCAGATTCTCATTTAAAGGCCAAGATCGGTCATCAAGCATCAAATTTAGGTAGTAACCAGCTTGGGAGCATGGCCTCGAGAACTTGAAGTTCTCAAAATCCTTCAAGAATGTTTCCTGTAATAACAATTAAGACTTATGTCTTATGCAAACATTTGACAAAGACATTCTATTATGGTTTAACGTGTGTTTAGTAGTATTATGTGACTCAGGTTTTGATAAAGGCCAAAAATACTGTACAAGATGTTACCTTAAAGACTGCAAACCTTTTAGGTTTGACTTCAAAATGTGCAATCTGCATCATTATGGCATCTACCAAGAGTCTCATCTTGTGATTATAGCCTGTTACAACCACCTATAAATGTATAAATTGTTATTAATTCAAAACTAATCAAATAAGAATGCCAAGTTAGGCGGAAAGGACGTTAATTTCAAGAATGAAAAAAAGAATATCAAATCAGAAAGTGAATCTGTGTTTCCTCCTGCAAAGTCAAATTACCTATCTATCCCCTTAATCACCACCGCATACTTAAACTGAGAATCTTTTTGAAAAATAGAAATTAATCCAAAGGAATAATAACATAAAACATCTTCAATAAAAAATAGTGACATAATTTTCAGACCTGGAACCCTGTAGTAGTAGCGCGAATTCCATAATAAAGGCTTGCAATTTGAGCATTATAAGCTAAATTTCAATAAAAGATAAAAAAGAGAGAGAGAGAGATCAGTTACATACTTACATTCTTGGTTCTCCATTCTGGAGGCATGAAATTACTATAATGATACTGTTTTATAGTAATTATTTACCATAGTCGTTCAAGTGATCCATTAGTAATGCTACAAAAAGGCTAGTCAGAACATCTGCTTCAGGCGAGTAATATGCCAATGGACAGTGAAAATCAATCACCACATAAGCTTTTGGCACCAAATATGTCTTATCAGGTTTGTGCCATAAGGTCGAACAAGATGAGTTCCTTATAATTTTCGGAAACTTGACCTGGTAATTATAATTGAAAAGTTTATGAGATTCTTTTGCTTTAAACCTGGTTTAATGTTTCCTTTTTGTATTTTGTTTGAGATTGATAATGACTGCATCAGGAGATGGACACTCTGCCAAGGCTACACCCAAGTCAAAAGTTACATAAAGTGTTGTGTATCATTGTGTTTTTTATTTGTTTGGATTACTTTTATGATAATCAATTTGATAAACATAGCAGAGTTCCTTTTTTGTTCAGATAATTTTTCTGATAAATCAATTTTGATATATTATATCAACAGTTATATGAACAGCCAAAAAGGGTATTCGAGGAGCTGTTTAATAATTGCTTTGCTGCAGCCATAAGCAACACTTTCTACGAGGTGATTAATTATTATATCTTTTTTCTCTTTGAATAAAGAAATGAGATTTGCCTCTTCTTTCGGAGTATGAAGGGTGAAGTCGGTTGGGATGAAAATGTTAGGCTCAGGGATATGCAGATCTGCATTAGGAGCATTATCCATCCAATTCTAAAAGAAAAATATGAAGTGGATTAGTGTAAAAAGAATACAAGATCCTGTTTTATCTATTAGGAGGGTTCAGAACTTCAGATGCCTCCATCTTTTAAATCCTTAATCACAAAAGGTCTAGAACTCAAATAACAAATTAAACTATTAGTTGATCAATATCACACTTTCTGTCAAGTAAAGCATTGTAGCATATCAGTTTCATTCTGATGGATTTAAGAATATAGAACATCAACCTCACAAATTGTCCACGTCAACTGATATTTACAAACTATCACACCTAACAGTACATTTTTATTTGAGTTCTAGATTTTTGTTATCAAAAACTAAAAAAGTGGAGACATGTTGGAGAATTTACAACCCTCCTCTTTGTCTATTATGCTGACATGTAAAAAATCAGGATCCATTCAACATTTTGCCTTCAATTTAGATTTAAAAAATATATATATATAATTGGCACACTAAACTTATGGACAAACAATATTAAAACATGTTTGGTTTTGGATAAAATGCTAGATTTTCTTGCAATTGATGATATCAAATGAACAAACCTTTATAGTATCTGGAGTGATCTTCTGGACACTGTACGATGTCCCATACCATGGCTCAGCTAAGTCAGTTGACCCTTCAAATTTTTTTGAATCCCAAAATATTCTAACAAAAAAGAACAACAGTACAGAGTTATGACAACAAGGACAAACATGAAATAAGTGCACTCCTGAGAAAAGAAAAAGAATTTAATTACACAAATTTACCTGACTTTGTCTGAAGAAAGCTTATCTAGCATTTTATGAATTAGGCTTGGATCAAATTTTGATGACAAACTCTCACCAACCAACCATTCCTCTGGGGGGTAGTACTAGTTTGTGCATATAGCAAAAACCATATTAAAACATGCTTGGTTTTCAATGCCTCGCCAATTTATTCATAATATTGTATATATAAAATAACTCATTAAATAAACAGACAGAAGATTAGCTAGCTATCGGGATGGCATTGGTGAATTTTTCCCAATCATGATTATTGTGGGATTTTGCAAGTACAATTAGTACGAGAATGAATCTATAATAAAGAAGTTACTGCTTTCTGTTTAAAACCATATTAAAACATGATTGGTTTTGAATGTCTCGCCAATTTATTCTCATAATATTGTATATATAAAATAACTCATTAAATAAACAGACAGAAGATTAGCTAGCTATCGGGATGGCATTGGTGAATTTTCCAAATCATGATTATTGTGGGATTTTGCAAGTACATTAGTACGAGAATGAATCTATAATAAAGAGTTTACTGCTTTCTGTTTAAAACCATATTAAAACATGCTTGGTTTTGAATGCCTCGCCAATTTATTCTCATAATATTGTATATATAAAATAACTCATTAAATAAACAGACAGAAGATTAGCTAGCTATCGGGATGGCATTGGTGAATTTATCCCAATCATGATTATTGTGGAATTTTGCAAGTTCAATTAGTACGAGAATGAAGCTATAATAAAGAAGTTACTGCTTTCTGTTTAAGACCAAATATATAATCAGTTTGTTGGATAAGAAAAATCAATGAAATCAGCACTAGAAGTCTTTAGTCTCAGTGGGTACAAAGAATATTTTTTCCGTGAATTAATCTTAACCTAAAGAAACATGAGGTTAGGGGAAGCTTTTCGAAGGTTTAAGTTTACAAATCAGTATCATGTATACTCCACAGTTTTATGCACAATGTTACCACCTAAGGTTTAAATTCAATTTAATTAGAAGTCACGGATTATGGAAATGCAAGCATATGCAAGGTGCTTATCTTACTGGCATTAAGGCATTAACAAAGACAGCATAGTTAAGGGGTTGACATCTATCCTGATAGTTGAACTCAATCTCATTTATTGCCACCATCTGAAAAGAAAAAAAAAAAAAAAACTGTAAGAAATCATGTTGTGCATGCTTATTTCTACACTGGTGAATTCTTTCCAACAAAAATTTCAAGCATAGTCTAGAAGTAGCATTGAATTAACATTTATTACCTCATCAAAAATCCATTTGTGAATCCCTGAGTCCTTCACAAGGGCAATATACTTGAAGACTATACCCACAATGTCCTCCATATGGTCTACACAATTATTTACATCCATAGAATGAAAATTAGAAACTATGCAAATAAAACCCCAGTATTTTATGTTTTGCAAATAGCACCCTAATTTAACACATTTTCAACAATATCTTATATGGGAAAGGAACTAACCATGTCCCTCGTCAGTGAGACTAATGCTAATACAGAAGAATGAATACTCATTGCTGTCACTTGCTTCCCCGGCCGTCAAACCCATGGCCCACCCTAAAACAAAAGAGGAGAGAAATGTGGCAAAGAAAGCAAATATTTTAATGAACCTAAACAATCATTTTTTTTGCTACATGTAATAGAAGTATGAAACTGTGTTTTAATTCTAACTTGTCCTATCCCACTATCATATTCGGGTTTTTAAGTCCTATATATCAACCAAACAATTCTCAAGTGTTGATCGGCTTATCAAGTAGTTACCTAAGTATAATTAAAATTAAAGAAAGGGGACAAAGCAACAGAATGAGGAATCTCACCTAATTGCTTCAAAATGTAAAATATAGAGCCTTCCCCCTCATGGCCAATGAGATGGGAGAGATACCGGTGAGGTACTTCTTTGTAATGCAGGATGCCAGGTGTAACCGGCCAGACAATTCTCAGGTCGTCTCCTTCTGTGATTGGTATTGCTTTGACAAGAATCTGCTCAAACAAAGTGAAGAAGAAAGGAATAAATTACACAACTAGTCCCTAAGGTATCATGTATTTCCCATGTTGATCCACAAAAAGGGTCTGTCAAACATCACAGTTTGTATGATTGTAATCCTGGTACTAATCTTTGTCTAAAAAGTGAAAGACAAATCAATGATATAATGGTAACTTATTTAAATAAAAAGCGGACATGTTCTTGAGCTTTGCTCCTGATTTTGCACAATCTTCAATGACAGAGAAATTTTATTTACAAATTTTTATACAAGAGATAAATAGTACTAGACTGGGACAAATCAAAATGTTCTAGGGACAATACTAGGAACTTCTGCAAATTTAGGATCAGAGACAGGAAAATCAGCATAAGTTCCTCTCAGAATAGAAGGACAAACAAAATATTAAAAAATAAACTTGAGACATAGCTAATTGCAGACATAGGCCTCAAAATGCAGTCTAAACTAATCTGGGCTTTATCTGCAAGTACTTCCTCCTATTAAACAAACTCCAAATAAATAGGTTCTTTACACAAGTTAAAATGATATGAATGTAGTCCCTCTGGGTTGATCTACTTTGCTAGAAAATTTGACATAATTAATATATATTTTTTAAGAAGAGTACAGGTACCTGGAGATATTCTTCAGTACATGGGTTACCAGAACACTTAAACGATCTCTTTTCAGTGTTTCTAACATCAGAAAACAAGCTTTCAACCAAACTCTGCAAACTATCGAGGGTTTCTGAAATTATAAAAGCTTTTAATAGAAACATTCTGCATCTATGCCAAAAAATAACCAAATTTCATATGCACGCCAAAATTTCTTTTCTTTTCTCTAATGGTTTACCTTTTCCATACACAGTAAGTTGCATTAAATTAGCAGAATAGTTCTCTGAATAAAATCGTAGTAGCTCGTCTCTTATATCCAGCCCTTTCTCTTTGGGCCGAGTGTCCAGTGTTTCCAAATTCCCTAAGATAATTTTAATAGTTGATAATTGGACTAATTGTATTCCAGAACCAAATTCAATGAAATGACAAAGAAAATGAATTCATGTTGTGAGGCTTACCTGTTGTGAATTTATGACAAGGGTGATCTTTCGAAGTAAGATGCTTGCGAAGCTGAAAAAAAATAGTTTGGTTCAGAAAATTTTCATACAGTTATGAAGTTATAACAGGTACACCGTAAAATTATTAATGTACCTGATGCATGCGACAACCATCAGACAAAAGGTTCTTTTTATGTTCTGAAATGGGAAAATATAGTCAGTTCTTCGAATTACAATCATGTTTTCTCAAAATTAAGACAAAAGGTGGGAAAAAAAAAACATTTTTGCTATTATTATTTACCAGAGTCAACTGCATTTATCTCTCTACTAACAGCATCAGCAGACATTAATGGCTTAACAAAAAATTGTGCAAATCTAAAAAAAAAGAACAGAATAAATGTCAGGCAAAATGGCAACATAAGTCATATCAAAGCAATGTGTTCCTGTTGAGGTGCAATTAGAAAGCAAGAAAAACTTTACCTGTCCAAGGCCTCTTCAATACTGTCAACATTGACATCAAAATAAAAAACGGTTCTTTCAGAACTTGTACCAGCATTAGTGGACCCCCCATGCTGGAAAAAAAAACATTAAAAAAGCACTTTATTGAATTAAATGTACTGAAGGAACACAATCTGACACCAGGATAATGTACCTCTGTGATATACTTGGAGTAACTGTCTTCCTCTGGGTATTTCTCACTAGCATAAAACAACATATGCTCTGTGTAGATGTAAATTTATGTTAGTGCTATAACCGAAAAAGAAAAATCTCTAAACCTTTCGAAAAATGACTCTTTTAATTGCCACATAACTCGGGGTTAAGGCCATTGGGTCATTGAGGGTGAGATGGTTACATTTTAGTTCTTCAGGAATTGAACTTTAACATGGCACATCTCAGTTAGGCATTTCTACAAGCACTTTGAGCGCATTCAATCTCCATAGTGCTTCGTATCGTCTGCAATAACTCAAAATTTGAGTTAACGCACAATAAATCCGGACCGTGGCCGGATCCTGATCGGACAGCCGTGATGCATTAACTCAAATTCCAAGTTAATTCAGAGAATACGGATTCGTCTAACACAAGCCAGGCTAGAGTGGAAAAAACATGCCGCCGTGCCGTGCGGTGACGTGACTAATACGCTGTGACTTTGATCTCGTGCCGTGCCGTGACTAAAATATCAAGAGATGGTCACGTCAAGCGAATGGTCATGCCGTGCCTAAACGTGCCGTGACCATACGTAACTCGCGTGACCATTTAATCATAATTTATGTTAGTTTGTTCAAGACTCACCATTAAATCAATATCTAATGGTCCTAATTACACACGACTCGCGTGACTACGTGCCGTGCCGTGCTGTGACTAAATCTCTCACGTGCCGTACCAAAGTTTCAAAAGATAAACACAGCACGCGAATGATCACGGTACGTAACTGACACGCGTGCCGTGCCGTTTCGTGACGGAGCCGGCTCCACCTGGCCATTTTTCCCACTCTAAGCCAGGCTATAGTTTCTCCTCATTTTTACTTTTTTTCCAATAAAAAAGGAAAAATCCCTCAAGCGATGTACATGTTTTACTTGACGTCTGGAATTCTTTTATTTTTAGATAAGTAATAAATAATTTTAATAAATTAGAAAGATGATGCAACTTTTTACATAGAAGGAACAACACTAGTTCTGCCGAAATTTTTATTAATCGAAAAAAAATAAAAAAAAATCGAAAAAAGACGGAACTGTTGGCAGAATTCTAAATATAGGTAGGCCGGGTTGAATCGTACCGTTCCATGGGACGGGATGGACCTCCCCGGTCCGATTAAGAATTTGCTAACACCCCCCACCGGTAATCCTAATTCTTGGACCGTCCGAGCTAAAAAAAAAAAAAAAAAACCCAGGGATAGACTGGACCTCCCCGTCCGAGGATCGGGAAAAAAAAAAAAAAATTCAGGACCGGATAGGACCTCCCCGTCCCAGGCCCAGGAACGAAGCATGTGCGTTTGGCGGTTCAAAGTCACCCACCAGGAACGACTTCTGTTGCTGTCTGATTTGTTAGCACTAAGAAATTGACTAGAGCGTAGTAAATTTTATCTGATTCCTTTCAAGGAATAAGTAGGAAGCAAGAAGGAACCATCGCATAAGATTGGTACTGTGGACCTTTAGTAAACCATACACATGCCTGTCATATATTCTAATATTTTAAAACATTTATTCTAGTTAGAAGGCTGGTGGTCTATGGTTTGTAAATTAACTTTCAGTTTCAATATATTGAAACGGGCTTTAATTGCCTTTTATCATAAAAAAAAAAAAACTTGGTCTGTTCAAATTTGTCATACTCTTTCAAATTACACACCTACTACTTAAGGCAACTCTCACAGACCGCCAGTCCAAGTGCAACTAACTTTTTTTTTTTTACCCTGGGCCTGGGACGGAGAGGTCCTACCCGGCCCTGGGATCCTCGGACGGGGAGGTCCAATCCGTCCCTAGATTTTTTCATTTTTTTTTTAGCTCGGACGGTTCAAGAATTAGGATTAGCGCTGGGGGGTTAGCGAATTCTTAATCGGGCCGGGAAGGTCCATCCCGTCCCATGGGACGGTATGATTCAACCCGGCCTACCTATATTTAGAATTCTGCCAACAGTTCCGTCCTTTTTCGATATTTTTTTTTTTCGATTAATAAAAATTTCGGCTAGTTCTGCTCTGCCCTTCTTTAAAAATTCGTCAAGGAACCACACCAATTTTGCGGTTCCTTAGTGTTACACACCGCAACATAACCATGATTTTTTTCCCTTCCTAATTTTTTCTGCAATTTAACACTTCAATATTCACATTCCAACCTTTTTATTTTAATTTGAAAATTAAATTCTAAAAATAATCAAAATAAATTAATTTGTTGATAATTAATTTGGATTTTAAATTAATTGTTGACAATATAGGACGAATAATTTCAGGTGCAAATGAAAATTCAAACTTTAAACATGCACAAATTTCAATGGAAAAAAATGAATTTCTTATTAAGACCACATTCCATAAAGCTTGCAAAAAAATCTACATTCGTTACCACTTATAACTAGTAAATGATCATTTTCGGACCCAAAATAATTACAATTCAACACAATAAATTAATAATTAATGGATGAAATTCAACACTTTAACTTTTCACTTTGTGACAATTCTATTTTAATTTGAGGATTAAATTCAAGAATTAATTCGTAATTTAAATTCGGATAATTAATTGGTAAATTAAATGCATAAAGTAAAGGAACCACATCAAATATGAAATTTCTTTTGATGGCACACCAAAGAACAGTACCAATTTTGTGGTTTCTTAGCGAATTTCTAAAGAAATTATAGAATTGATCGTGTTTTTCTATGACATTATAAAAATTTGGTATTCTTTACAAATATTTTATTGTTTTCTACAAATAAAAAATGAGGAGGGATCCACTTACAATATTTGTAAGTTACAATATCTTACAACAATTTAGTTTTGCGATTTTAAAAGTTCAAACAGTCGATCTAAATTGTTCAACATGATATATATATTAAAATGTGCTTGGAGATCAAATTTTACATTTTTTTTGAATTTTTTTACTATTTATTAAGGGTCTGATCGGAAAGGGGGAAGGGAGCGTCAAATGCAAAATCGAATTAGAATTCCATGTCGCATGCGTGATCGGATGCGATGGAGAAGCGAGAGAAGAGTTCAATCCACATGACTTTTTGACCCCCAAATTGTGTCAGGAAATCTCCGCTAAAACGTAGGTATTTGGCAAGAATTGGTTGTTCGATGGTGAGAAGACCTATCTAGCCTCTTCGTTCTTCTCTCCTTTCGTCAAGTGCACCGGTGAAATCGATCTCTCTTCTCCCTTCTGTGAGCTCCGATAAAATTTTGAGTTGCTTTCTCCAAACATTTACCATTCTTCAGTATATATTTTTTCAATTAAATATTTGTTTCTCCTTTGTAGAACTCTAAAATGGCAATTCTGTAAATTTAATAAATATGATGGATGATTTTTCTCCACTCGAAAATAAAATCTTCTAACTAGTAAATGGCTTTCGATCAGAAAATCTCAAATCAAAATCATTTATATTCATTTCTTTTCTAACAAAATGAACTAATTTCTCATGCTCTATTGTTTCCGATCATAGTGTAAGTATTTTACAAAACTGTTGTTTTTAGACAATTTTGAACCACTGAAAAAAACAGTTTTGTAAAATACTTAATAAATAGTAAAAAAAAATCAAAATAATATAAAATTTGACCTCTAAGCACATTTTAATTTAGAGGGTATTTTGATAATTACAAAAATGCAGAGGGAATTGAATTATCTTAACTATGCTTGGGCGTTCCTTGGAGCCGAGTTTATTTGCCTTGACAAGTGTGATCTCTCAATGTGAGTTACAACATAATGTTGTAAGTGTATTCCTCATTAAAAATTATGTTTGACGCGAATTTGTAATTAGCGAATTGACAAAATTACTTTTTTTCGTCCAATTCAAAACTTTTCCGGGTAAAAAGTACCATATACGATCTTGATCTTAGTGGGTTCGCCTCCTCTTCCATTGTATTAGGTACATTACATCATCATATTTCTGAGACGACATTTCAAATCGGACGATATATTAGTCATTCAGACAGTTCACCAACCTTTTTCTTTTTAATTTTCAAATTGATTGATCTAGGATATCCACATTAAGTTTAACGCTAAGATATGTCTGGTTCTATAAAATGAAATCAAATCTATACTAACGGAGAAGACCAGACGAACGGAAACAAACTCCATTTCTCGCCTCTACCTACTCTCGGATTTTTGTGTTCGCGCGATGAAAACGTAAATGCCCCGGCCGAATCCCCCTCCTATGAAATCTAAATCGTTTGTATTATTCGGACACAAATTTCAAAGCAGACCTTTCTGAATATTCTAAATAGACTTCAGTTCAAAGTAATTTTAATTTGACGGAGAATATTCAACACGGTCCGATATCGCAGAGAATAATATAGAGCTACACGCCTACACCCATTCTATGGAATATGTTTGGTTGTAAAACAAGAATAGCTATAATAGCTAAATTAATAATAGTTGTCGTTTATCTTATTAGAATAATCAAATCTCAAATCCTTAGTAGCATATTTTAATAAGATAAAAAGTTTAGATTTTCTATTCTAACTATTCTAACTCAATCAAACATCGAATAGACTATTTCAAATAATCTAACTTCAAAAATAGTCTATTCTTAACCCAACTAAACATACCCAGAGCCGTAAGTCGTATTATTATATTGTTTTCAATTCTTTTGTACACCAAACAGGGGAAGACTAGAAATGACTTTTATTCCGTATTATCTATTTTTTTTTACTTTGAAATAGTAAAAGAGTGGAATTTTTTTAATTTTAATATATGAAAAAGTCACTTATTTTACTATTTCATATCTCCAATAAAATATTGTAGTCCAATAAAAAAACTAAAATGTTAAAAAAATATATTACATTTTAATTCAACTTTACTACCATAATTCCAATAATCCCACTACCATAGAACTATTATTGCACTACAACTCGACAAGCTTTTATTAATTTACTTGTATCGAACAGTCCCTAAACTATACTCTGGAAGGAATAAGGATGTAAGCTTTTCTATAAATTTAAATTACTCAAACCAGAAATATTCATTAGGAAATTTCCGGGAAAGTATGTCGAAATATTAGTATATATGACTTATTGACTTACCTAGAAAGTGGGCCAGACCGTTGATCCCATCTGGGTCACTGAAAGCTCCAACCGATACCCCCATTACCGCTGCGGCCTGGTCACATAAACACACCGTTTTAATTATGAGCCCAAAACAGAAAGAACAGAAAAATAAAAACACAACTATTATTGGATTAATTAGGTGTTAAAAATGGCGCTTTTTTATTTACACACCTGCTTGAGCACTCAACAATGGCGCTCTTTTATTTAATAAATAAACGATAGAGTATGAAAATGGAATTACTTTTTTCCTACAAAAGCAATCTAAGAAATCCAATTAGTGAGAATTTAAAGAGAGACATACCTTGTCTATTTCGGCATCGCTAATAAGCATCACCTGGAGCGCATTCGGCAGGATGATTCTGCGGTACTCTCGTGTGTCGCTCTGGCCTCTTATGAACTGCACATCCGAGATTGTAGTCATCTCTATCCGGATCTCTGTTTTGTGTAAAACACACTTATGAGTTATGACTCACTCACACTTTATATTATCTCTCTCACGCTACAAAAAAGTTATTCGCCATGGTTTATATAGACCTATGTATGGCATGAAAACAAACAACCAGTGCGCATATTGTTGACTATTGAAATCTTAGTTGCATTATTTTTCTCTGTTATTACCGATCAACGTGCGAGAAGTTTTTAGGTAAGATGAAGATTCTCTCTGTTTTGTTCCTGAAAGGGAGAGCCTGTTTTCCTCAATTTAGAAAATCAAAGAAACCCCGCATGCACATGGGATGTCTTTTTTTTTTTTTTAAGGAGAATTTCATATATACCACTCAAAAACTGTGAAATTATGTATTTACCATTCAAATTTCTATAATTACATATTTACCATCTAAAAATCTAATAACTCGCATATTTACCCAATTAATTAAAATCTTAGATTAATTAAGTTTAATATTATAAAGAATATAATTAATACTTTGATTAGTCCCTTCCCCTTCTACGCACATAATTATTCTCTTTTTGACACAACATTTATTTTCTACGCTAAAATTTATCGTTCTCTCTCGTCTCCTCCTCTCCTGCTCCACTAAAGCTTTCTCCTTATCAAATGAATGCTGGCATCAAATGGATGAAAATAAATACAAGTTTACATATCTTACATCACACCTCAACTTGCGGATGAAAATAAATAAACCAGTTGCATAATTAGAAATAAATCCTAAAATTAGCAAAACAGTTTCACATTCCAAGTTATGTTGCTCATGTACCTATTGGAAAATAGAAGACAGTTGCTTGTGCTGGGGCTAAGTTAATTCTTGATTAATTAGATAACGTATTTAAGGAGAGAAAAAGAGGGTGCTAAGTTAATCCTTGATTAATTATAATTTTAAGAATATTAAGCATAATTAATATTAGTTTTGGGTATATTTGATATATACTAAAGTTAAATTGGGTAAATATGTGAGTTATTAGATTTTTAGATGGTAAATACATAATTATAGAAATTTGGATGGTAAATACGTAATTTCACAATTTTTGAGTGGTATATATGAAATTCTCACTTTTTTTTCTTTTGAAGTTTAATTAAGTGTGATGAGTTATTATATAGCAGAACTGGGAATAATATGGTACAATCAGTGATTTTATATTCATCCAGGTAGGTTCGGATGAATGTACATTTTTTTATAGTTTTTACAATTTATTCAAATTCACTGTGTGTGAATAATTTTGTTATGTTTTTTGTATTGATGGGGGCATGGGGCAATACATTTGTTAAGGCATTGATTAAGAAAATAACATGCTGAGTTTACTATCAGCCAAGCTTAATTCTAACACTGAATATTGATGGGGGAGATTTAATATTCCTGGAAAACACTTTACTAAAATAAAAAAAGAAAGAAAAAACGGAGAGCATTTCTTGTGACTATTTCCGACACGCCGTGTGGGTTACAGCCGGAGAGACAAGAGTTTCTGTTTAAAAAAAAAAATGGAAAAATGGAAAAATTCAGAAATTAATTAACACTTTGACCGAACATGTCTATCCTGTGAATAATTCTATCGTATATATGATCTTTTATAAAAATATTTATATAATCCTAATTAATAATATTATAGTTAAATGATGACTTTGTTTTCCAACTATAATTCACAGAGCATGGGTTATCGGAAAACATCAGAATGGATTCAGTTCGATGTCTGATAATATCCATCCGATTCGCGTCGAATTTCGTAAGGACAGATTTAGATCCGCATAAATTTAAACTTTTCATAATTAGAGATCTTTTTAATTTGATTTCATTTATAAAATTCAATATATTAGTTGAAAAAACATATTTGCTATAAAGCAACAATCTGCTATCCGTTATGACAAATATTCACTATTATAAATTCGCTATTTAAATTTTAAATTTTATAATTTAGTTACGTCTTGCTTGTTTATTATTTGTGTATAAACCAAAATCCATTTTTCTAGAAAAAAGATAAAACGGAAAATTATCCAAGAGCTCTCGGGGGCTCATTTTCCAATAGGATATGATGACTTCATTTGCATACGTCCAATCATCTCTATCGCAATCATGCTCTACAATCAAACGGTACTGTGTGGAGAAGCGTGCGGATATCGTCATATCCACCGTTGAAACACCAGATTGAACTAATCGTAGGTGTTCTCGAGGTGAGCACCCTGCGGTATCCTACAGCGTAGAATAACTCCCAGCCGAACCAAAATCATTTCGATGCTTATTCGGATGATTGAGATCTCCTTATGATGCGCGCCAGCTTAAAACAGACATTGCAGATCTAATTCTACACGTTAGGGTACCGCACTAGATCTGAACTCAATAGTTTCACGGTGGCGCGCTGAAACACGCGATCACGCTCCTTCTGAACAGGTTGATCGATTGAGAGAGAGAGAGAGAGAGAACAGCCATGGCGAACGATTTGGAGAAAGCAATTAGCACGATAGGGGTGATTGGAGGGGGACAGATGGGTTCGGGGATTGCTCAGCTGGCCGCCACTGCCGGATTCTCTGTCCTTCTCCACGATTCTGACGCCGCCGCTCTTGGCCGCGCTGAGGGAATAATCTCCGCCTCTCTCCGCCGCCTAGCTTCCAAAGGCCACATCTCTCAGGTCTCTCTTCCTCCCTTCATATATTTGATACTTCTTATTACACTCCAGCTGTCTAGCATACTTAGCAATCTGTTAGAGTTACTGTAGTGGTATCGTATTGCGTCAGATAATCAGATCATTATGACGTTGTATTTTTGCATTATTGAGAATTTGAGATTTCAAAATTAAAGGAGCCGCGCACCAAAATTTTCAACCAAGTAGCCTATAATGCCATTTTTTATGGGAAAGGAAGGCTATTATTTATTTTTCTTAATTTATTAAGAAACATATAAAAGTTCCTTAATTAAGCAAAAGAGGAACTAAGGAGTACATAGACAATGGGAATTCAATTTCTCTGCTACATTTATTGCCACATTCCTTACCTTTCCTTATTGACTAACCCATTTACTGTTGAGAAACAATTAAGCAGTTTTCCATTAAAGACTAAATGTCCCATGATTCTCAAACTGATGCAATGAAGATCAATGGAACTAATTCATATTTAAACATCCTTATATGCATTTGACCAGTCAAAGTTTATCATTGAAACATCATTTTATTTATCAATAAAATCATACAACAGAATCTACTATCAAACTGTGTTGATCAGATATATTTTCTATTTTAATTATCAGGCTGTACCTGATGAGGCTATGAAAAGGCTGAAATTTGCATCAAGCATACAAGAGCTTCGTAGCACAGATCTTGTAATCGAAGCCATTGTTGAATCAGAAGCAATCAAGAAGAAAATATTTGTAGAACTGGATAAGATCTTAAAGCCTTCTGCTATTCTGGCATCTAACACTAGCTCCATTTCTATAACGCGACTTGCTTCTGCCACTAGCCGCCCCTCCCAGGTTCCTCAATTTCTTTCTCATTTCATGATTTTATTTTGTTTCACTTAAAATATTGTACAAGCAAATATTCAAATGCACATAGGAAAAAAGATACAAACAGTGTCTGATAAAGATTAGCTCGTAGTTATTTAAGAGAAACAAAAAGAAGATTTTTACATAAATTGTTATTTCAGTAATAGGGTATTCATAGTTCATTTAGTTCAAAATGTATGCATATATGCCCTTCTGAGAGGCCTTTCGTCTTCTCTATCATTTCTTCTAGAAATAGATAATTATACTGAATGGATTTCTTTTAAAATTGTTACTGTTTCCAATCTTGTTATGTTGCCAAAATCATATGATTCTGAATTCAGAAAGTAAATTTGCAATGTTCTTGTGTTTTTTCCAACATTTTTAGGTGATTGGAATGCACTTCATGAATCCCCCTCCTATAATGAAACTAATTGAGATTGTGAGAGGGGCTGATACGTCAGATGAGGTCTTTGCTACAATTAAATCCTTATCTGAAAGGTGATTTACAAGATTATAAGAACATCTGCCAAGCTTAGTCAAAAGCTCGTCTTTGTCATTTCTTTTGCTAGTTTGTCACAGTAATATGATTTGGGCCCACTTGCCATTAGCGTTGGTAATCAGAATGATTTATCTATTTGCTCCTTGATTTAATCATTGGGCATCGCAAGACATGTCGAATGCTAATACTTGGTTATAATTGGAGGTTCCTTGGAATTTGATCGGGGCAACATAATAAATACCATGCAACACCTGTCCAGAATTAAAAGTACTATGAATAAATGTATAAAATATAAAAAGTATCCAATATTTTCCTTGTTCCCAATATGCTTTAAATGATGCTGAAATTGCCCTTCCTTTGAAGGGTACTCTGGGTCTTTTGGCAGAAATTAGGTGAGGAGGGATAATGATTATATATTTCCTTTTCTTCAGGGTTCTAAATAAGAATATGATATTTTTCAGGGCCTCTAAGGATTTATTCCTAGTCAATATTGGTTAATTTAAAGAGAATTCACATCCTAAGAACACAATCTCTTTAGACCCTTCATATCATGATCAATTTGTTAATATGAATATTATTCTGCATTTGTAGGATGGGAAAGATTGTTATATGCTCGCAAGATTACCCTGGTTTCATTGTCAATCGAATCCTGATGCCAATGATCAATGAAGCCTTCTATACACTTTACACAGGTGTGGCCACAAAAGAAGACATAGACACTGGCATGAAATTGGGTACTAACCACCCAATGGGCCCGTTGGAGCTAGCTGATTTTATTGGGTTGGATGTGTGTCTTTCTATACTAAGAGTGCTCCATAATGGACTCGGAGATGTCAAGTACAGTCCGTGTCCGTTATTGGTACAGTATGTGGATGCTGGTCGGCTGGGGAGGAAGCGAGGGATTGGTGTTTACTCCTACCAAAAGGGTTCTAGTGCAGCTAAAGTAAAACCACGATCTTCACTTTAGAATTGTTCAATAGTTCAGCTCATAATAAACACCTTTGATAAGTTGATTTAATAAAAGGGAGGGTTTGATGTCAAGGGGGGACAATAAATTAAGCTGAGGCAATTAAAACATGTATAAATCTTAAAGCACAAGCTGAAGGTGTTTTGGAGAAGCGGAAATGCTGATTAAGTATGAGCAATTATGCATTGCTCATCTTGCTCTGTGAAGTACGAATGTTGGTTTAGTACGAGCAATTGTTCATTGCTTTTCTTGCTTTGTGGAGTACGAACACTGATTCACTACCAGGAGCGATTGTTCAATGCAAATAATGTTTGGTATCTTCTTTTGTGCTGGCAGGGTCAATTTTTTTTTTTTTTTTTTTTATTGTGGCATGCCGTATGGTTTGTTCAGTTGCGTTTACAGGATTCAGTCCAATTCCCGGCGGATATATATTATATTATATATAGGAGAATGGCTAAGCTCAAAATGTTTGTTCCTGGGCTCAGGAACAAACGAGTCGGTTCTCCAATTTCCGAAGTTCAAACAACAAATCCAAACCGTTAGATGTTCAATCTATATTAAAATGTGCTTGGAGACCAAATTTTACATTTTTTGGAATTTTTTTACTATTTATTAAGCTGGTTTGAAAATCGCTGTTTTTATTAAAATTCTGCACCATTAGAAAACAGCGATTTTCAAACCAGCTTAATAAATAGTAAAAAAATTTCAAAAAATATAAAATTTGGTCTCCAAGCACATTTTAATATAGATTGAACATCTAACGGTTTGAATTTGTTGTTTGAACTTCGGAAATTGGAGAACCGACTCGTTTGTTCCTGAGCCCAGGAACAAACATTTTGAGCTTAGCCATTCTCTATATATAGTTAAATTATATACAGTAAAAGGGCAATGGGGTGTTACTGTAGCGAGGAACAGTAACACCCCGATCCTCTGTCGTATATTACTGAATACATGGATCAAATCAGTTTCGCTGATGGTAGCTTCCGTCGTCCCCTCCAAATTTTTGAAGTCACATCACCTCAGGCTCAGGTTATCTGATTGAAGACAATTACGATTGGATTGGACGGTTCTTTTAACATGGCACTAGACCCTCTACAGTCTCCATAAGCACCAGATTGAGTTTGCCTATCTGGGCCGTCCGTTTCAATTTGCTTGAGTCAGGTACTTAGGAGGATACGGATCCCAAAATTTTCCTCCGCTCGTATCTAGAGGTTCATCTCGCTCTTCGATTCCCTCCCTCGCTCTCTCCATCGATTCGACCCCGCGTGCTCCTCCTGTACATGTGCTACTTGGGTCGCCCACCGCCATGTCCCCCTTTCTTCTCCCGCATTTCATACTTGGGAGACAACTCATTCACTTCCCCCAACTTCCTCCATCTGCTAGCCTCCTCCTCATTGCGTTCTTCTCCTCCCTTCCTTCTCCTTCGGTAATTTCTTCCTAGACTGAAGTGATTGATGTTCTCCGCTCTGCCTCCTCGGTCTTTCTTCCCCTCATCCGGTAAGCTCTCTTGAGGTATACCCGCATTCGTCCCAGCCATACCACTACTTAACAACAATGTGGGTAGTGACCTCAATTTCCATCTCTTCCAATTCCATCGCTCAGATAAAATCCCTAATTGTTTCCCCCCTCTATTTTTATTGATTGCGTGCTATCAAATCGAATCTCTTTATTTCGACCAACTTATTACAAAAGACATATTTCGCTAAGTACTTCCCTATTGCTTTTTTTCATAGGAATACTTAGTCCAAATTACCTGCCTGCACTTCAAATTTAGATAGCTAAACCATGTTAGAACAACCAGTGCATAAATGGATATTATCATTACCTCTACCGCACTAATTTTGGATTTGATTGTTGGAGCTTGATAGTATATCTTTCATTCTTTTGTATTTCTGTACAACATGCCATGGCTAATGACAACGACAAGCACTTTCAACACAGTGCATTGCCATGCATGCTGTCCTCTATAAAAATAGCTGCTCATCATAGCTACGATGCATATAAAAAATTGAGGCTTACCAAGCACAAACTACACATATCGATAGACTGATACGGACAAAGAACACTCAAAACCATGCAGCCAATTAAATGTAGTAGAAGTAAGAAAACAACAGGTTAATAAGGGCAAAATTGTCACATATACACAAATCAATTTAAATGTATATACTTATAAATTTCCAAACATGTATCAAAATACATCACAAACACAATCATACAGTCTGAGACCCTATATCAAGATTTGTGAAGTTTGGCTTCACTTTTATATTAAAATGTGATATAGACAACCAGGAAGTTGGAGAGCAGCGGAAAATAAAAGGAGTGAAACCTACAGCTGGAGAGCAGCAAAGTACAAGAGGAGGAGTGAAACCAAAGAAGATCACTTTCCCCCTCTTACTAAGGTAAATCCTTGAAAGATTGTTACATGAAAGGTTTCGCCTGTTTTCAGTAGATATTATATCAGGGTACATAATGTATTACAATTCCTGCAAGTATTGGTTGATGTAGAGTAAAACAAACAATCAGTTTGAAAGCATCAAGAAAATATGATATGTCAGGATATAGTAGTTTCCCTAAATTTATTTTGAGATATTGATTTTCTTTGTGAATTGTACTTTACTTAATTTCAATGGTTCTAATTTCGAAGAACTTTCCTAAAGTGACCGAAATATTGATCATCTTCTTACAACAAGAGGATCCTCACAAGCCTACTTACCTCTACATCAATTCTACTGGAGTAATCAAGGTTTGTCGGGGACCTGTCAGTACTATTTTATGTCATGTACCAGTCTGAAAATTTCCCCACTCCTATTTTTTAGGTACTGTATAGATATGATGTATTTTGCAACTGAATTAGGCGTATCTATCTTTTTTTTTCTACCACGTGCCATTTGTATCACATCAGCATTACTAGATATCTTTTGCACAGTACCGCTACCAACCCAATCTCTGTGGACAAGTCATATCTAAGTAAATAGTGCACACACAGGTTTGACAACAGTTGAACCACTTAGCACTCTGTACATACAAATCAAGCACCACAAAAGAAACAACCACATCAGGTCACAAGAAGTAAATGAAAATGAAATATTTAACTAGAGAACAACAATGCCAACAAAAGATATCCATACGCATAAACATTTTAGAATTGAAACTCAAGTCCCCATCTGTATCTTGGAGGTTTACTTTAGATTATTTCTACATTTAATTAGTATAATGCCTCTACTTACCTCTTGTAATAATTATTTATTTAATGTTCTTAGAATGACCCAAGGTTAGGATATGAGAGAAGGCTTTTGCATTGTATGATATTATGAGGTATGCATATTATTCTTTACTATATTGTACATTAGTTTAATTTATTTTTACTATTCATCTTTTCTTCACTTTGAATTTTTTTCCCATTTATTACACCAACGCATATATTCTTCCAATTTATAGTTGCTTCCCCGGCACAATGATAGAAGACGGAGCTTAGTACCTGCTAGGTTGGGAGGTAATTTCCTCAACTTGTATTTCAGCTGGCCACCCAGGCGCTGTTATAGCTACCCAAAAGAAAGTCTGTTTCCATAAGTCAATACCAGATAGGTCGGAAAAAATAAATACAATAAGAACATATGTGATTTTCTGGTATGGGTTGGTAGCTAAAAAAAAAAACCCTGCTTTTTCCTACTTATTTCTGGTATGGACTGTTAACAAGAAGAAACCTCTAATTTTCCGTCCTTTTTTCTCCTTTTTTTCCCCGCTGTTTTTTCCTGGTATACCATTTTTCCTGGTTTGGCTGATAGGTTCAAAATTTCCTGTTATGGCTGATAAGAGTTCGTCTGGTATTAACTTGTAATTTTCTGGTATGGCTGTGAATTTTTTTTCTTGTATTAATAGTTGATTTCCTGGTATGGACGATAAGAACAGATTCTAATTTCGTTGGGTTTTTTTTTCTTTTTTGGTATTACTGCCACACTGTACCAATTCATATTTTCTGCTCATCTGGGAAAAACTTTAGGAGGAATCAAACCGGAAACTGGATAGTAAAATACAACAAGAAATATGATAGTAAGCAGTCAATGTTGTAAGAATACATTTCGCTTATTACATTTATAATATAAATTAATTATATTCAACAACACCATAAAAACTCAAAATTCAGATCTGGACTGATAAAGATATTACCAGCAAATATCAGAAAAAAAATCAACCTGAACCGAATCTGTCCTCATCAGTTTTTTGTGCCACAAAACCCCCCAAATTTTAGCTAACAAAGAACTAAAATTAGCAAAATCAGCAAACCCAAAACTGGCATACCAGAAAACAACAACAAAACAAAAAAAAAAAAAAAACTACTTGTACAAGCAAATACCAGTAAAATCAAAGGAGCAGGTGCCAAAAAAGGCCACTTAAGTGCTGTTGCAGCCACCCAAAAAAAAAATCTGTCTCATAGGCAATAGCAGAAAACGTTGGCAACAGAAAAAAAAATAACAGACTCAAATACCTGGTACGAATCTTTGCTAGTAAATCTAAAAATTCAACTTGAAAAACCTCTGAATCATGCCGTTTTTTGAAAGCCTAGAGGGGCATGAGACCCGGAACTTGTAGAACCTAGATAGCATACTGCTGAATAATGTAGAACCTGATTATTTGACTTAATCAATGCAGTTCCCTAACCAAACAAAGGAAATAAAAAAATGCCACCCAAATAAACCAACAAACAACAAAAAGAACAGTTGCTGCGGAGCCGCAACAAGGTAAATAGTTTATGTAAAAACTGAGAATGTTTGGAGCAGACTGAGAAATGGTCAGAGCAATGGAATTCCGTTCCTTTGTAACTCCAAAATCCAAATATCCATTGCTCCTAAGAAATCGAGACAAAAACTTTGAATAAAATAATATCAACTACATGAAAAATCAACTCAGTACTACTAAACTTTATAAAAAGGACTAAATCTTACTACAAAAAAAAAAAAAAAAAAGCAAGGCAAAAATTTCTAACTAATTTCAAGAAAGGCTGACTCGATTGGGCTTAGATGGACCGGGCCCGATGTTCTACAACCCGACCCATGTCTCGCCAATTCGACTTGGACCTATTGTCAGTAAATATACTGCACAGTCCCCTACAAGACTCCCGCAACTCCTAATCTGACGAATGTTTGGTCTCTTGAAGCAAGCTTTCTTTTTCTTTTATTTTCCCTATGCTGCACGCTTTTTATCTTCTTCTTCGTCTCCGACCAAAGTCTGGCCAAGTAGTGGTTCTCGCTTCCTGTGAAAAACTATCTAAATGGATCAAAGTGAAGTAGCTCGAATCGCTCGAAATTTCTCAGTCATGACCAGGATTAGCGGTCCTGTGAGCTTCCTATTCCCTTCTCCATTCTTCCTTCAAATAGGCTGTTCTGAATTGAACTGAAATTTCGATTCTGAGGTGGCCTTATCCTAAAGTTAGAATGAAGTTCTGGATTATGTAGAATCTGTGTAACTTGAGGTGAACTGTTAGACCAAAATCTAGAGAGAACAGAATGATTGCCATCATTTTCCAAACTCATAGGAATAATTTGATTATGAATATTTGTCAATTTGTGCCCATTTGCTTATTCCCAACATAATTCCTATCAGTTATACAAGTTCTTAAAGGCATTATTCTGTAATACTTATTTCCATTGCAGGATCCAAAGGGCCTAAAGATGTGGCAGCATGCTTTCCATCTGTACCAGTTAGTTACCCACCTTAACCAACTAATGGTCCTTTTTTTTGCTTCTTAGTTTTCTGTATTTGAGAAATTTTTTGCATGTATGACCTCCTTGGTCATGGTTTTGCATTTGTGTCCTCTTTACATGATTTTTCTCCTTGAACCCTTGTGTCCATCCATGCAAGCACATATAATATACTGTACCTAAATATATGTGTGTGAGGCCACGGTACTATGCATAGCGCACATCGGTCCGTACTATGGATTTATATCTCCACTCTCAAAGTCCAAACAGTCGATATGAACCGCTCAACGTGATCTCTCCAAGGGAATATAACATGAATTGCAAAAAGAGAGATGTTTTATGGTGATAATCATGCAATGAACTGACAATTTCTGGTCAACTGCAAGACTAAATTTGGGGGGTTTCAATTGCAAAGTAACGGCTAAAGGAGTTTCTTGAGACCCTTTGTTGATGTTTATTTGTTCCTCTTTTAAATAAAGGGATGGAGTCACAACTCTTTCCTCTTCAGGATTTCTCCTTCCAAGGGAGATTCTTGGTCACATGCAAAGTGCATGGGAGCATGATGGTGATGTCATAATTACAAGTGCATCGCTCGTGGAACCCTTCTTGGTTGCTGAGCAGAGGAAGAATCCTACACAGGTCTTATTTAAAGCCAGAAACAGCAGCCTTGGTTTATTTTTCTTCATCTACTTTGTTTTTGGTTGATTTTTAGTTTACTCAATTTATTTTTCAGGAATTAAAGCCTACTTTAGTACGGGATACTCAAATTGATGTATTTGTAGAGGTGAGTTTGTGGCTCTCAAAGCACTCAGAAGACTTTTTATATATGTTTATCCTGTCACTTTATGTTAGAAATAAAAATCTCACTTAAAACTTTTGTGATCAGGGCAGCAGAACAGGAGACAGTGATAATACAAATCAAGCTCCTTGTTGGATTATGGCCCAGTTATTAAGCTTGGTATTATCTCTTTTTATTTGAAATTATTTGTACTAAGTTTGTTAGTTTCTTTGTTGGTATTCTGGATACACATTAAACAGTACTCTGTAACTGAAAATGAGTGCTATATTTATGACCGACTTTTGACACTATCTGACTGTACTAGTAGAGAGAAGCTTGGTTATGGATCCACTTCGTTAATTTCAATATGAACTACCTTGTCTTTAGTGTTTTAATTTTTTTTATATTTTGCATATTTTATTTTGAAGTTTAAAGTTATAAACCAATGATGACATTCGACATTCTACATAAGTTTACATACTTCAATTGCTCTTTCATAATAACTGATGTAAAATGACAATACGTGCGTCATGTCGTGGTGATTTTGAAGAATATGTTAATTCATTGCCTTGTTCACTGATCAAACTGATGTTAATCCTTTTGTAGAAATATAAGCTCTCTTAGTACTTCGAATTTCTTTCAATTTGCATTAGGTTGATGTCCCTGCATCTTCTCTTGCTATTTTATCCGTGTTAGGGGCCCGCAGCAGTTTAATCGAGAATTCCTCATGGGATATTGGCTGGGCTTTGGCCACCTCAAATAATAAACAGGTTCCTTTCTTTTTTGCAACTAATATTTTATTTTATGATGCTGTTCTTGAGCTATAATCATGTCAGCTGAAGCCTCATTTAAATGCAATATTTATGGCTATGACTTTACTACAATATTTACAAGCAAGCCAGTACAAATATGCCTCCTGCAGAGTTTCCTTGCACATTTATTTTTTCCTTTTTTTGTATAACTTATGGTCATCATTGCTTGGGGTTATTGTGTATTGTATCAGGTGGGAAATAAGAAAATGCCTACTTTGAATTCTGATGCAAATTTAAGACCAGATGAATCAAGTGATCCATCATCTCCTGTTAAATCCAGTACAAGAATTGCTATTCTAGGGATTGAGACTTTAAAATACAAGGTACACCTTAACAAACCATTTTATTGTTATGCACAGTGAGTTGGTTTTTAATGGATCTGTAAAGTTTATATTATACATTTTCTTTTTTAGAGACCTTTAGAGCTTAAGGTTTCACATCATCAGCAACAAGGAGATTTTCTTTTAATAATGGGATCACCATTTGGGGCTTTGGCACCACAACATTTTTATAACAGGTTTGTACTCTTCTATTTCACTTGTCAGTAATTTCACAACATAACCTTGGAGCGGTGAAGTTGTGGTACTCCATTTATTAAATAATATATTTTCAGTGTATCAATTGGTGCTGTAGCAAATTGCTTGCCTCCAAGTTCCAGCGAAACCTCCCTATTGCTGGCTGATGTTAGGTGTTTTCCTGGTAACTTAATATCTTAATTGCTTTCTTAATTGTCGCTTAACTTCATATTTAGTACCAATCAACTTGCTGACAATATTGTCAGGAATGGAAGGTGGTCTTGTTTTGGATACACATGCATCTCTTGTGGGGATGCTCATAGCCCCGTTGAGACAGACAGGAACTGATACAGAGATTCAGGTTGTTAGATCATAGTTTTAAATATTATACTGATGACCCTTTTTTTTTCTGTTTACAACTAATACCTGACAGGACTTTCAGATATTTGCAAGTGAATTTCAACTTTACAATAGTATTATGGTAGGGCTATGTTCCATTTTACAAACTTGCCGCATCTATAACAGATCCTTTTATCCTAAACCCAAGTAACCTAGACCGATCCCAAGTCGAGAAAAGGTTAATTATTGGAATTTAAATACATGAACAACAGTAAAAAGATTTGATTGAGTTATTATGAAATATTACAGCAGCTTGTGTTTTTTGCTTGACCTATCCCTTTTGACGGGTGGTTGTAATTTCCAAGTACTTCTGGTTATTATGTGAAATTATCATACAATATTCGGTAAAATTTGCAGTAACTATTCATTGATTCATAGCAGTGGTACACTAAAGCTAATAACACTTTTATAAATGTGACAGCTTGTTATGCCATGGGATGCAGTAGCAAGTGCATTAAATAACAGATTGAAGGAATCTCAATTTTCTCAAAGCATGCATAACCTAACGGTTTCTCCATTAAAAAAGGCGATCTCATCAATTGCACTTATAACAGTTAATGGATCTTGGGCTTCTGGTATAATTCTAAATAACTGTGGCCTTATTCTGACTAATGCGCATCTTTTGGAGCCATGGAGATTTGGAAGCACCTCATCTCTAGGTTTAGTTAATCAAACAACTCCATTGAGGGAGGAAATAGGGAATAGACAATCTAAACCGTATATAAGTTATACTGGATATGGAAAAATATCAGTACGAGTAAATCACCTGGACAGACAGTTATGGTGTGATGCAAGTGTGGTTTATGTGTCGAAGGGATCTTTGGATGTGGCATTATTACAATTGGACTCTTTTCCGAGTCAATTGTGTGCAGTTGACCTGGATTTTCAGTGCCCCACAAGAGGTGCAACGGTACATGTAATTGGGCATGGCCTCATTGGGCCTCGATCAGGTATGAAACACTATTTAGCATTTTTCTTGTGCTCTATTTGGTACATGAATTAAGGATAGCAACCAGCCTATTATGCACAAGGCTAGCTATATATTCATACAAAGCCTCAATGGTGCAAGTCTCTATTTAACACACTTTTGTACTAGCAGCACAATTTGCTAATGGTTATTTTTTATATGACCAATCCTTGCACAAGTAATGTGGACACAGTTGGAGTTTGTTATACGTGGGATAATTTGGAATTAATCATTATCTGTTTGAAAGGGTTTTTCTAGTACCAAATCCTGTTTGATCTGAAGGTCAGATGTGGTAAGATGCATGATGTTAGCCTCCATCAGGAATGACATCTATTCAATGATTATGTATTGCAGGTCTCTATCCCTCAGTTACCTCCGGGATTATATCAAATGTATTTACAATATCGGGCCCACTATATGCTCCTGAGGCAAGTATAGTTGAAACCCAAAATAGTAGCAGCATACCAGTAATGCTGCAAACAACAGCAGCTGTTCATCCTGGAGCCAGTGGTGGTGCTGTAGTCAATTCAGATGGTCGATTGGTTGGGCTAATAACAAGGTACTTTCTTCATCCTAAAGTGATAATTTTTGTTAAAATACTCGTTTGCTAGATTGTAAATAGCCAATGCCTCCTTTTTTTTTAGTATTTGCAATGGGCCTCTTATTGCTGGGCAGTTGAAGCAAAAGAGGAAATAATTAACAGACTAAGAACCACGCCTAGCCAATTAGTTAAGGCATTATTCTCTGAAAGAGAGGTTGCAGGTTCAAAACCTAGTGCATATAACTGGGTGTGAATTGAGGGCTTTGACCCTCATCTCTTGCTCACAAAAAGAAAAATGAATAAACTATCTGATTTTCTGAAACCTATTTTAGAAACAACCCTTATTAAAAGATCCATTGATAAAAAATATACTTTTATTGTATCATCATAAATTCCTCTATAGAGAAATAACAGGGACTTTGTCTTAAACTTTGCTAAGATAAGGCTGAAAATATAGGTTTTTACAATTTATAGATTAGGTAGGGCTCTTTTTGGCAATTTTCCTTGTATTGAGGTTGGTTTTAAGAGTCATGCTTTGATATGCTAACTTTTTTAATACATTGTAACAATTAGTCCTTAAATTTGGCATTATTATTGCTTTTATTTACAACATTATGTTCAGTATAAAGTGAAAATTTGTTTTGTGTTCATTTTTTCTTTTTCTTTTTTTTTGTTTTGTTTTCAGCAATGCTAAGCATGGAAGTGGGAGTAATATACCCCACATGAACTTTAGCATCCCGTGCAAATCTTTAGAACCAGTCTTCAAATTCTCAGGTAGTTTTGACCTTTTACTTTGTGTACTAACTACTTAGCAACCATTCAATGTTTTATTAAATACGAAGAAACTTCTACTCACTCGTTGTATAACTCCCTTTGTTAGAACAAGGAAAAATATCAATTTTGGAGCAGCTAGATAAACCAAATGAGGTCTTGTCATCTGTCTGGGCATTGGCACCTTTGCCACTGGAGTCTGCACTGCAAAAGCCTGTACTTGAAGAGAGAGGCAGACAACTAATAGGGTCTCGTTTCATTGATTTCCTAACTGAGAAGCAAGGAGAACTGACATCTAGCACTGACCTGGAGAATATATTGAATAAAAAACTTGCAAGCAGAATTTGATATTGATGAATTGATCTTTTAAGCATAATAATTGTTATGAGAAATTAAAAGTAATTTATTTTTTAACAGCAAAGCATTGCCTGATGGTACTAAACAGTCCAGGAAAGGATAAATCTTTTGTTTTTCCTCTCTACGAATGAGTAGGATTAATTTTGATCAGTGTATAATTTGTAGTTGCATGAATTGCCATTGGTTTAATCTGGAGACAGAAAAATAGCCACCATCTTGGCAAGAGAACATGCTACTTATTATCTCTTTAATTTGTCAAATGATTTGAGCTAGAAAATTCAATTATTGTAGAAGCAAGTCGTTGACCTATCAACATTGGTATCTGACCTATCAACAATCGTTAATGTATTTGTTGAAGAGATTGAGAACTGCTAAAGGTGAAAATAACAAGCAAGGTTATTACTGTGTGTTTATGCTCATTAATGCTTGCTTGAGCTGATCGTAGATTGTAGCTTCCTCGTAAATGATGCATCAAAATTACATAAACAAATGGGATACTAATAACGATACAATTTTTATTCAAGCTATCAAGACAACAATATGAAACAACATATCTATTATAGATCGAAATACAAAACTAGCACAACGTAGGCCTAAAATCAATCAAGAAAACATATCTATTATAGATCTGGAAATGATTAAAGAGCAAAGCACCACATTAGTGTCTCTTTTTAATTCCATGAAGACATGCCCAACCATCCATTTCAGAAAGAGATATTGCATCCAAGTATTTTGAGTATGCTTCTTCTATTTGCAGTGCCTGTATCAGCCAAAATAGTTGCGCAAAGAAAACATATTAACTAAAGTTCCTGACTAAATGAAATCATGTATCTGGCAAATCTAGCACGGTCACAAAGATTTTCAATGATTGACTAATCCATCAGTGCATTCTACAATTATTGGTCAACAAGAATAATATTGATTACCTGCTCAGTTAAAATGCCTGAGAGGCCTATAATAGAACCAGGCTTTCCATAAGAGATGATATCTTCAGCCAGCTCCATTAATGGATTCAACAGTATGTTTGCTATTATAATGTCAAATTCCCCTTTTCTCGAATCCAAATCATTCACTTTGCCATCTGGAGAAGCTGAGCCATTTTTGCTTGAGACCAAGTAAAGCGGCATTCTGCTAGGATCAATACTGTTCAAGGAGGAATTTTGGCGTGCTGAGGTCACAGCATGTGGGTCTATGTCTAATCCTACAGATAAGGTTGCTCCCATCTACTCTAAAGATATGCAATGAGCATAAAAATTAAAGAGTTATCATGCATATAAGGTTCTGAACTAACCAGGCAGATACTAGACTTTTTTTTAAACCCTTGGCAGTGGCTCAGGCAGATACTACACTTGTTAGGAACATAATGACACAAAACAAGATGGTCTTCCATAATTTTGAGTGTATCTGGCCAAAGTTCGGATAACTACAGTCCTCATTAACTTTTAGTTCAACCATACAAAACTCAAATAAACCACAAGAAATAGAAAATTGAGATAAGAGTGGTCCCCACTATCTGGGTAGTGTTTTTGCTGTAAGGTGACTGTGGGTTGAACTACACTGAATTGGACCTGAACCCGAAAATTCATCTATCTTTCTTCATGATGTTTGGTGTATTGAAACAAAGAATAACAAAATGTAAGTGAAGAACAAAACCTTGAGCGCAGCTATTCCCAATATGCCAGATCCAGTGCCATAGTCAAGTACATGTTCCCCACCTTTTATGATCTTGTGTAGAAACAAAAGGCATAGCTTAGTGGTTGGGTGCTCTCCTGTGCCAAAAGCCAATCCAGGATCTAGTATGATATTTGTTGCTTGCATATCCTATCAAACACATAAGAAAATAACCATCTAATGTTGAGTGGTCCTATTAAAAAAATTATATGGAGTAATATGAAGCAAAAATCTTGAAGGACTGCAAAGCAGACCAGGAGTACTAAAATTCCACCTGGACCAACAATTATTCCGGTTATGAAAAATAGTTTACCCAACTTGATTATTGCCCAGATAACCCAAATTAAGCATGTGTCAAATATGCAGTTTAAGATCCAATAATGTTAAATTACAGAACAAAAAACTTCCATCTAAATTTGAAACAATGGTATGTCAGTTAAGTTTTAAGATTCAATCTACCCTATATTTCATGAGATTTTAGTTTAATATTTTACCTGAGCAAGCTAACACAATCAATTCAACAAGAATCAAAGGAAAGAAATTACAAAATGGAACTTGAACCAGCAGTCAATATTTACCAGTTGTTTTGGCCAATTTTTTTTTTTTAAATGGCTTGGCAGTGACTGCTGAGGAAGTTGTTGGCCAATTTCAATCACATTTTATAACTTGGAATTCTGCTCTACAGAAAATTATTGTTGGAAATGTTAGTAATAACATATCACTATAAAAATTATTTACAGTAGAAGCATACCGGAGGATCCCTCCAAGCTGGAACAACCCAAAGACCATCAGTTACTTTAGTAGGTTGAAAAGATTTCTGAACGGTAAATAAAAAGGAAAATTAGAAAAGAATTACTTTAATAGATATAATAATAACAGTAGCTAAACAGAAGCACAAATCTCAAGGAGCAGACTATGGGTATCACGACTTAATTAAGAAATAATAGCTGAAAGAATAAAATTAAAATTTTATAACCTGTACATTTGACACCCAATCGCACTGCTTGCCGACAGAGATATCATAACTTGGGTTATATTCTAGACAAATGGAAGATGCTGCTTCAGAGATACAAGTTCCCACTCTCGCATCTTGTGGGAATATTGATGTTATACCAATCTGAGTTATAGAAAGTGAAAAATCAAATAAGATCAAGAAAATCTAGTGATATTAAAAATTAGGGTTATTCTACTTAACAGATTCTGTAAAGCTTGAATACAGGATTGTTCTCCAATTTATCATTGGATGTCAATTTTATTTCAGATGTGGGATTACCATCTTACAACTCCACTAAGCTTGAAGGTACAAAATTGATAAAAGAAATAAATAAACAAATTGAAAAGACAAACTTCATCAAGGTCTCCAAAATCACTCAAGTCATCCATATATGCAGAGCTGGCACCAAAAGAGAGCAGAGCTTCAGACAGGGACTCCTATATTACAAAGATTAATAATTAGTAAAAGTAGCAAAGTTGAAAGGCAATCTAGTAAGAATAAGCATCTTAGATACAGAAAATCTGAATGTAATTTCTAGGAATGCATAGATCCTCTCATAATTATTACTCCCCCCCCTTTATATGTTGCCGAGTTTCTAGGAAATGTCAATTAGAGGATCTAATTGGTAATAGTCTCTGAGTTCTAAACTTTGTCCATTAGAAAGATTCTGTGAGAAATTAAGATGTGTAAATGAAATTTACAATAATATCATGGCACAAAAGTAAACTCTGAAATATTTTGATTAGCACTGAAGATTATGCATTGTTGCAATCCAAAAGTATGCATTAATAAAATTCTGAGGTCAAGACTAGGGACACGTCAAAAGGTATAATATAAGACTTATCCTAGCTTATTACGGCCGCAGAGATAATACCAATAGTTACACTCAACCAATTAAATCAGGCTTATGTGTTGCCTAATCCAAGTGCAACCTGATGTTATTTAATGACAAGGGATAATCATACAACTTAAAAGAGCAATTCATCTGAATTAACCAATACCACTACCAAAATATGTATGAATAGTTCCACATTCACACTACCCAAACTGTAAAAGAAAATTTGTTTCAAGAGAGACATGCACTGACAGCATCTTGTTTCTGGCAGCGGATGTTGACGGAGAGGTAAGCATCTGAGACGTCAGTAAAAGAATAGCTGCTAGAAGTAACAGCAGAAAAGCCATTCAATTGCACATAACGAGCGAGGCTTCGTTTGGATTTGAACCTTGCTGAAGTTAAGAATGGCGGGATGAGAATTTGGGGAGGGAGGAGCGAAGTGCAATAGGTAGTGTACGGTGGGGATGATGCAGGACAGTGGTGGGATTTAAAAGGTATGAGGCATTTGATGAGAGAGAGACGGCTATGGAGGCTCGCCGCCATGGTTTTCCGAACGGAGTAAAATACACTTGGGCTGATTGCTCGCGGCATGCCGGCATTGGATCTTTTAGGAAATACTTTAACAGAGTAGTTTTGGCTTCATGCAACGCACGCACAGACTATAGAATCAAACAAGCGCTTTATATATATGGTTGTTGCGCTGCATAAAACCAAAATGGCTCTATTAAAAATTTAAAATCTTTACCCGGAATCTTTTCTTTCATCAATACCTTATTTAATCTAAAATTAATTTTCTTTATAATTAAATAACGTGATGCGAATAATTTCTAAACATTAATTTTTAAATTTATTGATCAGATAAAAATAAAGTTGAAAATAATTATTTTAATCTACATATAGAGAAAATAATATATATCACATTTAATATTTTTATTTTGACATACGAATTTTAAAATTTTATTATTAAAAAACTAAAAGAATGAAGACATCAAAATTGAAAAATAAAAAAACAAAATAAACCCTCCTCTTATTTAATTGTGGTCGTCTAATTTTTCTAAATACCTACGACATAATTGCTTATATTTCTTTAATTAAAACAACAAAGGAAATATATGTATAAAGCTTTTCTTAAGATTATTCCGTCCTTGGCAACGACCTTCGGGGACAAGAATGATCGTCTTTACTCTTTACACTTTGTTTAGACACAGAGTAGAGAAAGGGAGGTGACAAATAGAAGGGAATGGAATAGAATAGAAAGAAAGATTAAAATAATTTTTTTATATTTGGATGATTAATTAGGAAAATAAATTTAACTTTTCTTTCCGTCTTATTTCTTGTTTGGTTAATTAAAATTTAGAAGATTAATGAAAAATTCGGTGACTGTTGTAGATTTGTGACAAAGAAACTTGGATGATAATTATATAGGTAAAATATAGAGTTGTGTATTTGTATTATTTTTTAGAAAATATTTGAAACAAAATTTATTTCCATCCATTACACTCCAAATCAGAAGAAAAATTGATTATATTGATTATAGTTATGCAAGATTAAATCTTTCACCTCCAACATAATTTTATCAACCAAGCACGATTCGAAGAAAACTTTTCTTTTCTTTCCATTCCCTCCCTTCCTCTACTCTCCATCCAAACAAGGTGTTAGTCTTGTACAATGTACCTAGTTAGGTTTATTTACATAGGGTTTTTTTTTCCTTGTTTTGTTTTGATGGAAAGTAAAGGAGATATTTTAAAATAATCGAACGACAATTGGTTGGTTTGATTTTAATAAAAACTAAAATTACGTTCGATCGGTACTACATATTTATTATTTCTATTTTTTTAAAGTTCAAACAGTCCGATAAACAAGAATTCCGTAAGAATATGTACTTAAAAGCTAAATTTTATATTAATTTAAAATTTGTTACCATTTTTTTAAATATGTAAAAAATCACAGGATCTCTTTAATATGGTCCGATCTTGAACGCTCAAGTAAGAATCCACATAATCCCTGTAACATTTATGCGGATTTTGATCGGACAGTACTGATTCAGACGCAAACTTTGAGTTACTTTTAGGCCAAAGGGATCGAAATTAATATTTTTAGGTTAACTAATATGCTATGTAGTGTATTGATTAAACCCGGCTGATCCAGGACCGGACCGGCGAACCCGTGGACTGGACCCGGACTAGTCCGGACCGGGGTTAGGCAAGGTCCGATCTGGAGACGGGTCGGTTTTTTTTTTCACCCCAGACCTGCCTAAACCCAACCCGCCTAGACCGCCTAGACCCGCCTACCCGTCCCGTCCCGGACCGGACCAAACCCAGACCGGACCGCCCCCAGACCCGTGCCACCCGGACCCAAACCCGCGGGACCCAGACCCGAACCCGTGCTGATTTACTGACTCGATGCGTTAGAAGAAGAAGCTCCCGGTCCACTATATGCAAGGTTAGGATTTTGTGAATAATACGGTGGAGGAGGGTTAGGATTTTGCAGATAATAATTAACATTTTGAGGATAATACGGTGGTGGAGGAGGGTTAGGATTTTGTTGATACGGTGGTGGAGGAGGGTTAGGATTTTGTTGATACGGTGGTGGATGAGGGTTAGGATTTTGCAGATAATAGTTAAGGTCTTGAGGAAATTACGATGGTTGAGTAGAGGTAGGATTATGTTCAAATATATCAGCAGCAAAAGACTCCACCATTTGCTCAACCGATTGACAGGGAGGAGAATATGACATTTTTTCTACATAAAATAAATCCAAAATTAAAACCGAATTAAAATAAATCTAACATATTTAATCTATTTTAAAAATAAATCTAACCTATTTATAATAAATCTATTATATTTAAAAAATAAAACCGAATTTAAAATAAATCTAACCTATTTTAAAATAAATATAACATATTTTAAAATAAATCTAACCTATTTTAAAATAAATCTAACATATTTAAAAATAAAACCGAATTTAAAATAAATCTAACCTATTTTAAAATAAATATTACTTATTTTAAAATAAATCTAACCTATTTAAAAATAAATCTAACCTATTAAAAAAATAAAAATCGAATTTAAAATAAATCTAACCTATTTTAAAATAAATCTAACATATATCAAAAATAAATCTAACCTATTTAAAAATAAATCTAACCTATTAAAAAAATAAAACCAAATTTAAAATAAATGTAACCTATTTTAAAATAAATGTGTAACCTATTTTAAAATAAATCTAACCTATTTCAGAAATAAATCTAACATTTTTTAAAAATAAAACCGAATTTAAAATAAATCTAACCAATTTATAATAAATCTAACATATATCAAAAATAAATCTAACCTATTTATAAATAAATCTAACCTATTTCAAAAATAAAACCGAATTTAAAATAAATCTAACCAATTTATAATAAATCTAACCTATTCAAAAATAAATCTAACATATTCAAACATAAATCTAACATATTTAATCTATTTTAAAAATAAATCTAACCTATTTATATTAAATCTAACATATTTAAAAATTAAAACCGAATTTAAAATAAATCTAACCTATTTATAATAAATCTGACATATTTAATATATTCAAAAAATAAATCTAACCTATTTAAAAATAAATCTAACATATTTAAGTTATTTTAAAAATAAATCTAACATATTTATAAATAAATCTAACATATTTATAAATAAATCTAACATATTTATAAATAAATCTAAGATATTTCAAAAATAAATCTTACATGTTAAAAAATAAATCTAACCTATTTTAAACTATATATAACATATTTAAAAATAAATGTAACATACTTAAAATAGATCTAACATATTTAAGCTATTTTAAAAATAAATCTAACCTATTTATAATAAAACTAACCTATTTAAAAAATAAAACCGAATTTAAAACAAATCTAACGAATTTATAATAAATATAACCTATTCAATCTAACAAAAAATAAATATAACATGAAACAAATCTAACCTTCAAATCTTGCGGGAAAATCTTGTGCCTTTGCGGGATGAAATAAATTTGCAACTAAATCTTGCGCCTTTGCAGAATAAAATAAATTTGCAACTATATTTTTTTTCCTAATAATTAAATTAAAATTTGGGAACAATGAAAATAACAATAATGAGAGTATGAGAATATGAGATTGAAAGAATAATACATTGAGAATAATGAGAGTTTGGTGTGAAAATGAGAGAATGATGGATGTAATTCATAGAGTTTTTTTTTGGGGGGGAATTTGGATTGCTACAATAATTTTGGAGTTGTTAGATTCAAAAAATTTCAAATTGCTACAATAAAATGTCAAATCGGACGGTCCGACGGGTCTGGCGGGTCCAGCAGCGGTGACGCGGGTTCGAGTCCGAGTAGGCGGGTTCTGGTCCGGGCGGCACGGGTTCGGGTCCAGGTCCCGTGGGTTTGGGTCCGGGCGGCACGGGTCTGGGGGCGGTCCGGTATGGGTTTGATCCGGTTCGGGACGGGTAGGCGGGTCGGGTTTAGGCGGGTCTGGGGTGGAAAAAAAAACCGACCCGTTTCCGGACCGGACCTTGCCTAACCCCGGTCCTGGACCGGCCAGGTTTAATCAGTACACTAGCGTGGATGGTGGAACCCAACTAATTGATTTAGTTTAATCACGCTTAATAGCCTGGGGTCCATTGTCAGTCTCCAAATCGTAGGGGAGCTTAGTTTAGAATAAAATGACAGGATCATAGCATTAATATAATCCAGGAGCAGCCACTAATCCAGTTACTTTGGAAATCAGACGACCGACGCTCTATTTAAGTGCGATTCAAACACCATCGTCTCCCTCTCTCTTGTTTTTATTGTCTCGCTCCTACTCTCTTTCCCGCACAAGCTTGCTGCCTTATCCCTCCAACCCTAGCAAGGTACAGAAGCCCTACCCCCAAGTCAATGTCGATTTCTCGTATTTGTTTGATCCATGATCTGTTTTCTTTGGTCGTAGATCTGGATTAGACACGAAATTGTTCTTTATTCTTTTTCTCTTTCTCTTTCTCGGTTTCTTATCCATCTAATTTCTAGTTGTCAAATCTCGGTTTGAAGATCATTATGTTTCAAATGTCGTAAAAGTGTACTATTTTGTTAATTTGCTTCAATTTCAGTATGTTAATCTAGAAATTTTTCGAGATTGTCTGATCTAGTAAATCGTTTACGCTTTACTTCCTTTCTCTGTCTTTCTCTGATTGCTGGAAAAGTCCAGTTTGTATATTTTCTCCTATTGCTACCTTTGGCTTTCATCTTAGGTTCACTCTTTGGCCGCTTGTTAGTAATTGCTTCAGTTTAATACTATCAGATATTCAAATCGGAAAGTGGAAATGTCAAACGTAACAGTCTGTGTAAGATTCAGGCCTCTGAACTCGAAGGAGAAGAAAATCAACGGGGATCTTCTGTGCCTCCACAGTTTAGACTCAGAGTCGTTTGTATTCAAGGTTTGAGTCTCCTTTTCAATTCGTTATAAAGTACTGTGTATCTAAAGATCCAACTGTTTAATTGTTGTGTGTCTTGATTTAGGATGAGAAGGAAGATATTAGATTCTGCTTTGACAAGGTGTTCTACAGTGAATCTGAGCAACTGGATGTCTATGAGTTTCTTGCATTGCCTATTGTTGAAGGTATAAACAGTCTAACCAAGCAATGATTCAAATCATATTTTTTATATATTTTTTTAATTCTCATCTTCAACATAATGCTTCTAGTTGCATCTTGATCCCTTTAGGAAATCATACATACCTATCTTAATTTTTGCAGATGTGATGAATGGATTGAATGGGACAATCCTCACATATGGACAGGTATATAATATACAAATTGCTATCATCTTCAACCTCATGAATGATGTTTATATTCCGATTTGGCTGGAATAGTTTAGTTTCTAGGATGTTTTATTCTTGCTAAAGTTTACTCTGTATTATAAAATTGTACCGCCTTTTTTATGTTTATAAATTTCATGTCTTGCGCCTCTTTTTTTCCCCATATTCTTACCTTCACTTTTATGGCCCAGACATTTCCTAACTTATCTCTTGTGTGATCCTTGAAATTTCATGAACAATAGCATGCTAACTTCATGTAATTTTGAACTTGATTCAGACTGGGGCTGGAAAAACATACAGCATGGAGGTAAAAGGAAAAATGTTGCTATTATTTTTATTTTATTTTTAGTGCTTTTGTAAATAAGATTTTTAATGCTTTTACTTTGATGTATGCTTACAGGGACCAAGTGTTTTGGACTGTGATGAGCACAAAAAGGGGCTACTACAAAGAGTAATTGATGAGCTTTTTGGATTTTTGAAATCTCCAATGAACAACAAGAAGATCACAATCAAGATGTCAATGGTAGTAAATGGCCTTGCACACATTTTACTGTACACAATAAAAAAAATGTGCTAATTGCTTGAGAGCCTTGTTATGTGTAATTCCTACTTTTCCTCTTCAGTACGAAATGTCATGGGTCTTTCCATAAATGTACTTGAGAATATTCCCCACTGTTTTTCTGATCTGAGTTCAATTCATTAATTTAGGTAGAAATCTACATGGAGAAAGTAAGGTGCGTATACCTTCTAAATTCTAATTACACTGGATACTTCAAGCAATGATTTTTTTTTCCTTGCATCTCCTGTTGGGTATTTCTCAAGAAAAAAGGTAATGGTCTATGTGCATGTCTTTATCTAGCAGGGACCTTTTTGATTTATCAAAGGACAATCTTCAGATAAAAGAGAGTAAGACTCAGGGCATTTTCATTTCAGGTGCAACTGAGGTATGATATTAATATTTTTTTTTTCAGCATGTACTATTTTAAACATTTGCGATACTATTCAGTTGATGTTTATTGCAGATACCAATAATGAATACTTCAGAAGCCCTGCGGTGCCTTTCTGTAAGATAACTTACATTAATCAGAACTTATCTTTCCTTTCCATATAACTTAGCTAATGGAGAATCAAACTGCAGAGAGGAATAGCTAACAGAGCGGTCGGAGAAACACGTAATTCATTTTATATCATTTCTACAATTTAAAATTCATTTTGAGGAGCGATATGATGTGAATATTGCTTATGGTAGTCAGTTGTTGAACTTCGTTTGTCTTTTTTCACTGTGTAGAAATGAACTTGAGCAGCAGCAGAAGTCATTGCCTGTACATATTCATAGTTCAGAATGAGTGTGAGGAGAGGTAGGCCAGAATAGCTTGCTTGCGTGGTGATACTTTCTGCTATGTCTGATGCACAATGACACAAGTAATTTTATTTTTAATTAATGATTTTAGGTTGAGATCTGGAAAATTTGTGCTAGTTGATTTAGCGGGTTCTGAGAAAGTAGAGAAAACAGGTGCTGAGGGACGAGTGCTGGAAGAAGCTAAGACAATCAACAAGTCCCTCTCAGCTCTTGGAAATGTCATAAATGCCCTGACATCTGGTAAATAAAAATCCAACTCAACCCTAATTTCTTTTGAATTTGTTACTTTGGTACTTTGCTAGTTGTATTATTATCTGTATTTCAGGTAAAACTAATCATGTGCCATATCGTGACTCGAAGCTTACCCGCTTTCTTCAAGATGCACTGGTTAGAGAAGCCTCTTTTTGTTTCAAAAATGTCCTGATGATTTAGAAATGTCTTAATGGGAAAGGAGCTCATTAGATTCAGGGGCAAAATTGTCAATATATAATAGTAGATGTCTTTTTAATATATTTACTGAAGGCAATATGATGTTATTTACAAATATCTCAAGAAAGTTTGTTCTTAATTACAAACATTAGCAATATTGAGTGTTGTTTGCAAATACTACAAAATATGAGGTTTCATCTGCAAATAACTCTTCCTCAATTTCAAAGATGATAATGGTCAGCAATTGCTGCAGTGTGCTTCTGTTGATCCTTACCTTATATAGAAAATCAATCCAAGAAAAAGCTCCAAACTCAAACAGAAGAAATCTAAATAGTCAAACAAATAAAGAAAAAATTTAACAGAATTGTTGAAGCTTACCAGGTAAGTTTGCTGTTGGACATCATGTGCCACACTGTTATGATCCCAACACCTGCTACTCTGTAGTACATAGTGCTTTGTTAACTATATTATTGTGTGTAAACTCCATTCACAGGGTGGCAACTCAAGAACTGCATTGCTCTGTTGTTGCTCTCCTAGCCCCTTAAATGCCTCAGAGAGCTTGTCTACTCTCCGGTTTGGCACCAGGCATGGCTTGTCTTGCAAAACTCATCATTTTATGTATTACCTGAAGATTCTCTGTAGCCTGATACTAACCTCCACACGAACAGGTTAAAGCTCATAAAATCTGTGCAAAGGTCATTCGCTGCTGACGATGAGAGTATCAGCTCAAAGCAAACCACCTCAGATAGCATCTTTCAACAGGATTCCTATGATAGAATTGTCAGTAAGGTATGCATTTTGGAATGAATTTTTTCTCTTTCTTCCCTTGCAAACTGCACCAATTATCTCACTGCATTGGGCAAAAACATTGAAGCTTTCTCCTACTTGCAGCTAACAACAATATTATTTTGTGTTATTTATTTGGAAGTGACAAGAATCATTAGAACATGTGACGGAAGACTTGATTCTTTTCTTGTTATGTGCTACAGCTCTCCCCTTACACCTGATGACCCTCTTTTTGAGAATTTTGTTTTTTTTTTCCTTTTACTCTGGATGAACCACTTTCAAAACAATTTGGTTGGTTAAATATGAAAAGTCAAAAATCATTTTTCTCACTTTTATATAACTTAATATTTAGTTTCAACAGTTGGGTATTATTTGTTAATACCCAAAAGATATGGTTGCTTGTCAAAAATTTGAGAAGAGCATTGTCAGATGTTATATTCAAAGTACAACTATATAGGGTTTGGTCTGCAAATTCTTTGGAACTGGGATTTCAACTAATAAGTTTTTTTGTTTAGTTGAAGGAAAATCTGAAAGAAGAGGATGTGGATCTCCTAGAGAAACTGTTTATTATGGAAGGGATATTCTCACCTCCCCAAACAGAAGAAGGGATTGAGTTGGCAGTTCGTGATGTCACAGCCCGGACAATTACAGACCTCCACCAGGCAGTTGAAAATCTCAAAGAGCAACTGGATGAGGTAGAAATAATGGGCTTCTTTATCTTATTAGTAATTAATGAAAGACCCTTCAAAATCTCTGAACATCATATATGTCCATGAAAAAAGAATGTTCACATATGAGATATCATTTGGACCCTGCAAACCTGAACATGACCTTATACTTCTCAGTTTCCTATTCTCTGCAAAGGAGGACCAAAATACCACTCTCCATACAAAAATTGGGAGAAACGGGAATTATCTTTTTCTTTTCTTTTTTGTAAAAAAAATAAGGAATAAAAAAAACTGAGGAGATGACTGCAGGTGGTTTGATGATAACTCGTACACTTTACATTAGTATAATCTGAGACATTTTATACTTGTGGCGGTATGCATGATAATTGAGGTTCTTATATATGGCATATTGGCATTCAGACAAATAATGCTTGCTTGATTTGAACAATGAAACGTCTAAACACATTAACTCTTCCTAATGAATATTTAAGTAGTCGTAATAATAGGTGAATGTATGTTCCATTTAAATAAATTACATTTAAAATTGATCACATATTTTTGTAACAGCTTCAGGAGGAGAACAATAAGCTGAGGCTGGAACTTGTAGCAGCTCAAAAATTAGCTATCAATCCCGGTGATTTGCCACAAAATTTGTCTCTTTTTGCCAAGCTTGTATCTGCCCTGAGGTTCTTGTTCCCATTTTAGGGCTCCCTGAACAAAAAGAAGCTGATATTGTTCCTCCTTGTTTGATAGAGAGTATAATTGTAGAGAGTACATATTTGCATTTCACTAATAAAGGTGCATGCTGTAACCCTTTCTTTGTAAGGTAGGTTTGTTAGAAACTTGCATTACTGAGTTGGCCGTGTAATTCTATTCGAGAATAAAACTTACATGTGTACTTCAAAGGGGATTGAAGATAATTTTCTACCGGTTCGTGCGCACACGCATATCATGTGTACTTGCATCAGAATATGTGCCAACTTTATGCCTTTGATTTGACCAGCTACTTCCATTTTAAATAAAGGCCAGGTGTTCTTCTGGTCTTTCGTATAATTCATTGCTAGACCAAAAATTAATCAAGTGTTTGTAAGTTGTAAATTGTTTATGAAAATAAAATCAATGAATTTCATTTTCAGTGCCAATTTGGTACATTGTGTAATATATTGTTGGTGTCAGAGAAGACTATCCTTGTCGTTGGGATCATCCTGTGTTAATTTTAAAATTGCGGAAGTTCTTCCTTGAACGTGAGAGAGGGTTCATCTAATAAGAAAAATAACAAGACATTTCAAAAAAGTTGTCATTCTCTAATGTCATATATAAAATGATCACATTTTGAGCGTGAGAGAGGGTCAGAGGGTTCATCTTTAGAAGTTCCTCCTTGAACATGGGAGAAGGTTCATCTGATAAGAAAAATATTATACAAATATGATCATTTTATATATGTCACTCAGATATTTTATACTTCCGCACTTAAAATAACAAGACATTTTTTAAAAGTATTCTTTACTTCTTTTCTTTTCAAGATATTGTATCCAATCTTTTTTTTCTGAATTTTTCCACATAAGTGTAGATAAAATTATGAAAACTAGAACTAGTCGGTAAAAAAAACTTGCTTTAATTCCGCACAGTATAAACTGCGCAGGGTCTACTGGTGCAACCGAGAGGCCTGAGATGTGCCTCATGAAAATTCTCAACTTTTCGCATGCAGTATAAATATTACGCACTTAAGAGATAGCATGAACATGTGGATTTATAAATTAATTTACAAAAATTGACTCTCTATATTTATAATAAACACCAACTCTCTTTTGGCTTAACTAGAATTAAATCTAGACCGTTCTTTTCCTACAATTAGCATCGAGACATTTTTTTATTAAATTCTTTTTTTAAAATACCTCCAGAAAATTTCTAAGATTTGGAAGACTTATCGATTGAAGAAGATTATAAATTTTTTATGTACATATTGAATTAATTTTATAAATATTTTTAGGTTTTCTGAAAAAAAAAAATCAATATAGAAACTTTTTATGACCTTTTTTAAATTTTCGTTGGTTTTTAAACCAAAATCCGAAAATTTCAAATTTGATACATTTAAAAGAAGAAACATTCATTTATTTTAGTTAATTCCATATTAATTAAAACGACCGTAATTAAACTATATTATTTTTCTGCAGATTACCCTTTCCGGTAATTTGGTAAATTGAAGTTCCCAAGGCATGCTGTGTACATCAATTTTTTTTAAAACAAAATTGCAAATATTAGAGTAAATAATATTAATAATTCCTTGATTTTGGAATCAAACTTTTTGAACTGAAAATAAGAGTTCAAGTTTGATTTGATACAGTTCGAACTAGTTCGGTTTAATTCGTTAATAGTTCGAATCAGTGTAATAAAATGTGGTTCTAAACCAAACCAATAGTACAAGTTTTTCGAATCAAAGTCAATTGAATCACGAACTACGAGCTTTTTTAGGTAACCCTAAACCAAACCAATAGTAGACTTAATTTCTACTTCTAACTAAATATAATATAAAAAAATTGCAGATTTAGTAAAGAGGTGATTAGCCTTATTTATCTATAAAGAAATGTTGGTCTCCATCTCCTAAAAATTATTGAAAAAAAAAAAATTAGAGCTAACGGAGTCTTTATTTCAAAAAAAGGAAAAACTAAATACTATAGGGCTAGAATTTTTATTTATAGAAATTATTTAAAAATAATATAGAAAAATAGATGGATTGTATGAATATTCTGATATCGTAGAAGGAACGAATCAATGATTCGGTTTCTTTAGTTGCCATATCACGGCATGCAACAACACAAGACCACACAACAAATTTGACTCCTAAATCTTTTAAATTCATACAGACCTGTGTGCCATAGAAAATCCGCTAAAGAAACTGTATCATTGATTCAGATTCTTCTATGGGATCTAAATTTTCCTACATTCCATCTAATTTTGCTATATTATTTTTACATAATTTCTATAAATAAAAAATTCTGCCCAACCACAGTGAAGTGCGTCCAACGGTCAAATGGAAACAACTCAGCATCTACATTTAATGCATTTCAAACGCCAAAAATACACTCGTGTCAGACAATTAAGGAAAAGCGGATCTTGTTCATTATTCCTGCTCTATTTTATTCTCTCCCTTCTAAGCCTTCTTTTTATATCAAGGCTAAATCAGTGAATCTCATGTTCTATTTTTTACAATTGAACAAATTTAATCATAGCTCTAAATTTTATCCCTGAATTAGTTTTGCAACCGACTAATTCAGTCAACCTCAAACTTATTTAAACCCCATCCCCACCCCCCAAGACCATTAAGAAGAGGTACTAAGATAGAGAAAGAGAGCGTGAGAGAACATAAGAAGAAAATGAAAATGGGGAGGTATTTTACAAATTCAATATTTCTTATCATAATAATAGCGAACCTTGCTACTTTTGCAACAAGATGCGAAGGAGGGGTCACGAGCAAATACAGAAGACGGCTTGAAGCATCAGTTGACATGCCGCTTGGCAGCGATGTTTTTCGTGTACCACCCGGGTACAACGCACCTCAGCAGGTATTGACATATTTGAAGTAATTGGTATGAGAAACTTACCTAATTAACAAACTTTTTTTAACGCCTGGTACGTAGTTTTCCAGCTCGAACCCAGTTTTGATATTATTGGTGTTCCTGGAATTCCTTATATAATTCGATGTCCAAAAATGCAATTTTCTTTGCTCCTTTTATTTTTATTTTATTTTTTGTCCCTTTTGCTCTTCTGATTTCTGGAGATACGCCGTTCATTTGGCATGTCGACTGGTCAAAGGGAATAAATTAGAGTTAATAAAGTAGGAAGATATTTTTAACATAGTTACTCACCAAAAAAGATTTCCATTTGCAAATTAGTTATTTTCTTCTACAAAATAAAAAAAAGGAAACTAAAATCAAACAGTTCAAAGTTCATGACCTGATACAACTATAAACATACTATGGCTCCCCATTTGAACATCAATTTCTGAACAAATTGTGTTTTCTTTTGTTCTGATAGGTGCATATAACACAAGGCAATATTGATGGTAATGCCGTCATTGTGTCATGGGTCACGCCTTACGAACCTGGTTCAAGCATGGTTCTCTATGGAACTTTCAAACACAACCTTGATAAAATGGCATTGGGGAAGCATACACAGTACAAGTATTATAACTACACATCGGGTTTCATACATCATTGCATCATTAGGCATCTAAATGTGAGAAAATTTTGCTTCCCGTATTTTGCTATCTATAATTTTAGACATTTGCTATCTTTTTACACTTTAATTCATTGAGGGAGATGTTGACAAGTTGTGAGCAGATCAACATAAATTTTAGATTTCTTTTCATGCATGATTATAAAAGATGTGTGTTTTTCAAAAAAGGGAAAAAATTAATGGAAGTTGTATGATCACTTGAATTTGCCTGAACTAAAGAGATTGAAAATTATCAAATTATTATTATTTTGTATTGTTTTTTTTCAGTTTGACACTAAATACTACTATGCGGTTGGCATTGGGCAAACAGTTCGGAAATTTTGGTTCAAGACACCTCCTATAGTCGGTCCTGATGTACCATACACTTTTGGGATCATTGGTACTCTCTCCCTTCTCTACTCGTTATCTGTGAATTGAACTGTAAAATGTGTGATAATAGACTTATTTGTTAAAAGTATGTTATTAGATTGAAAACATATTTTTTTTCTCAAGTTTTATTGCTTCTAAATTCACATTTAAAAACATCATGTTTGAAACTATGTGAAGGTGATCTTGGCCAGACCTACGACTCGAACCGGACGCTTTCTCACTATGAATCAAACCCAAAAGCTGAGACGGTACTTTATGTGGGTGACCTATCATATGCCGACAACTACCCCAACCATGACAACAATAGGTGGGATACCTGGGGCCGCTTTGTTGAGAGAAGCACCGCATATCAACCTTGGATTTGGACTGCTGGCAACCACGAGCTCGATTTTGAACCTACCATCGTAAGCAAGATAAATTTTTATTTGACTACTATTTCAATGCTGTTCTTTCCAAATCTCATACAAAACCTCCTCATGCTCCACCCAAAAGTATAAATATCACATTTGTCCCCAATCATAATTAAATTCATATTCTGATAAAATAAAGCCTTATCATCCTCCTCTGAGTGTCTCTACATATGCGAGGTAAAGTTCACGTAATTTTTGACTGCTTGTGCATGTGTCGGGTATCAATTTTAGATTATCTGTTTTATAGGAGTATCAATTTTGTTTCTAGGGTTAATCAGAATTTCTCTGTAACTTGAGGGTCAACATGCATGACTTTTCTGGGATTTTGTAATATAGCACTTGAATTTTTCATTTTGTGGAAAAGAGTCATGATAATGAGCAGACTTTCACCTGTACCGTTAGGAGTTTTAGTGTTGAAACTTCTTTACAACAAACAAAAGAAAGTGAAATTTCTAGGCCTTGTGCAAAATTAAAAGTTATATTTCAGAAGAAAAAATGAGATTAAATAGTTTTTGTCCTGTATGCAGGGTGAAAAGTATCCATTTAAACCATTCATGCATCGGTATCCTACCCCATACAAGGCTTCAGGCAGTACCGCTCCACTTTGGTATTCAGTGAAGCGTGCCTCGGCTTATATCATTGTCTTGTCATCCTATTCTGCATATGGTACAATGATTTTGTCTCAATTGTTTTTCTTCTCTCCTTTCATTTTAAGTTTGTATATACATACCAGTATGAATGTGCATATCATATCACATGAATTTATATGACAACGGGATGCTTTCTTTCGTGATTTATATCTATAGTTATGTAATATTTAAAAATTACATATATTTATGGAGACAAAATAGAAAGGACCGCAATATTTTGTTGATGAAGGAAAAAAGGTCTCATTTACGAATTAAAAAAAAGTCCCATTTAATGAAGATTTATGGACATGTTTAAATCCGATTGGCGCAGTAATGATTGACTTTGTGCTGACTGTATTCTATTGTTTTGTTGTTGTTCTTTTCTGAAAATGTATGCTTCGGACAATGGGAAAAACAAAATCATGACAAACACACATAATACCACACAAAAAAAAAAAAAATACAACAGTAAATTGAGTTATCTGTTTGTTTTACTTGTTAGGGAAATACACTCCCCAATACATGTGGTTGGAAGCGGAGCTTGAAAAGGTCAACAGAAGCGAGACACCATGGCTTATTGTTTTAGTGCATTCGCCGTGGTACAACAGCTACAACTACCACTACATGGAAGGAGAGACCATGCGTGTTATGTTCGAACAATGGTTCGTACAACACAAAGTGGATGTGGTTTTCTCCGGTCATGTCCATGCCTACGAAAGAAGTGTAAGTGAATAACCTTCTTTAAAATAAATTATATGCACAACAAATTTATTCGACAATCAAAATAATCAGTTAAATGTTTATCAAAATAAAAATGGTAAATTATATATAAGTTATTTAAAATTTAGATAGATTGTGCATCAAATTTGATATCTTAAAAAAAATTATAGTTGAGTCTCAAATGATTATAAATTTACCAAATTTAATATAGAGAATATATTTACAATTTACATATTCTATTTTGATAATCATTTCATCGGTTGTCGTAGTTGTTAAATAAATATAGTTATTTTTCCTAACTTCTTTCAAAAAGAGAAAAAGAAGAATCTAAATTACATGATTATGATTGATATAAATCATCGAATTCTTAATCTGTTATGCTACCACTCCTTTTTTACTATGATTTTACAGTATTCTAATTATGTTTTGAAAAAATAACAACATCTGAACATCATAATTTATTTTCGACGTGGATTTCAGCATAGGATTTCCAACACAGCATATGACATTGTCAATGGAAAATGCTCTCCAGTCTCCAACCAAGATGCTCCAACGTATATAACAATTGGTGATGGTGGAAATATCGAAGGACTTGCAGCGAAGTACGTGTTTTAATTTGCCTAATTGACTGTTTATTTGTTATAAAAAACAATAATTAATAATCTCTTTTTTTCTTTCATTGTGGATAAATACAGTATGACAGAGCCGCAACCGAGCTACTCAGCCTTCAGAGAAGCCAGTTTTGGTCATGCAATTTTTGAGATTAAGAACAGAACGCATGCATACTATGCATGGCACCGAAATCAGGATGGAGATAAAGTGGTAGCTGATGAAGAATGGTTCACCAACAGGCATTGGCTTCCAACTTCCAACTAATAAGAAAACAGTTGCTCCATGTCGATTCGGCTTTAGTGACTAATTTTTCTTATTTTATTCTCAGCCTTTGCTCGTGAGATGTTTTCCTTAATTAATCAGGGTTTATTCTAGCATGTAGTATTAGTCAGATTGATTACGATAGTGATATGGACTAAAGGTTAATCATGTAAATGATTGTATTATGCTTATAGTTTTATGAATAATATGTTATTTGGTCTCTTAATTGAATAAAGTATACTTGATACTATTAATTGCATGAATTATGACTAGTACTCGATTAGCTATCTTGCCCACCCCCCCCCCCCCCCCCCCAAACAAAAATCTTGAATCCGCCCCTGTAAGTGTCATCAGTACAATGGTAATCTTTTGAACTAGCTAATGTAATTAATGTTTGATCATTTAGATTTGTTTTTTGGGTTGGAGTTCTGCTAATTTGTTGGTATATTTTCTAATCTTATTTTTAGTTTAATGCATTGTCGGAATGCAGGAGAGAAGAACAGATAAATTGATGTTTGAAAGGGGGGAAATTCCCTCTTAGAATGTACATTCACATTTTGTGCAAACAGAGTCCATGCATAATTGAATTATTAATTACACGTGGTAGAAACACCAGGTATCACAAATGAACATGAAGTTGAGGCAACTTGTACAAAAATCTGTATAGACAGCAAGTCATTTGATAATTATGAAGTTGCGTAATACTTAAAATTAAGATTTGATTGACTTCACAACTACATCAATTTATCTGAGATGTGATAACTATTATGTGGTTACTAACAGGCATAACTCGCACATCATTGAAAACAATCATGACAAACCTAAAGAATAGCTCTATGACACAAAAACGATTAAATAAATAAAAGCTTGCCACGGCAGCAGATATTAAAAAAGAAAATTACATCTACAAAAAGTAAAGATAGCAGTGCAACAAATATAATAGGATTCGCCCTATCATGCCAGTACTAGTTACACAAAAACTTTAACACATTTCTCAGCCTCGCATTGAAGAGGATGCTCCACTGGCTTCAGTCCTTTGCGGTTCCATAGATTGACAAGAAAACTTTCAAATTTCCTGACCTGGAAATCAATTTTGGATACCATCAGTAATTAATCCAACACACTAAATAACAACAGAAAAAGAAAAGCAAGCATATGGGTGTTGTTAAACTGCAAGGGTAGTTGCAACCAATCATTTCATGAACTAATGAAAATTTTAATATTATATCAAGCACATCCTCGGAAGTTCAAGTCATGTGATGTGTTCAAAATGAAATGCACTAGATCAATCTAGAGGTTGAAAGGCATTAACAGAATAGCTAAGAATTAAGACACAGAAGTCACGACACAAGTATTAAGAGATGGATGCCATCATTTGTTTTCACTGCATAGATTGCTATCATCAAGATGCTTTGAGCTTCTTCCATATATTGGGGTTATGGTTGCTTTTGTTTGATATGGAGAAAGGTATCCTAACTGTACCGGGCACGGCTAAGGAGGTTCGGTACCACAAAATTTGTCATTGTACTGAGAAGTTCATATGGTACTTTATGCAAGCATCTGACAATATAATATGGTTGGTTATCCAATGAAAATGGATATTGCATTCAGAAAAAGCCAGTCCATAGTATCATCAGTTCAAACTTCTGGCTAAATAAAGAAAAGATATTATATAGAATATGGTATAAAGAAGAAAACCTGCTGGACTACAATAGGTTCTTTTGAAAGACACAGTGGTTCTGTAAGGATAGTGAGAAATCCATTTTTGTTTCCATAGGCAACATCAGTAAAATAACGATCTCCAATCTAAAAAGAAAAGATTACCACAATAAGTAAAATAAAAGCAGCAGTGCATAACTTGAAAAAAAGCAGTGCACAGTAAGATGCTTATGTCTTCTTTTGGTTCTTACCATCAAAAGCTGAGAGGTTGAACAACCAAAGAACCTCTCTATCTCTTCAGCTGATCCAGATGGTTTCTTTGCCTCTGTAATCAGAATGTATTATTTTAAAAACCAAACCAAAAAGAAGTACTACAAAATTTTATTAAAAACAATGAGAAGAAACTATGGAGAATGTAGACTTGCCATGCCTTATGACATGAATTCCCTCGATAGATTCTTCAAGTGATCTCGCCTCTGAACCATCTGGATCATACTCCCTCAGACCTAGACAAATTCCAAAATCACAAAGTCAGAAAAAGAAATACAGCATTCAGTATGAATGTACATCAAGCATTATAGATAACATGTGTGTTCTAAAAGCACCCCTGCCTTGTCTTCAGTTTACTTCTATACCTTCTTTGCAACTAAGACTACTTAGTATTTAGAAAGAGACTTTAGAAGTAAGATTTATCAAGTGTACTGAGCTTTGAAAATTGATATTACTTGGTTAGTAAATATAGGATGTTCCTCACCTAATTGCATCACCAAGAACCTAAGGAAAACTTTTCTGTTTGGAAAGAGTATTTTCAGAATTAGAAGGTGAGAATCAAACATGAATAAAATTGGAAAAGAACAAAAACCAGATTTACGGCCCGACTTTCAAAGTTTGGATACAGAATTAAGTTCAAGTTCGGCTACAGAATCAAATCCAGATACATCCAAACCAGTATGAAAAGACAGCTGAAAAACCATGGCCAGACTTTGAAAATCCGGCCAGTAAATCAATGCCCCAGTTTGATTTCTCCTTTTCAAAATAAGTACATCTCAGCAAACACATAAGAAAAGTAATCAATTTACAAAGAGCATATACTAAAGTCCAAAATGGCTCAGAATAACCTCCTTATCCCAATCAATACCAAAGCTAGTGATAAAAACATATCACATTATCCATATAAAAACTCTACAAACAAAAGATCAAGGAAAATAAGAGAAAACAGAGCATAAACCCTAGAAAATTCTCGAACCAGCAGAGTTGCTGAATACAGCGACCTGTCCGGGAAATGCCTCGACACACTCTCTCAGAGAATCAGCGAGGAGAGGCCAGAGGGAGCGCGAGTAAGGAGCGGTGAGCGTGTTGTCCTTGTCCAAGACGACTCCTCGAAATCCGACCTGGCGGAGCGCGGCCCAGTCGAGGGAACGCATGTCTCGGACTGAGAGATGCGGGAGGAAGAGGCACGGCTCTCGCAGGGCGACGGAGCCGGTGAAGAGGATCCCCGCCGGATTGAACCGCTGCCCCAGCGCGCGGCGGAAGGTGGCGGTCATGGCGGCCTGATGCCCTGGTGAGGTTACCTATCTGGGGCGCGGAAGAAGAAGAAGAATAGAGAAAGCCTATCTCTCAAGGAAAAAAAGAGGATGTAAAAGAGTAACAGAAATTAGAAAACAACATTGGGCCGAATTGAATATGATATCTTGTGGGGTATGATTTGCATTCACAGGCCATGTTAACCTGCTAAGCTCTGTTTACACTCCAGGATCATGTTTGATTGAACTTAATATATGAATAATTTTTTTTAATACAACTGGCAGCCTCTGCCATGATTTCTCAACAAAAAAAAAGAAGATTGCTACTTAATATAAGTTGCTCATTTTTAAGTTTAAATTAAAGATAATAAATTCTTCTTTATAACAGTGAATTTTATTGACGGAATAAGTTAACCTATCTACTCAATTTTAAATTATCAAAAATTATTTTTTTAACAGTTTTAAGTTTTTTATTTTAGGAAACAGTTTTAAAATTATTACAGCCAAATATGGGCCAAGGAGTTTATTTTGGGCCTTGAAAAGCCATTACTTTGGAGGTTAGCAAAGGGGTCTGATCATGAAATTCGCATGCTCCGATCAAAACCGCTAGTTGGACAACTGGAATGTTTGTTGGACCAGCTTTATTGGTCCGATTGGATCGAACCCCTTGCTCCTTTCCAAATGATTTCCTATTATTTCAGCTTAGCACGAATCCTTTGTTTCGCTTAAATCATCCCAAGATGCGACCAGTCACCAGTTCTTGATCTAAACTAATGTTTGGTTGCAAAAAAGAATTTGTAGAATAACTTTTTTGTTCTTTGTTTTGTTAGAATAGTTAATTTTATTTTTCGTAAGAATAAACTATTCTAATAAAACAAACAAGTTGAATTATCTATTCTAATTATTCAAACTCAATCAAATACATAATAGACTATTCCGAATAGTCTAATTCCAAAAATATCATATTCTCAACTCAAAAATAGCCAAATAGCCAAATAGATTTCAAAACTCTCTATCTTTATTGAGAAAACGGTTGAAAACTTATTATTTTTTATGTGCATCTATAGAAACAAATATAGATAATATATAATGGTTTAATTTTTATTTTCAAAAACTAAGACGTAACGTAGGTAAAAAATGGAGTCAATTAGTTCCTTTGTATTAAAAGTTTATTAAAATTTTAGTAATTATTTATTCTAATTCGAAAATGAATTCAGTAAACTTTTACCTTCCGTTTTCTACTTTTTCCTTCATCTCACTTAATTGCATATTGTTTTGTTATTTATAAAAATTAAATTTATATTTTTTATTGTAAAAATATTATAATTTGTAACCTGTTATATTTAAATAAAATTTAGCTTCATATTTTAAAATATTAGTTATGAAGTATGAGTAAAGATAAGGTGTGATGTGCTTACCAAGAGAGGTTGGTGAGCACAACTCTAAAAATCTATCGGATTGACTTCAAACGACGAATTCAAACTGTTGAAATCTATCTACTTCATGAGTGATGCATGTATATGCAAAAATATAAAAGTTTCGAATTCGTTTAGTACAAGGTCAAGCAGTCAAAAAATATTGAAAAATGAATACACTTATAAAATAACTTATAAAAGGTTCATTGTTTTAACCACTTGACTTTGTACTAAATGAATTCAAAACTTTCAAAAAAATTCATGTACATGCATCACTCATTAAGTAGATAGATTTCAACAGTTTAAATTCGTCGTTTGAAGACAATCCGATAGACTTTTGGAGTTGTGCTCACTAACCCCTCTTGGTGAGCACATTACACTCTAGCTTTGCTCATGAAGTATTATATTAAAATAACGTAAATTGTTAAATGGATGACACTCAAAAACTTCAAGCATAAGATATAAAAAACTTCGAAGACATTTCAATCCATATTTCAAAATTTGACAGGTATTTAATATTTTACGCTTGATATTTTTGATGTATCAAGAGTCATTCATTCGACAGTGTATTGTAGTGAAATATAACACTTTAATATAATATTTTAAATATGAAGCTAAAACTTTCAAAGTATAAAATGTTGAGAAGTATTATGAAAATTGAAAATAAAATATAAAAGTATGAAAAAAATATTTTATAAAATTTTCCCATTAGGGGTGTCAATGACACCCTTTTATCCGTTTATCCGACCCGTACCGTATCCGATAAGACGGGTACGGGTAAGATTTTTTTTCGTAAACTTATCGGGTACGGGTAAAAAAAATTCAGTTATCTAAAGGGATAAGGGTACGGATAAAGCCTATTTCATACCCGTTACCCGATCGGATAATTATAAAAAAAAATTATATATATTATATATATTAATAAGTATTGAAAGAGTACTTTAATTGTTTACTTGCACTTAGCATCATCAGAATTTTTTTCAATAAAGTACTATACATATGTGAAATAAATATATATGTTTTAATGTATTATTTAATAAATAATAAAAATAATTATTATATTAGTATTACCCGTTATTTACCCGCTACTGTTTCGTTATTCGACAACCATAACGGGTAAGGGTAGGGTACGGGTAAGATAATTTATAGCGGGTAAGAGTAGGGTACGGGTAAGGACAATTTGTAACGGGTATGGGTATGGGTATGGGTATGGGTATGGGTATGGGTATGGGTATGAAAATGCTTCCACTGATCCTTACCGTAGACACCCCTAATCACTATCTTTTCTTACGGAAAATTGCCAAAAGCGAATGCAAAGTAGCCATTTTCCCAATTTATTTACCGCAAATGTGTTTTTAGGCTATTTTGGCAGGTTTTGGAGAAAGTTGCGTATTTAGGCAAAAAATGGAGCAAAAGTGTCGAATTTAGGCGATTTCTGAAAATAGCACTAAAACAGGGCATCACATGGAGCATGCAACACCTCACACGAAGTGCACAACATACGAAATAGCAAAATCATTACAAAATCTGCTAAGTCAGGAAGTCGTGCGGGGTCCCCTATGCCACACGATCCGTGGACTCAATCTGTGGACTGTGCTGATTCTGATCAGATCTCCACCGTTGATGCTAATTTCGGCAGAATTCTCCCAGATGGACGTTGTTGCTTCAGAGCCAAGTTATCTTAGCTATTTTTGGCTTCATCTAAGCAAACTTGAAGTGCACTCCAAGTTTCCTCCTTCTCCACTACTTTCACTACTCCCCCTCTCATTAGGAAGGCTATAAAAGCCCCTCTTGTAATTGAATTTGGTGTGCGTGTTTAATTATGTTAAGTCCATAGAATAGATATTAGCATCCTCATGCTATGTTAGGTTAGAGAGTTAGGTTAGAGGTTCTGTCGAACTATAGATATTAGTTTTAGTCCATAAAATAGATATTAGCATCCTCATGCTAATTATGTTTTTAGTCCATGCGGGTCGCGTCGACTTAATTGCGCCAGGGCCCAATTGAAGCCCAGTAAGATTTCTATATATACTGCTGGGCCTGCGCGAATTAAGGGAATCATCCAGTCCATAATTCAATTCACAGACAGAGAGGGAGATCGGAGTTTGAAGCTGAGAGCTTGGCGCGCGCAGGAAGAGAGAAGGGCGATCTGGAGCCAGAGGTGGAATTCGGCCAAGATCTCGATTGAAGCTTGATCCTCTTCGATTCTCTTCTCCTCCATGATGATTTGCTTTCTCTCTATCTCTTTTCTTTTATCTTTTATCATGTTTGAGTAGATTTTCAGTTTTGAGGGATTTAGATGTAGTCTAAAACTTTGCTTGATAATGAATGTTGTTTGAATCTGAGTTGTTATTCGTGTTTCTTGATTCTTGTATTAATTGAAATTGCTTGACCTAAATTGCTTGATTGATTCTTGATTGTCTACTATTGATTGCTTATGGCATTTCTTTTGTAATTTGGCCTTGATGTTTCTTGCAAGTTAGGTTAAGTATTTGAGGTAGGTCTGAGATCCGAGAGGTGAGATCAATAGTAGCCGAAAGGTGAAATTTCCATTAGTCGAAAGAGTTGTGGATACCTTTAGTAAACGGGATTAAGAACTTAGGTTTGAATTGAATCTAAGAAGGTGAAATTGCAATTCCATACCAGGTCTATTAAGCCAATACACGAGAGTTGAGGTTTAGTGACATGAGGTACGGTCAATCGAACCTTACACGATTTAAACAACCAGAATCAGAAACATTCAGTGTCAGCTCCAGGACCACGCGGGTCGCATGTGAAAGCATGCGGGTCGCGTCACAAGGTCGCATACGAGAGTGTGCGGGTCGAGTGAGAGGTCCAGAGTGCAGCAAAGTTGAAGATGAAGTCTGAAACCCTTGAAACGCCTTTATTTTACAGTAGTCCAAAACCAAACATTTAATTGCTTTTGTTTTCGTCATCTAAGGAGACAGATGTCCATCCATCTTCAATTGGATTATAATTTATGTTTGCTTTATTTTATTCCTTTTTTTCTATGGCCATGAGTAGCTAATTCTCTCATCTCTAGAGTGAGGGTTGTAATCGAATTCTTAATTATGTTTTAGTATATGTTTATGTTTTGTGTATGTTACTTTGAGTTTGCTTTTAGTGTTTGAATCATTTTTATAGTACACTTGCATACATAGTTCTGTCTATTATATGTCAGTGACCCTCCACATACCAATAGGTGTATGATTTCGTTGCATTCCTGGTGTGAGTGGGAAATGCATGTAAGTATATATAACACTTTGGCTAACGAGACCTAACAGCAGTTCAAAGACTAGAGTTAGAACTCAGTAGGCTCCCTTAGCAGGATAACATAAATTGATTTGAATAGTATTAGGAGATACCAAATTTAGGTAGGGTCTTTGAGAAATTTAATTGAGGGGTGAATAGAATATGATCAATTGTGTTTGTGTGAGAAAGATAATTGTATACATGTATTACTTTGAACTAATAGCCCAAAAGCCGATTGCAAGATCGGAAAACCTTTCAAATCATATACACAGAAACCCAGCACGTCCTGCGAGGTAGTGATAGTGCCGCATGCGGGGTAGAGAGACGTCAGAAACATATATTTTGCGTAATTGAGGAGGAGAGAACCTAAACTCTAGAGAACCTCTATTTAATTGTTTAACCCAAACCTTACCACAATTAGCGCCACCGCATTAACCTTGAGGGTATTGAACCCTACCTTAAACTATTTTAAACTATTTTACAAATTGTTTTAAACCGATTTCAAACCCCCTTATAACCTAGACTAGTGAATATTGTTAGATATTCAATACACTATCTCTGTGGATCGACACTCCAATTATACTGCACGGTAGGATCATGCGTTTGTGATCTGAACACAAGTAGAATTAGGATTAAAAGGTATATTAATTTATACTGAAAGTTAGTAGTACAATTTTAGCACATCAACCCCTAGCAACGACATCTCTAAAAGACATTAAAAATATATAGTTTTAATGTATTGAGCTATTTAAAATTAGTGTTGCTAAATTACCCATTAAATGAAAATTAGCATGATCAACAACATCACCAGTACGAGATTTTATATTAAAAAATGTATTTAGCTGTCGAATTCGACGGTATACGTAAGATGTATAAATATAATTATAGACCTCAATTTACTTTATATTAAATATCAATAAAAATTATTTATGTTTCCTAATAAATAGGCTCAGTTATCGGCTGTTCAGCTACTGTGGCGTCACCCATCTGACGAAATAAAGAACCCAAATGGCAACTGAACCAATTAAACAAAGGTGAGAGTCAGTGAGACGGAAAAATATCCTCCCAGTTCCGTAAAAGATTTTCCTTACTTCACGATTTGAGATTAACTTCCAGCCGCTTTGAGATTCAAACTAGCCTAGGACACAGTATTTGTTGGCTTAGTGATTCATGCCAAGTTAATAAGAACAGTCCAGATCTACTAATTCTAAAAGATTCTCTGTTACAGTACCGGGGAGACTACGGGTGAGAGGCATCACATCCTGAATCCACATCCCTTCAGAGGATAGGTCATCTAAAGATACAATTAAAAAATTCAGATCGTTCATTAATTTTAACACAAATCTCAAAACAGATTCCTATATGTACAATAGATACTAAATTTCTTTTGATCTAGCTAAGACTAAATTCAGATCATTCTTTCCCATTTCCCAAGTGTACCCACATCCTTAGCTCAACGCTCTCAAATAGACTACAAATACAAAACGGAAACATACTTTCAAACTGCTATCAATAATAATAGTATAATACAATAAGTAATTATTCAGCTTGACTCAGGTCTAAATAATTCTACACTCAAAGAGAAAACTCGACAGATTGGTATAGGCGCAACGTCAACATAAATTTCTAATTTTTGCATAAATTAAGATTTACTATATTCACATTTCCATTTAGCTATATGACATCCTTAATTAACAGTGGCCGATAAATCCTATCAGACCAGAGAAGAAGGCAAGCCACAGTAAAGCAGGCAGTGTATCTTGTCTCTACTTCTGCAATTTTAGAGCATATAGAAGATCCTGCAAGAAAAAAAGGTAACATGTTACATACAAGCCACAAGTTGCTCCTTAATTTAAATTCACTTCATATTATGTTGTAGAAAAGATTAAAATGGCAATGCTTTAGAGTTTTTTTTAATTAAAATGTAGCGAACTTCACCCCTTCAAAATAGTTGATTGTCATGTCAAATTTCATCAAAATTACTTGAAATTTGAAAAGGATTAGTTGCACTTTAATAAGTAAGAACATTATGAATGTGTCTAACAACATAGAAGTTCCTATTTTTTGGAATATACATGTTAACAACTTCTATTTCCATGGGGAAATTTTAGTTTAATAAAAAAAAAAAATACTAAAAAGTTACTCTTTTGATTAGCATGCGGCAAATCAGCAAAATGAGGCTTACCAGATTTCCGTGCACAAAAGAAAAGGTTGGATGAAGCTCTGAAAGAGATTTCTCTGGCTCCAGCAGTTCCAGCCAATCTAAAGCCGATGGCATCCCTTGATCTTTCGTTAAATCCTCTTTTAATGGACGCCCAAGTTCAGGCTTCTTCGCGTAAATCTCAATTTCTTCGACTTGCTGTGACAAATTAACAGCAACAAACTACATAGAAAATTACAACAAATTGTCAGAATTATTTTGAAAAGAGACCCCCTTTTTTATGTAAAAAGACCTCCATTATTACCTGACACAGTTGTTTAATAGACCATGTCTGCTTACAGCAAATATACGGCTTTTCCAGGTTAGGCATGTTTTCCCCATCCAAAGGAAACAAACTCAGATGAACATCCACCTGTAAAAGAACAATTCAATTCAATTCAATTTAAACCAACCCTCGAAGAAGAGATAATTTCATTTGTTCCCTCTGCAAAACCGGAAACAGGAACCTTTCAGAATCATTCAAAAGGTAAACAGACTGTCCTCCTTCCACATCAGTTCTTTCTAGAAAAATGAAGTAGGAAGGAAGGCAGTTCAGTTTGAAAGAAACAAAGAGGTGCCAAGGTGATTTGCCATTTTCAGAAGTTTATGCATGACATTCCTCTTTTCGAGGGATATGAGTGATAATTTGGGGTTTCACAGGGTACCTATGAAAAATCCAAATAGAGAATTCAGGAAAATCAGCAAAAATGTATCTTGCAAAGTTAGTGTTCTCAAAATCATACAAGATGTTTGGTAAACACTAACAAAGCACGTCCCAACTCCTAACCTTTGGTAGGCCACTGGTTTTACCAAATTAACTTCCAATAGTGCATTTTTACCTCATTATTGTTTTCATCCAGACTCCTGAGATGCTCAACTAGCCTTGTCACACGGCCGCCAACTTTACCCAGCCTCCCAGCCAAACTGCCGGTGGCTGCATGCCGATTCTGACTGCGGGCACCATTCTTCCCCCAGGAGAGCACCTCCATATTCCCAGACTTTAAAGGAGATGCGCTGATATGTGTCTCCTTACCAACCCCAGAAGCCTCGTTACTCTCTTCACCACCACCAGCATCGTCACTGGTGCCTGTCAAAAACAAATGAAGTCAACTCCAACCTCTTAACCTATCATATGGATTTTACCTTGTTGAGAGCTCTGATCAGTTTTTGTATATTTTGTTTTTTCTTTTTTGTTAACTTGTGCATTTATGTGTATTTGTTTACTTGATTTTCTGTCAAAATTTCAAATATATCAACTCTCTCTTCTCTTTCCCTTAGGATTAAGTTAATAAAAAATTGACAGAGGCACGTAAAGCTACTATCACTTTTGTAAAAGTAATACATGGACAAACAAGTGCTTTATACATCCCAATATTCAAATCTTTACCAGCGTTTGACTTTGCTGGTGAAGACCGGGTCGAGCCATTGGGCCACCGCCTGCGTCTCTTTGGCTGTCTAACATCATCAGGTGGTGACTGTTCATCAGCAGAAGACGACTCCTTGCTTCCGTCATTGCCATTTGCTTCTTCCTCATCATCCTCTGAACCAGCGATATTGTCAGCACCACTCGACCGGCCCCTCCCTCGGGCCCGTCGCCGGGAGTTTCTTCCTCTCACTACTGATTTCCTCTTGCCAAGCGCCTCTGTCTGCCGTCTGAATGTTTCCGCTATGCATGCTTGGATCTTCAAAGACAATGGAATCTTTGTCAAAAACATAAGATGTAAAATGACCAATTGGCCTTTGGCTATAAGATTGCTAAGAAGACTAAGGCCTTGTTTGATTTCAAAATTTTAGATATGATGCGCTGTTCAGTGCATGGTGAGAAGCAATGGAATGCAATACGATACCAACCAAAACCAAGGAAAAAGGCATCCTGTAGTTTTCGGAAATCTACTCGAGTATATTTTTCAGTGGCTTTCTTTTTCATGCCTTTCTCTCTCATGCCATTCTCTCTCAAAAACGCACACAAAAAAAAAAAATTTGCTTTCATCATAATTTTTCTCGCACCCTTCCTCCATGCAGATCTCTCAATCTCCTCAACCTCTTTCATGGATCACCACTGCTCCAGTGCTTTTTTTACCGTGCCTCCAAACAAATTTCTTGTATACAATTAGAGAAAAGAAAATTGCTAGTTGAAAATTCTAAAACCTTTTTGTTGCGGGTCCTCTCTTCTTCGCTGAAAGCTAGTTCCTGCTTTAAATGGCATAAAAAGCAAACATCAGTATCGGCTATCAAAACCATTATAAGAGGAAGATATTTTCTGCTACAAAAAAAATACAGCTGTTATTGTATTACCTCTTCCTCATACTTATCTATATCTGGATAGAGAGCTGAAATCAAAGCATCAAAGTTTGGATCATCCCTGAGAGAACGGCGGCTCGCACAGTGAGTGCGGCATGCTGGGCATTCATTATTGCTGAGAAAGATTTTGAAGAAAGAATAACAACTAAAAAACTTTGTAAACCTAATTTCTTAGACCCAATAATTAGCCCCTTAAAAAAAGTTTGGTTCAATATTTGAAAATACACACACTATTTAATCCAATTGTATCCAACTGATGAACATCATACCATGGTTGACCTTCAAAAAATAAACAAGAACATACTATGGTTGTAAACTGGTATTTCTGTTAATAAACGGAAACAGGTAGTAAGATTTTGCCAATTTTACAAAAAAAAAAAAAAAAAAAGAAAAGAAATCAATATCGAACTATACAAATATTTTTGCTTTAACTATGAAATGTAATTATGTTTTACCTTCTAGTTTACTGATACCATACTAAAAGGTGGTAATTCTGCGAGAATAGAGATGGAAAACAGGGCATACAGATATGGATCTAGCTTGAACCAAAATTGTAACAAAATGGTACAATTGATAGTAGAAATTACAATACCGTACCTGAGACGCATTGATTTGTCGATACAATCCCTACAGAACCTGTGGAGGCATTCCATCACCGTCCTTGTCTTTCTTATTATGCCTAGAGAATACACAAGCACTTAGCAATCCTGTAGTAACTGGAGTTAACTGCACTAGACTCTTATAAAAGCAACGCCATGGAGTGGAAAAAGAGTAGAGCAACACACTATATGCTAACTTTCCAATAGTAATGTTTTATGCACAACAATACAATAGAAGTTAAAACTATTAAAAGAGCAGATAGCTAGAAGTAGATAGCCATAGGCCATAGAAAACAAGCACTGCGGTTAACTGCATGGGACAAAATTTTAAGCACAATTTGCATTCCCCAATATGAAGAAAAATAAGAAAATAGTAATAATTAACACACGAGCATGGTCTCTTTAATAGTATACCTAGGCAGATTGGGCACTGTACTTCTTTTCGAATTTCAGCAAGCTTCACAACAATAAACCTGCAATTTTGTAAATCATGCAATATATAAGTAATTTTCATGGCATTTAACTAATAAAATACCAATTGTATTGACATAATTGATCATGAAGGTAACTATGCCTGTACTGACATGCAGTATCACACCAGACAAATATTAGATGGTATTTGCACATTTGGTTTATATAGAGCTGGATCATGGAAAGCATCAAATGGATGAAAATAAACTTATGATAGGACATCAGAAACCAGAACTCAAAACTAACTGCAAAGAGATGACGTCAAATATTTAGCTAATTTGAGGATTAGATAAGTAGCCCTCCACTGCTGTTGGACCAAGGATTACCATACTAATTGCCATGGTGCATAACATTACCGTCAATAAGCAGCAACTATACCCACTGGAACACCAAGAAATTTGTAAACATTGGTCGATAACAGGCTAGACAAATGAACACAATTGATCTTTGAAAACACCTAATATACACAATAACAACACACTAAGGCAACACAGGTTAAACTAAGGCCATATAAGAAAGTGTAACGGGAAAAAATAGACCATCTTTCCACGTATTAACAACGAGTAGTGTACATGTACACAGAGAGAAAGGAGGCACACGAGCAAGCACAGACAGAGATAAGAGAACAAGAGAGGGGGTGGGTGGTACATACTCGTCTTCCTCGCCAGCGCCATTAGAATCACTATTAACTTCTGCGTCAGAATCTATGATGCAAGACAGACAAACAGAGGAAGAAACTAAGAAATCAACAATAGACAGATTACAGGGAAATTTTGCACTTAAAGCAGGAACGAAACTAACCTTCCCGTTTTACTTGAGGATCTGGAGAGGTATCTTTCGGTTGGCTTTCCTCCTCTTTGTCGTCTTTTGCTTCCTCCTCTTCTCCTCCCTCTACTCTCTCTCCTTCGCTCTCTTTCTCCCCATTGGCCGTCTCTTCTTTAACTTCGTCGTCTCCGCGCTTCTCTTCGTCGCTCCCGTCTGAGACGAGATCCGGCGACGGGTAGGAAGGAGACTGGGGCGACAGTGGAGTTGGAGCCGACCGCTTATGCGCTGGCATTTTTTTACGAGCTCTCTCTTTGGCTTGTGAGGAGATGCGCGGGGGGGTGGAAGAGATGACTGGTTTCGTACGGGGCTGGGTATCAAAAACGGAGAGGAAAGACCCGAAATTTTTATTAATAGGAATATAATTAAAAAAACATCGGTAATGAGAACGATTTCGTGAAATATCCGCATATCGGAAAAACGTTATACTCCGTCAATCCATGACGGAGCAGAACTATTGGGTGTTCCTAAGTTCACCAAATTGTTTTGTAAACTTAACTCTAAAATCTATCAGATTGACTTTCAAACAACAAATTAAACTGTTGAAATTCTTTTACCTTATGATTGATGCGTCTACATATGAAAATTTTAAACTTTCAATTTAATTTAGTATAAAGTCAAGTAGTTAAAATTAGAAGGTTTATAAATTAACTTAATGCATTCATTTTTTGAACGCATTTTGACCACTTGACTCTATACAAAACTATTTTAAAATTTTAAAATTTTCACATGTAGACGCATCACTTGTAAGGTAGAAGGATTTCAATGGTTTGGATTCGTCGTTTGAAGCCAATCAGATAGGTTTTAGAGTTGAGTTCACAAAGGGGCTTGGTGAACTTAGGAACACCCTAGTTCTACTCCTCCATAACGTCCACAGACGTTATGCACCATCGCAGCCCGATTAGCAAAATCAAATTAACTAACTAATTATGTTAGTTATGGATGTTACAGAGAACAACGGTCAGTGCCCAGCGGAAATAAAAAATTAAACGTCTGGCCGTTCTCCTTTATCACGGCCCGGCTAACTTGATTTTTCTGCCCGTTTTAGTCTATAACGACCTGGTCGTGATTAATTCCAGTCTTTGAGAGATAAGACAGATAAACACGCCGTTGAATCAAATACTTGATTAATCATGTCTTTGAGAGATAGTTGGACCGGCTTGTTCGTCTTGTCTGGATTCAATCAAGTACTTCAGAGCTTTGAGTGCCAAAATCGTATCTTCCGACTGGAATTAATCTCAAAGTGGGACCAGGCCGTTATAGACTAAAACGGGCAGAAAAATCAAGCTGGTCGGGCCGTGATAGAGAAGAACGGCCAGACGTTTAATTTTTTATTTCCGCTGGGCACTGGCCGTTGTTCTCTGTAACGTCCAGAACCAACGTAATTAATTAGTTAATTTGATTTTGCTAATCGGACCGCGATGGTCCATAACGTTTGCTGGACGTTATGGAGTATAACGTTTTTCCTATATGTCGAAATTTCACGAAATCGTTTCTCATTACCGATATTTTTTTAATTATATTCCTATTAATAAAAATTTCGGGAGGAAAGACTACAAGAGTGAAAGTTATTGACCAGAATCTCCGCTGGTGCGAGCGCATTGTTTATTTAAACGGTCCGATTGGCATTTAATCTAACGGTGATGAATCAAAGAAGCTTTGCCTTGGGAGTAGGGAGTAACTATCGCAGCAGCTAGCGATTATGAATTCTTATTCTTGGGCCTATCTTGTTCGTCGGATCTGCTAGCGATTCTCTCTTTAAAATAAATGGAGGGAATTGTTTTTTATATACATAACTAACATGATTGGTGGGAATTAATTGTCAATTTATTTTTGATAAATCTTTTTAGAGTTGTATAAAGGTGTTTGGTGAAGTAAAAATATATTAAGAGCTTTTAATTTCTTGACCGAACCGAACGGGTTGATCCGATTAGACTTGATTCATTTCTCACAAACTCGATAATTAAAAAGGTCAGGTATGGATTGAGATTATTTTTATGGTTCGGATCGGACGGATGTGAACCCAACCTCATCCGCTTCATTATGATTAGTTGGATTAACTTTAATTTTACTTACCAATAATTAAGATTATACTAGTATCGTGCCCGTGCGTTACAACGAGAACATATTATAAGAAAACAAAAAAAATCATACAAAATGACATATTTTCATAAAAAAAAATTTAGACTAAATAACAAATTATATTCCTTAAATGACATATTAAATGACGTATATGTTTTTTTTTATCTTTTTGATATATTTTTATAAAAATATCTCATTCAAAGTGACAAATTAAATGACAAATAACTAGGGCTGTAAACGGATATGGATATCCGCTCCGAATCCGCTTATTATCCGAATCCGAATTTAAACGGATACGGATACGGATATAGATAATTCTTTGAAAGTATAAACAGAGCGGATATCCGCACTATCCGGATCCGAAATTTCAATTTCTCAGCTTCGCTGTAACTTGACTTTCAGCGGTTAATATTCCCTAACTCCTCTCCATTCCTATATCTTCTCCATTTCTTTACCTTTTTTTAATTTACTTTTGTTTTTCTTAATTGTTCTTAATTGTTCTTAATTTTTTTAATTTAGTATTTGTACTTAAAGTTCATATGACTCAATTATCCGATAATTATTCATTTCGTAACCGTATTCGAATCCGTATCCGTCGATTATCCGCTCCGTATTCGTATCCGTTTAAGACGGATTTGGTTTTGAATTTTGATATCCATTTACTATCCGTATCCGTATCCGCTCATTGAAAAACGGATACGATTTGGTATCAGCATTATCCGCTCCGTTTACACCCCTACAAATAACATTTTTTAAATAATATAAAAAATAGAAAGAAATGAAAACATGGCCAGTCAATTATAAATAAATTAAAAAAATTCTTTAAATGATATTTGAAAAATAGAAATAAATCATGACTAATTAGAAAAATAATATAATTTGTATGTGGCGATAACGTGTCTAAATAAATTTGGACTTCACACGTAAAAATAAATAAAAAAGATGCATAGAATCAGAAAAAGGCAGATTATTTGATTGGAATGCTGATATTCAATATGAAATTTTATCTTTTAATCACATTCGTTGGCGGATCAGGACATCTACGTGCTTAATATAAGAAGGGAGATACAATAGCAGGAGATCGCGTGCTTGAAATTTGGATAGAGAATTTTTTGTGGATATTAGATCACTTGACTGACAATTTTATTATAAAAAAAAAAAGATTTGTAGACAGTAATTAAGATATATTAGCATAAAATTTAGATATATCAAGTTCAGAAAAATTTAGTCAATCTTGTGATAATATTGCATTCTCTAACAAGACTCCTACATTAAACGCAACCATAAAAATTTTATAGCATGAGGTGAATTCTGTGAAGTTAGTAGAAGTTTCTTATGTGCCTTGTTATTCGAACATATGCTTTTGAGGGAATGGACGGAGAAAAACAGGATTATGTTTTTTCGAATTTAACCATTCATATTTGTTAAAATTTGTGTATGAAATTTTTTTTATCGAGATATGCAAATGAAATTTTTGAATAGTTGGATTCAAAAAAGCAGCAGAGTCAGATCCGCTTTTGAGTAGTCACGGTATTATCTTAAAGTCTTATTTATGTAAATGAAAAGGACATTTTTATGTATTGAAGACAATTTAGAGATGAAAACGAATTAAGATTTATTTAGATTAAGACAAACAAAAATATTGTTTATTATAATAAATATAAAAGACATTTTAATATAAATTAATATTTTTAAGACAATTTTTAGTGGTAACTAAGCCGAGATTTTTATTTTTACCCAAAAAAATATATATTTTAATATAATTATCCAAGTTTTTGAAAAATTTAAATTTATACCCAAACCGTAAGAAAAATTTACGGTTTGAATTCGGAATTCAAACCGTAAATTTTTCTTACGGTTTGAAACTCTTTTTTTTTTTTTTTTTTAAGAGAAAAATAGCTAAAATGCTGAAATGAAATATAACACAAAAAAATCGAATTGTTTTTTAAAATATTTGTTAGAAAATACGCTACAAACAGAGCCGATTTTGTGCTAAAATACGGTAAATTACAATAATTATGCCAAAAGACATGACGTCTGTTTAAATACAAACCCTAAAACAGAAAATATATATAAAAGATACATCAAAGATCCTAAAAACTCTAAAATTATAAAGAAATGTTCAAAAGTCCATGAAGGAAGACTCGGATCGCGAATCTGAGCCCGCAAATGGGCGAAACGGATCATAGATGGTTTCGGATCGGGTTTTGGGTTGTGGAGTTCCTGTCAAAATTTCAGCCCGATCCGACGGACGGATCAAAAGTTACGCTCCTTTTAGTAAATTTATGAAAGATGCCAGAAAATCGGCCCAATTCATACGTAATTTACCGTATTTTAGCATAATTCTACATAATTATTGTAATTTCAGCATTTTAGTAAATTTACCGTATTTTAGCACAAAATCGGCTCTGTTCGTAGCGTATTTTCTAACAAATATTTTAAAAAACAATTCGATTTTTTTGTGTTATATTTCATTTCAGCATTTTAGCTATTTTTCTCTAAAAAAAAAAAAAAAAAAAGAGTTAATTCAAACCGTAAATTTTTCTTACGGTTTGGGTATAAATTTAAATTTTTCAAAAACTTGGATAATTATATTAAAATATTTTTTTTTTTGGGTAAAAATAAAAATCTCGGGTAACTAAGATTCGATCACACTAATCAAAATTAATTGACATATATAAAAAGTAAAAGAAATAAGAAATTCTCACAGCATAGTGATATTAAGGTTTATTATACACTATGAAGAACTATCTATGGTAATATATAAAGCACATTTCATGTAAAATAAAATATATTGAGAACAATATAGTATAAATTAATTTATTTTATCATACAACTAACTAAAATTTATTATTTACTTATACAAAAGAAAAGAATTAACAAAAACAATCAAGTTCCGTCGAAAGAGGATTCCAACCCGCACCCACCTGAAATTATATCCTACGAATTCAATCCGAGATAAAATGCAGGTTCTCTCTTTAATATTCGTTTCATCAATCCACAAACAAAAATATTTTGTTACCTTAAGTGACGTGAATTCCACCAAAACAGGTAAAAGTCAAAAAGCTTATGCAGTGCACCAATTCGATCATATTTTAAAATAATAACTTGCAACAATTATCAAGGGATGTTCGGCAACAAGGAAAGTAAATGATTAAGAATTTAAGGGGCATTAAAAAATTGGTATTTAGTTGTCTTAATTCGTGAGTAAAAACTAAAGAAGTTAAAGGAAGGGGTAGAGGTGTATTAAGATCCGGACAAAAATTAAGATCTAGGTAAAAAGAAGTTAAATGAGGTGATCTTAATTCGCACTAAAGAATCGGTGTTCGACAAGATTAAGCAGCTAAAGAAACTAAAAAACAGATTAAGCTGTAAAAAAACTTAATCTTGGTCGCATTGAGTTGACCTGTGACTTGAGCCATTCATGTACAAGGCAGGAAATTTGACCGGAGTCGAGTCCAGTAGACTCTAATCAATACAATAAAAATAATCAAATGCGGTTAATCCGACCTAAACTGAATGCGTATCCTCTGCATTAACTAAAAGGGAATCTTTTGAGTTAATGAATCTTAACGGTTTAATTTTGAACGGAGCTAATCCGACTCCCGTCTATAACATAGGAAACCATTTAATATTAGTGCAGATCTAGTTTGTACGAATCTTAAAACAGATCGGATGATTGACATGCATTAACTCAAAATATTCTGAGAGAATACGAATTCACCTAATCCATGGATATCCTTGAGTTTTATACCTAGTGGATCCTAAATTTTTATGTGAATTCTGATAATCTGATAACAGCTCTTAAGCTAAAACCCTTTTTGGGACTCATCCAGTCGAGATAAACCTTGGGTTCAAATCGCAAGAGATAAGAGCATTACAGCTACTGAAAGCACACCGCCATAGAGGCTTTACGGCCATGGCGTCCCTGTGTTCTTTCCATCCTCTACCTGTCAAACCAACCCCCTCTCTTCCCAACGACAAGCCCTTTCCAATGCACTTCTCACCTTTCTCCATCAAGACGAAACTAACCCCTCGTGCAACTGCCACCCCCACTCCACAGTCTCCACCCCTCTCCACAGCAGAATTGAACGGATACCGAGATCCCCCACTTGTTTGTTGCTTCGGCGCAGCGCAAAGAGAATTCATCCCGGGCGTGCGGGTTTCGGATAGGCAGATGGACCCCGACCAATATTCCGATTGGAAGATGATGCACTGGGACCCACCGGAATTCGGGCGCGCGCCGGGTGGACCTTCATCCAATGTAGCCGTGGCGCATGTCAGACTAGGCGGTCGAGCTGAGTTTATGGGGAAGCTCGGATTTGATGAGTTTGGGTTTGACTTGTTGTACGAATTAGATGTGGAGAGGGTTCGGACAAGGTCTGTGAAGTTAGATTTATCAGAGGAGGTAAAGACTGGAGTTTCTTATATGAAACTTGAGTTCAGAGATAGAGAAGATGGGAATGGGGAGAAATTGGTGGCTGAGACTGTGAAGGAATCTGCAGAGGATTCCTTCATGGAGTCTGATATCAACATGGATGTGTTAGAAGAGGTATGCTCTAACAAATCTCCAATTGTTCTTTTCCCCATTTTGCCTGGGTCAACCTATGCCTTGGGTAATCTAGGTTTTATTAAAAAAATTCAATTACCAGCACGGGCACTAAAGCACAGATGACAGATGTGGTACTACCAGCCTCGCATCCTTTGGCCAGTAGTCTAACTTGTTCCTTGACCAATACTCCATACAACCTTGACATGGAACCCCGTCGCGAGGGTCTAGAGCACCTTAAACAATGTATTGGTATGATCCTAGCTTAATAGGGCTTGCCTTTGTTTGTGGAAAAGAGATAAGAAACTATAAACTACGTTTTGTACTAATTCCTTGTTGTGTAAATATAAATTTAACTACTGAAAGAATACTAGTGCTTCTCAATTGTCAAAGTGCCTGTGGTGAGAATTGAAGAAATCAGAGAAAAAACATAGTCCTCATTATGGGTGTAGTTTCTGACAATGTTTTAGTCAAGTATGTTTTCTGATATGAGCAAGTATGTCTGATGATCAAATAAATGCAAACTAGATCTAATATATAGCACAGTAAACACATTATAGAGAAACAGAGAGAGGGAGAGAGCTGTTTTGATTTTTCTTCTTAATTGAAATTGCGTCTCGTTCTCTTACATAAGCTGCCCTCTTAAAACTTGTAGGCCAAAATATTCCATTTCAACTCGGAGGCTCTACTAACTCCTTCAGTGAAATCAGCACTTTTCAAGGCTATCAGCATCTCAAAAAATTTTGGAGGTGATATATTTTTTGATCCAAACCTTCCATTACCTCTCTGGAAATCTCGGGACGAGACCCTAGATCTCATCATGCCGGCATGGCTCGAATCAGACATAATCGAGGTCTCACGGCACGAGCTTGAGTTCCTGTTAAATGAGCCATACTTTATCAGAAAACGACTTGTCCCGCCCCAATACTATGCTGAGTCAGAAGAATTGACAAAATCTTGCAACCGCGACTATTACCACTATACCAAGGATGACCTGGCACCGCTCTGGCACGATGGAATAAAGCTTCTGATTGTGACACATGGCACTTTAAGGATTCATTATTATACACAAGAGTTTGATGGGTATGTGATTGGTACAGAGGATGTACTTGTTGCGGCATCTACATGTGATCGGTCAGGATCTGGAGATGCAATTGTAGCTGCAGTGATGCGGAAGTTGTTGGTTTTTCCAGAAGCGTATAAGAACCAGGACTTGCTGGAAAAGCAATTGCGGTTTGTAGTTGCTGCTGGGATAATTTCACAATGGACAAATGGGGCCATAAGAGGATTCCCAACTGAGAGTGCTGCACAGAATTTGAAGGAACAGGTCTATATACCTTCAATGTGGTGATTTTTATTTGGGTCCTGTTTTTCTATTTCACTTCCTTTTTTTTTTCTGTCTTGGTTTCCTTAGAAAAGGTGCATTAGGTAGTGGAGGGAGGCTTAGATTTTAGGTTGCAATGTCGGCATATGCAGGGTTATGGTATAACAAAAATATATGACTTTTGCAAATTGCCACTTGATATTTGCTGTGCAAATCTTTTCCAGACTTTTTACATATTTCAAATAAGCTATAAATTGATAGCTCATGGACCTACAGTAATAAAATAGTAATTTGAAATAACCATTTTAAACAAAAATAAATAAGGCTGTCAAAATTTATTAATTTAATAATACATAATGGTAAAATGGGTAGTTTTGCTGAAAGTAAAGCAAAATTGAAATAAGAAATAAAAATTATATTTCAGAAAATTCTAAAACTACAAGGCATAAGGACTATTTTCAACCAGTGTCCAAATCTCTGCCAACCTAGGTCTCAATTCATCTTTTGTCTTCACAAACTAATTTTCTTTTCCTTCCTAAACCCAAAAACCCAAAAAGAAATAAATAGAAGTTTCACTTCTTTGTCTATAATCTTTTATACTAGCAACCAGGTAGAGGATTTGCATAGAAATACTCCGCTTGTCATGTGCCCTTGCCTTTCCTGTCTTTACTATTTTCAAGATTTTTGAAGAAGAAAATATATAGGCTTTAGTCTAGTATCTTTTGTGTATTTGGATAGATAGAGGCATAGAGCTCTTTTTTCTTTTTTTCTTTTTTTTTGTATACAACATAAAATACTCTCTTTTGATATATGTTGGTCTTAGTAGCCTTTTATGAAAATTTCATGATACTAAGAAATGTAAGGTTCTTATGCATAATTTTAAATGGTTCAAGCTTAATTTGATTGTTTTTATACTTTGGAAAATTTTCCCTTGCTTCTCATGTGATTGTCAATACTAAATCCAGGGGCATTCTGGTAAAATGGTTATTTTTTCATGTGACTGTTAATTTAGTTCATTTTTTCATGCAAGTACTTCAAAAGCTTTCAATATGCACTAGAACATTATGTAACATACTTGGTCACAGATTCAAAATGTTTTGATCTCATCCCATCAGGATATGTACTAATTGTTGTACTTTGCTTTGTGAAATTGCTAAGTTTGTTGGTGGTACTGTACCAGATTGTATGTATTTATAAATTCAGATTGTGCTTTGATTGATACTTGGCAATGTATAGTGTAGCTGACAAACAATTTTTGAATTTTATGCTTGTGATGTAATGCTTGTAGTAAACATAATTTGAGATTCTCTGTAGTGATTGGTTAACTCTCGATTGTTTGTACTTGGCAGTACTTGATTTTTGATAACATTTTGTTTATGTGCTAATTTAGTAATATAAAATTTTATGGTTTCATCTACAGTTGAGATGAAGAACTTGGAGAAAAAAATATTCCTTATGCCCAAATACTCATCTTATTTGCTTTTAGAAATCAAATAAGACTCCAAGCAATATTTTCCTTTTCATTTTCACACATACTTGTTTATATTACTCTTGAAAACAAACAGAGTTTAAATGAGTCAAATGAAGTCTTATTGCATTTAAAAAGGGAGAATTGAAACGTATAACATCCAATACAGAAATCTTGTACTTCTAATTACAATATATTTTACATTAGAGAAATCTCGTACTTCTATTTTACCCCGTGCACCATCTCTTTGTAAAGTATCCAAACTGTGGTCTTTCTAATTACAATACACAAATTTTGTATTTCCTTTTTTTACCCCTGTGAACTGTCTCTTTATACATTCAAGTATTAAAGTACTTCACAATTTAGTACACATGTCATTTATGCTTTTAATATGCCCCATTGGACCTCCTCATCCCTCCATCAGCTGCAACATTCAACACAAGTATGTAACACGTATTTCGCACATCATCTCTATTCCATTTTCCATTCCATAAATCTACAATACAATCCATCCATGAACTAATTTGTCTCATTTGTTTTTTTTTAAATCACGAGTTGGGGATCAAACTAGCAACACACTTTTAAACCCTTATGTATACACAGAGGATTTTCACACTTTATAAGTTTCGAACCTTGACCTCTCATATGAAAACCATGTGTTTTTATCACTAGACCATATATAGGTTCTTAATTTGTCTCATTTGTTATCAGACCCAAATGAGCTTCTTACATAATATCAATTATTTCTTTTAGAAAAACAAAAAAGAATTCATTGATTGTGGCTTTCAATTTTCTTTTGGTTCGAAGAAGCTGGTACCAGTTGAAGCATAATTTTAAGCTGCTCTTATAAGTTTGCACCAATCGTAAGCTGTAGAGTTGGATGTTTTTGACTAATTTTCATCCTTTTAGTTTGATCAAAGTAGACCTGAATTTGTTTCAAGATTCCATCAAAATTTACCAGCGAGGATATGTAAGAAGCATCTCAGCAAGGAGAAGAACAGTGATACGCAGAAGAGGAGCCGCAAACCTTAAAACAAAATGATTATTTGTCAATTAGTAAGGAGGGCTCAGAGAGGGAGAAGGTGTTGGGATCATATTTCTAGTTGACTCTAGAATACCTTATTATCAAATTAACTTTTTTATCAAGTAAAATGAAAGCAACATATGCTCTCTAAAAAAACCCGACCTAAATCATCTGATCAAAAGTCAAATAATTACGTCTTATTTAGAGATCAAACAATTACATCTCATTTAGAGATCAAACACTTACATTCCGAAGAAGAAAAAACAATCATCACCTTAATATAAAGACCGTTCTATACCAAAAGCCAACTATAAACTTAAATCTGAAATGCGGAGTATAATACCTGATTATGTGGATGTTTTCATGGAATAACTCAATTGCGAAGAGTCGTCTCCACATGTACGAGACAAATCTTCAATAGCAAGAAGCCCCCTTCTTGTCGGTTCGTCGTATGATTGTAGGAATAGATATTCTAAGACAACAAGACGTGGTTCTTGAGAGATCATCTCTAATTTCCTAAATGGATCTCTCATATCTTTTTTTTGATGGTGGAAGAAAAATATAAGATACTCAGATCTGTAAAACTGCAGTTGTTCAGAAATATGAGTTTTTCATTGTCTTGTGCCTTGGGGACCCATGGTGCACTTCCAGATCGCACGTGCGACCGCACAAAACCAAGTCAGTTGTGCTGCAGAACCGCCTTTGTTTCAACCCATGTTTCCAAGTCCAAAAGTATCACGCACCAATTTGTGCGGCCATACCTGGCCACACAAATGGTCGCACCAACTCCTAGTAAGGCTAACTATTAGACTCTAAAATTTTGTGTGGCTGTGTCTAGCCGCACAACCGGCCGCAGAGGATTCCACAGAAAATTTGTGTGGCCACACTAGGCCGCACCATCGGTTGCACATAATTTGTGTGGCCACACTGGGTCACAATTATGGTCGCACGGACTTTCTGGAAAGATAGTTTTCTAAATTGCAAATCTCAGAATCAATCCATCAATGATTTGATATTTGCCTAAATTATTCTACACATTTATAAACCACATCCTATTGAATACATAGATTGTCAAATATCTTAATTCTATATTAGATCACTTAATTGTGACAATCATATATGACAATATACAATCCATAATTACATTACACATATGCTCAACGTTGGATTAAAATCCAATAGAAGGAGGCAGCCAGGCTGGCACGAAGGGAATTGATATGTTATAATACTTCGTCTCTACGAGGAAAAGAGGAGAGAGCGGTGAAAGATACTTTTTTTTTTGTCGAACTGCACATAGGCATATATTTTATTAAGCATATAAGAGTAGCATATCAGAAAAGTTACATCATAGCGTTTACAACATGTACTACCAGGACATTAAGCTGAGACATAAAATGAGACAACGAGTGTCTTTGAAAACATTCAGCTATAAATCAACTAAAAACACATAGGGGGTATGTGCATCCTGTGGACACAAATTTATTATACTTGCTTGATTGTAATGATAGGAGGCTAGTGAGTGTTTCCTCTATGCGCATAGTTTGTCATGTTCCTTCTGGCAGACGACACCAGGTTGAACCCTTCAAGTGCACGAAGCATCTTCCACTTTCCAAAGTCAATACCGATCAGAGGTATGTGCAGTGAATAAGGCACTATATCAAACTGAATCGGGAACTAAATTAACCGAACCGGGACAATCATCATTTAGAGGTCCCAATAGGGAAACTGAATCAACCCGATCGGAACAGATAAACCTCAAGATGATATCACCAGGAGGAGGATGAAGAGTTGAACTAGGACCAGAGTCAAGAGCCAGGCAAACATTGAGAACAAGAAGGAAGAGGAAAGGGAGAGATAAGAGGAAAGGCAGAAGAAGAGAAAGCAAGAAGCACAAAACAATACACAAACATTATACCAAAAACAAAAGGTATACATAATGTAAATATACGGGAGACCACTCGCCATTCCATCACCAAAGAGGAGAAGACACCTGCAACTGATCCATTACTACAGTCTGACGCCCATCAGGAAGAGATAAGAGCAGTGGGGTGGTTATGGCTTTTTCCTTTTCTAATCGCCTCGTTTCGCTTTTCTTATCTCACCGCTTTGTTTTTATTCGATAAATTTAGTGATGAAAGATACTTGGAGCTAGGGCTGCACAAAAAAATCGTAGTTCGTAATTCGATTCGAGTTTGATTCGAAAAAGTTCGTAAAAAGTTTGATTCGAAATTGAGTTCGTTCGAAATTATTTCAAACCAAACTTAGTTCGAAATTAAATCAAACCAAACTCAAACTGGACCTAGTTCGTTCGAAATAGGTTCGCAAACCAAATTTAATTCGAAATTAACTCACACGTGAACCGTTAATTTCTGCTGATAACATGTGTTCACTGATGAAATATAAGCCGTCCAGTCCATAATTGCTTTGAATTCTGACTTCTGAAACAGAAAGCCCAGTCTAATTACAAGCTCAAATAAAAAAATTCAACAACAAAGCCCAAAATAGAAAAAATAAACAAAACCAGCCTTAGCCCATAATCGTTGGTTGTGAACTTTTGGCTTAGCCCAAAGTCCAAACCCTAGAATTTTTCTCTGTTGGCTACTTGGCTGCGATACCAAACCGGGACCGGTCGTGAGGCGAGGCGAGGTGACCCTCATTGATCTCTGCTTTGTTGGTTGATTATTGGGACCGGTCGTGAGGCGAGGCGACCCTTGGTACCGGCCGTTTCTTTGCCCTTCTTGCAATTTGCTCCTCTCTCAAGTAATTAAAAAACACACCCTTTTTATTATTGCTTGTTTTATAGATCAAATAGATGGCACACACCAGTAAACCTATAGATCAAATAGATGACCATTTTTATTGTTACGATTTCCTCCTTTTTTTGTCTTAAAGATGGCACACGCCAATTTAATTTTTTTTTCTTTTTAATCTGATCCTTTGTCATACCAGAAACTTTTCATACAATAGTCTAAACCAGAAATAAAAAAATATAGAAAATCAGCAAAACCAGCAACAGAGATTAGTCATTTACCAGCATCAGAAAATCAAGAAAATAAAAAAACAGCAAAGCTGATTTGGCACTATGGATCAGTCATAAGTCATAACTCGTAAGTCGTAAGTGCTGTAATTTCGCACTATGGACCAGTCATAAGTCATAACTCGTAAGTCGTAACAAAGTTCGTAAATGTTCGAAATTGAGTTCGTAAAAAATTGAGTTCGTTCGAAATTAATTCAAACCAAACCTAGTTCGAAATTAATTCAAACAAAACTCAAATTGAGAGTAAGTTTGATTCGGTTCGGTTCGTTTGCAGCTCTACTTGTAGCTAGCAGAGAGGGAGGAGACAACAATCAAATTGACAAATAATAATTTATTATTCAATAGGATAGTAGAATAAGGTCTTAAGTGTAAAATTGTCTGTTAAATATTTTTTGAATATTTATCTATATTTTTTTGGTGAAAAAAATAAAATGGAGTATATAAATAAATTGGTTATGTTTAGATGGGAAAAAAATACTAATTTTAATTTTGAATGACAAATATAATAGACATATCTAAATTTCTCAACTATTAAACACATATATTTAGACTTCAATAGCTAAATATTATTTTGTTATAAGTTTTGTAAATCAAATCGTCATACCAAACCTTTAAAAATTGGGATTGGAGGTTTTTATATTTTGTGCTTCATTTTAGACAGGATCGCAAATGTTAGTTCGACGGGTTGCAATCCTTAAAAGTTAATTTAACGACGTCAGCAAAACTCTACTCAATGACGTCAAATAATCGATCTATAATAATCTATTGCGTTTTAAGATCAGATTTAGTGTTTATTATAGAAGAGCGGTTAGTACTAAGAAATCAAAATGCTCTGATCCTGGTCAGAAAGGGACTCAGCAGGGAGACTCGATCTGTCGATCAGGTCGCAACTCGTAACCAAAATAATAAAATAAAATTGACTATTTTCTGTTGGTCCCAACCTGAATCTATAATCCGAAAAAGCAAAAAGGGGAAGAGAAAGATAAATATTCATAGAGAAATCCCTCCACCGGTCCACCTACCGGTGGTGCCCTGGCCGAGCAAACAGTGCGACGCCTTTATATGTTTCCGATAATCGTTTCTCTTTTCTATTGGAAACAATTCTCTCACTTCCACAAAGTCAATTTGGTTTCTGACCTCCATCCCCAAATCCAGTAAGTCGCCTCATGTGGAAGCACCAAAATCCGAGTTCCTACCAAGGAATAAAGCGAAAGGCGACGAAGGAGGCAGTGAACCATCACGGTTTGATTCTTGTCTTTTTGAATTTTCTAATTTTTCTTTCTTGTTTTGATTTTTCCAGTACTTTACTCACTGTATGTAGGTTACCTCTGTTGATTGGTCCCTTTTTGTTGGGGTTTAGTTTAATATGAGTGAGATGAAACCTAATTCTGGTTTTATTACTTCAAAAAATAATAATAATAAACCTAATTCTGGTATGATTTTAGCTGATATAACCATACACTATATCTGTTTTCCTGTTCAAGTTGTAAACCAATACCAAAATAACTTCTTGAACTGGGATTTACTGTACGAGGAGTAAGTTAAGATTAATTTCTCTCGAAAAAATTTGTAATTTGAAGCCTTTTTAATGGAACTTAGGAGATGAGAGTAGAAGAGTGAGAATAAATGTCAAACTTTTATTTGCTTTTCTGTGTGATGTCAATTGTTTTAAAACTCCTGTGAAAAACACATGCCTAATAAATACATTTACATATTGACCTTGATCTGGGTGGTTGTGAAATGACTACTAAGTTTGGTTAGTCAATTAGAGTTTTCCTATAAGAACCTATTTAACCTTGTCTATGCAAAATAGACTCTCCAACAGAGGTAATAATATGGCTTCATTCAATTGTTGAGTTGTCTATAGATTGGTTTCTGTGATATATATGCTTCGGTGCTGTCATAACTTAATCGAGTTGTTTGTGGATCAAACAAATATCCATCACATAGATTGAATGAAACTATCTGATTACTTGATAAATAAGTTGTATCTAAATACTTAATCAAGCATATTAGAGACAATAGCTCTCCGCACCAATTACATGGTATGATTTATCTCAGTGCGCACCAACCTGTGGAGCAAGAGATGGTAATTTGGGCAACAAATAACTTAATATTTTCTATTATCTTGTTTCGTTTTATTGTCTTTGGTTCCTCTTTCACCAGCTTCCTTTTGTTTTGATTTTTGTTTTCTTATTTTATATACCAGAACTTAGTGAAGATGTATGAGAGGAAATAATAAATTACATCTGGTCTTGTTTATCATTAGATTTTTTTTTTTTTTTTGCAGCAGATCGAGTATTTTTTTTATTGATTTACAAAATTATATTCCTGCAAATTTCATTTTATCTGATCTAGTTTCTCATGAAACTGACAGCTCCAGTTTCAGGGACACATCCAGCAGATGCCTCTAAGGAGCATAAATCAGATCTCACTATAGAAAAAGGCAACCCAATTTCACACAGAGAAGTGTACTTCAACCTGCCAGGCCGTTCCAAAATTTCAAGGTATGATACTGAAGATGCTAAGAAAGATTTTCATTATTTTACTCCCCTCTCCTTAACATGGCTATTACTTTTAATTGTGATTTCAGGCCTAGGAGTCCCTCTGCCAGTGACATGGAGGAAATGTCTAAAAGGCCCTCAATAATTTCTGAAGGACCAAAGCCATCTTCCTTGTATCAGTCCTCATACCTGCCATTGCAGCCCAATCAACAAAGTCACCCGGCCAATATGTTTGGTGGGGCCGGCTCATTAATTGATCAGCACTTAACTAATGGAGGTTACTTTTTCAGAAGCTATCGTTCGTTAGAGGATTCACTGCCTAGGAGCTCCTTGACAGGTTACCAGAAATCAGAAACTAATATTACTAACTCTTACCCACATCATAGCAGCACCTCCTTCATTAATGCATCTGAAATATTGAGCTACAAATGGGAAAACTCTGTTCCATTTCGGCCTTCTTTCTCTTGGCCCAAAATTGACTCCTCGTCCCAAACCCTGTATGATCCACTTGTTGATAGCATCAATCCTCCTGACAATGCCGGTTCAGAAGAAATGAAAATATCTCCAGAAAATTCTCCTGTAGCATCATCGAATAATCTTTCAGGTATTGGTGAAAATTCGCCTGATTACAATGAGTGTAACTATTGTGCAAAGTTAAACCAAAAATAGCTTCACTGGAAGAAGCACCAAACGAGGTGATTTCCAGCAATGACCAAGCTGATAGTGCTTGGCCAGGTCAACCTGGTAACGTGGACTTGGCAGAGTTGAAGATGTTTCGGGTTGCCTTGGCTGAGTTTATAAAGGAGTTGGTGAAACCAGCATGGAAGAATGGGATATTAAGCATTGATGCACATAAAATGATTGTGAAAAGGGCTTCTGACAAGGTCCTCAGTTCGGTGGAACCTCGTCAGGTACCAAATAGCCAGGAGTCTGTGAAACAGTACATTTCTATAAACAGGCCAAAGATTGAAAAGCTTGTGGAGGTAAAGATTTAGTCAGGTGGATATAAATGACTATTTTAACATCACAAATTTCTACTTAATTATGATATATGATGCATTATATTATCTGCAGGGTTATTTGGAGAAGTATTGCAAAAGCAATTGTCCAACAATACCAAACAATGAGCATTCTTGTATAGGTAGTAGTGCATAGAGATCTAACCTAGTTAACTTTTGGTGGTGTTTTGGGATATGGACTAGTGTAGGTACAGGTGTAGTATGAGTTTAGGCAGGTTTTATTTTGTGGGTATTTAAGGTTAACCTGTTGTTATCAAAAGAACAGTAGTTCTGGTGAGCAGGTTATCAAGAGCCCTACAAATCCTAGTTTGGTAAGTGCGGGCGGTTATTGTAATTGATTCTGGATTGTCAGTAAATGTATTTTATTATACTGTTGCGCCCCTCCTTCCACTTGTGTTCATTTTTTAGGCTGTATATTAGCATACTAGTATCATGTCGTGCGTTGCAACGGAGACATATTATAAGAGGAAAAACATATTTTATATAAAAAAATTCATACCAATGAAAATAATAATTATTCAAAAATTGAGGAACATCCTAATCTATTCCTACTTCCAATGAAGCAGGAGTTTGTCAATTGCACTGAAGTTGTTGAATATGTGAAAATAGTAACTACGCTAAGAATATTGATCCTCTATGTAAACACGTCAATATTGTATGATTTAAGAGGACGTCATTTCGAAGCTTCACCTCAATTTTATACCTCAACTTGTCTTGATCTTTCATAAGATATGTGCAGGGATGAAGCCTTCCCAGAAAATTATCCACCCAAGAAGCAACGTGAAAAGCCTGTAAAATATTAGGTTAAAGATTTTGTTGTTGCTTCAGATGCTAAGAGAGAGAAATAGAAAAAATATGTCGCCTTATTAGGTCATTCTCCTTATTTTTGTTGATGCCCCTATATAAAGACAGATACTACAAAGCTACTGATGTTTTGGCAAAGTATACCTCTTCTTGACTCAATATTCAGATGTATATATTGCCAATTATTGTTAATTAATCACAATTTTGTTTTTGTTTTCTAAGAGTAGAGCATATCTTCTTTTCTCTTGTTTGTGATAGAAGTATTGCCCTTCATAAAAATAATAATGCACGAAAAAAAGTAGTTAGGATTTGTAGGACTAATGTTTCCTACCGGGTCATCAGAAAGACGATTTGCAATTATTTCAACTTTCTCAAGCATCTGATTATCAAAACCACAATTAGATCATCCTCCCTTTCTACTGGATTTCGATCGCCCAAGCTGAAATTAAGAACAATCAACGAAATATTTAAAAATATAGTTGAAATTTTTTTATTTCAAGAAAGATAATAGATGCTTCTAGTTGCAAACATTATTTTCTCAAAAACCTCCATATACAGATATTAAGTGGGAGAGAGTATTGCCTATTTGACTGGTACCAGAAATGGTATAGTTTGTATTATTAGTTATTGCAGCAAAAAGCTGTTCTAACTGGCAATTTGAGAAAAATAAATAAATTCTAAAGGGAAAATTGGGCGCCAGGCTTTTGTGGGGAGGTGGTAATTTGATCAATGCGTAAAATGAGTGATGTAATGGAAAAATTGTACCTTGCACACCCAAATTTTGTATCCATCCAATTGTACTTCAGTAGAGCAGCAACCCCTGCATCAGGAAATATCACTTTTACTTTCTGTGAAAAAATAAACAAAGAAAGGCATACAATTATTTTCGAGTAATGGGCTCAACGAACAAAGAAATTTAAAAGATAGTGTTCTTTTGATGAATTTTAAAAGATTAGATATTTTCTTTATTCCATATTGAATGATTGGGAAGGTGAAAACAGCAATATATTTAATTTGACAACCTTTTACTCAGACCTGGGTTCCTCCAACTCCTTCGAGTTTCCAGAAATACCCTTGATAATTCCCAAACATCAGCCTGAGCTCTTATCTCATTTAGAAATTGCAATTCAGGTATCAGCAGCTCTACCTTTGCGCATAGTAAAACAACAGGTTTGATTAAACAAAACTCTTTTATTATATTGGCTAACTATGCATTTTCTAATTACAAACTGTCTTGGTCCGGTATACACTTCTTCCTCTATTTTTTTTGCGCAATGTACCCATTTATGCTATTAAGGCTTTGATGATGCTCTGATTTTGGTTATACATAATTTAAAAAAAAAAATCTAATAAATTGGATACAAAATAAAAACAAAATTATTCTTTGCAAATTGACATACGAGTAGAACTAGGGTGTGATGTGCTCACCAAACTCTTTGGTGAGCACAACTCTACATAAACTATCAGATTCACTTCAAACGAGATGAATCCAACCGTTAAAACCGATGTACTTTACGAGTGATGCGTGTACATGCAAAATTTTGAATTTTTTTAATTCATTTAGTCTCAAGTCAAGTGATCAAAATTGATGAAAAATGCATGATCCAAAATGAAATTGTTTTAATGCATTCAAAAAATTCTCAATTTTGACCACTTGACTTGAGACTAAATGAATTAAAAAAATTCAAAATTTTGCATATACGCGCATCACTCGTAAAGTACATCAGTTTCAATAGTTGAATTCATCTCGTTTGAAGTGAATCCGATAGTTTATATAGAGTTTGGTGAGCACATCACACCCTAGTTCTACTCTTGACATACAATGGCATGCATTCCTCCAGCATTGACAAACATGGCGCTTGCTTCACCAGACTGACGAATGCCCCCCCCCCCCCCCCCCCCCCCCCCCCCACAAATCTGAAGGCAAACAACTACAAAAAAACAAATAATATAGAATTACTTTTCTCTTTTTCTTTTTTGGTTTATTTTAAGATAAATATAATATCAGATTTCTAAGTTAAATACAACAAAAAAGAAACTAAAAGGAGCCTTCATATATAAAATTTTAAGATAAATATAATATCAGACCGGCCGATCAAATTTTGTACAAATATTGAAGGGGCTCTGTGAATTCTACTTTGGATTTGGATTGGTTTGGGTTGGTTCGGATTCCGATTGGACGGTTCGGATCTAAATTCAAGATTGGATTACTTTAGTCCGAATTTCAATTTCAGAGTGTAAGTCTTGGTAAAAAAATGGGGCTGATTGGACCCCTATTTCAGAGGATATGTCTTGGTTAAAAAATGGGCTGATTGGGCCGCGTCAAATTGGAAATATCAGGGTTGATTGGGCAAAGCCTGCTGATGATTGTTAAAAGTCCTTTTTCTTGCAAAATGCTGTTAATAATGATTTCCAATAGTTGTTTCAGACATATATTGTACGGTAATCATAAGCTGGTCAACGATAAAACAAGTCTTCCTTTGAACTAAATATTGTCCGGTAATTGATTTGCATCGTACCAGAGAATAGTATCACTCAATACTGACGTATTTCACAATTACAAAGCCAAGATTAGAAAGTGAATTGTTACCGATATGTTTTTGGGCATTTATATATCTTATGTACCAATTACTACGATTTGAGTAATTACCAATCACTAATGAGCTTAACTTTAAAATCTAACTTATTCAAACTTTTAAAACTGATATACTTTACAACTAATGTGTTTACAAGCAGAATTAATAAATTTTTGAATTAATTTATTATCAAATCAAGCGGTAAAAAAGTAATAAAAAGTAAATGTATTAAAATCAATTAATATATTTTTTAACTGTTTGATTTTGTACTAAATTAATTCGAAATTTAAATTTTTTTCATGTAATCACATATTCACATTACTTGTGAAGTGCATCAATTTCAACAGTTTGAAATCGTTGTTTGAAGTTATTCTATAGGTTTTAAAAGTTAAGCTCATCAAGAGTTTGAGAAGCTTAAAAATACCTTGGTGTTACTCCGATTTGAGTATCAATTAATAATGAAATAATGATCAGTAGTAAATTCAGATGGTTGATATTTTATTGTAATTTAATGAATTTTGTGACATGCGTCATATCTCATCATTCTTCCCCATTAGTACAAATCATATTTCTTTTTTGAAAGAAAGGCATCAGGTGCCATTTCATATATGAAATATAAGAGGTAAATTACATAGTACTAGAAATATAGCTACACTCCCATCATGCAGAGGCCACCACAAAGGCTAATAAATTACAAAAAAAACACAAGCTCTACGTTTTAGTAACCACCAAAAAACAGTAACTGAGAAAGATACTAAATCTAATCCTCCATCCTTGGGGCTGAGGTAACTCAGTATTAAAAAAGCAAAACAGAATGTAGTGAACTGCTTAAACTCAGTCATCTGGCGGATCAGCACCTCCTGCTCTGTCTATAGTGGTCTCATCATTATGGTCTCCTTGACATGGTACCATCTGATGGTCAGTGGGATCCCAAACACGTAGAGGGATAGCATGGAGATCAATAGGCAACCAAGTAGCAGTAGCATCTTTGATACGCTTAGCTATATGTCCTGACCAGTAATTAACAAGAGAAATAATTAGTAAGATAAGATTGCGAGGTGTGTTAATAAGGGAATGTTGAAAAATAATAGCATATCTATGTTTTCAAATTGTTCAACTTAAAGCACTAAATGCCACAAAGAAGGCAATTTGGCTATCTGTATCTAAAAAACCTGCAAAATCAAAGATATTAGCACAAGTTTTCCAATGAGAGAAGTGATTTTGATTCTGACGCTAGTACAAATCATATAAAACGAATTGGGTGTTCATAATTCATTAACGATGGTAGTCCCCGCTGATGAAGAGGTCTTATCCATTTAAATAGCAATTTGCAAATGTTAAATTCAGAAAAAGAGAAGTCAATTTGGAGTTTGTACATGGTTTTTATGTAACGCGTTTGCTGTTTGTGTAATCCAATCATTTTTATATATTAGTATGCAAATCACCAATGTAACATACAAAACAACCAATTGATATCATATTATTAATTTATTATTACATAGCAACAATACTCTATAGCAAGCTAAAACGAAGGAGAATCAGGTCGCTCTCAGGCACCATACGAGGCAAAGGCATCTGATTGGTGGTAGCCCTTTATAGGCTAATTTCCTTTGGCCCATATCTGCCCAGTTTTGCAAGGAACAGCAAGTATATTCTTCGAAGAGATGTGGCGTATGCGACTATGCGCTATACAGAATTAGAAAAATAACCACCACATTTACGCAGCGCGTCAGTGCCTCAAGCTGTCATTCCCAGCTGTTTCCCTTAATCCCATTGCTGCTCTTTCCTCAAACTGAAAATCCAGCTGCTGCACACGAAATATATGCCCAGGCGTGGGCCACATGCACCGAGATGGAATAGATACGGCACTGGCGTGGTGGGTGCGGTTGTAGACTTGTAGCTGCATCAACTCAAGGTTTTCTGTTGTATTCACAGTTTGGCTGTTCGTGTAGTGGGTTGCAGCACAATCCTTCCCTGTAATTACATTTTTGTTTTGTTAATATTAATTATTAACAGTGTGAGATGCTTTCTGTTCTTCTTTTGGAATATAGAATGGCCTGAATTTTCAGAGCAACTTATTGATTTGATGGATTAAGAGAGTGATATAAAATAAATGTCTCGATTATAAGTTTATAACTCTCAAATATACAATGGCTTCTACCATTATGATATATTCAATTAATATAGAATTTCACCGGTGGAGTAATTTATGTTGGTCCCTAACAACACTTAGAGGGGTGAATATAAGACCTTTTAAATTGTAATACTTTAGTAAATTAATATTCACCACTAATAATTTTAACTAACCGTGTGTGAGTTATTCTTGCCGGTAAATTATACACAGTTTTAAAACCGTGCATGTTTTTCTCAAAAATTTCGCTGATTTTTTTCGCCATAACACATCATACATAATTTTTAAAGTAAAACTGTGTATGAAAACCGTTATCCTACACGGTTATTTATTCAAACCTGTGTATACTTCATTTTTTTCGCCGATTTTTTCGCCATAACACATTATACACGGTTTTTAAAGTAAAGCCATGTATGAAAATCTTTATCCTACATGGTTTTTTAATTAGAATTCGTATATAATTCTTCTTTTTTAAATCGAATGAAAACCTAGATTTGAATTCAAATTTAATCTTAGATCTGAATACCAAAAACACTAAACTAAATTTAAAAAAATATGAATTTATAACACATACCAAAAACACTACATTTACCAATATAAACAACATTTAAAATTACATCAAATATCATTAGTTACATGAATAACATTCTAACCAAAACAATGAAAATACAACAAAAAAAATCCTAGATCTGAGACTTTATACATTTTCATGTACAATGCCTAAAAAAAATATGGTTAATGAGTACAAAATAAAAAAATTAGCAAGGAAAAACTTAATCGAAAACTTCAGCCCAATTTTTGAGACTTCTTTTTTTTTCTGCAATTCTAACTACGTTGGCATTCCATTGCAAGGGAATTTACAACCCTGCAAGATCAATATCTCCTCCTCACGAGCTTTCTGAATTGGTAAAGAGCGTTGAAATCGGACACTCGAGCCAAAAGTTATGCCCTTTGAAGTTTTTTTGTTCTCGATCGCCTTCTCGGTAAACATATCACCTCCATTGCCTTACCCCTCACCATAGCCTCGCCATTTCAGAAGAAATGCTTTAGAGAAGTATATGTACATGGAAGTGATGTATTAGAAACAAGATAAATTACTTAGAAAAAATAGATAATGATGCATTATAACATGAAGGCATAGATCGATGATGTGGAAAAATTTGTATTTATTTTATCACATACAGATTGTACAGTAAAATCGTATACAATTGTTGGAGCATTGATCCGAAAATTTGCTCCAACATTCGTACATGGTTATAATAAAAAGTCGTGTACAATTAGGTCAAATTATACACGGTTCTTTATTAAAAATCCTTGCATGAATATTGGTGCAAATTTTTGAAATAGTGTTGCATTATTTTGTACACGGATTTAATGAAAATTTTGAAAAAAAAACATGTATAATGTGTCGTATTTGTTTAGTGTTTTTATAGTAGTGATATTATAATTAGAGTAGAACTAAGGGAGTAGAACTAGGGTGTGATGTGCTCACCAAACTCTTTGGTGAGCACAACTCTACATAAACTATCGGATTCACTTCAAACGAGATGAATCTAACCGTTGAAACCGATGTACTTTACGAGTGATGCATGTACATGCAAAATTTTGAATTTTTTGAATTCATTTAGTCTCAAGTCAAGTGGTCAAAATTGATGAAAAATGAATGATCCAAAATGAAGTTGTTTTAATGCATTCAAAAAATTCTCAATTTTGACCACTTGACTTGAGACTAAATGAATTCAAAAAATTCTAAATTTTGCATGTATGCCCATCACTCGTAAAGTACATCGGTTTCAACGGTTGGATTCATCTCGTTTGAAGTGAATCGATAGTTTATGTAGAGTTGTGCTCACCAAAGAGTTTGGTGAGCACATCACACCCTAGTTCTACTCGAACTAAGGTGCTCTTAAGCTCACCAAGCCCTTTGTGAGCTTAACTCAAAAACCTATCGGATTGACTTCAAACGACATTTCCAAACAGTTAGATGTTCAATCTATATTAAAATGTACTTGGAGACCAAATTTTTCATTTTTTGAAATTTTTTTACTATTTATTAAGCTGGTTTGAAAACCGCTGTTTTTATTATATTTCTGGAGCATTGAAAAACAGCGATTTTTCAAACCTGCTTAATAAATAGTAAAAAAAATGAAAAAAATGAAAAATTTGGTCTCCAAGCACATTTTAATATAGATTGAACATCTAACGGTTTGAAAATGTCGTTTGAAGTCAATCCGATAGGTTTTTGAGTTAAGCTCACGGTTTGGCTTGGTGAGCTTAAGAGCACCTTAGTTCTACTCTTATAATTATGTTAATTTGTTTAAATTATATGCATGTTTTTTTGTCTTTGCAATGCTATGTAGTACTCGGGATTGTAGGCCTTAATGTTTTTTTTTTAGGGTTGATAGAGTTTAATGCAGTCGATATTTTATTGAGTAGCGGTCACTATATAGATAACAATGATCAAGGATAAGGATGTTAGGAAAATATTTCTTGTTTTGTAAGACTTCTGTAATGAATTCGTTAGATGTGAATGGATTGCAGCTCATTTTTTTCAAAGAAGGTATCAAGTTCATCTAGCTGTATTCGTAAAAAATTCTTAACTTAAAAAATGGATCAATAATTAAATAAACAACTAAACTAGTATTTGTATTGTCTTTCCCACTAAAAAAATATTTGTTTTCCATATTTAATATATTTTCATTGTTTTCTTTTAGAATCTAAACATGTTGTCATTTCTAATAACAGAGAAATTGCATTCTCAAGTTGATTCCATTTAATGTGTGAACCGGGTCAACTTCTTACAAGCATCTTACATACTAAGAAGCAGCAGGAGACCTGAATTCTTTTCCCAAAATATTTTTCTCCGCCGACGGTAACAAAAACTTTTTCGAGCCTACGGTCAATTCGGCACAAAAAAAAATAAAGAAATAAACACCTTTTGTTCCCATCGGGTCCATCGACAAAGTAACGCTCGATTTTAAAAAACACGGTTCCATACACCGCGTTTAGGCAAGTTAGCTGAGGAATAGTTGATCCGTCTGCGTCTAAGATCTCGGCTCACACCGCTCGCTCACGTACTTCAAATCGGCAGTAGATTAGATTGGACGGAGGGTCCACAAAGCGGACACCAGTGGTAAGCCACGTATCATCTACTGATTGGTTTCCGTACGGATAGCATAGGTCATCTGCCGCTATTAGATTTAACAGAGCGGCACGTAAAGACACTGGTCACACTCTCTGCGCACCTATTGCTTTTCGTTCAAAGTCTCCACTCCCCATATCGCAATTAAGGTAATCCTCTCCAGTACAATTAAACGGATAGTACCGCTACATGATTATATAGTGGACAATCTTTCCTCAAGTTATTTTGAAATGGAGTAAATAGGTCGGATGGAAATGCACCAGATCACATTAAATGCACGCCCACCTCACCGCCAAGAATTTGTGATGGACACGTGCTGATGGATTACTGGAGTGAGGTTGCAAACTGTCGGTCCAGGAGAGAGCTGCTCAAGTGGAAAAGACGGGAGGGACAGTGTGGGACCCATTCGACCCCGCTAGCTCGCTTCATGGCGCGTTCCTGGTCACACGGCGCACAAACAGTCGATACCGACAGCGGTTGTGGGACCATGCATCCTTCCCTGTCCCGCATTTTCGCCGTCCTTTCAAATCAAGGCAGGGAATGATTATTTTGGAGGTACTACAATGTAAGCTTAGTTTTATAAAAAAAAGTATTACATTTACCTCTTTTTATTAAAGTAATGCATGTCTCAATTTCGTTTAATTTGTTTTAAAATATTCAAAAATTAAAACATATTTCTTTTAAAAAATTTAAACATATTTTTGTTGAAAATTATATGCACATTCCTTTTCTTTCAAAATAACACCGATAAGTCAATTTGAAGTAAGGAATTTGATATATAAGATGTAAGAATGATAACGTTTTATTCTCATTGTTCGCAATTTTGAGATTTTTTTTTTGTGACATGCAGAATTAAATGGTTTGACAACTTGATTGGACGTGACAAACTACTATATTAATTTATGCTAGTTAAATACTAAAATACAAACAAAATAAATAATTTCGAATGAAAAGGGACTTCGGTCTAGGGGTGTAAACGGAGCGGATTCGAAGCGGATAATGCTGATATCAAATCTGTATTCATTTTTCAATGAGCGAAACACGGATATAAATACGGATACGGATAATAAAATTCAAAACCAAATCAGTCTTAAACGGATATGAATACGGAGTGGATAATTCACGGATACGGATTCGAATACGGTTACGAAACAAATAATTGTCGGATAATTGAGTCATATGAACTTTAAGTACAAATACTAAATTAAAAAATTTATAAACAATTAAGAAAAACAAAAGTAAAGAAATGGAGAAGATATAGGAATGGAGAGAAGTTAGGGAATATTAACCGCTGAAACTCAAGTTACAGCTAAGCGGAGAAGTTGAAATTTCGGATCCGGATAGTTCGAATATCCGCTCCATTTATACTTTCAAAGAATTATCCGTATTCGTATTCGGATTAAATTTTCCTATGCAAAAAATATCCGTATCCATATCCGGGATATTCGTATCCGTTTAAATCCGATTTAGATAATAAGCGGATTCGGAGCGGATATCCGGACGGATATCCATATCCGTTTACAGCCTACTTCGGTTTGACTGTTAATAAAAAAAAATGGGGTTGGTAATAATTTTCAAATCTTTTTTCATAAGCAATTGAATCGGGAGGTATTTACAATGTAGGTAATGTAATGGTTATTTTCTTAATTTAAAATATGCGGTGTCAGTATATATAGAGAGAGGTTGGCTAATATGAAAACATTTGTTCCTAGACCGTGGAACAAACGCTTCGATTTTTATATTTTCAATGTTCAAACAGTCGATCAAAACCGTTCAATATTCAATCTATATTAAAATGTGTTTGAAGATCAAATTTTACATTTTTTAGGATTTTTTCCCATTTATTAAGTCAATTTTAAAATTATTGTTTTCAATAATCCGAAAATATTTCACTATTTATTAAAATCAGCAATTTTAAAATTGACTTAATAGATAGTAAAAAAATTCAAAAAAATGTAAAATTTGGTCTCCAAACACATTTTAATATATATATCACATCTAACGTTTGGATCGACCGTTTGAACTTTGAAAATCAGAAAACCAATTAGCTACACCACAGTTTCAGAACAAACGTTTTGATATTAGTCAACATCACACACACACACATATCTAAGTTGCTTGAGATTCAAATGTATGAAGTTATTTTTTTCCTTTTACAAAAGGTACATTTTTTACGGAATTGAAAAACATTGCTTAAAAAATCCTTACCGAAAGATATACTCAAATCCTTCTGAGTTGTTAACTTGTTATGAATATTTTGAAATTTCGCAGTTTTATTTTTAACAATGTCACAGTTGACAGGGTTCCTTCGGCCAAAACGGGGGCTAATGGACGGAAACCACTAAATAAAAACTTTGAAGGTCCTATAAGCGAAATGCCCGTAGCCGATTAAAAAACACAACTTTGACGGCGTCAAATTGCGGCCGTTAGCTACAGCGGTGGGGGACAGGAAAGCGAGACGCGCCCGAGATTTGCCGCGGCCCACGTGTCCTCTCGCTCTTCTCTCCTTTTGTTACTTGCAAAGAGTTGCTCAAAAAAAAAAAATTCGCAAAGAGAACTACTACCGAAGTACCAAAAATGACCCCCAGATCGTTTCGTCTCACCGAGTAACCGGCCCCACCCCGTAAAGGTATCTCAACTGCCTAGATCCGTGTGTTTCTAGGCTCTCCATCACGTTTGGACCGTCTGGCGGTCTGGGACCACCGTGGCGGCTCAGTATTATAATTCTTGTCTCCGTTGTTTACGAAATGGAGATTTCCATTAATTTTTGCTTCAGGAACATATGGAAGTCGGCACATACTGTAAAATCGCTAATATAGAATTTCACACTAATATTTTAATGAATCAATTTTGCGGTGAGAATGTTTTGCCAGATGGAATTATTGGAGTTCTCCAGTTCTGACAAATGGGTGGCATTAGCCCTACGATTTTCTAAAAATTAACCAACTTGGAGAGGAGGGGCGGCGGCCGGGAAACAGTCAAAGAGCTCGTTGACTAGGCTTATTTTTAAAATTAATTTAACTACTCGTCTCTCAATCAATTCCGCCCGCTCCACCGCTGGCCTTTTTGACATATTTAATTTCACCACCATTATTTTACTAACTCATTACCTAGCCCTCACGCATCTATAAATCACGCTTTCTCTCCCCTTCCTTTTCAGCGCAAAGCGCAATACATTATCCAACTAACCTAAGGAGAACAATTTTAAGAAAACAACACACTGACTCTAAACATGGCACCCAAAGATAAGACTACGCCGGCCGCGTCCATTGCCGGAGCTAAAGCTGTACACTACAGAGGAGTTCGCAAGAGGCCATGGGGGCGATATGCTGCTGAGATAAGGGACCCGGGGAAGAAGAGCCGGGTCTGGCTCGGCACTTTTGACACTGCCGAGGAGGCAGCACGTGCCTATGACGCCGCTGCACGTGAGTTTCGCGGCCCAAAGGCAAAGACTAATTTCCCTTACTCTGATACCTTCCCGGCCGGCGCTGCCACCGCCACCCTCTCCACGGGCGTTGATAGTCCGAGTAGCCAGAGCAGCACAGTCGAATCGTCAGGGCATGAAGTGGCTCCGCCTCCTCTGGCTACGCCGGTTCCACCGTCGGTGGTTAGGTTCCCGTTCCAGAATTATCAAATTGCTACGGCAGTACCACTGCCACAGCCATTGTATTTCTTCGATCCAAAGATTTTTCACGGGGGTTTCCCTGGTATGTTTAGATCCTCGCTGGTTGCGGCTGATTTTCAACCCGGGTTTGCCGGCACAGCCCAGAGTGACTCAGATTCTTCCTCGGTTGTTGATTTGGCGTTAAATCATGTCTCCGTGCCATCACCGTCACCGGTGGAGATAAAGAAGATTCCCTTTGATCTGGATCTAAACCAACCACCGCCTCAGGAGGTTTAGGTCAGATCATGACAAGTTTTCTTCTTAATTAGATGCAAGATTTTCTGGAACTCTGAAAGGCAGATCTGCAACTCCTGGCTAGCTCTGTGCCTGACGTTAATACAACTTTTACTTTTTTAAACTTTTTTTATGAGCCGTTAGATCGGCCATCTAAGCTTTATTTTACATTATGCTTTTTGTTACTTCTTTTGTAAATAGCAAGTAACTTATTTTTGCACCGAGCTATCTGATTTCCATGTAGAATCAGATCTTGGAGCTACCAATCTTACTCGGTGTTTTTATGGAGAAACGAAAAAAATATGTAATATTGTTTTGCTTCGAGTTAACGCACTTAATTACGACTGAAATTACTTTATTTTCTATTCTAGTTGTGTTTGTATCCCGTTATTATTTTATGGCCTGGATGCGAGCGATGGTCGCTGCATAGAAAGCGTGGGGCGGCATCACGTTTGCCCGCAGCGCAGCATCTCTGTTTTGTTTAGTTGTAGTTCCCCAGTTAATTTTTTATTATTCACTAATTACTTGGGAAATTGAATTGGGTTTGGTCGGAACTTGGCACCGTGGTTTCAGCGGTAGTTCATTTAAATAATTATTATAGAATGTGATACTATATTATTATAAAAATATTTCTTCATTATATATTGGGTAGTCTGTTTAGGAAGTGCACCTACGTAGAAGTGTTAATACCATTGGATAGGCCACAGGCATCGAGCCACAGAAAAATTAAGCTAGATCTTGGTCTAGCGTAAGGCAAGCGTGTTTAAGTAGTCTAAGGGACACGTGTGCAGATCGACTAGCCGTGGTCCTAACATGGGATCTTTTATTGCTTTGAAAAATGTTTCGTTTCTCCTCTGTCTCGTGCTTATTCTTCATTTTTGGAAGTGCGTAATGTCTTTCCATTGGATCTTTTGCTTGTACATACAACTAAACACGGGGGGATCCAGAAGTTACTTTATGATTTTGACCCAATTTGTCATGCCACTTCATGATTTTAATTTTATTTTAATTATGTATATTTGAATTTAATTGATTTTTTATTTTTTTGAAGTTTTTATATAATTTAGCTTTCTCATTAAATATTAGACGTGTACTTGTAGTTTAGTGATTAAGATTTTATTTTGTTTTTGAAAGATCTTGAGTTCAAGTTTAGATAACTACAAATTATTATTTGTGCATTTCAAATATTGATCAAAATAAAAGCATGTCAATTAATTTATTTTTTAAATTCATGCTACTACTTTATTTATTAATCGAATATTATATTATTAAATAATTCTAGTTATCATGTTTTATATCTTATTTGCATTTGTAGCTCTAGACTTATATGAATCAGAATTTCCAACATAATCTCTTCTCAAATTTTTATTAATATTCAAAAAAATATTAAATTTTAAAATCTACATCTTGTTTGACAAGATTTCGAAAACTGTCCAAATCGCTAATTTATTTCTCGGTTTTAGGTCGAATTACCGCAAATTTATTTTCTGGTTTTGGTTTTGAAATTCTAAAAACACAAAAAAAATTGCGATTTTGGTTTTGGAATTCCAAAAATGCAAATTAAATTTGCGGTTTTAAGTTTTTTTTAAAACAAAATATGTTATAATTTATTTATTTTTTGTATTGAAATATTAGAAATGTTTTATATAATTATCTTAAAATAAATGGAATACTAAATCTAGATCAACATTTTTCTAGCCGGATTTTTCGCGGCAGTAAGAAAAATTAAAATATTTCTTTGTGTGTTATTAGAAAAAAAATAAAAATGTTTTGAATCTGAATTGTTAATTCCGGTTCAAAAGTTACTTCCTAGGTAAATACATAAAATATCGTGATCATTCTATTTTTTTTTAAAAACAAAAACTTTAAGTTATTTAAGTATCCTTAGTCCAAAGAGAATGTCAGATGTTTTTTATTTTTTCAAAAATAGAACGATCACAATATTTTATGTATTTACCTAGAAGTGACTTTTGAACCGGGATCAATAACTCAGATTCAAAATATTTTTATTTTTTTCTAATAAACACAAAGAAATATTTTAATTTTTCTTACATCCGCGAAAAATTCCGGCCTGAAAAATGTTGATCCATGTTATTTGTCGCAGCTTTTATAATAAATCAAATTATATAGTACTATATCTATTTTCAAGAAAATATATAAAATATTTCTAATATTTCAATACCAAAAATAAATAAATTATAACATTTTATTTGAAAAAAAAAAACTTAAAACCGCAAATTTAATTTGCGGTTTTGGAATTCCAAAACCGAGAAATAAATCTACGGTAATTCGGCCTAATATCGGAAAACAAATCTGCAGTTTGGGCAGTTTTCAAAATCTTGTCAAACAGAGTGTAGATTTTGAAACTTTTTTATTTTTGGACATTAATAAAAATTTCGGCTTTTTCTACCTCGTACACTCACATGAATAGAACAAGTTTGCAAAATTATTTTTCTTTTCGTGAATACAAATCTAATCATTTTTATCTTTAATTATTTTAAACGTTAAACTGTAGAATAAGTAAAATATAACAAACAGCATAGCTCATCAGGATTGAAAGATTTGAACAAAAATCCTCTCTATTGCTTACTCGAGATGCATTGAAAAATGAACGCATTGGTAGATTCCAAGAGTTCAGTATTTACATTGTGAAGTTCAATGATCACAATATTACAAGCATGCGATAATTTTTGTATAAGTTTGTACTTAGTAATTTTGTTCTTACCATACATATACTGCGAAAAATAAATTGCCAATTCTTAAATTACATCTACAAAAATTAATATATCTTCTCTTAGAACTCAGAACAAAACAATCAATCAGTGGGTTAGCTTAATTTTGTTTTGTATTGATACCGACCTCACAACAGTGATACAAGTATTATTATTTCTAATAAGTATATGAGGAGGAATCCAATTACACCTTTTTTTGTGACACATCATGACACCGTTTTTTATATAGGTCAATTTTGCAATTTCAAAATCAAAACAGTCGATCCGAACTATTCAACATGATCACCATATTAAAATGTGCTTGGAGATCAAATTTTACATTTTTTTGAATTTTTTTACTATTTATTAAGATGGTTACAAAATCGCTGTTTTTCAATGGTATGAAAATAACGATTTTTGTAACCATCTTAATAAATAGCAAAAAAATTCAAAAAAATGTAAAATTTGATCTCCAAGCACATTTTAATATATCCATCATGTTGAACGGTTTGAATCGACTATTTGGAATTTGAAAATGGTAGGTGTCAAAGTATGTCACCAAAAAAAGTGTAATTGGATCCATCCTCTAAGTATATATGTCAATATCAAAATAAATCTTATTGCAGTTTTTTTATTGTTAAAGATAACTTCTCTCTCTTGATTTTCTCCTGAAAAAAAAAAATTCCTTCCCATAATAAACTAATTAATCTTGACGATTTGTGAATTTCGGGGGAAATACGGGAGATCAGTATCTGCACCGGATGTTTTTAAATCAACTGTATCTGCGAATGGTTGCGAAGATCTAAATTGGGTGAGCTGGAAGACGTCAAGCAGCGAACTTGCTTTACATTTCGCATGACAGATCTAATTTTCTGGATCCCTATCCGGCGGTCTCCCTGAAACGGATGTAATTTGAGGTAATATGACGCACTCGTTACATCAAATACTAGATAGTTAATGCTAGAAAAGATCAGAAGAGAGATTTGGTAGTTTGTGGCGCAACACAAGAGAAGCGTGGGCGTGGTCTCCGCCGACAGATGTGGGGTCAGAACTGATGAAAGTGGGCAACACGGGGCACTGCGTTGGTTTGGCTTGGAAAATTGGATTGATTGATCCCTGCGCCGGCGGTTTCTGGTCGACTGTCTACTGTTCTTCTGTGGCATTTGTTATGCAGTGCTAATGGGATGCAGTTCTATTTCTAATAAAATGAGTTTGATCTCGTGAAACGATATTGTCAAAAAAAAAAAAAAATAGTGAAACGAATACAATAAAAAGAGTGATAAAATTGAGGAGTATAATTAAGGTGTTTTTAAGTTTATCAAGTCTATTTGTGAATTTAACTCTAAAATCTATCTGATTGGCTTCAAACGATGAATCTAAACTGTTAAAATTTATCTACCTTACGAGTGAAGTGTCTACATGCAAAAAATTTAATTTTTTGAATTAATTTTGTATAAAGTCAAGTGGTTAAAATTTGAAGGTTTATAAAATAATTTTTGAGCATTCATCTGTTGAATATTTTTTGACCTGTTGATTCTATACAAAATTAGTTTGAAAATTCAAAATTATCGTATGTAGACACATCACTCATAAAGTAGATAGATTTCAATGTTTTGGATTCGTCGTCTAAAGCCAATCTGATAGGTTTTAGAGTTAAATTCACAAAAGAGCTTGGTGAACTTAAGAACACCCTAATTATCTAAAGTAATCTAAAATTTTAATTTGAATATGAACAGTTCAATCAGAATCCGCACACATATTGAAAAAAAGACAATAAATTTCAACTGAAATTAAATTGACTCGAATTCTGATCGAACGATCCAGATTAAGGCTTAAAATTTGAGTTAGATCCGGTGTTCCGGACCCAATACTCACTAGTGGAAAAAATGGAATCAGGATCGGCCTAATAGTATCGGTTATATGAAACAACCGATTCTAATATCTATCTGGATCAGTTTTTTTAAGAAAACCGATCCTAAAAACTATTCAGATCGGATTTTATGGTTAACCGATCCTAATTTATGAACAATTAGAATCGGTTTTTTATTAGAACCGATCCTGATACTATCAGGATCGGTTTTTACAAACAACCGATCCTAATGGAACACATATTAGGATCAGTTGTTTGTCAAAACCGATCCTGATAGTATCAGGATCGGTTCTAACAAACAACCGATTCTAATTCTTGTTTGAAACAACCGATCCTGATAGTATAACATCAGGATCGGTTGTTTAAAAAAAACTGATCCTGATTCTTTTTTCTTTATTTCAGAACCAACATTAAAAAAAAAAAAAAGGTATCAGGATCGGTTATTTCAAAACAACCGATCCTGATTTTTTTTTTTTTTTTTTAGAACCAACATTAAAAAAAAAAAAAAAAAAAAGGTATCAGGATCGGTTTTTTCAAAAAACCGATCCTGATAGTAACTATCAGGGTCGGTTGTTTCAAACAAACTGATCCTGATAGTATAACATCAGGATCGGTTGTTTGAAACAACCGATCCTGTTAGTAACTATCAGGATCGGTTATTTAACCGATCCAGATTATTGTAAGTATCAGTATCGCCTTCATCAGGATCGGTTGTATTCCGATACTAATATGCATATATAACCGATCCTGATTCCATATTTTCCACTAGTGACTGTTGTCTCTTGATGACCAATCAAGCTCCTTTTATTACCTTATATAACTTCTAGAACACAGAAAGCCACATATAGGATGCCATTGGCTCCCACTAGTATTTTCCGGGATCGGCTTCAAGTGGGATTATCGTTTCGATCTTTTATCACCCTGTCTGTCCCGATCTGCAAATAATTTTGTTTGGTAGCCATATATCAAGGCATAATCCGTGGCAGATGATAAAGTTCGGAGATTAATCATATCTATTACAGAGACCTTCCTGTTCACTCAATCACGACGGGCGGAACTTTCAGTGCCATTTAGTGCACATTACTTCAAAAATGAATAAATGAACGAAGAAATAAATACTACAAGATAATATATATAGAGTGAGGCTACGGTACTATGCATAGCACAGATTGGTCAATGCTACAGTTCAATATTTGAGTTTTCAAAATTCTAACGGTTGATCCGAATCGTTCAACATGATTATAAAATGAATATGCACTTGCAAACCAAATTTTACATTTTTTCGAATTTTTTTACTATTTTTTTAGATAGGTAGAAAATCACTTGATCTGAAAATTTTGGACCATCCAAAAACAGTGATTTTCTACCTATCTAAAAAAATAGTAAAAAAATTCGAAAAAATGTAAAATTTGGTTTGCAAGAACATATTCATTTTATAATCATGTTGAACGGTTCGGATCGACTGTTAGAATTTTGAAAACTCAAATATTGAGCCGTAGCACAGACCAATCCGTGCTATGCATAGTACCGTAGCCTCACTCATATATATATATATATGAGATGGACTAATATGCTTTCGGTAGCACTTCGGCCGAAATGCTTCCAATTCAAAGTCGGATTTTCAAAGTCCAAATAGTCGTTCCAAACCGTTAGATGTGATATCTATATTAAAATCTGCTTGGAGACCAAATTTTACATTTTTTTGGGAATTTTTTTTACTATTTATTAAGCCACATTGAAAATTGTTGATCACATGGTCCAGAATTTGGTTGCACTATTTTTACTGTTCACCCGAATCAGCAATTTTCAAAGTGGCTTAATAAATAGTAAAAAAATTCCAAAAAATGTAAAATTTGGTCTCCAAGCAGATTTTAATATAGATTGAACATCTAACGGTTTGGATCGACCGTTTGGACTTTGAAAATCCGATTTTGAATTGAAAACATTTCAGCCGAAGTGCTACTAAAAGTATATTAGTCAATCTCTCTCTCTCTCTCTCTCTCTATGTGTGTGTGTGTGTGTGTGTGTGTTACCCAACCTCTATATGCATAGAGATATATTGAGGTTGGCTAATATCAAAATATTTGTTCATAAGCCGTGAAACAAACGCTTCGGTTATTACATTTTAATAGTTCAAACAGTCGATCCAAACCGTTCAATATTCAATCTATATTAAAATGTGTTTGGAGACCAAATTTTACATTTTTTGAATTTTTTGAATATTTATTAAGTCAGTTTTAAAATCGTTGTATTCAATGATTCAGAAATTTTTCACTGTTTATTAATCGTTGGTAACAATTACGCTCTGTTTGCTCATCGAATTTTTAGTGGCTGCTTTGAACAAGTAGTTTGACACTAATCGTTACCAACAATTAGGCTATGTTTGCTCGATTTCTGCAATTTAAATAAGGCGAAGGCAGTAACTTAGTTCTTGAATGTATTATATACTAAACTGTTAGTGTTGGTGTCCTAGACCCATATCATATGTATGATATGTTTAGTTTATTAGTGAATGATTTTATCATTTTGTACCTTGAGTATTCATATTAGTGGATCATTTGAGTTGATGACTCAAATTGTAGAACTTCACAACGAATAAATTTGTTTACTCTTAAATGTCCCTTATCTTGGCAATCAGCAAGGTACACTGGTTGACCATATAAGATAAGTGTAGTGATTAGATGATAGCCAAGTTCTACAGGTTATAGATAAGGAGTTATCGATCTAATCACACATGTGCATACATGGAGATGTATGGCACGGACAGACCTAAGAATGAAATATCATATGGATTGTGTTCTGTGTCATGGATATTTCATTGTGTCTAGAATTGTTTGGTTGAGATATTTATTTTTCTTACATAAGTGATGTGTATTGTTGGTACTGTTCAACGCTCTCTTTAACCAGGAGTTATATAGGAAGTTACTGCAGTGCCTATAACTTATGCGGAATAACGATACGTATCAAGAAACTATTGTCCCTTATATGTTAATATAAGCGATGATATCTCTGGGCCCCTTGATAAAGTTTGTATTATGTGCATGCAATATGATTATATGATAATCATATCATAATTAAACTTCAGGAAATCAAGAAAGAATAATTGGTAAGGATGACACATTCCTACCTTACGATTATTTGGATATCATGTGGCAAGGAATTGACACAACAACATTTTTAATGTTACAGGGATCGTGATTTTGCATTGTGCTTTTTCATCCACATTATTTGGGTAATCAATATACCATAGCTAGTTGTATCATTGATTTATGGAATTAAAATGTTTAATTTCATTGCCATAATGATGGAATCCCATAGGGTCACACCATAAGAAAGATTAAAAGAAAATATATTAATAAAGCATATGTGATATGTATATATAATATGTGTTATGTTAATTATAAGGAGTTATAATTAATTTGTACAAATTATATGTTATTAATATATGAACAATTTTTATAACATGGAGATGCTGTAAAATAATCCTAGTAATATTTAAAGTATGTGTGACATATTTTAAATGACTTTTGACATATGAGAGATGCATATAAATTAACATAGTATATTAATTTATATGTTGGCCTTTTAATGTATGGGATTGTGGACTTAATTAAATATTAATATGATTAGTATGTTTAAGCCCAAAGACCAAATATATGCTGGGGAGAATTGATTAGTGATGCATGATTTAAGGAATATTTAAATATGTCATTAAATCTAATCAATCTCATTAAAGAGGAAAGAAATTTCTGGACATATTTTTTAGGTAAATTTGAACTGGAATTTGAAAGGGAACATCTTAACCATTCTGCACGTATGACCTATGTAATTTGTAGCCCTTGGAGTCTAGAATCCAATGGTGAAGATTTCAAGTCGTTTGGAGTTACCTAGAAAAAGATATAAGGGTTTTAGTACCGAAAGGTCAAAATTCTGTGAAAAATATATCTTGGCCGAAATTTGCTCTTTTCTCCTCTCTCCCATTTTTCTCTCATGAGTTAAGATTTAGAAATCCTCTAAGAAGTTTTCAGAAATTAACAAGAGGGTTAAACTAGGATTAAGGTTCTACTTGTTAATCTCTTACTAGCCTTAGAGATACAAGTATTTCTTTAATCTTTCGGTGGATACCTAAGGAGGCTCGTCATTTGATGGGCTAAGCACAACCACCATTGAAAGAGAAAGGGAATAAGAAGTTGCTAAGCACGACAACCCTTCTTGATTTGATTTGGAGATCAAATCCAAGGTATTAGTTTATTCCCTTTTTGATTAGGCTAATTAAGATTGTTTCTTGCACTTACAATAACTAGATCGTTTGTTTTGAGTCGAATAAATTTTTTGTTTTATTCCTTGTTATCTAAGCATCAAAACTTTCATAAACTACTCTAAAATACAAGAAATTTTGCAGAATTTTAGAGGTCAAACCCTATCCTAAGGTGTACATAAAAATGGCTTATCATTGGCTAAAATCAAAGTGGTAGTTCCTAAATCTTTGTACTACCATTTCGTTTTTGCAATTTTCAAAGTTCAAATTGTCAATCTGAAGTGCTCAACATGTTCTCCATATTAAAATGTGCTTGGGACCAAATTTTATATTTTTTTTTGAATTTTTTTACTACTTTTTATCGATTTTTAAAAATCATTTTTTTTTAATTTTTTTTTTTTTATTATTCAAAACAGTGATTTTAAAAATCCTTAAAAAATAGTAAAAAAATTCAAAAAATGTAAAAATTGGTCTCCGAATACATTTTAATATGGAGAACATGTTGAGCACTTCAGATTGACTATTTGAACTTTGAAAATTGTAAAAACAAATTGATAACACCTATACCACTTTGATGTTAGCCAGCCCTCCTCTATATATATATATATATAGAGTATGGCTAATTTGCTTCCGGAAGCACTTCGACTGAAGTGCTTACGGGGTCATATGTTAGTATTTGATGTTCAAATAACAAATTCAAACCGTTTGATGTTCAATCTATATTAAAATGTGCTTGGAGACCAAATTTTACATTTTTTGAAATTTTTTTACTATTTATTAAGCTTGTTTGAAAACCGCTGTTTTTATTAAATTTCTGCAGTATTGAAAAACAACGGTTTTCAAACTAGCTTAATAAATAGTAAAAAAATTCCAAAAAATGTAAAATTTGGTCTCCAAGCACATTTTAATATAGATTGAACATCAAACGGTTTGAATTTGTTATTTGAACATCAAATACTAACATATGACCCCGTAAGCACTTTGATCAAAGTGCTTCCGGAAGCAAATTAGCCATACTCCTATATATATATATATACATATATATATATGAGATGGACTTAGCTACTTCATGGAGTAAAACGACTTTGTACTTCACGCCATATCTTCATTTTCAAAGTTCAAATAGTCGATTCGAACCTTCCAACATGTTCTTCATATTGAAATGTACTTGGAGACCAAATTTTACATTTTTTCGAATTTTTTTACTATTTATTAAGCCACTTTGAAAATCTGAAAATCCGGATGAACAGTAAAAAACAGTAAAAATTTCTGGACCGCCGGATCAGAGATTTTCAAAGTGTCTTAATAAATAGTAAAAAAATTCTAAAAAATGTAAAATTTGGTCTCCAAGCACATATCAATATGGAGAACAACTTCAGCGGTTCGGATCGGTCGTTTGGATTTTCAAAATGAAAATAATGAGGCGTGGAGCACCAAGTCGTTTTACTCCATGAAGTAGCTAAGCCCAGCACATATATATATATGGAGATCGACTATGGTGAGTTGCGAAGTAAAACGTCGTTTTACTTCACGCTCATACTCCATTTTGAAAATCGAAACAACCGATCCGAACCGCTCAACATGTTCTCCATATTGAAATGTGCTTGGAGACCAAATTATATATTTTTTGGAATTTTTTTACTATTTATTAAGCCACTTTGAAAATCACTGATCGAATGGTCAAGAATTTTTTACTGTTTTTTACTATTCACCCGGATCTGCGATTTTCAAAGTAGCTTAATAAATAGTAAAAAAATTCCAAAAAATGTAAAATTTGGTCTCCAAGCACATTTCAATATGGAGAACATGTTGAGCGGTTTGGATCGGTTGTTTCGATTTTCAAAATAAAAATATGAGTGTGAAGTAAAAATGACATTTTACTTCGCAACTCACCATAGCCCAACTCTATATAGAGAATGGCTAAGCTCAAAACGTTTGTTCCTGAGCCTAGGAACAAACGTTTTGAGCTTAGCCATTCTCCTATATATATATATATATATATATATATATGAGGAGGGTTCTAATGCACCTTTTTTTGTGTGCTCCCAATGCACCCACATTATATATATATTTATCTCCATTTTTAAAGTCCGAACAGTTGATCCGAGCCGCTCAACATAATCTTCATAATAAAATATACTTGGAGACCAAATTTTATATTTTTTAGAATTTATTTACTATTTTTTTGGATAGATACAAAATCACTGTTTTAAGGAGATTCTGGACCATCCGATAAAGTGATTTTGTATCTATCTAAAAAAATAGTAAATAAATTCTAAAAAATATAAAATTTGGTCTCCAAGCATATTTTATTATGAAGATTATGTTGAGCGGTTCGGATCGACTGTTCGGACTTTAAAAACGGAGATAAATGATGTGGGTGCATTGGGAGCACAAAAAAGAGGGTGCATTGGAACCCTCCTATATATATATATATATATAGAGATAGGGTACCATGCTTTGCAAATTAAAGCACCTCTTGTGCTTTGCGCTCCTTTTCGGATTTTCAAAATTCAAAATGTCGATCCGACCGTTCAAGTTGTTCTCCATATTGAAATGTGCTTGGAGACCAAATTTTACATTTTTTGGATTTTTTTACTATTTATTAAGCCACTTTGAAAATCGCTGATCCAATGGTCACACTAGCAAAACAGTAAAAAATTCTGGACCAATGGATCAGCGATTTTCAAAGTGGCTTATAAAATGTAAAATTTGGTCTCCAAGCACATTTCAATATGGAGAACAACTTGAACGGTCGGATCGACATTTTGAATTTTGAAAATCCGAAAAGGAGCGCAAAGCACAAGAGGTGCTTTAATTTGCAAAGCATGGTAGCCTATCTCTATATATATATATATCTGTGTGTGTGTGTGTTAATTTTTTGAGTACTTGCATGTCGTCAATTTTGACCCAACAAGGGCAATATTGTGAAATTTCGATATGGCAATTCAAAGTCACGAACAGAAATTCCTTGGTATGTTGTTTGGGAATTCTCGACAAGTGGGGGAACTTCCATCACGCACAGCGTCTGATTTTTACCGTCAGTAAAATGCAAGTGCTGTCCTTGCTCCATACAATGATAAATTGATTGGGTATTGAGTGAATTAGCAAGTCCTGAGAATTGGTTGGGTAATGGGTGGGTTGAAAGATCTTGGGCTGGGCCAACTTCTTGTAACAATATCAGCCCTTTTTTAATTTCTCTTTGGGAAGCCTATTGTTTGATTAGAAACTTTTTCTTTTTTGTGAATAGTTGTGGTCCAATTTTTTTTTTTTTCGGCCAAACAACCGTAGGCATGGACCAGTCATAAAAGTACCTTAATTTTCAGAGGAATAGGAGCTTGCCAAATGCCCAGTTTGATATTATGTTCAACCCCTCCAAAATCAAACAAATTATAATACGAATGTACACCGAATATAGAATATTTTTTAAAAACCATAATTAAAAAAAAATACTTTTACGAAACCAACATGATAACTTTTTTTTTTTACAAAAACCATAAGAACCGAAATGGTATTTCGGTCTGGTTCCCTTTTTGAATTTTCTGTGGCACCTCATATGAAAACTTGTGAAACCAGTACCACAGAAAATTCAAAAAAGGAGCGGACTGAAATGTCATTTCGGTCCGAATAAAAAAAAATAACGGACCGAAATGACATTTCGGTTCTTATGATTTTTATAAAACAAAAGTAATCATGTTAGTTTCGTAAAAAAAAAAAAAATTAATTATGGTTTATAAAAAATAATTCCTGAATATACCGTTAGCATTCCATCTCCAAATAATGCCCATCTTTAGCAAATTTAAACGGAAATTTTTTCATTAAATATAAACGATAATTATACTGTTCACTAAGCTAAGTCCCTTGGAAAAGCCGCATATCATTGAACTGCAGTGCTCATGGCTAAATTGACTGCCAAAAGAAGTAAAGAACTTCTGATCAAATAAATGTGATCTGAATGACCGGGGTGGGTCGTCCGTCAAGACTTCATACCACTGGCACTAATCACTCCGAACAACATCGAACTAATTGGTCTCCGCTCCATAAAAATTTACTGTGCGTTGATCAGACAGTTTGGATACTATCTAATGCAGCCAGTCTGAGACAATGCGGACTCGTCAGTCGTCTCTCTTTCTCGCTCCTGAGGTATAGCGTTGGAGTGAGTCTATGATATCATGCATGGCACGTATTAGTATGTAATACTGAGCAATATTTTCATTAAGAAAATCACTGCTATTGAATGGTTCAGAAATTTCAGATCAAGTGATTTTCTACTATCTTAAAAAATAGTAAAAAAATTATAAAAAATATATAATTTGGTCTACAAAATAAATATTCATATGAGAATCATAGAATGGTTCGGATCGATGGTTAGAATTTTTAAAATGAAAATATTGATCTGTATTACGGACCAATTCGTGCTGTGCAGAATACCATAGACTCACTCATAGCGTTTTGTGTTCTTAATCCACAATGTTACTTACAACATTTCAATATAATAGTCAGCTGTGACTTTTGATTGGTAGAATAAATCGGCATAAAGCAGAACAAAATCTTTGGCGCGCAAGGAACAGAAATGCAACGAAAATAATTAAAGGCAGGAAAGGAAATGAAGACTTCAAGTGATCATTGAGTTAACAAAACCAATCAACATTTCCATTAAATAATAAAATATTTACAGCTGAGCTGGACATACTACTCACTCCACTGATCAGATTCTACAACTAGAAACCTAAACTAAACTCACACCAACGAGACTCAACAACCTTGGTAAACATATAGACCTGATGCACACAATCGCCATCAAGAAAGCACACACTCCACCTTAACATCTCACAAAGCATCACCTTTGTCTTAAACGAACCAAAGACGTGGAGATGCCGGTTGAGGTGGCGGTTCATTCAGATCAAATCCCAGACCTCCATTCCCAGCTTGCCCTAAGACCAGCGCCGTAGACGGCGGAGAAGGAGGTCGAACCATGGTAGGAGCTGGTGTTGCTGCCTGTTGTGGCATTTGGAAATACCGCACAGCCATGTGAGGCGGTGGTGGTACAGGCGCTGGGCCCATCCAAACCGGCCAGGGATTCAGCCGGTTGATGTCAACGGCCAGACCAAGACTGAGACTAGGTGGCGAAGGATCAGGGAAGTTAGTCTTCGCCTTGATGCCCCTCAGTGATCTTGCGGCACGGTCGTACGCCATTGCCGCTTCAACAGGCGTGTCGAAAGTCCCAAGCCAAACCCTTGTTTTCTTCCAGGGGTCACGTATCTCGGCCGCGTATCGGCCCCACGGACGCTTGCGCACGCCTCTGTAAGGCCGCTCGCTACCTTCCCTAGACCCCATTTTGGTCTTTTCCTTTTCTCAGCTCGTTTTTCTCGGATAAGTTTTGTTAGCGGTGAGGTGAGGTGAAGAAGTGTTAGGTGCTGGACTGACGCCTTTTTTTTCTCTTACCCTTTTCTAGCTTATTTCTGTCTGTCTCTTTAATGAAGGCAGGTTAGCTACCGCACTGGGGAACCGTCAGGAGAGGTAATTTGATAAATGGAACAGATATGTTACACCGTTATCACTGACAGGTGGGTCATTTGGGAATCTACAACGTGCACTGGGTGTTTGGGGGTAGACAGGTGTGGGTCATTGCACGGCAGAGCCGCCGCCCGATTTGACGTGTCGCAGGAGGTCTCATGTGACCCTGACGTCAGCCCTACAGTATTCACCCACTCTCTTTCGTACGGACTACAGACGAGCGGCGCCTGCCATTCACCTTTCTCCCTTATTTCTCGTCCTCTCTACGCCGTGAGGAGTTAATGGTGGATGACAGAGAAGGGAGAGAGAGTAGTCACACACTACTAGATCTCCAGTCTACTGGTAACTGGATTTGCTTTTAAATATTGTGCGTTCATTCTGTCGATGCATTAAATTAACGGTCGTCGGATGGTAATCGCAAAAAAGAAAATCTAATTTGTTTTGGAGTTCGTTTTCGTAATCTTCTAATTGATAAGTACATAAAGAGATGTTTAAATTTTTAGTATTTCGCATCTCTCATGTTTTAATGTGCAATAAATTTATTCCTTCCACAATCCATTTGTTTTTTACTGCCTTTCCTAACATTATTGGTTTCATTTAAACATTTGTATATTTATTTTAAGGCACGTCTGATGATGGCACATACGTGCAAAGGTTAGTGGTGACTAATCATGTAACTTACGTACAATGTGTTTACATGAAAAACATTTTTGTTCAAAATAACACGTTTGATATTTTACAAAAATACACAGTCACTTGTTTATATATTAAGTTAATATATGATAAATATAACCATCTTTGTATTACAACTAATTATATTGTTATCTAAGTTTTTTAAAATGCAACATATATGTTAATTAAAATATAGAGTAAAACTAAGGTGTTCTTAAGCTCACCAAGTCCCTTTATGAGCTTAACTCGAAAACCTATCAGATACTTGCAATACTTAATATTAATATTTTCAGATGTTATCGAGTGTCATATGGAAAAAAAAATTGATAAAATATGTTAGGTACAAACACTTTCAGACATGAATTATTTACACTTGCATTACGAGGTATGAATACTTGCACGACGAGATATAAATACTTACATGATAAGGTATTCATGATGAAGTACGAATACTTACATGACGAGGTATGAATACTTGCGCGATGGATAACCCGAAAGTATGTTATCTTGAATTTCATTTGTAAGAGAAAATTGCGTAGAATACGTTCGTGATTTTAGATTTGCAAATTTCATCACAGATCATCAGAAATATTAGCGAGATTGAACGGAGAAAAAAATTCCACCTCCTAAAACGTGTAAAAAATGAGTGTGTGATGTGTCCATTTTTTTCCAAAATATATGATATCTTAGGTATGAATACTTGATACATTATATATTAACACTTACGTGCATATGTATTTATATTTGCACGCGTCAGTTGTAAAATCTATCAAATATTAGGTAGTCCCCCAAGTAGTTAGTGGTCCCCCTAGTTAATGTGCGGTCCCCCTAGGTAGTTAATAACCGGGGATGAATGAGAAAAATGAACTGAGAGATAGTTAGACGCTCTCTATATAATATTTTTGGAATAAAAAATAATAAATCAATTCCGTATGTCTTTTGGAGCTATTTGACAACTCTTCGATTCTTGCATTGTTTAAAATTGTAATACTATTCCGCGCAAAAAATAATTTTTTAACTCACATTTATTATTTAGAAGAGTGGTAGATAGTCTTATTTCGTTATTCTAAGGAAATATTGGAATAGGAATGAGAGGAAGTAAGAGGAGAAATATAATATTATTTACGGTGCTATTTTGTGTTTTACGTTATAAAATGCACAAAACATTATTTTAAGCAACACTCTTTCGTTATTCTATCGACTATTATATTTTAACACTATTTTATTCGACTCTTTTAACTAACACTGACATAATATCATTTTTTACATACTAAAAAAATAACTTTTTTTTTCACAACCATTATCCCTCAATTTTGTTATTGATGACCTGAAAAGAAAAAAAAATTAAACATATACCGTATTTTTCACTATATCTCATTTTATAGCACAATTGTTGCAATCTGCATAGAATCCGAAGCAGAGGGAGTAAGAAGTAATTGGGTCAATTGACCTCTATTTTTTTTTTTTTTAATTTGGTACTTATAAACAATTTTTTATATAATTTAGAGTAAAATGCTACGAGTACTGTAAAATTGACACTCATTTGCAGCATGAAAATTTTATACGATTGACCCCCATAACATAAGGTTTGGCACAGTCCCTGCTATACATCAACCGTTGAATTACTTAGCGATCTCAACACATAAAAATCAGCAGTTATGGGTTTAGTTTTATAAAAATAATCTCTCTCCGTCTTTCTTTCTCCTACTTACGAGATGGTTCAAAAGAGCTTCTTTGGATTTCTCAAAAGTAAACATTTGGATAAACTAACCTAAAAGGGCACCTTCCCTTGGTTGTTGATGACAATGCTTACATTTTAACACAAAGAAATATGTCATCTAGTGCGAAATATACTTTGGCTATTGAAAAAACCTAGATGCTCCTGGTTAACAACGATTATCAATTAAATTGGAGCTGACGGCTTTAACGGCCGATTAAATGTCCGTTTAATTGTTAACGGCGGCCAAACTGTTACGGATATACTAATTGGAGGTCGACTAACGGATTTGTCAGATTAATCGGCCGATTATTCTGTTTATTCCCGTTTAATCGTCCGTTTATTTCCTATTTATTCCCATCTATTCCAGTGAATATTTATTTCCATATTGTTTTTTTTGTGTGACTGTGTGTGATAATAAGTTTTATAAATTATGTACTGTAGTTTTATTTGTACTTGGATATACATCCAATATATTTTATATATGTTTTTTTTTCTTACTTATTTTGAAATTGATTAAATCTTCTATTATTTATATAGCATGTGTTTTTCTAACTTACTAATGTAATTTTTTCAATTAGTACGACAAATTCATATATGAAATTAAGTTGTTTTCATAAATTAAATTTATTAATTTTATGTTGGATGTTTCATTCCTTTCAAATAATATATTATTAGTATTTGAAAAGGTTTAATTTTCAAATTTATTTTTGCATTAAATAAATGTGTTACTTACAAATGTAAAATGTGTATGTGTTGTTAAGAAGAAATAAGTATAGTGTCATGTTATAATAATAAAACTAAATTAAATTAAATTTATTCGATAAGTCTGATGAGTTAAATAAATTATTTTTTAATAAATTATGAATATATACACATAATTTTAATGAAAACGATTAATCAGCCGCATTCTGATTAATTATTGGACGGTACCCTGTCCGTACGACGAGCGCATACCATTATTTACAACATTGGCGTGACCCTATTTTTACTCAAAAGAAATCCAAGATAATAGCCAAGTATCAGACTTCACGAAGATCTCTACTAAAGTATCTGCATATCATTGAGAAACTCGAGACAACATTTTTGAACTATCTAAAATACGGCTGAATAATTAAGCATGCTTTAAATCGTAAAAATTTGCTGAATAATTCAACATCGTGGTACTAAATAAAATTTACCCATTCTTATAGTGCGTGCCAAGGAACTGGAACCGGGTGATTTTCGTTGTGGACTTTTTTTTAGTTTAATTTTCTTTGTGTTTGGCGTGTTAAGTAAAGGAGAAACGCCTACGTGTCAACATGCTGCTGCCGAGAGGGCTCGAGCGGGGAATTCAGATCCAGTGCAATACCTGAAAGGGGCGGGGACCTCAGAACAGGAAACGGATACTGTTTCTCGGATCTTCTCCAGTTGGGTCTCCAACCGTCCATTCATACGGAAAGTCCGCATTGCTACAGCGCCTTTCTGCACTGGAGAGGAAGTATGCTGACGGGTCACGTGGAGATCAGCGGTGTCACGTGGAGAGCAGGGGTGGCGTGTCGTGGGGCGGGGAACAGCACGGGCTCATGACGCGTGTGGTTGGATGAGAGCGTGTTGCCGCTGCGTGTAACTGCTCCTCTTTTCTGTTTGGATCCGCTTGGCTCCTCTGGAAGGTAAAAAAACCATTGGTCGCTACCCGACATATCTTGACCGTTAATTATTTATTCGACGGCCAGTATTAAACTTAGCTTCGTGGCTTTGAAATCTGTCATAAATGGGCATGGGAAACTGTTACACGGTCAAAGCCACACGTGAACTGTCAGATTTGGAATTAATGGAGTAGATTAGGCAGCAAAATCCAACGAGCTTCGTCCGCTTGTATAGGTGACCGGATCCTCGTTTCTCCTTTTCCCCACAATCCAATTGTAGAATGCGTATCCTCTGCATTAACTTAAAAAGGTATATTTTAAGTTAATGAATCTGGACCGTGTGATTTTAAACGGAGCTAATCCGGATCTAAAACAGGTTCTTTACTATTAGTGCGGATATAATCCACACAAATCTTAAAACAAATCGGATGGTCAAAATACATTAACTCAAAAGATTCTTGAGTTAGTACAAAGGATACGAATTCCCTCTCGAGCATTTATTGGGTTGACCCTACCAAACACTGTTTGGCGCTTTGATTGATCGTTCTATTTTTGCTTAGGGTATCCCATCGTTCCCCCAGATGTTACTTATTATAACTTGTTGGCTTCCCCGATTAACTATTGTTTTTGCTGTTAACAATTGGAGTAAAAATATTGACAGAACTGTTTTTGCTTCACACAGGTGTACAAATTATATGTTCTTTATTGTCTGTATTATATGTGCTTTGCATGAAGTTAAAATAGTATTGTCAATATTTCTACCCGTATATTTAGCTAGATACAAAATTTATTAATGACTGTCTATATAAGACATCTTGTTTAATAATTTACATTTCAAGAAGAAGTAATTCTTAAGATATGTATTTCGAGGGGCGTGTGACTGGAATTCACAAAATTTGGAATTTAATTCAAAAAAACTATATACTTTTCCTAAAATGTACATGTTAGTATAATTTCTGGTAACGGACAGCATTTTGGTAGATGAAAAATAATACGTAATAACTCAGTCATTATTAATCTTCTGACGAATTTTCGAAATTTATGTTCACTGCAAATTCGTACTACAATACAATCGCTATCCAACAAAAAGTAATAATAAAGATCAATTGAAGCCAAGGTACTTAAAAAGATTCGTCGTTGTATGTTCAGGTTCAAATTGTCATTCGATATGAAATGTTATTGGCCTCCAAAATGTTTTGTTCAGTGAAGGGTTTTAGTTTCTCTCTGTTTTTTTTTTCCCTCCAAAACACCCGTTAGTGAGGATCCGTATCTTCTGCATTAACTTAAAAGGAATTTTTTGAGTCAGTGAATTTCAACCTTTTGATTTTAAACGGAGCCAATTCGGCTCGTGCCTATAACACAGGGGCCCTTTAATATTAGTGCAGATCTAGTTCGCATGAATTTTAAAATAGATCGGATGGTCGAGATGCAATAACTCCAAAGATTCTCTTTTGAGTTAATGGAGAGGATACCAATTCCGTTAGTGAAGGGTTTTGCATGCCAGATGATATTTGAGACTGATCGTGTGAAACATGGCCCTTGAACTTTTAAATTACAATTTATATGAATCAAGGTTCTAAATAGCGTTCATAGCGTCATAGCGGGAAGGCTATAAAAAAAAACTATAGCGAATAGCGCCGCTATAGCAGAAGCTATGCCACATAGCGTTTTTTTTTTACATTCCGTATATTCAATATTTGTACTAAATATCAACATTATCTAAAGTCTCATAGAACAATAAATAACGCCAAAATAATTAAGAATTATAATATTCAAACCCGTACAAAGTCCAAATTGCGGTTCAAAATATCCATAGTAATATCATAAACTATCAATTTTTCCTATTAAAAATATCTTAAGCATTATGATTCATGACATAATCTATTTTTTTTTATTCAAATTTCAATTTCAATTTGGACTTTTTTTCTATTCAAATTTCAATTTATATTCCCAATTTCAAATTGATTTATCTGTAGCAAGTAGCAACAAATTCAATTTCGGTTTGAGTTTTTTTGGGTCTTTATTTAAAGCCCATATACTTTGCTTAAAAAACCCCATATTGTACAGCGGCCGTAGCACAAATAGCGCATTTTGATATCATAACTTAGCGTTTGGGGTCCAAAAATGCTATAGTGCTGCTATAGCGCCGCTATTTATAACACTAAATCATTACAATTTGTGTGCTCCTAATTTATATGAGAAAAATTCACGAGGATTTTTCTGGATTAAATATTTTTTTCAAAAAAATGAATATAATTTATAATTTCTCTAGTGCCCTTAATGTATATGTTGTAACTAAATATCTTAATTTTCTAGTTAAAGAAGATTGTGTCAATGTTGTTTTAAATAATTTTTTGAAGCGAGAGAAGCCTGCATTTATATTTCAAAAAACAACCTTCTTTATCTAGAACTGGATATGCTTTTAAAATATAAATATTTATCAGAAGAAATACCTATGAGAAATATGAATGTAATTCAATACAAGCAATTAGCAGCTGGTCTCTTTCAGTGCTTTTAAAAAAGTATTCCTTGAGAGATAATGGTAAGAAATTGGACTTTAATTTGATTCTTGCGGGAATGAAATATTGGGAAGGATTTCGATCAGCCTAGAAGTCTTTTGTTTTTAATATTGGGCAAGGTATATAATATATATTTACGAGTAGAATTAAAATGCATCATTGGTTTTGTGTTTCAATCATGCTCCACGTCTTTTTTTCCGTTTTCAAAGTCCGAATAGTCGATCCGAACCGCTCAACATGATTCTCATATTAAAATGTGCTTGGAGACAATTTTATATTTTTTGAAATTCTTTTACTATTTTTTTAGATAGGTACAAAATCACTGTTTTGAATGGTCCAGAATCTTCTTAAAAAATAATTTTGTACCTATTTAAAAATATAGTAAAAAAATTTCAAAAAATATAAAATTTGGTCTCCAAACACATTTTAATACAAAGATCATGGTGAACGGTTCGGATTGACTGTTCGGGCTTTGAAAATGAAAATAAGGATGTCGTAGATGATTGAAGCACAAAACCAAGGATGCATTTTAACCCTACTATATTTATAACTATATTTAAAATTTACTGGACCGTTAATGTAGAAAAATAGATTTAGAAATTGATCAAGCGATAAACTACCAAATTGACTTCAAAGACTTGTGGGCCTTTTACAATACTTTATACATAAAATAGAATTAATTTTAAATTTATAATAATGAATAGCATAATTTTTTCACAATATATATTATATTACACTGTATATATCTATTAATCGAATACGAATAATTAAAATTTAAAACAATATCTGTATCCATATTCATATCTAATTTTTGAATACGGATTCGAATACAAACAAATAATATCAGACCCGTATGCACCTCTAGTTGTGGTACTATGTATAGTGCAGATTGGTTCATTCTACGAATCAATATTTTTATTTCAAAATTCTAACGGTCAATCAGAGCCATTCAACATGGTCACTATATGAATATGTACTTGCAAACTAAATTTTACATTTTTTTAATTTTTTACTATTTTTCTAGGTGGGTAAAAAATCAGTGTTTTTGGATGGTCAATAATTTTTTAATGAAATGATTTTCTATCTATATAAGAAAATGTAAAATTTAGTTTACAAGTACATATTCATGGATCCAAATCTGTTGCTATCCTCGTGCATGAACAGTAACCCTACTATCTTTGTTTTTCCGAATATAACCGTTCAACTGTTTCGAGATGCGTGCACAGAACAGTTATCGAAAAATATTGCTTTGAGATTCGTTCATTGGAAAAAGTTGGACGGTTGAATTTGAAAAAACAGGGATAGGAGAGTTACTGTTCACGAAAAGAGAATAGTAGCAGATTTGGATCCCATATTCATATGGAGACCATATTCAACGGTTCTGATCAACTGCCTGGACTTTCAAACTAATAATTTTAGTTCATAGCTTGAGTCAATATGCGCCATGCATAGTTATATAGCCTCACTCTTAAATTAAATAATATATATTATAGACATGATAACTAAATAATACGAACTGTGTCTATAATATGAAATTTAAAATTTAAATTTATTTTTGACGACAGTCAAAATTAAAAAAAAATAAAAAATTGTTGAATAATATCTTTTGTTTGTTATACTAATAAAGTACGACATTATTTGTTCGAATCAGGGTACGACATATTGCCATGGGAAATGTGGCGGAAAGCAACCCGTGAGACTGAGAGAGTAGGTAGATAGATAGATTGATAGCGCTCCTCGGGAATTCGCGACATGAGAGGTGCGATAATTGCCACGACTAGACATTGCCTATTCAATAATAGCTACTACGACTGTACGAAATCTTCCAAAATATTGGCCGACTGTACTGCTAAATACTGATACAAGTCATACAACAAGTCAAAACTAGCAAAAGAAAAGTAATGATTTCATGTCTTATAGGAACCTATGCGTCTGATCTTGAATATATTTTTTCCAGTCCGGTCTGGCTAGTGGCTACTGCCTACCTCATACGTAAGATATCTCCGAGAAATTCGAATTCAAAACTAAATTCTATCTCAGAAAACACTGCACTGCACCTCCCATACCTTCTTCTTCCTGGCTTCCTACCTACTTTTGATCTTTTCCCTTGTACCACAAATCTGTGACTCTTGATCAAGTCTTGATATTGACACTGTTTAACAATCTTAAATGTTTTTAATTAAAAGTAATTGAAGATCAAAAGAAAATTTTTGTAGATGCATTATTGGATCAAAATATTGGGAGAATATGTCAATATAGATTTCAATCGTATGATTAAAATTAAATGACGCATATCCCTATTAAAAAAATTAAGCTGTAATTTAAATCATTTACGTTGATAGATTATAGAACAACTGGTGGCATTAACGATACATTTGCTGTCATCATAATATGACAACATCTAATGGAGCTTGTGCCTTAATTCTTTGTGCGATTGTGCGAAGACAAATCTATATACTGCTGTGAAAATTCTCAGTAATTATCTTTATTATTATTATTATAAAATTAAAGTAGTTCATAATAAATTTACTTAATTGAAAAATAATATTTATAAATTGAATAGTAATACTATTAGATTGAATAATTAAATATATATGTTATTTGATTGAGTCGGTACCGGTTTAAGGCGCCTTCACTGTTAAATTTTTCGATATTTGATCATTTTCTAATTAATTTGTTTAGTTCTCAGTACTAGGTTAATCCTATTTAAATAAATATATAAACTGAATACGTAACGATATTAAACTGAACAGTAAGAATAATAGCTATGATAACAACAATGAATGTATTTGTATATTAATCTACGATGATTAACATTAGAAAAAAATGGTTAAAGAAATAAAAAGGGATAAAATGTTGTTCTATGTAATTTTCTAATTATTTTGTTTGACTAATTTGCAAAACATACAATGATTGTATTTAATGATTTCATTGTATGAGTGAGTTTGCAAGTTTAGAACATTATAATTGCAAGATTAAAGTTTGAAGAACCAATGGAATCAATAAGACTTTACGAAAATTAAGATTATTGATTGTAATATCAAATAGAAAAGTAAAGTACATTTGATATTGTTGATTTCAGGAACTATCCGTTCGGTACGGAAGCAAACTGTTTAGTACAGAATGTATTAAATGGTACCAGACGGATAATAAAGCGTTGCAGCACGAAAGAATTATTCCGTTTGACAAACGTTCGGTATAGAATAGTTTCGTAGCATCCAGGGACTTCCAATCGTTGTTCCGTTCTGAACGGATACAATAGAGTATCCGTTCGGTACAGAACTAAACGTACTGAACGATTAGTGTAAAGTTCAAAAAGGCGAAAAATCCTGAACCGCAATACATTTGCACTATCTGTTCGAACAGAAGATTACCGTTCTGAACAGATCAATTCAAATACTTAGATCTGGAGCTCCCTCTATAAATAAAGTAAATTTTCTAACTCCAGTTTCAAGCAAGTTGCCCCTAAATTTCAAAAAACACTAATTCTGTGTTCTTGAGAGCTTCCTTCTTTGAGAGATCAGTTAAAACTTTAATACTCCTTTGATAATCTCAAATCCACTTGACTAATCTACTCTAGATTTAGTTAGAGTTTTGGTTCATTATTCGATAGTGTGGAGATCTACTTAGTACTCCATTTCTATAGCCGCGTGACTTCTCGCTTGTAGGGCATTAAGGGCTCACCGGCTCGAGTATTTCCACTCACATATAAACAATCCTCTGCGTATGAATCTCTCCATCTTGAGCTTCTAGGCTCAACTTTGTAAACGAGTTAGGCGCGCTGACGAGGTTGTGTTGTCCTGAAAACGTAGGTATTTTAAGCCGAACTCCGTTATCATCCCGCGTGTCAAATTTATCTAACTCTACTCTATTACTTTATTTGTACACATTTTTTTGTTGATTGCTTGACTTGTTAGTTTAGAGGGTTTAACCGAAAAACGTCCAAGAGTATTTAAGACTCCCTATTTACCTCCCTCTAGGTGCCGTTAGGGACAACAAAAAAATATATGACTTACTTTTTAATAATATATGCAAAAATTTGGATTTTTCTTTTCAAACAATAATATGCATATTACAGATTGATCCCGTGTTATGGATCCATATCTTTATTTTCAAAGTTCAAATTGTCAATCTGAACCGCCAAATATGATCTCAACATAAAAATATACTTAGATACCAAATTGTATTTTTTAAATATTTTTGTACTATTTTTTTAGATATGTAAAATCTCCACTTTCAGATGGTGGAAAAAAATGTTTAGATCAAATAATTTTCTACCTATAAAAAAACTAAGGAGTTCCTTAAAAAAATGTGAAAGTTGGTCTTGAATTACATTTTCATATGTAGATCATATTTATTGATTAGGATTGGTTTTTTGAACTTTTAAAATAGAGATACGAATTCATAGCACGGGTTCGAATGGTAATATACACATTACCATAGCCTCGCTCGAGCAGAAAATGTTCTTTTAGTTTTACCTCTAGATGATTACAATTTCTTGTCCATGATTTTGTTTCAATAGAAAGGAGTCTAATAGAAAGAATTTCTTTCAAAAAAAAATGTTTCCGATTTTTCTTCTCATAGAATGTATTTGGTTGTTGCAAGAATAAAACTAACGAAAAAATATATAGCACTATTATTCTTTTGAGCTAATCTACATTTGGATCAAGAACTACCAACTATTTTTTGTTTGTCTTTTATAAATTACCTCACTATTCTACTAACCCAACAAAATGTTAAGTTAACTCTATTCTCAATTTTAAGATTAGTTTACTATTTTTACTAATCCACTATCCATCTAAATTAGATACCATAGAGAAACCCTCTTTTTTCAATTACATTTATCAAATACAGCAACAAACTACTTATAGTAGAGTAAAAGAAGATTTTCACTAGAAGAGTATGACTTTCACTTTAGTAATTGAATATTATGCAACTCTTCACTTTAGTTGAAATTGGATGGTTTGAATTGAGCAAATCCCATCCCGAAGTGATTTGAACTCGAACGGGCAGGGGCGAAGCTACTGTATTACAGGTGGTAGGCAGTTGTCTATTCTTGAAAAAAAAAAACTAATTTGGACAAGGTTCTTTAGTAGGCCTTGCCTATCTCTGGATTTAATTTTGCCTATCCCTGACTCAGATGTTTACTGAGCCTGCTAACAAACAACTTCTTAAGTTGAGGGCATAATTAGTGGTAAGAGATCAGACTCAAAAAACAATAACAAGGCTGATTTGGCGCTACCGGTAAGGAGAAATGTTTGACAGACAGATTAGAAAGGAAAGTTACAAGGAGCCCCTCTTAATCTGTTTTAATTTTACAGAAAAGAAAAGAGGCGAGCAACATGAGGGGCTGACCTTTTAAGTTTTTAAAAAGGAGCTGTCAACTTTTTAGTTTATAGTTTTTATGGTAATGTAATTCCTCTAAGACTTTCTCTTTAATTAATAGAGCATGCGAGCCAATCAAAATCTCCAACAGACAAAAATAATAAATTACTAAACAATTATGTAACAGATTTATTACCTTGTAAAAGCTTAAAATATATATATTTTTCTTGTTAATTATGAAGTAAGGATCTTTTGTTGCAGTCTAGTTTCAAGTGATCTATGTGTGAAATGGACCACAAAAATGAGATGCATAATATGTACAGAGAATTTAAATAAAGTTGAGGTATTAGTGTTTGTGGTACCATAATGCAATAGCGATCAAGGAATTTGAATTAGCACAATGATGTCATAATTTGGCAATCGATAATATTTTCCAAATTGAGAAAAAAAATTCAAAATTTGAAAATATTTTTTATGTTTGGCTCATAAATAGTGTAAATCCAAATCATTTAAGTTGAGAATAATTTTGTAGATAATCCGTCAAAAGTGGCAGAATAGAGCACATTTTAGCCTCATTTGAGCAACACAAATTCAAATAAGAATCTGTAATTTAGAATACGTACCAATTTGTAATATGTAATTTAGAAAGTGTTTTGAACCCGAGCCCGTTTAGAACTCGAACCCGTTAACAAAAAAGAATCCGAACCCGATTACTGCCTACCTCTGCCTCAAATCCTGACTTCGCTACTGCGAACAGGGTAACTTTCACGGAGTCGAGCAGAACAAAGTTGTATCTGTGTATAGCTTGGTTATAATATAGGAATTGTGTACAAACAGAGTAGAAAATGTAAGTTTTTGATTTGAAGTAGGCTAAGGTGCAAATTTTTATGTGCGATGCAATATTGGGTTGTTGGATTCGGGTTGTAGACTTGTAGTGAGTAGGGTATTAATGATACAGGGGATGGTTTTCACTTTTCAGTGAAGAGTATAGGATTAGGTTGTGTTAGAGATGCTTATCAAAATTAATTAAGTAGGATATGTTATTCTAGGATGTACATAGCATAAACCCATCTACATTTTTATATTTCTTTATTCTGTTACCGTAACTATCTTTATTTTCTTTTTAACTTTCTCTTCCAACGGCTCTTTAGCCTTGTAAACATATAAATAGATTGATATATAGGATGTAAAGTATGAACCGTTATTCAATAAAATCATTCTTTTAAATTAACTAAGTTTGTTCATGGTATCAGAGCGGATTGATTCCCAATCGAAGAAACAAGAAATTTGCAAAATTTGCTCAAATGGCATATAATCCAGAGATTAAAAGAACGACAATGGCTGCCGACCACTACCGATTTCTCTTGTTCAACCGAAGGATATGGAAAAACAACAAACCATCTATGAAGTGCATGTAAAGGGGATTCACGAACCAGTGAGCAATATTAAACACAAAAAGAGAGAAATCGAGGGAGAAATCAAACAATCGAACACCAGAAAATTTTAAGTGGGAAACTCTCGAGGGGGAGAAAACCCACTGCTGCGCCAAATCCACTATTATCAAGAGTTAGGTTACAACACGGTACAGTAAACCAAGGAGAACACATGAATGTATAAGCAGAAAATAAAAACAAGCCAACAGTAAGAGGCCTAAAATCTGAGCCGTACATACAGATCACAATTTGGCTAATCTGAGCCGTCGGATATAAGGATTCATATGCAAATGACTTCTCGACAACGCTCGCAGGAGGCTGCCGCCCCCCTGACACCCCCTGCATAATCCTAAAATCAGGCTCACATACATAACAGTGCACACACCGCAATCACAGTGACAGTGAGCACGAGAGGGAAAGGTATTGATGCCTGCAACCTCACCTCATACTCAATCAGGAGATCATGCTCTTCTCTGGTCCAGTCAGAACTGTTCCCTCCATTCCTATGCTGAAGGATGAAGCGGCAGCAAATTCTTCAGCATTCATGCTCTTCTCCGGTGCAGTTGGAACTGTACCCTCCATTTCCACGCTGAAGGGTAAAAAACAAGCGCTGGAGAAATTCAAGTTCGAACATAATGCATTATTTGGTAACTCTAAACTTGATTTAAACACTTCATCGCATCATTCAAGCAGTTTAAATGATTAATTAAGTAGTGTTTATAATTTACATAATTGTCATATGGTTTCACATAATTTAATTATGTCTCATCATCATTTAAATAATTTTGATAATTCAATTAATTCTCATGATAATTTAGGTAATTCATTTAACTTGATTAAACCCAATGCTTTTTCAACCGTAAATAAGACGGTTTGGATTATTGATTCGGATGATATATATAGATCACATAGATATCATGACAAATTGTTTTGAATTATTACAAAAGTCGACGAACAATAATGTCACAAATAGCTTTGTAACAGTAGCCAATGGACAAATGAAAAAAATAGTCAAATAGAAATTTTGAACAAAGAAAAAATGAACAAATGGAAAAAATAAATATTTTTGAGGGGAACCATATTTTTTTTGAGCAACCTAGGCCACAACTAACATTAGACGAGCAAGTTTTAGAAAGAGGTACCGAAGAGCAAGGTAATGTTCTTGAGCAAAATGAAGAGCAAAGGCAACATCCTTGAACAAAATAAAGAGCAAGGTAACAATTTCCAAGTTCAAGGGGATAATAACTCAAACACGCTACGAAAGTCAGTTTGTTTAATTAGACCCCCTCAAAGATTATAAGATTTTGTCATGTATCATATATCATATAATAATATTTCATCAAATTTTTGTGCTTATCTAAGCTCAATATCTGATCAAAGTGAACCCTCAACTTATCAAGAGGGAATTGCAAATTCGTTATGGAAAAATGCAATGCAAGAGAAATTAAAATTGTAGAATTGCCTCAAGAAAAAAACTCATAGGATGCAAATGGGTATATAAAATAAAATATAATAGTGATGGACCAATTGAGTGATATAAAGCAAGATTAGTAGCAAAAGGGTTTACACAAATATATAGTATTAATTATAAGAAAACATTCGCACCGGTTGCAAAAATGAGTACGGTAAGGATGTTATTGTCCATAACGGTTAACCATGGAATGAAATTTGTATCAAATGGATGTTAAAATGTATTCTTACAAGGAACTTTAGATGAGGATGTTTATATGAGTTTACCACCCGGTCACAAAAATGAAAATAACAAAATATTGGCATGTAAATTGCATAAAACAATTTATGGTCTAAAACAATCAACTTGTGCTTGGTATGCAAAACTAAGTCGTGCATTATTAGAGTTCATTTTTTCCAAAAGTTCGGCCGACTCATCTATGTTTGTAAACTTGACCAAAACCACAACCACAACCGTTTTAGTATATGTTGATGATTTAATAATTACCGGAAACAATGAAAACGAAATTAAATTAATTAAGTATCATTTAAAAAATAAGTTTGACATCAAAGATTTAGGTGAACTTAAGTATTTTTTAGCATTGAATTAGCTTATTCAAGAAAAGGATTATTTCTCTCACAAAGAAAATATACTATAACTTATTAAAGGAAACGAGAAAATTAGATGTCAAGCAAACTAATACCCCAATGGAAATTAACAAAAAAATAAACATTGAGGAGGGAGAACCCTTAGAAGATGTTGGACAATTCCAAAGACTTGTGGGCAAGCTAATTTATCTTACTGTTACTAGACCTGACATTTCATTTGCGGTTAGTGCGATAAGCTAATTTATTCATGCTCCACGAACAAGTCATATAGATGTTATTGTTCACATTCTTAGATATCTTAAGGGTTCACCTGGTTGAGGTTTATGGTATAAGAAAAATAATGATTTATCTATTGTAGGCTACTCGGATGTGGGTTGGGCCGAGAGTTGTGATAGAAGATCCACCACCGGCTATTGCACATTTGTTGAAAGAAATCTCTCAAGTGGAAAAACAAGAAGCAAACCGTTGTAGCTGGATCAAGCGCGGAAGCCGAATATCGAGATATGGCCGGGACTGCAAGTGAGCTTACATGGCTCAAACAACTACAACAAGATATGAGAATTAAACACAAGCAACCTATGAAGATGTTTTGCGACAACAGCTTCGCTAGACACATCGCCTCGAATCCGATGTTCCACGAACAGACAAAGCATATTGAAGTGGGTTGTCACTTTGTTAGAGAAAAAATACAATCGAATGAAATTGAAACTCCCTACGTGTGTATAGCAAGGAGCAACTAGCCAACATATTCACAAAGGCCTTGGACACAAAACACTTTGAAGAAATTGTATGCAAGTTAACTTGAGGAGGAGTGTTGGAGATGCTTATCAAAATTAACTAAGTGGAAGATGTTATTTTAGGATGTACATAGCATAAACCCATCTATCGTTTTCTATTTCTTTAGTCTGTTACCGTTACTACCCATCTATCGTTTTCTATTTCTTTAGTCTGTTACCGTTACTACCTTTATTTTCTTTTAACTTTCTCTTCCAACGGCTCTTTAGCCTTGTAAACATATAAATAGATTGATATATAGGATGTAAAGTATGAACCATTATTTAAAATCATTCTTTTAAATTAACTCAGTTTGTGCAGGTTGGATGAGGAATTGTGTTAGTGTAAATTGGATCTCTTTTTTTTTTTTGAGGAAAAAATGAGGGTCAGTGCCCTCATTTATATATTGATATTGAGTTACAAAGGGTTTGTAACTACAAGATAAAAAAAGAAAAGAAAAGGCTCAAAACAATTGAGCTATTTTAAGAAAAAGAACATTGGAAATTATAAAAGTAAAATAAATAAAAAATTGCTAAAGCTTGAGATTTGCTCCAGCGCCAATTTTCAAGAAGAAATTTGCTCCAGCGCCAATGTGTCCCTCTTCAACCTGTGATGTATCTTTCTACACTCATTGAACTGTATCTCCATTGGTCCTCTATTTGCTCTAATAACTCATTTACCCCTAATATCTTCTCTCTGAAAATTCGGCTACAACGTTCCCTCCAGATTATAAACATTGTGATTAACACAATAGCTTTTTCCTTCATCGTGTAGAATGGATTAATAATGAAAGTGACAGCTTGTTGTTCATTGTGTATGGACGTGCGAGGCATTCTGATTTGAAATTTCGTTGCCACCTTTCTATATAGTTCTATGGATGTTGGACAGTTATTAAAGAGATGACTGACTGATTTCGACTGAGCTACGCACATGATGCATTTATTTGTCATACACCATCCCTTTCTTACCAGATTATCAATTGTTAAGATTTTATTTAGAGATAGTAGCCATGCAAATACCTTCATACGTGGTGGTGCGTTTAACTTCCATATCTTGTGTAATTTTCCTTTTATACGAGGTGTGTTAATTTTGGGAAAGAAAGTACGAAGAAACACCTTATAACTCCTAACAACGGACTTTAATTTTATAATTAGTTGTTGCTTTACACTAAGCTGGATGGGCTTAGCTAGTGTTTATATGGACATGTGTAAAATATGATTATTTGGGTATTGGTTATAATACCAAAGGACTCTGTTTTATAGCTTGCTAGTAAGTAGTAACAAACATGGAGAATTAATATATAGACCAAATAATTTTTCTGCTCGTCTCATACAAGTAAATGCAATTCAAGTTAACCTTTTCCTATTAAATACAAAAATGGATTGGCTTTCACTAGACACATAATTAAATTATAGATTGAATCAGAAAACTCACCTCAAAATTTCCATGCCATATTAACAATGAGCAAAAAATAAGTTACAGATTGGATTAGAAAAGCTGCAGTATTTGACTCCTCAATTTGAATGTTTACATACATTAATTGATTGAAGCACTTGATATCAGTATTTCTTCTTTTGGAAAAGCCTTTGACAATCTGACTGCATTACATGACCCAGATGATGGTGACGCAGGACAAGAAGACGGAGTCCATGCGAGCTTATGATTGCGAGAATTGTTCACATAAAGCGACATACTCTGAGGCAATGAAGAGGGTCTTTTACCCTTGTTGTTTCTCTTTGGTTGACAATTGAATACAAAAGCTGCATTTATGGGCGAGTCTGCATCAATGCTTCTTCTGATCAGTTCTACTGGCAAGTCATAGTAAGGGGATCTCCATCCCTCTAATTCCTCTTCCTCTGACATCAAGTTGAAGACTATACCTGTAATTATTATATACAGTTTAGTCACATACTGATTCAGTTGTTTGATTACTTGTGCAATATATATTGAACTTTGGCTCCCCACATAAGCTAACCTAATCCTGCTCCGCCATTCATTTGTTAAGTTTATTACTTATCTAAACCAACGTTGTTGATTAGTTGTAGCATAACTAGGTTGATTAAAGGATATTAACCATACTAGACAGGTATGCTTATCACTTAGAGATAATCGCTATATACTAGTTATACAAATCAGATGTGTAGCACCAATGTGATGTCCACAAACATACGAACCAACAAGTAACATTGTTTGGATAAGGCATTACCTGAAGAGCTGGAACTACATTCGGTTCTCTCAAGGGAAAGTTCCATTGAGATCCCGGCAGTACCAGCCACAACTGTGCTCTCAGGCGTTTGTTGTGCACTCCTCGGTAGCGGCAACATCGATTTTCTCTTATAAAAACCAGGCATATATAAGCATGTCATGCCGCACTTGAAGCTGTCTCGCGCAATTGACTTCCATCTCCCTCTTTTGATGTCCAGATTACTAGCACTGAACGACTCAGTCATGGTTCTGTTCGAAATGGGACAATTCTGGTGACCGCTGCCTCATGGAAGAACTCATTATTATCTCTGTGTAATCACAGGCACAACAGAATAGATTGTGTGCGTCTGTGTGTGTGGGCATGTGTGGATAGTTTGGTTTAGCTGGTTGGTGGCTTAGTCCATATATACATCCTGTAAGGCTGTAACACTACTTATAATAGCATGGCTCCGGGATTACAGGAGGACTGAGAGGAACAAATATCATGCAAAGTAGTGTCTTGCAAGGAAATAACATTATAACACCTACGGTTCTGAGCGTGGGTCCTGTTTTCAGTGTGTTATAATGTTTTTGTACGGCTGTGAGTCTGGTCTAAACAAAGTTCGTCTTGATTATGCTTTGCACGCCGTGTGCAAAGTGTCCCTCATGTTGCCATTTATCTCGCTTCGTTGGGTACATGGCACGTCTTCATTAGTGAGAAAAAACAATAAAAAGAGACCTGAAGGTTCCAGAATATAATCCGAAAGATAAAGGTCAGCTCAAGTGCTCAACAGCTTCACAGAAATATAAGTTTTAGAAAGCCCGGTCATCAATAATTACTATTTTAGCAGTTAATTATTATATATTTCTTTAGATCGAGACATTACAGTTAGATTTAATTGTAACATTTTAGTGCCAGGACACTAAGCATATATTATATGCGAATAAAAATTGAATTATGTGCAGCTTAGTAAGACTAAACCCCACGAATTCTCTTAATTTGCTGATCGGGACTTCATAAAGTTTATTACAAATGTTCACTTGTTTGCTTGATGTTGTGAGCAAAATACTATAACTTTCTTTTTGGGTCACTAGTAAATGTTTAATTACAATTTTACATTAAAATTTACATAAGTTTTTGTTATTACGGCCAGTCATGGATGATGGAAAGTACAATTAAGTATTCAGATTTGGACTAAGACCTAATATGAATTTGCGGTTGGACTCAATGAAAAATGAATCTGACACAATATCCAGTAGCCCGCTAAGCAGAAATAGGTGGTACATGACACAATATCCAGTAGCCCGCTAGGCAGAAATAGGTGGTACAAGGGTCCAAGAAGCGATATTTAAATTGAACGTATATAAAATGTAGTTTGTGTGTCATCACTCTTAAACACAAACAATTATCAGATCCGGTCTCCCGGAAAAAAAGGAGTTCTAAAAAATTAGTCGGCTCTTTCCCATTTGTGGAGCCTCACACTCAATGGTCATGGGGAGAACATGGTATTATTTAGAGAATTGTTGATTTGCATGACAAAAAACAATTCAATAATTAAACTCTTTAATATCACCGGAATTTTCAATTGGTCATAATTTCTATTACCTGCAGTGGACATTGTCAACATGATATGAGCATTAGCTGTCTGGATTGGCCAAAGTAGATTATTAATTACATCTGCAAAAATCTAGGAGAGATTTGAGATCTCATTGATTAAGACAGAAAATCACATATATTTGGGTTGTGATTTATGGCCTAACAGAAGATGTGATTCAAGCGAGAGATAGTATTAAACTGATCACTGAATCAATATACATATAAACAAAGAAAAAGAAACAGACTAATCATATTTACTGAAGAGAATTGTAGAAAAGAATCAACACAACAGCTATCCCAATTAGGATAGGGAAAGCAGTTACCAGATAAAGAGCTCCATATCCCTGCAGAAATATAGAAATATTAGTTACACGACCTTCATTTTTCTGGTGCCACCTATTTAGTTTACTAATGAGCCACTGCCAATACTGGTTGCATTTTCGCAGGGGTGGGGTGGGGTGGGGGTTGGGGGGTAGTTGAATTGTATTTATGGTAAATATTGGTGTTACAATAATTTTTTTGTCATATTGCCAGAGGTGAGGTGCTTTAAATTGCAGAGTATATTGTACCGTGTTAGCTGCAAAAATTCTCTATACTTGGATTACAGTAGATCTTGAGAGCTCTAATTGTACTATGAGCTCATTGTGTTAGAGAATTAAACAACTAATGTATCTAAAATTTACTATTATTTAGTAAGGACACTATTCATGGTGGTGTTAATTCTCAAGGCCTCTATCTGCCGGTTACTATCACTACTATTTTCAGGGTATTCTGTGAAAAACAAAGGAGAAAAAACCCTGTTACAAATCTCCTGGCAAAATACCAGGCATTTAACTCGGCACCATATACTAGCTACCTAACTTTCCAATAAAAAACATGAAGGTTGGCAGTAAAATTAATTTACCACAACAGGAGGGACTTCCGACTCATCCTCCTCGTCTTCATCATCGATATCAGCAGCTGTATCCCAATCCATGTTAAGTCTTTTGGCTGCCGTTTCAGGGTCAATTCCAGTGTCTGTGGCCTTTGCATAAAGAGATTTGCTTGGTTTGCTTTTCTTTTTTGGGGCCTCAACCTGCCAAAACAAATAAGAATTACAAATGTATTCGTTTCAAGAAAGAAGGGATAACTACATGAACTCAATAATTCCAAGTAAATATATAACTGCGGACTTTTATCAATACGAGAGATCTTTGCTACAATGCAGCTAATAATGATATTAAAAAAAAGACAATCTCAGTTGAAACTTGTAGGTACCAAATCTGACCAGTAATACCGTTCACTTGGCCCAGTTGCCCTGTTGTTGTCTTTATGAAATTAATCTGAAAGCTTCAGATCAGTCCAAGTTACATAGCACGGACACATCTTGAAATGAACCGTGTTAAACATGGACACTTTGCATGACAAACTGGGACCCGAGACATGGTCAATAGGTTTGCAAAGGGTTGGAAACCGTGATAACAAGTCAGACAAGTAGCACCAAGTTGTCACGCAAGATCACGTGATGGCTAACAGCATTGAAGGAAGCAGGATTTTTTTTGGAACTGAAGTATCAAAATTAATCTCCTTACCACAGAGATGAGTACCCACTTCTAACTAGAATCAAACTAATATTTGGTTCTCCTCCTATATCTTCAGTAGGGAACATTCATGATAAATTGACTGGTGGATATCAAATATGATGGTCAGAAAATAACCGAACAAAAATTGTGTATTCATCAATGTTCTTTTTTATTAGTCCTATTTATAAAAGTTTTATGTCGACATTATTATAATTCACAAGATATGAAACATTTACTTCATAGGGGTCAATCTTTCAGGAGCAAGTTATTTTTTTTATTTTTTGTTATTTTCATTTTTGAATATTTATTTTTCAGATAAGAATATATTCAATATTTAGTTTGCAAGACCATGTTGCAAAACCGTGTCCATGTCGTGTTGTGTTGACCCATGTCCTTACATTTTGGTACATAGGCCCAAGTCATTAATACCCTTTCATGTAAACACTAAAAACTCCCAATTAAGAATTGAAGCAGAAGTCCTTAAGATCTGTCTTTGATTAGTTTATTTTAAATAAATTCTGGTTGGAAAGATGCATATAACATAAAGTGAAATACAAGTCCTTTCATATAATATTGTCAGGTTACCTCCAGTTCAGGCCATTCAGACAACTCCTTGACAAGTAGTTTTAGAGCAACTCGATTCTCTGGAACTCTCCCTTCATGAACCTGTTCAGTTATGAAACATAAAAAGAAAATATTAGGCCTCATATTGCAGATTTATATTCCAACGTTAAGATCTATCAAAAATCAAAAGTATATAAGGATCTGAGTTGGTATGACTACCTCAAACACTACAAACCAGTTTAGTTTTCTAGGTTGGGGGCCAGTGCATAATACTTTCTGCATTTTCTTTTTAACTGAGGCACTGCTCTACTTTATATAAACAAGCCAACAAATGAGAATGTATCTCTCAAACCCAAGCTACTACTGTTCAATGCCAGGCCATACTGTGAACATAATTATAAAGTTTTATAGCTAACTAATTGAATAAGTACATTGTCTTACAGCTACCTACGTCAACCAAAGCATCGGCTAGGTCGTCTCTGGTGATTTCATCAGGATCTTCTATTTCAAGCAGCCTCTTCCTTTCAATGTCTCTGGGGTCCTCAATCATTATTGTTAGTTTAACCTACAATAAAACCCAACTTATTAAGATTTAGAACTTTACAGGGGCGGATCTACATTGATGGTAGGGGATGCTTAGTCACTCCCATGAATTTAATTTTTTTAATTATGTATATTGAAATTTAATTAATTAATAACATTTTAAAAATATGTATATAATTCAACGCTCCTCATAAATGTTACATGTGTGCTTGTAGCTTAGTGGTTAGAATTCCACTTTCTGGCCATGGAGACTTGGGTTCAAATCTTAGCTGCAACACATTATGTATTTTACATTTCAGCTACCCAATCTAAAATTTCTAGTTCTGCCCCTGGAATTTATACACTTTACCTGCCACTAGATAGATTTTGGAATTAAAAAGAGCTCACCTCACCAAAGGTCATGTCTCTCTTTTTCCTTTAACATTTCCAAGATCTGCATAGAGGAGAATAGCTCAAATTATTCGCACAAGTTTTATACAGTTCGATACTCCGGATTATGCTCTAAATTTAGTAAATTACTTGAATAAAGATAAAAAAAACACTGAAATTCACTCACTCTTTGTATCTCGCTAATGTACTCTAGATCCTCCGGCGTGGCCTCTATCTCAACCATCTCTTCTTCTTCTACAGTGCCGTCGCTCAGCTCAGTCTCTTCTCCCTCGACTGAAGAGGCTGCGATGACGTGGCGGATTCGACGGCGCAGAAAAAGAGGAGAAAGCTTAGAATTAAACCGCTTGTTTGAAGTGGCCGCGCAACTGCGGTGGAGTGGTACGAGAAAATTAGGCCGTTGGATTGAGCGGAGCACCATGGATTGCGCCATCGCCGGAGAGAGTAGCGACGTCATGGCTCATGAGGCGGGAGATTAAGTGTGTGTGTTGTTTATCTTCAATCTTTTTCTTCTTTTCCTTTTTCTGAATATTTCCTTTTCTGAATTGGATTTGCTTCGATATCTGATTTCTGAATAATGTAAAATGAGGCCCATAATTTATGGGCCTTTATTTAATATATGGGCCGTACGATGAGATGTATTAAACAAATACGAAGCCATGTGAGTGGATGTTACAACTTACAAATCCAAAAAATAATTGAACTCGCAAGGCAGCTCACACGGTTTGGTGCAACCACAAATCGAGCTCAAAGAGAAATTAAACGCTCAAGATTCGTTTTAGGTAGGTTAATTAAGAACTGTTTGGAAAAATGCTGGTTCGAGTTTCTGGTCCCATTCAGCCCTCGTGCTGATGATTCCAAATCCAACTCTAAAGTGATTCTTTTGCTACCTCGTTTCTTTATTTCTTTCTCTTTTTCCATGGTTCCTTTGATGCCGCAATAGTACTGTGACTGTCTCTTAATTATGTGCCTCGTGTTGTAGTTTTTTCTATCTTTTTTTTTACCCTGTCTGGACCAACTACCAGTGTAAAAGCAGGTTAATCCCTGTTTTATGTATGCAAGGAGAAACTACAGTTTAAGAAATCAAATTCTTAGAAAATTTACCGAAAGCGCACCATCATGAGTGGAGGTTTATTGGGACAAAAATTTAAAAACTAATTATATATATAGGTTGGCTAATATCAAAATATTTGTTCCTAGACTGTAGAATAAACACTCAATTATAAAATTTGTTACCAAAACATTAAAAATTAATATACTACGGAGGACATATTCTAATTATTGAAACAAACCCCGACAAATAATGCAGTTATGTTTGAGCTAAAATTCTCTTGTTTTCACTGTTCAAAATCATTTGATCTTCTTCTTAAATGAAAATCTTTGAATTAACTGCCTGAAATTAAACTTGGTCCCGTTATTTCAAGATAATTTAAAAGTAGCTTATAATGACAACGCTCCACGAATGGCAGCGCGCCCGTACCTTCCCCATCCCTTCCTTGGGTCCCACCACCTTCTTCTCTTCTATCCTCTTACATCTGGTTCTTTGTAACACGTAGCCATGCGCCACTTCATGTAACAACTCACGGCAGGACACAATTCATGTTCCAAAAATACATATACATCATTTATTACACCAATACTGTCTTATCAAAAATCAAGTTCGTTATTCTCGGTTTCTCTGTATATAACCTCCTCACCCTCTTCTTTAGCATCGTACCTTACCAATTACCATCCTTTTTAGCAAACTATTCTGCCTCACTTCCCATTAATTTCAAGCTAATACCCACAAAAACAATATCAAAATGTGTAATTTCAAATCAAACTCTGGCCAAACCGCCACCCTCCCCCCAGTAGTCCAAATCGATGGCCGAGCTGTCTTACAGCCGGCTGGCAACCGAGTCCCTGACATCTCCCGTCTAGTAAAAAAATCCCTCCAAAAATCTCTCTCTCTCCCTTCCTCCTTCAACAACTCCACTAGCAATGACATCCACACAAATCCAACAGAGCAAAGGTTGGCAGCAGCAATGATGCCTCCTAAGCCGGTCAGCTCAACAAAGACTAAGAAGCCGAGTCATCATGTGCCGGTATCTATTGATGTTGCGGGGAGCATTGCGGCTGCACAGAGGGTGCAAACTGCAATTGTGCAAGCTCAGAGGAAGATGCGAATTGCGCATTATGGGCGTACAAAATCTATGGTTGAGAGGAAGTCAGCTAGTGTGATTGATGCCACGATTTATGAGACGACCGGTTGCCAAGATGAGAAAAGATGCAGCTTCATCACAAATTATTCTGGTTAGTACATAATTCAAAGAAAAAAAAATTGTTTCACTAATTTTTCTTGGAATTTATATAGGTAATTACTAAACATTTTTTTGGTATTAAATAACATCCTTTATTGTGACGTGCAGATCCTATCTATGTAGCGTACCATGACGAGGAGTGGGGTGTGCCGGAGCACGATGATAAGTAAGCTTACCACTTATCTTTTTCTCAGCTTCACTAAAAATTAAAGCTGATAAAAAATGTATTCATAAATTTGATTCAATTCTGTTTAATTTTGTTTCAGGATGTTGTTCGAACTGTTGGCACTATCAGGAGCTCAAGTTGGTTCAGACTGGACTGCAATTCTCAAAAAAAGAGAGGATTTCAGGCATGCTTTTGCTGGATTTGATGCAGAATTGGTTTCCAAATTAACAGAGAAACAGATGGCATTAATCAGCACAGAACATGGGTTGGATCTGGCAAAGGTTCATGGTGTTGTTGATAATGCAAAGCGAATTCTCGAGGTATAATTAAAAATAAACACACATATTTTTGGTTACAATGCCCGTAGATCAAATAAACATACTTTTTGTGAGGTACTTTTTTGAATACTTCAAGATTAATAGAAAGTTCTTCCTTTTTAAAATCATAAAATGTTAGAAAATATACTGTTGATCCACAACCGTTACAGGACATTAATATTATTTTCTGTTTTGCTGGAAATATCCATATGAAAACCTAGTTATATAATTATAATGGGGGTTTAAATTTGGATACCTTGGTAAAAAGTTATTACTTGGTACATAAACAAACTAATAAATTTGCCTTGGGGTTCAATTGATGCTTTTCACAATATAATGATTTTAAACATTACACTTCTGACTTCCCCCTTTAAAAAAAAGTATTCTCTGCATCACTTGGTTGACGAGAAATACACTACCATGCTAGATATAGAAACTTTCTTGGTGTCTTTGAAGTAAAGCCTTACATAGCTATAGATTGTATAAACTGAAAAATTAACATTGTCTGAACCTGAACAATTAAGCAAACAGAGACCAACCAGTGAGTAAAACCAAACATGGAATTGACAGAGCAACTGTTTGCATAAAAAAAATGGTTTCCAGTTTAATTTATTGCGCAGATCAAATTTGGAGACACATACAATACAAATTATACAATCAGTACCAAACGGAATGATGAATGATCAATAATTAATACCATTAATGTATACTTGTCATTTTCCTTTTTAAGATATGATATAAATTGACATGTTTTTAGCCTACCTTTCTAATAAATTTTTATATTATGGCAGGTTAAGCGAGACTTCGGCTCGTTTGACAAATATCTATGGGGTTTTGTGAACTACAAGCCGCTTGCTCCAAATTACAAAATTGGCAGGAAAATTCCTGTCAAAACCTCTAAATCAGAGTCCATAAGCAAAGACATGGTCAGAAGGGGCTTCCGTTTAGTGGGTCCGACAGTCATACACTCATTCATGCAAGCTGCCGGTTTGACGAATGATCATCTTATCTCGTGTACTCGCCACCGCTTCTGCTCGGCCACCACTTTGTCTAGCTATTAACTGAAAAGAATCATTAGTCAGACATGTTCAACTGTTTTTCAATGAACAAAATGGAAGTTGTCATGCAACTCATGAACTTATATTAACTAATATAATCAGTGTAACAAATATATTAAAAAATACTAATTACTTAACCTAAAGCAAAGGGAACTTGTTGTTTGGTGAGAAAGTTTTTTTTTTTTTTTTTTTTGACTTGCAAGTTGTGACCTGGTTGGTGCATGTATAGGATTATAGCATTTGGTGTGTGTATCTTAAGGTGTGTTTGTAAGATTGCTTCTCTTGTGTGTTGTTTCCATCAAGACTGAGATGGCTCAAGAGATTAGGATAGGAGACATGGACAAATGAAGTGGCTTTGCATGTGGATAGTTGAGTGGAAAGGATACAGAGCATGTGGATTTACAGGCAATTGCATGTGCATGCAAGTGTGAGAAAGATTGCTCAATCCTTCAATTTGCTCCTGTGGCCATGTGACAACTGCTGCTCATTATTCTTGGAGTCATCTCCTCTATAATGCCTTTTTGATGAATACTGAGGGGAAGAATGTGTTGTAGCATTGATTCCTGGACCCACCTCTCCTTTTCTCTGCATCTTTTATTTTTGTTTTTGTATTTAATTTTTCCTCTGATTATATATGTGGTTTCCTTAGTTCTTGCAAGGGACTTCTGAATGTGTACTCAAAATGCCATAATCTATTTGTATATATACTCTTGAGAAGTGTTACTTTTTAGTTTGTTAATCATGTTTTATTGGTAACATATTCATAATCCAATTATCAGTGACAGCTTACAATCTTGGATTTCAGTATTCTTTGGGTTGTCAATGGTAATATCACTGGCAAAAAAAAAAAAAAAAATTAGAATGATATATTCACGTGTTTGTCGCAATTTTGTTCGGCACTCATGGTCCCAATTTAATATATGTTCCTTTTATTTTGAAGTTTGGTTGGTTTCTTGTTTAAATTGTGTAATTATGCGAAAAAAAACCAGAGAAGAACTCCCAAAATCATATAATATACCGTTTGATCGTACATGTCAGATATTTTGTAATATCAAAATTTCTAGAAACTTTTAAATAAATTTTAAATTTTTTTGTACTTGCTTGAAAATTGGATGTCAGATATATTCTCAATTAAATTTGGATGCACGCTCTAAATACCTTCTAAAACAGTGCCCCAACCCCCAAGAATTAAAAAAAGACAACACTTGTTTTTTCTTCTTCTTCTGAATTAAGATGATCTATAATCAAACAATCAAATTCTTATTGAATCATATATACATTGTTTAGTTAATGTCACTAAGAACAAAATGTGTATGTATCCTTTTTATTTAATTAGTTGTTCGATTGTATAAAATTATGATTATGATTATCTACTCCGATCGATGTATATATATCTACGGTTTTAAAACAAATTATTCTAGTGTCCTATTTGTTAGATAATTTATATTGTCTTGTAATTTTTTGAAAGGATCACTACCTTAAGATTACTGAAAAATAATTAAGTAAAAGAAAAATAAAGTTAACATGACTTTCCAGTGGGGTTTCAGGTGTTATCATGCCAAAAAAGTCGAAAAATCAAAATACTAGTTCACTTGGACTGGCTAAAAGGTGTTGTGAATTTTGACAGAATGTTGGTGCTGGAGTTTGGTATCATTACTTTGCTTGACAGATAACCGATCGAGTATACTGTATACATATACAACTGTACACAGGAATCTTGTCATGTGCTCTCTTTCATTTCTTTAGCTCCACTTGTTTGATGTTGCAACTGTCGACCCTTCGTTTTCTATGGAACTGGAACTGTATGCATGTTACTATTAGTTAAGCAACGATCCTCTTTCTAATTATTAGTTGTTACTTGTTAGGTATGTCATGCTTAGCATAACTAAACAAGATGTAATCATGCAAACTATTCTGGGACATGATTTTTCATTTGAAAGTTCAATAAATCTATAGTTTGAGTAGGGTTATAATGTACTATTGGTTTTGTGCTCCAATCATGCTCCACATTCTTATCTTCGTTTTCAAAGTCTGAACATTCGATCCGAACCACTTACCATCATCTTCGTATTAAAATGTACTTGGAGACCAAATTTTATATTTTTTGAAACTTTTTTACTATTTTTTTAGATAGGTACAAAATCACTGTTTCTAGAAGATTCTGGACCATCCAAAACAATGATTTTGTACCTATCTAAAAAATAGTGAAAAAATTCCAAAAAATATAAAATTTGGTCTCCAAGCACATGTTAATATGAAGATTATGTTGAGCAGTTCGGATCGATTATTTGAATTTTTAAAACAAAGAAAAAGACGTGGAGCATAATTGGAGTACAAAACTAATAGTGCATTTTAACCCTGCTCCTATAGTTTTTTATATTGTTTCTCAATAAAATAGAACAATTTCTAACATAAATTAATAGAAGCTTTTAGATATGATGGTAGATGTTTTATTACATAGCTCAAAATAAATTATGAAATTTATGATTTTTTTATTAGTTATTAAACCTTGAAAATTTAATATTTGATAAATGAGGAGGGATCAAATTATACATTTTTTTTTTAACACACTTTGACACCTACCATTTTCAAAGTCCAAATAGTCGATCCAAACCGTTCAACATGATGGATAAATTAAAATGTGCTTGGAGATCAAATTTTACATTTTTTTTGAATTTTTTTACTATTTATTAAGATGGTTACAAAATTGTTGTTTTCAGACCATTAAAAAACAACGATTTGTAACCATCTTAATAAATAGTAAAAAAATTCAAAAAATGTAAAATTTGATCTCCAAGCACATTTTAATATGGTGATCATGTTGAATGGTTCGGATCGACTGTTTGGATTTTGAAATTGCAAAATTGATCTATAAAAAAACGGTGTAAAGATGTGTAAAAAAAAGAGTGTAATTGGATCCCTCCTCTTGATAAATATATAGTAAATTAATAAATTATACGTATTGATTTTTGAGTAAATTAAAAGGGAGGGATGGGAAAATGTCTCGCGGATAGTAATACATTAAATCTCGTCAATGTGTGTGTCATATGATAGAACAAAAATTAGAATTTAAAATACAAATTCATACATGCATGACAATTATTGAGCTGAAAATATGGTTGTTAAACGGGCTGATGCACTCTGAATATTTTTACGGAAATCGTGTCAACAATCGAATCATCCAACTATCTACGAATGTGTGCTAATTCATATTCAATAAGAATGTTGTGATTGGAATATAAGTTCGTATCTGTTATATGTGTTTCAGTGCGTTTGGATAGTTTTGGAATAGCAAAAAGTTATCTCGGAATTAACCGCTATTCAGCTAACCCATTAAAATGTTGAATTAGCGGCTATTTTAAATTTCGAGTTAGCCACTAATCTCGCCAACCCCACTCCCAATCCAAACGCACCGTACACCGGATAATTTTTAATCAAAATGTACAAATTACACAATACATATATGGTGTGATTGAACATATAATTATTTAGTTTATACAAATACAAATATAAATTCGTATTCATTATCTTAGTATACATCAATTTTTTTTATCAAAATGTTTAAAACAACACAATACATATGGGGCGTGGTTGAACATATAATTATTTTACTTCATAAAAATACAAATTATGAACATATTTTTTTCTTATAAACTGACACATGTATAATTGTAATTAAATTACTTTTTAAATATATGATACATATGACTAAAAACTAATCTTGCGATATATTTAATATATTATATATTTTTTCCATAACAGATCCAGTTAATTTTGAATTTGAATTTGGTTAGATTTACATGGAATTTTAACAGAAGTATCCTCATCCGATCACATGCATATTTAATAAGCTATCTGATATTAAATCCACATGTTTTATCAATTCTTAATTTCTTATAGATCACAAACTATTTGATTGTTGATATTCTAAAGGAAAGGGGAGGTAACGTTACAGAGTTCGATTCCTCTTCATGATTACATAATTTCTGAAGGTTTTCAAAAGAAAAAATATATCTACCGATAAAGGTCTAAAATTACCAATTAATAATCATACACAAACTCATGCCAAATTGAATATCATACAAAATTGACCTGTGAATTATCGATGTAATATGATTATTTTACATCATTGTTTATTTCTTATCTTTTAATTTTGTATAAGACGAATTCAAATTTTAACATTTTGACATCAATTTGTTAACTTAGAAAATATTTGACCTGTGAATGGTCGGTTTAATATAGGGCTGCAAACGAATCAAACTGAATCAAACTTAATCCAGTTTGAGTTCGAGTTTGAATCAATTTCGAATCGAACTAGTTCGAAATTGACGCAGGATTTCAAACTGAAAAGAAGAGTTCGAGTTTGATTCGGTGCGATTTGAACCAGTTTCGAACCAAACTGTTTCGAAATTGAAGCAGAGTTTATAACTAAAAAGAAGAGTTTCGAACCGAATCAGACTCAGTTCGAGTTTGATTCGAACCAATTTCGAACCGAACTGGGTTTGATTTATTTCAGAACCGAGCTGGTTTGATTCGTTTCGAACTGAATTTTTTTTCGAATCAAACTCAATCGAATTACGAGCTACGAGCTTTTTGTGCACCCCTAGTTTAATATGATTATTTTACATCATCGATTTTTTCTTATGTTTTAATTTTGTATAAGACGAATTCAAATTTAAACATTTTGAAATCAATTTGTTAACTTAAAAAAAAAGAACAAAATGAACCGTTCATATTTACCATTTCAAAAGAAATCCGAAATAATAAAATATGCTTGATCCAGCCTTGCAAGCATTTGTTGTTTGAATTCATATGATCTAAGGTAACATAATATTTATGATTAGATCCAAACTGTCTGATTATAATTTATGTCGTGCATTTCACTTCAAACCAGATTGATCTAAATTTTAATCGAACGGTCCGGATCTAAATAAAAATGCATGTCACCTCTTTTAATATTTATGCAAATTCTGATCCAAAATTTCAAACCCGTAGGTGCCCAAAATAAAAGTATTATGTTACCTCAGAGGATACGGACTCTTGTTTTTAGGATTGAGTAGAGGCCTAGTTCATCCAGGGCCTATAATATGCCAAATTGGTTGTGAAGGCCTTAGACTGCGTAAAAGTACTCTGCTTCAGATTAGGTCCAACAAGCTAGACTGCGCAATGGAGGTAATATTCATGGAAATGGACATATCCCTTTCAAAGAAAATGGAGAAAATAAGAGTCATCCTTGAAAAAGACAGCCCAGCATGTACTTTCCACGTTTGCAAAAGTGGTCAATGACAGAGCAAAAACAGATCATGAGACTTTCCCCAGAAATTAACAGTCAATGGATGAATGGACAAACAAATAAAGAAAGATAATAAAAAAAAAATAATGAAAGAAGGAAATAGTTAACAAAAACACCATCCAAAATGCCAATCCACTTACCTTCAATCATAGTTACCAACCCTTGTAGAGCCGACGACTTCTCTGATTATCTCCATTTTTGTGACCTTTCAGTTCCAAATTCTTAACAATGGGGAAGAAAGCTCTTCTTGTGGGCATCAACTATCCCGGCACCAAAGCCGAGCTGAAAGGATGCATCAATGATGTCAATTGCATGTACAAGAGCCTGATCGACCGGTATGGGTTTGCGGAGGAGGATATCGTGGTGCTTATTGACACTGATTCCAAGTTTGAACAACCGACGGGGGTGAATATAAGGCGTGAATTGAGTAATCTAGTCGGTTCGGCCGAGCCGGGGGACTATTTATTTTTTCATTATAGCGGGCATGGGACGCGGCTTCCGGCTGAGACTGGAGATGATGATGATACAGGATATGACGAGTGCATTGTCCCCTGTGATATGAATCTCATCACTGGTAAAATTTTGTTAAAATTTGGAATTTTCTCGCCGTACATATTGTTCATTATTTCTACTTGCAATTGGTTTAAGATTGCATTTGCCTTTTTCAGTGGATATATATTTGAGATATATAAATATATTTTCTGCCGAAGGATTGATGCTTATTTGACTTTGTTCATGAGCTTTATGAGAAAGACTTGGTCTAATAGATTTCAGTTTAACTTGGCCATACAAAAAGTTTGCAAAATTTTATGAAGAATATTTGATGAACATTTATAACACAGAATATAGTTGATCTTTATTGGGGACAAACTTCAAGTTATGGGGTCAAAAACACATTCGGGATCAATCATATAAACTTTTTTACAAAATTATGGGAGTCAATTTTACCTTATCCACAACATTTTACTTTAAAATATATAGCAAAATTATGTCTAACTACAAAATTTTGAAAATGAATAAGATCAGTTGACTGTCCATTCTCTCTTACCGGATCCGCCCCTGTGTAGCTCCGGTATGCCTTTGCCTACAAGATCATTTGTCATTAATGATTATATGTTGAGAAATTGGTTCTGTTCAAAGAACAATTGAGGTCTAATTGTCCCTGGGGACAATGTGGTTTACTATTTACTATCCCCTGGGGGCATTGTGGATTAGGATTTACAATAGGTTAATTTTCATCTCTGTAACAAAAGAGCTCCATATATTGGGGACACCTGCTGATACATTTAGCAAATTATTACGTCATCCGAAATAGTGTTTCTAATATGTTTGTTCTATTCAAAAGTACCAGAACCAATCAAATATTTATTACTTAAATACGACCTTAATTAGTTTGACATATATTATATAGGGGATACAAAGCACAGCTATGTGGATATATAGAAAGGGCTAATTCAGTAATTTAAATTAAATTCATTCAACCAGTATGGCTGATTATTAAACACAGCAACCTGTTGTTTTTTCTCAGACCAAGATTTCAGAGAATTGGTGCTGAAAGTGCCAGATGGTTGCGTAATGACCATTGTATCTGACTCATGCCACAGCGGTGGCTTACTTGACAGTGCCAAGGAACAGATAGGTGAGAGCACTAAGTTAAACAGGGAAGAATCGAACTCAGAGTCTTCCTCTGGAGGCTTCCGATCCTTTTTGAAGGGGAGGGTGAAAGATGCTTTCCAGTCTAGAGCAATTGACATCCCTGAAGAATTACTCCACCGCCGGCACCGTAGCTCCAGCTATAAACCCGAGGAGGTATATCTAGTAACTTCCAAGTAGTTCAAATTCTAATATTAACATAAACAGTTAGAGAGTTAATCTTTAGTACTCTATTTATTATTTTTCAACAGTTATTTTAACCATTCGATCAAATAAGAACCAATAAAAAAAATTGCTTTACTTTTAGGACTACTTCATAACTTTTAGTAAGAAAATATTTACAATTAATATGAATTATTACAAAATTACTTTTTTTTTTTATCTTTATCATTTGTTTTCAGAATCCCTCAGTAACATATCATAATCATCTGATCAAACAAAAATTTAGTGTACTGTTACAAACCAATCATGTATTTGAGAATTATAGGCGGAAGACCAAGAGAACTCAGATGGTCCTGTAAAAAACCGCTCCCTCCCATTATCAACACTGATTGAGATGCTGCAAGAAAAAACCGGGAACGAAGATGTCGATGTGGGTAACATTAGGCCGACCCTGTATCACCTGTTCGGCAAGGATGCAAGCCCGAAGTTCAAGAAGTTTATGAAAGTATTGTTCAAACGGTTCCAAGAAGGCCGCCTTAATCAGGGCGGGAGTGGCCACGGTGGCATCATGGGCCTTCTCAGTGGCATTGCACAAGAAGTGCTCAAATTCAAAGACGAAGAGGAGGACGAGGAGGAGGAAGTCGAAAGCGAGACGGAAGCGTATGCGGGTACTAAGAAGAATCTCCCAAATAACGGGGTGCTGATTAGCGGGTGTCAGTCAGATCAGACTTCTGCAGATGCGAATTCGGCACAGGGGGCATATGGTGCATGCAGCAATGCTATTCAGGCATTGATTGCAGAGAGTGATGGCCAAGTGACCAATCGAGATCTCGTGTTGAGTGTGCGCAAGTTGCTGGCTAAACAGGGGTTCACGCAGAAACCCGGGCTTTACTGCACCGATAAGCATGTCGACTATCCTTTTATCTGTTGATGTGGTTTAAATTTTTCTGGAGCTGGCTTTTTCTGCTTTCTTTCCGGCAGATTTATTTTGATTCTTTTCTAAGAAAATTACACTGCACAGTTAAAATTGATACAAGTCCAGTACTGGAACTTATGATGGGTAATTAAAATTGCTTGTTTGGGCAATGCATGTGTGGTATTAATTTCTCTGTTGAAGTCGGATAACTTGAGAATTGTATTTTTTGTTTTTTATTGGTAAATGAGTTGAATTTTCTTTCAGTTGGCACTTAACCTTTGCAGCCATATTGTATGGTACATATTGATTGGAAAAGCATGGACAACAAAAACTTTAAAGTTCTAAACTCAAGTTTTAACTTAAAAACCTTTCTCCTCTCTTGCTTCTTAAATACTCTTTTAGTTTTCAAACTTATGAATAGGCACCAACAAGTCAACAACCAAGCCGCTTGTTTTTGTCCAGATTGTAATTTTTTAATTGGAATTAATTAAGAGTAAAATTAATAACAGTAATTTTATTGATTAATATAGGCCAAATTTATTTTTCAAATTGTCAGTAATGTCATTACTGTGTAATTATTTGACGGATATGCCAGCTCCATAGATAAAATTTAACATTAGTCTTTTTTTTTTAATTCTCAACTAGTTCTATATACATATATAGTCCCCGGGACACAAATAATTAACTTTAAATTTTAAAGTTTTAAGATTTATCTTATACCAGATCAAGTGGTAAAAAAATGGACCAAACTAATAAATTATGTAGATTAATTTTTAATGAAGTTTTGACTTTTCAAACATCATAAAATCTTGTGTGAATGCATGCCTCATGATAAAAAAAACAATATTAACACTTTGAATTCCATATTTATCTTTCAAATTTCAAATTTTTTTTTTAAAAGATGGCGTGACACAAAGACTTTTAAGAAAGAAACTTTTCTCAATTATGAAATATTACTATTTTAACTGCTCTTCAAATTATTCTCGAATAGTACTATTTATAATTATAAATTAACGTTTTGCATTTCCTCGGTGAGAAATGAAAAGAAAAACAAAATAATTTTTCACAATTAACCTTTTTTGCATTTTGGATCCTAATTTTCTATAAAAGGCCCAAGCCAACCATTCGTAGGCCTAAAAGATTGCAATTTTCCGGTCTCCCACCATTTTTTTTGAAAAAAACAACACATATTCCGGGCTCACACTGTTTTTTATGGACTGCTAATTTTGTTATTTGTTTGGAGTTGTCAACTTGTCTTACACGATGTTAGCAAAATCAAAATCACTGATAAACAGAGATTTTGATTAGGGAATGTTAATGTTTTATATCAATTTCAATCTAGTTTGTCAATCTTTTTTTTCTTTTTTTCTTTTACAAACAACCACCTCAATATTAGTTAGTGTATCACTATAATAAAAATCAATAATTTCTTTTGCAAATTGGCTCACGAGCTACGAGGTGACTAAAATTGCTCACAAGATTATTTCGAGTTGATTTTTAAGTTTGGTCTTGGATTGACAGCTCGAATTGATTCGGCTCATAAATTTACGAGTTGAGTTCGAATTGCTCTTAGTGTACTTAAACTCGACTCGTTTACAACTTTATTTGAGCCCTATAACTTGAAAATCTGACTCCCGTTGTAGATAATATTTTCCAAACAATTGCATGCATATCAAATACAGTGAGTTCATCCATTTAATGCAAGATTCTAAATAGCTATTATCGCGTCATCACGGAGAGACTAAAAAAAAAGCTATTGCGAATAGCGTAGTTATAGCAGAAACTATCGTACATAGCTGTTTTTCTTCTTTTTAAAAATTATATTCTATATTTTAACTAGTTATCAATATTATCAAAATAGAGAAATTAGAATAACAATCAAATGACAACTAATCTAAGTTTATAGTTTTTTCAATCATGCAAATAAGATAAAAAAGATCTACAAGGTAATATTTTTTAATAGTTCATACTTCATAGTATTACAGAATTATAATAGACAAAGAATAATTAATTTTACAAGTATAGATTATAATAATCAAAATCAACTTTCAATTGAAACGAAAGGCAATAATTTACAAGTGAATACTAGACGAAGAGCAAGTAAATGGAAGAATTAATATTTGAATATTTTCCGATATAGAAGGAGAGACTAAATCACAAATAGGAACAGAAACACATAGTTCGATTTAGCATACCTAACATAACGAACTATGTAGCATTACAAATAGGAACATAAACACAGAAGCCCGTGTAAATTGCAAAAAAAAAAAGCCCATGTAACATAGTGGTTGGCAATAGCGCGTGCAGTAATAGCAGTAAGCTATTACAGCTATAGGGATCGCAGCTGAATTAACACACTTTTATCTCATAGCTTAGCTTTTATGTTCCGAAAAAGCTATAACAAAGCTATAGCTAGCTATTTAGAACACTGATTTAATGTAATAAACTAAGATTCATAGGTCGAAGTCTCATGTTGACCAACCATTTCAGACTCACCCTTTGAGGATCGAGGACATATCAGATATGCTTGGTTAGTCTACTTTATGATTTTAAAATTTTTAAACATGTATATTAAAATTTAATTGAATTTTTTGTTTATTTTTATTTTTATATAATTTAGTCCCCTTATAAAATACTAAATGTGTATTGAGATAATTTGAGTGACTACACATTGTACACATGTTCACATATTATGCATTTTATTTTTCAGTTTCCAATTTAAATTTTCTAATTATGTCTCAGTTTTGGATTCAAATTATAATTAATAAAATGCATAATATGTGGCGAAAAAAAAAAGATTGCAATTAATATAAAATGCAATGCACACGGGCTATCTAACGAATCGCCACAGCACATCTACTTTAGGTGACCATAGTCAAAAGAGTCAACTAGCCACAGAGAGGCGCTTCTCTTGCGTCTCTTGGCATGTCCTCTATAAACCTCGCCACCTCCTCTTTCTATATTTCTATCTCCCATCTCTTTCTATTGCCCCTAAAATTTCAAATTCTCTCTTTTCCTTTGTGAGGTATTGTCGCTTCCTCTCAAGCTGCTTTGATCGTCAGAATCCTCCATCAGCTCAGTAATAAGCTTGGAGGTAGACCACGATGCAAGACGACTCCTATTAAATTGTATTTTGGGCTTTGTAAGTTTGGTACTCTTTTAATTTTTATTGGGCCGAGGGTGGGGGTATCATCTGAACTATTCTTCGTGGGCCACAAACATTACTATATTGTTCACTAGGAATGACTTTTCGTATTGCTTCGATCGATTTCAGTTGACAATACGTTTGGATGAGTTGAAAAATAGTGTTTGGGTTAGTAAAAAAGAACTATTTTTTGCTTGTCTTTTATAAATCAATCAAAAGTTAATTTAGTTTACTATTTTAAATTTAAATTAGTTCAGTATTCTCATTAACTCAAGCCTTCATTCAAAATGCATAAGTGTTTATAATTATACGGTATAGTATTTTGATTATGACTACGAATGTTTCTATGACAGGAAACAAATAAGAAAAAATGAAAAATTCTCTGTAATATATAATCAATAAATGTTATATAAATAATGAACAACATCGAAAAAATAATACAAATAAAACAACGTGAATAAGTTTAACTAAAAATTAATATAAATAAACATAAAATAAATGCAGTCAATAAGAAGTCAACATATATACAGTTCAAAGAGAAATTTATTACAACAATGAAACAAATAGCATTAATAAAACACAGTGTTCTAAATAGCGCGCTATAGCGGCGCTATAGCGTTTTTGGACCCCAAACGCTATGCTATGACATCAAAATGCGCTATTTGCGCTACGGCCGCTACAGCGCTATTTGCGCTATAAAACATGAGTTTTTTTTTTAAGCAATTTATATGGGTGTTAAATAAAGATAAAAAAAATCTCAAACCGAAATTGAATGTTTTGCTACTTGCTACAAATAAATCAATTTGAAATTGGGAATAGAAATAGAAATTTGAATAGAAAAAAAGTCCAAACCGAAATTAAAATTTGAATAGAAAAAAGAAGAAGATTATGTCATGAATTATGATGCTTAAGATATTTTTAATAGGAAAAATCGATAGTTTATGATATTACTATGGATATTTTGAACCGCAATTTGCACTTTGTACGGGTTCAATATGAATATTATAATTTCTTAATTACTTTGGTGTTATTTATTGTTCTATGAGACTTTAGATAATGTTAATATTTAGTACAAATATTGAATATACGAAATGTAAAAAAAAAACGCTATTTGGAATAGCTTCCGCTATAGCGACGCTATTTGCTATAGCTTTTTTTTTTAGCCGTCCCGCTACGACGCTATAAACGCTATTTAGAACCTTGATAAAACATAACAAAGTATGACAATAAGTGTACAATTAAAGTTTTTGGTATGACAATAAGTGTATAAATTAAAATGATTCGATAATATAAAAAAAGAAGAAAATTCTAGTTAAATAAACTAATTTAATAGTATTTTTCTTAAGAAAGTTTAATAAATATTGGAAGCAATTAAACAAGTAAGTTTGAGTTGTTTATTACAATTCAATAATCGAAATAATTATTGTTCTACTATTTTCTAAAGCATGTTTGATAAAACAACCAAATATGTATCTTAACATCAAGAAGTAAAATTTCATTTTACAAATCATGTATTAATTTCTAATATTTAAATTGAAACATTGTTAAAAGAATGGTGTACAAACATATTTATAAAATGAGAAAAACTAGGGTGCGATGTGCTCACCAAGAGGGGTTGGTGAGCACATTTCCAAAATGCTATCGGATTGACTTCGAACTACGAATTCAAACTGTTGAAATTCATATACTTTGTGAGTGATACATGTACATGCAAATTTTTTAAAGTTTTGAATTCATTTAGTATATGGTCAAGCGGTCAAAACAATGATGAAAAATGAATGCATAAACAATTTAAAAAATAACTTATAAAATGTTCATTGTTTTGGGGTCTGAAAAAAATAGAAATAATGATTCCTATATAAATAACTTCATACAATTTTATATAATTTTAGGGTCTGATAAGATAAAAGAAATAGACAATTGTAAAGATGGTTCCAAAAATATATTCAATGAAAAAATCACCCATACCGATATACAAATAAAGAGATGGGAACGTTTAAATTATAAAATCACCCCATCGATATGTGAATTTGCATTTTCTATAGTTTTAAGGATTTTCTTATAAAATTGCATTAAAATTATTATTTTCAGACACCGTACTTCATGCATTTGTGAAATAAACTTTACTATTTCAACAGAATTGCAACAGGGTATTAATTAAATATCAAGAAGAGCTGTATAACGATATTAATTGATTATCTAATTAGATATATGTGATTATTGTATTCCTCAATGTTCTCTTTTGATAATTAATTAAGTTTAAATCTTATTGCCTAATTATAAAATAAGAAACCAGTAGGACTTTGTATCAAATTATTTTTTTTATGACAGTTGTTGCACCATTGCCGACATTTTTAAAAATACCCTAAGTTAATTACAGATTAATAAAAATGCCCACGACTGTTCCGAAATTTTAAATATGCCCAAACCGGCCATTAAATGGCCGGTCCCGATTAAAAAGCCCGACCGGCCATTTAATGGCCAGTCCTGTGAATTTTTTTTTTTTTTTAAGACAAATAGCTAAAATACTGAAATATAAAACTAAAAAATTAAATTTTTTTAAAAATATTTGTTAGATTATTTTTTTAATAGCATATACTAAAATACACTAAAATACTTGAAATTATGTTAATTTATGCTGATTTACACTAGAATTATGCTAAAATACGGTAATTTACTTGAAATTATGTTAATTTATGCTGAAATTACAATAATTATGTAGAATTATGCTAAAATACGGTAAATTACGCTAAATTATGCCATCTTTCATAAATCATAAAAAATAGTAAAAAAATTCCAAAAATAATAAAAATTGGTATTCTACAAGTTCATTATATAACTAATTTACTGAGCTACGTAGATTGAACAATAGAAATGAAAATCTTAATCGGAAACTTCAACTGAAGTTTTGAGACTCTTCCCATTGTTTTTTGGCAATTCTGAATTTGAAAATTTGGCATAGCAAGTTCAGACGCATGCGTATTTTCACAAGCTTTCTGAAAAGTGGTCATTTGCTGAAATCGGACACTCGAGCGCCGTTTTATGGCCGTTTGAAGTTTCGCCGTCGTTTTTCGCTTTCTCAGTGAAGATATCATCCCTATTCATACGTAATTTAGCATAATTTAGTGTATTCTACCATAATTCTACATAATTATTGTAATTTAGAATAATTTAGTGTAATTCAGCATTAATTAACATAATTTCAAGTAATTTAGCGTGTTTTAGTATAAATATGCTAATTATATATATAAAATGTAATCTAGCAAATATTTAAAAATAAATTCAATTTTTTAGTGTTATATTTCAGCATTTTAGCTATTTGTCTCTTAAAAAAATTTAACATAATTTAAAGTAATTTAGTGTCAATCAGCATAAATTAACATAATTTCAAGTAATTTAGCGTATTTTAGTATAAATATGCTATCAAAAAAGTAATCTAACAAATATTTAAAAAAACAATTCGATTTTTTAGTCTTAGATTTTAGCATTTTATGTATTTGTCTAAAAAAAAAAAAATTAAATGGGGAACCGGCCATTTAGCCGGTTCCCCTCTTTAATAAAAAAAAAAAAAATTGCGGGACCGGCCATTAAATGCCGGTTTGGACATATTTAAAATTTCGGAACAGTTGTGGACATTTTTATTAATCTGTAATTAACTTAGGATATTTTTAAAAATGTCGGCACCATTGTGGTTGTTGTCAGAATCTTTTCAAAGATGGCGGATTTGAATGATAAAATATAATTTCATCGATGGCTCTTTGTTAATATATTTTTATGCCGCTGTAAACAGTTGACTAGTTGAGTATATTAATTAATTGTCATTATATATTTCGATTGGAATCAGCAAATATTGTGTTTTCTTCTTGCCAGCTGTGGTCGATACTCTCTGCGTTCCGCAACGAATGGTGAACAAATGAGTTCGGCCAATCGAGCAGAAATGCACATCACAAATTTAATTGTGATGCCTACGGACTAATTATAATAAAAAAGCTAAAATGTTTATATTTAAAAAACTATTAAGGTCCAATATTTATGAAGCTTAATTTGTTTTTTTTTTGTGAAAGGACTTGTGTTCATAGATAAAGTCTAGATTTACAACTTAGACGGATGTTTTTATGTACTCTTATAATTTTTTTGTAACGTATTTATCAGTATCGTAGGTTCAAAATCTGAATAAATTTTTTTCTTATAAATATTAAATAATTAAGTGACTTGATATCTAATTTTTACTTAATATATATTTTTTTTTTTTTTCAAATTTTAGTCAAAAGGAACATGTCCGTCATAAAAAAAGAAAAAACCGAGCAAGCAACCACACATATTCCACTGATGATAATAATATAGTAATATACCAAACCAAACACATGAGAAAATGAAAAGGTAGTGGTGCTTGTCGCGGCCTTCCGCCCTTCCTGGCTACAGTACCTTTTTTCACATGACATTTGTTTTAAAATATCTCATTTAGTTAATTAAAATGTTCTTCATCACCATTTTTTTTGGTTCTCTTCAGACAAGTGTTACCATTTACTAGGTAACTACATCTCTCTCACTGGTACAGAATATATGCGCGGCTGACATCATGAAAAAAAGAGTTATTAACAAGCTGACTCGTCTCGTTTTGGCACAAGCAAGTTGGAGCTTTGTCTAACTTGACTCAGCTCGTTGATGACCCTATTAATTTCATCATACATCAAGTGATTTAAAGTTTCAGTAATTTGAACTTAACTATTTTTTATGCTTCATAAAAATATTCCAATTATAAGAATTTTGATTGTTAAGTTATATATATTTGTTTTATATCATCATTACCAAAAGATAAATAACAACTAGCCCAACAAAATTCCATATAAGATCCAATTTGTGTTTTCCTACCACCTGTCCACCCATTTATAAATCATTAGATTCCATCCCACCAGAAATAGCCATCTGTTTTCTTCTTTTAGGATCCGCTTTCAAGTTAGGAATAAAAGATTAAAACAAAAGGGCATGAAGGAAAATAAAGACAAAGATAAAATTATTATTTAAAATAAAAGAAGATGACTTAAATGAATAAATAAATATATAATTCTCTCAATGCTTTATTGATAGAGTAGGTAGTTGACAAATGACAATGCTTTATTTATTTATATCAACTTTAACAGTTGACAATGATGGATTGTTGTGTATCAATTTTCTATACACTTTGTGAATTATATGCCGTTTCATCAAATGGTTACAAATTTTATGCTATTTGATTAGCAATTAAACTCATATAAATTTTTTATTTTTCAATTACATAATATAGTATATAACTATATTTTATTAATTACATTTTCAAAAATATAAATTACTTTTAACAATTATTAATATGAGGTCTATTAATATTATCAAACTAATTAATTATCAATATATACCCCACCCAAATAAATATCTCTTTCTTCCTCCGTTCACCTCCTTTACCCAGACGCTTGGGATCATCCATACTTTAACGCTGCCTACATCCAAATCTCTCTTTCGACCACCAATCCCACCCAATTCACATCCATCTTCCTCTGCCATTGAATAATCGAATCGGTGAAACATCAAATTTGAAGAATTCAGTGGGCGTAACTTGGACGGTGAGTCTCTTCCGATTCAAGCGTAACTTTTGCGCAAAACACGGCCAGTTGGTTTGGAGAATCGCCGATAGATTTTCCAAACCACTGTACGAAAGCAACAATGGATTTTTGCTCCTAAGTTTAAGGTAAGATACTTCACAAACAAACAATAGGGAGGCGGCCAACCCCTCATGCCGTATCTGGATCTAATTATTGTTAGTTTGATGTAGAAATTTATGTTGTTTGTAGATCAAAATATGGTTTTTTTTTTCTTCTTAGCCTTATTTAATTTCTGATGACAGTTATATATATTTATGAATTGTCTAGGTTCCCTAATGGACGGTTAATTTATGAAAAAGATCGAGATTTGATTTGATTCTGTGGAAAAATGAATGGTAACACTTATAAACAAGAACAAAAAATCAACGGGAAGCATCCCCTCACTGAAGGTCCCACCGACAGTCTGAATGGCCCGCCGCATCACCGGCCCTTGACACCACTGAGACGAATAAGAGGCATTGTCTGCCTATTCATCATACTCTCAACTGCATTCCTCTTGTTAGTATATTGTGCCCCTGCCACTGCTCTATTCTTACGCTTGTTTAGCGTAAGGTACAGCCGTAAGGCGACATCTTTTTTCTTTGGCACATGGCTCTCTCTCTGGCCTTGCCTTTTCGAGAAAATCAACAAGACCAAGGTGATCTTCTCGGGTCAAACTGTGCCCAAAAAGGAACGGGTTTTGCTTTTCGCCAACCACAGAACTGAGGTTGATTGGATGTATATGTGGAATCTGGCACTGAGAAAGGGGCGGTTGGGGCAGTTGAAGTATATTTTGAAGAGTAGTTTGATGAAATTGCCTGTGTTCGGCTGGGCTTTTTATGTCATGGAGTTTGTGCCAGTGGAGAGGAAATGGGAGATTGATGAGGGAATTATGAGGAACTATCTTGAAAGGTTCAAAGATCGAAGGGATCCTATGTGGCTTGCCCTTTTTCCTGAAGGCACTGATTACACGTAATTTGCTGTTTCATTTGTTACTTCTGTTATTTCTTTTATGAAGTAATCGTACCAATAGAAATTAAGCTGAAATTTTCTTGGAACTACAAAAACCATAAACCAGCACGAATTAGTTTTATAATTACTGCCATTTGCTCCTTTATTGCTCATGTTCTTATGTAGTGGTACTGGTGTTACTAACTGCACATTGTTGTATAGAACAGGATGCAATTTGGATTATAGAAACTACCAGACTGTACCTTTTTACTTTTATTTTGAGCTTTTGTTGTAGTTCATAAACACACTGGATTTAATAGCTTGATCCTTTTATGTGTTACTAAAGAATACTTTATTATTTGTGCCTTATTTCAGTGAACAGAAGTGCATTAAAAGCCAAGAGTATGCCATTGAAAATGGTTTGCCCATTTTGAAACACGTTCTCCTTCCTAAGACAAGGGGTTTCAGCTTTTGTGTAGAGGAGTTAAGGAGCTCCTTGGATGCAGGTTAGTTTTCTGTTTTTTTTTCACCAAATTTAATTTGTTGAATTTTGTTGAGGGGATTTGAAAGAGTTAGAGTGTGCTTTCTTCTGAGCTTTTGCATGTTGATATTTAGATTCCATATAAACTGTACTTGACCTTTTTCTTCGAAGAAAGTATATTGCTTTTCAAATTGTTAGAAGAGATGGACAAGGTTAGTAAATTCCCTAATTTATGCACTTATTTTTGAAAGTCACATGTTTGTACGTATTTTGTTTGGAAATATATTGTTGTCCACTTGCCTTAAGCGCATGAAGTTACAAACTTTGAATCGTCTTGTTGAGTTACTCCAAATTGAGAAACGCCATTAGCTGAGTACGTGGTTTGATACACTATACTGGAATTAAGACCTCCACCTTTTTACCCAATAAACTAAAACCTTGACTCTTCACTCTTCAAAATCTAAATCCCTATTCTCTCCATTTTTTATGGGGACCTTCACTCTTTTCCCAGTATACTGGAATTAGCCGCACTAAATGTAAGATTATGCAGTACACTTTTGTTAATTGCAAAACTTTTCTTTTAGTATGTGGTTTGATACAATATAGATTGATTTAGTATTGGAAATATGTTTGGTGGGGAGTGGGGAGGTGGCTGGTGGTATTTGGGGTGAGTTTGTAACAGTTGTTATCCGTCAGTATCTGGTACAGCAGCTAGCCTGCAGTCCACACCAAGCTGAGTGAAGACATAGGGGCTGTACAATTTTTGGCAAATTTAAATTGTTTCTTATTGTTTCTTCAATAAGAAACGGTGGTGTAAATGCCTTTTTAAAAAAAAAAAAAATAATAATAATAATGACTAAATAAGATATGGAAAGTTGTATATTCAGTGAGGATTTGAGCTAAAGTAAAGTTAGGAAATCTTTTTGATTGATCATCATTTTATTGATTGTATTTAACAAGTATATTATTCTTCGGTGGGAATTTGGAAGAAAATGTAGAGTGAGAGCTGCAGCTAATTTTGTATAGACAAAATTATTAGGAAAAAAAGTGTGTTGTGGAGACTGAAAGGTTCAAAGGGGATAAACAAGTTAGTCAAACTAGTTAAATGAACACATGGCATTTTGAAGGAGAATGGGATCCATGCTCAAAGTTTGGGTGCCAAATGGGTTCGGTGCTAATAAAATTAATACTCAAATAACAATTCAGAGTTTTAAATAACAAAAAATAAGTGTTAGATTTGTTATACAAATAATACAGAATGTATGCACAGAAAAGCAAAAGAAATATAATGTCATTTCAACTTCATTTTGGAATGCATCAAGAGCTTTATAAGTCCATCATTGATGCCTTCTGAAAAGTCCAAAAACTATAATTGTTCACATGCATTTCATTTTGATGATAACACCTCTGTTGTTACGAGCATGAATAACAAAAGTTGGCACTGTTTGTCACAAAAAATCATTTGCATTAGATCTCTCCTTTCTTAAAAAAGTTGGATTTCTGGGGCTGCGTAAAATATCTTGAGCTTTGAAAGGGTATAAATGAGATTTCAATCTTTTGGATGCCGGACCGGGATTGCATAAACTTTTACTTTTAAATAATAAAGGACCTAAGTGTTCAAAAGTCTACAGACTGAATGTCTAATCCAACTTTATTCACCAAATCCATTTAACCATATTGCTTATAAAAATATTACAACAACAACCAAGCCTTTAGTCCCAAACAAGTTGGGGTAGGATAGAAATGAAACCCAATCAGAGTGCTTATAAAAATATTATATTAAATATTTTCCCTTGTATTTTGCAGTTTATGATGTTACTATCGCGTACAAGCACCACTTGCCTGTCTTTCTTGACAATGTCTTTGGGACCGACCCAGCAGAAGTACACATGCACATAGAACGCATTCAATTAGACGAAATTCCAAGTTCTGAAGCTGAATCGGCCGATTGGGTGATTGAGAGATTCAGGTTGAAAGATGAACTCCTTGCTAGCTTCATGTCTACGGGACATTTCCCTAATGAAGGCACTGAAGGGGACCTTCCTACCTTGATGTGTCTCTTGAAGTTATTTTTTGTGATTGGGGTTACAGGTGTGATTGTTTATCTCACTTTCTTTTGCTCAATCTTCTTCAAAATTTATGTCGGATTGAGTTGTGCTTTCCTTTCGTTTGTTACCTACTATGGTATACACATGCCCCAATTACTGGGCCACAGAGCTGATTTACATGAGAAGAAAAGTTCATAGTTAATATCAACTGTGATGTATCTATGGACTTATTTTTTTTTTTGGATAGAAAATGTCAATGACCAGTTCAATTTTCCCTTTCTATATTTGAATTTTTTTTCCCTTTCAGGGAATACATACAGATAGTAATTGTTTGGTGACGGTTCAAAGGTTCTTGTTACTCTTGGTTCATATATAATGTCCTTTGGCCTAGTAAACTTACAGGATCATATAGAAGTAAGGTACCACAGGAAGTAATAGGATTTAGTGTTGATCGGTATGATGATGGTACGAGATTTTGGGTAGTATTAACTATCAAGTATGGGAATTGGTCTGGGTTTTCTCAATGCAGTGTAAGAGCTGCTAGGACAATAATCAGAGAGGCATAGATAAAGTCAGGGGTCCTGTATACGAGTGCACATCCTCTGAGGTAACAGAATATTGAGTTTAAATCCAGACCGTCAGTTCAGAATCCGAGCCAATCCGGCCTGAGGTGGTATGCTCAGGGTCTCATTAATATTCGTGCCAAAGCAGATTGCACGGTCCAGATCTGAACTCAATATTCTGTTACCTTGGGTGATATGAATTCCCTATTTATGGGGGCAAAAATGATGACCTCAACAGTTCTGTGGGCTAGGATGCAAGGAGACCAAGTCCTTCAAACAAATATCTCTTTTTGGGGGATAACTGAAGTTTCTCTACAAGATGCACCATTACTATTATAATCCCTAATCATTTTTAGATGTCATCTTTTACTACTAATATGAACCCAAAAAATCCCTAATTGCCTCTCACATTCTTTCACGCACATATTACTGATTTCATTTCATCTTGAGTATCGTTCGCATCATATAATCCTCACCCTTTTCAAATTATAGAGTTTGGTACGTTTTTCTGTAGTTAGTGATAAGATTTCAACTTACAAATCAAAAGGGAACTTGAGAGCAGTTGCATATCGATAAACGAAAGGATGCATACAAAATACAAATCGATTTGGTGCCTTGTCGACTTGCATCCTTGTGTGTACAAACAAATTAGGAGAAGTTGTATAAGATGTTTTATTGGATCTTTTGGTATTTGGTGACAAAATTATTTTAAATTGAAAAACATATAAATAGCACAATTTCTCATGGGCGACAAATCAAGCGTTTTTTTTTTGCTACCTTCAGTAGGGGTAGAAGATGGAAGCAAATAAAGGGTACTTTTAGTAGTGGCTACTGAGTTTTTTTTTATTGAGAGCATGGCAGAAGCTGCCATGGGCATTCATTAAAAACAAAATTTACAGTACATCATTACAAGAGGGCTGAAGCCGAAAATAAATATAAATTGGCTATCTATCCTGTCCCGTCCCATTTCACTCGGTACCAGGTCCTGTGCTACGTACCAGTACTCTTACTCCAAGTCCAAACCGACAGGACTCACATGTGCTCCATACCAGTAGCCTCTCTAGCAATTTTTAAGCCATAGATTCATATCTTGCACACATCTATAAGCTAGAGATCTCATCCGGCCTCTGGTTTCTGAAAATGATCGCATTCCTGTTCTCTCAAATGTGCCAAATTGTGCAAAGGAAGCAGCTTGTCCAGACTTTTATACACATGCCCCCTTGTTCTTTTACCATAGCCCATGAGATATCCCATATTTTTTCCACCGAGGATCCTATCTTCATGATAGGTCTTGACAGTAAATTCGATACGTGGTACCAGACTGCCACTGCAAAAGGGCAAAGAAAAAACAGATGCAACGATGACTCGAAAGGACAATTCTGACAGCACACACAATGCCTCTCCAAGTTTAAACCCCTTCGTCTCAACACCTCTCTAGTCAGTACCTTGTCATTGAGCACACAGTAAGCAAAGAATTTGACCGAAGGAGGCACTTTGCTTTTCCAAATGCTTTGAAAGTGCCATCTAATCCTTCCACCCTCGATCAGAATCCGATAGGCTGACTTAAAGTTGGAAATCATGAAAAAAATTAATTTCGAAGAAACAGATTATTGTTGGAAATTGTGAAACAGTTAAAATTTAAAGTTGTAAATTGAGGGAAAATAAAATGGAAAAGAAGGATAGGGTAAAAATGTAATTGATGGACCCACTAGAATATTTTGTTAAGAAATTTCATGATAAGGAAATATTGTGTCAATTTTTGGAGAAAACAAATTAATCCAATAACTAAGATAAATGTTATATGTGTGAAAGGTTACAAGTTTGTAACTCAATTGGATAATTATTTGTAGATATTTAAAGTTGGAATGCTTGATCTCAACTTTATCTCAATTTTTTTTTAAAACAATAGTTTATCAAATTTATTCTTATCCTTTTTCTTTAATTTCGGCTATCCACCCCGCTACTATATAACCTCATTCGACTCAGAACCATATTGATTAATGATTTTACTATTTCTGGTCAAAATAGTCAAATACATTTATGTAAGTAGATTACTAAGAAACACATGTAATATATAACAATGAACACCAACTTACAGGTTACACTACATTATTGTTGTCTCGCACGATTTAACTGTTTGGATGATCTCATATATGGTCTGATTGTTGTTCGAATTACGCTGCCTGATCAATTTAAGGTCGCTATAAAGAAAAAATGAAAAAAAAAGGTGAGGCGCAAACTCATACATCCATATCCAAATAAGTCCGCTGGACAATTGACTATTGACTATTGACTAAGACTTGTATGAACAGCGGAAATCAATGGCGAAATTGGATTACATCATTTGCTTCTTTCGATGTGAACTAATTTAGCTTTTCGATTATCTAAATTCGATTATTTAAATAATTGCAAAATTATATGGCGGTATATGAAACTAAAATATCTGTCACTAAAACACTATAAATTTCTCTGAAGTAATATTAATATTTAAATTCTTATCAATGAACCCTTCAAAATAAAATTGTTCTCATAATCTTGACGATATCTTTTAAACGGTGCTATTCGTAAGCTAACATTTGCGCATCACCCCATCGTCATCTTTCTCATAATTAATTGTTAATTATTACCAAAACCATTGGTGATCGATTGTCAAGTCATCGTTACGTATTACCAATTAATCTTATCAATTTTACTAATACAAGCTGGGAGCAATGGGAAGCAGCACTGTGAATCTCTACTTGCATCGATCTTTTATAAATTTGTAGAATTAATGTGATCTCAAATGTGATCTCAACTTTGAATCTCAATATTTTCGTTAATTTGTACAACTACACGAATACATAGAAAAGAGGCCTCAAGCCGTTTTAAGTTAGTTCCTTTTGTCTCAGTGAGGATCCCCTCCGCACAAAGCAATTTATAAAAAAAAAATGTTCGATTTTTCATAAAAAAAGACATTTAATTTAAAAATAAATAAATGTCGAAATAACAAGTTTTTATTAAAAAAATAATGACGATTTTAGGTCATGTTTGGTTGTAGAGTAAAATAGGAGTATCCTGGAGAGATGAGTATCTCTAGATAGATTAATTTAAATAATAATTTATACTACTTAACAAAGTGTAAAATATGAAAAGTAAAATGTAGTAAGCAATTTAATTCTCATTAATTATTTTCCACAATCAAACATAACCATAAAGCTCTAACTAAGGCACTCTAAATAAAATGCGTATAAAGATTGAAACTAATAACACCAAGCACCTATCCACTATACCAAACATAGAAGCAAATTCTTTTAGTGACTTTTTATATAGACATGTATATATAAAGGAAAGAATAATACTGTTCCATTAAACCAGGCAGGCAAAACCGTTGTTGATCATACTCCGGTATCCTTCTGCTTGCCGTTAGACATTTCGACTGCATTACTACCGAAATGAATGTCCTCGTCAGCGATGAATCTTCCCCAGAACCAGTGTCCCTTCCAGACAAGAACCATCTCTTCAATCGGCACATTTTTTGTCTCGGGCATAAAAAATGCGATGAAGATAGTCATTATGACCACCCATCCGGCAAAGAAGTAGAACAAGCCGAACTTCAGGTGGCAAAGCATTGAGAGGAAAGCTTGTGCAATGACAAAGGTGAAGAGCATGTTGACTGACACGTTGATTGATTGTCCGGCCGACCGGATCTCCAGAGGAAAGATTTCACTCGGCACTAACCAGCCTAGTGGACCCCATGACAAGGCAAAGCCGGCCACGTATATGCAGATGAAGGCTACCACAAAGCCTGAATATGTCTTTGGCATGCTTCCTTCGCCGCTCGTACCAAACTTGATCGCAATCAGAGTCCCCACAATAATCTGGTAAAAGAAAAAAAATTAAACAACAAGATTATTGGGATTCTATCATTAATTAGATTTTTAGAAGATCACTGTTGATTTTGCTAGTACTATTATTTTTTTTTTGTAAATAAACTGTTGTTGATTACTTTACCTGGCAAATGAACATCTGGATACCACCTTGCAAGAACAGCTTGCGGCGGCCAAGCTTGTCAACCATGAAAATGGAAATAAGTGTGAAGAAGACATTAACAATCCCTATGATCACCGCAGAAAGCAAGGATGAATTGTTGCCAAATCCGATCGACTTAAAGAGTACTGGCGCATAGAATTCAATCACATTGATGCCGGTGAGTTGCTGGAAGAATGGAATCATAATGGCCATTGTCAATTGTGCACGATACTTGCGCTTCAATATGTTAGCCCAGGGATGCTTGATCTTCTTCGACTCTTGGCTAGCGACAACAAGGTCATTGTACTCTTCATTGATATCATCAGTGCCACGTATGCGATGCAACATCTGCAGAGCAGCGTCATCGTAGCCACGATCAATTAAAGAGTTTGGGGTGTCGGGAAGGAAAAGAGAACCGAGAGTTATGATGGCAGCAGGAACAGCAGCCAGTGCCAGACTTAAACGCCAACCCCATCCAGCCTTGATCTTGTCTGAACCATAGTTGATTAGGTTTGCACAAAGGATGCCAATAGTTATCATGAGCTGGAAGCACATGTTTAGCATGCCACGGAGCCGTGCCGGGGCCATTTCCGATAGGTACACTGGTACAGACTGTAAAGTAGATAGAACAAAATTTTAGGAAATTTTTGTAATCTAGGAAATGGGTAATAGAGTCAATAAGTCAACATTCTTTGATTATTAAATGCATTGAAGAAAAGTAGGAGATGTGAAATGAAAGAGAATTGTACGCTCTATTCCTGGCAAGATGTCTCTCTCAATTTTGGTAAAAGTAAAGAGAAGGTTGCATCATTGACTGAGTGACTTGATTTGTACAAGTAGAAAGAGGAATACAATTCAGTAAAATATATGACAGTACTCATTTCAGGTTTAAAAATGTCTCTTCCAAGTCTCCACCACTTACTGTGAATTCACACTTACTTCCTATTACTGTTCCACATTTGTTTTTCACATTACAATATATATTTGATTAATAATAGAACAGAACACATATTGACTGATCGTTGGTTACCGAATCTAAACACTATGTTGATAACAATTCTGCACAGTCACACACATATTAGAAGTTTTACTGCAGCTAGAAAATTCCGATTCATTTTTAGAGAGCAGAAAAGAACAGAGACGAGTTCCCTACAAGGCTATAACCTACAAGTAAATGCCACGAAGTACAACAAACTGTTTGTTGGGGCACCTTATTGGAGATTTTTTTTTTATTCAATTTCTTTTTTTCATAGGTCAAAATCCAATTTCTAGCAGAATTTCAAAATTACATGAAAACCAAATGTTGAGATTTGAGAATTCGCTCACAAGTCACAAGTCACAAGTAGAGCTCAACGCATTCAAAGCTACCAGATATATATAGACACCTGAGACACACTTACAGATGCCAGTCCACAAATGACTAGACTATCCGAACTAGACTAGTACAGTACAGAGGCCAATATACAACTTAAAAAGTTAATTATTTCTCTAAACAAAATACTTTTCGTATTCTGTCGGGAATTAGAAACAATTGACCATCTCTTTGTACAATGTTCATTTGCACAACAAATTTCTAGTTAGGTAAAAGTCAACATGTAATGTAGAATTGGGATACCTGAGAAGATATAGTCACTTATGCTCACACTCTCCCGCACACTCAAAGAGCTGGTTTTTTTATTATACTTAGTGCAGTATGATGAAGTATACGGAGACATAAAAATGAACATTGAATTGTATCGTTAAAACAGCTAGTTCACTAATTTTACTAATAAAATCTTTGTTTCTTTATTGGGTAGGCAACATGAGCAAGAAGTCCACATCAGTTGAAGGATGGCTTCCTATGATAGAAGATGCGGTACCATTGGACCAATACATGTTTCTGGAGATTGATTTGTATCAGCCTCCTGGAAAAGCTGGAGTGTCAGCTCCTGAGTTGCCTTAGTCTCATATGAAGTTGCAACACCAACACCAGTTTTATCATCTATAAATAGTTAGCCTCAGTCCTTTATTAAGTGGCTTAGAGCATCTACATCTCTAGTATTATTAGAGTTTCTAATCTGAGGTGACAGTTTTTAATCCAATTTCAAGGTTGTGGGAGAGTTTCTTATTTAGATACTATGCAGTAAAGTTTCTTACTAAGAAACTGTTTATAAACTCTATGTTAGCTAAATAATTTGCTCAAATAATTTGCTCAAATTTTTATCATTTTTAATTTATTGCTAACGTGACGTAAAAGAAACTCTAAAATTAATTTTAGGGATGTGAGAATTTAGAAACTTTAGGGACTTTAATTTCTAAAAAGTGATTAACAGTTATTTAGAAACTAATTTGAGTTGTAGGAATGTAGATGCTCTTAGTATTAGCAAACCTAGTTATTTTTTTGGAACTTAGCTGTTACCAGGGTTTGGATTTTATGTCTTTCTGTTATCTTTTGGTCGAATGATGATAAACTGTGGCACTCAGAGTTTTAGTCTCCGTTGGGATGATGTAATTATACTATTTTATTAATATAAAATGGGCAATAGCTTTTTTTTTTTAATACTTCATATTTTAATACTTAATGTTAACTAATTTATTGACTGGTACAACACATGCTCCATAGAAGGACAAATCGGCTGTTTTGGATTGGAATCAGGCTAAACTGATCCGATTTCATGTCGAGTTATACGGTAGGTGATTTTTTCATCCAATTTTGGCCGAAACGGTCCAATTCAGTCAAATTTTAGTCGAAATAGTTTGCATAGAAACCTGTACACTTGGTCTACCGTGAGTCGCGCATATAACACTCTCCAAAAAAATATTTCTCCTACGTGACTCGAACCAGAAACCTCTTAGTTAAGTTGTAACTTAAGTCAATTACCACCACACTGTGCTACCTTTTGTTGCTAGAATACATAACTATATGTATATATAAGTGTTGAAACTGCTATTGAAGAGAAGAGTCGTCGTGGTAAAAAATTCCAAATTTTCGATCTGATTTGGCCGATTTCGACCAATTCACCCGATTCACCTTATTCTGATTTCACGATCAAAAGACCGATTCCGTTCCCGATTCCGATTCCAATTTTTCTTTCTATGATATGCTCTTTATTTATTTTTTAAGAGTAGAACTAGGGTGTGATGTGCTCACCAAACTCTTTGGTGAGCACAACTCTACATAAACTATCGGATTCACTTCAAACGAGATTAATCCAACTGTTGAAACCGATGTACTTTACGAGTGATGCATGTACATGCAAAATTTTGAATTTTTTGAATTCATTTAGTCTCAAGTCAAGTGGTCAAAATTGAGAATTTTTTGAATGCATTAAAACAACTTCATTTTGGATCATTCATTTTTCATCAATTTTGACCACTTGACTTGAGACTAAATGAATTCAAAAAATTCAAAATTTTGCATGTACATGCATCACTCGTAAAGTACATCGGTTTCAACGGTTGGATTAATCTCGTTTGAAGTGAATCCGATAGTTTATGTAGAGTTGTGCTCACCAAAGAGTTTGGTGAGCACATCACACCCTAGTTCTACTCATTTTTTAAATTTCAAACGGTGTGGCCCCCCCATATATAATAACAAAAAAGAGGCTTACGCCAGCTTGGACTAGCAAGTAACAAGCACCGTTTTTCTTTTGGTCAAACTAAAAGTTGCTTTCTTAAAATCTCTTACGCACGACTCTTGAAAAGTTCGCAAAGATACATCAATTTTTTAATAATTCGGACCATATATTCAGCGTAATATGTTGAAAATTGTAAAAGGAAACGGATAATACGACAACTAGTCAAAGCATTGAGAGGATGCATGTACAGTAATCATTGGGGGGGGGCGGGTATTGGATGTGCAGTAATATTACCTGATTAGCAAATCCAACACCGATACCGAGAAGAATACGGCCGAAAATCAGCATGAAAAGATTCTCAGCAGCACCATTCAAAGCAGCGCCGATTAAAAACACGAGACCTCCGCCGAACATGGACCACTTCCTTCCAAACAGTCTGGTAACAGTCGATGCAAAGAACGATGCAACCAGAGCAGCAAGGTACAGAGATGACGTAAACAACGTCAGCAGTTGGCTGTCAAACTTGCAGTATTGGTTTGTGTTGGTATCCTCTTTTTGCTTCCGGTACACTGAAGGAAAAAACTTCTTCAAGAATGAGTCCATAGATGTCACACCGCCTTCAGGTTAAACATGCACACAAATCAATCAAAACAATAGAAACAATATCATGAAAGAAAAAAAATGATGTCATTTGTAGTCTTATATTTACCCGAAATTCCAAGATCATAGCCGAAAATTAGACCGCCAGTGGCGGCTACGATGCATGTGAGGAAGACGAACATAGTTAACTTGCCGGGGTACTCCTTTCCCCCAGTAGCACTAACAATGGCCCCGCCTGCCATTTTGAGAGAGAGAGAGAGAGAGAGAGAGAGAGAGAGAGAGATAGAGAGAGAGAAACGGAGGCTTTAATTTGTTGGAGGAGCCCGATTGAGTGGTGCTCAGATTCGTTAATAGGACATTTTCTTTTTTTCTGCGTGTACTGATGTGTTTTTTTCTGTTGTTCTTTTCTTACTGACTCGATGTAATGGTTACCTTTATATTTCAATAAAATTCCAACTTGGCAGCCACTGCCAAGATATCAAAAAAAGAAACGGAGGCTTTAGGACTTAGGAGTTGGGTGGATACAGTAGATTTGAAATATATAAAGCACGAGAGAGATATCCTGATGAACTAGTGGAAAAGTCAAGTGGACAGAGCAAGCTATTCAAAAAGAGAGACGTTAGATGAATGTGATGCGACGAGTTTTCAATAGAAAATTGTGTCAAATTAAGATTAATAGATAAGATCGTTATCTTAATTTTGGAAGCTCTGATTAAATTCAGGCTTACTATCGTCAGGCTTCAACCTTCCGGATTCCGTGTTCTATTTTGTTTTCTTTTAGTTTACTTTAAAGTAATATATTTCCCTTTCTCAAATAGGTAAATATTTAAAACACAGATAATTGCGCTACAATTTCAAAATTCTTTTCAGTACGCCAAAGTTGGTCAAACAATTTTGCATGGGCTAGAGGAGTGTACATGTGAAACAGCTTCTGGTGAAGGTTTGAAAGTCTAACCAAAATCATGAACAGTCCTATAAATTGATAAGAGCATCTACATCCCAGCAACTCAAATGAGTTTCTAAATAACTGTTAACTATTTTTTAGAAATTAAGGTCTCTAAAGTTTATAACTCTCACATTCCTGAAATTAATTTTAGAGTTTTTATTAAGCCACGTCAACAACAAATTAAAAAAAAGAATTAATTTGAGCCAATCATTTGACCAACATGGAGTTTATAAACAGTTTCTTAATAAGAAACTTTACTGCATAGTTTCTAAATAAGAAACTCTCCCACATCCCTCAAACTGAATTAGAAACTGCCACGTCAGATTAGAAACTCTAATAATATCAGGGACGTAGATGCTCTAAAGACACCAATCCAAACCAGGCAAGACTTTTATAAACAGCCTATAAATGGTTTCTCATTTCTCTTTATAGTATATCATAAGGTTTTTTTATTTATTGGTAACTTGATAAAAAAAAAAAATATCATAAGGTTTTAGTTTCCTTTTCAAAGTTTGTTAGTTCATGTTTTTATTTGACCCGTAAGTGTATTACAATTGTGAATCACGGGCTCTGAACGAGTTCATTTATTCACGGCCTGCCTGATACCTTGATGTTGTTCTAGGCTAGCTATATTTACATTCCAAAAAAGTTTGTATAAAAAAGAAGGACAAATCTTCAGTAAAACACATATAACAACAAATGGAACACTAAATATTTTCTTTAAATTATGCGAAACTTCAGGTGTCATTTTTTTTTCAGGCTAGAATACGTAATTATTACATGTCACAACAAATCTTAATGGGCCTTTAGAAAAAGCCCAAATGAGAAAATATATGAGATATTTTTATCTGAAGGGCTGTCAAGGAATTTAAAATGCCCATATAACCCTGGGATCCAACAGACAAATATCCCCAAAATAGACTATGAACGTGTAAACACAGAGATAGATCACAAAGCTGCTCCCTTTACCCTTCCCAAAGAAAGAAAAATACAAGTCCCTGCCACATTAAAATAAAATAAGGTTTTATGCCGTTTCATGATTATATAATCACCAATTTATGCTCTCAGGTACAATCATTCATTGGTTTTCTCTTCATTATACTGATTCAATTGAAAAATCCTAACCAAACCTGGATCATTTGCTTCAGGTAGAATGGTGTAATTGTGCCTTGCTCAATGCACTTTAACATCCAGTTAAAGCAACTTTCTATTCAGGTCCAATCCTTACCATGTAATCCGAATCAGACAGTCCAGATTTCCCAACAGGTATATGAAAAGAAATTGAATCCGTACAATTAGGGATGAGCACCTGAGGTCAATTTCAAGTATAACTCTCAGCTATGTAACCATAAATCTGCCATAGTAACACAAGATACTAAATGTAGAAAATGACTGGTATGAAATAATGTGCATTTCCTGCATGAAGGAACATCATTTGGTATTTTTGCGTATAGACATTATAATAATAAACGCATATGTCCGCACAAAAATATACAAATATGGGAACTAGCTCAAAATCAATCCCAACAGCACCTGTTAATTCAACTTCAGCTATACAGATCGACTATATACCGAGGAAGCAATCAAAAGGTTAGCCACTATGTGTATAATCATCCCACCTTGCTTTTTTGCTCACGAAAAATTAACAAACAAAATTAGAGAGACAAAGTAAACACAACTAAAAGATCAAGGCATCCTCTTTAAGTACTGCCGCCTTCAACAGTGCTATCAGATGATTCGTCAATAGATTCAGTCAAGTGAGAAGTAGAACCGTTGTGTATGCTTCTAGCAATACAATTTCCAGTTGCAAGGATCTTAATTTGACCAAGATGTGAGATCTCCACTACTACTTTGCCATCATCCTCTGGAAGAGGTTGTTTCCATGGTTCTCCATCTACTCGCATGTATGCATGGTTAACTGCCCCCTTACGGAACTTGAATTTGACACGATCTGCCTGCATTAAATAGAGGAGCCTATAATTGTCAATCAGAGTTTTAGTGGGGTTTGGGCATATAGCATGAAAAGCCTTGATAATACAGTACCTGTGCAAGCCGAGTGCCATGTCCCTTGGGAGTGAACAAAACAAGCCCATGCCAACCATCCTTAAATCCAACAATCTCAAGGAGACCATCATCAACATATGGTGCTGTTAAATCCCTCTGCACATAACCAATTTTCAATAGCAAACATTCAGCAAATAATGCACTGTATTATGAGAACAATATATTATTTTTTTATAAAAGAGGCTAAGATGCCCATTTCATTGCTGAAATTGTTAATTACAAAAAGAACAGAACACCAGCAGAGCTGGGCTGCACACTGCTCTACACAGGAAGTAGACTTTGTTCAGAATAGTATAAAACGCATAACAGTAAAGAAATAGACCAAGTCTGTGAGTTTGCCAAACTCCAAAAGTAGACTAAATTTGCACTAACTAAGCCACATATTAAAGGGCTGAGGTTAATATCTAAGGGCAAAATTGAATATGGCTGCATCTTCATGCATTCGGTGGTGACTCAGGAGGCTGAAAGACCACCAATTCTAGGGGCATGTACTGGTTCAAAGGAATCGCCTCTTCTAAAACTGGGAGCCATTCCACAGCAGAGGCCTGAGAACAATATATTATGAGCTCACCTCTCTTTGCTTCTTGTTATCTGGTGTGCCCCAAGGGTTCAATCCACCAGAAAAGCTAGGCAGGTTTAGACATACTATCGACCTAATACTGCACACCGACACAGTAGAATCAGGTATCAGACTGATGGAAATGTGCAATAATACAAGTAAAATATATATAATAACTGACCTATGAGGGATATGAAGCTTTTCCCAGTGGCCATGATTCTTCATAATCTTTACCTTAGCAAGTTGCGAAATGTTCCTGTATTTTTATTTAAAACATCCAAACAAGTTATTTACCAAAAACTAGAGAACCATCATTCTAATAGTTTCACATAACTGATAACAAATTGGTTTGATTAGAGCAAAAAAGTATACCCAGTTCAAATCAACAATCTAAATCATAATAAACTGGCAGATCAAATAAAGCACAGAGCCACAGACGAGTCTGACCCAAACAAAAAGTAAACTTGCAGGAATAAAAAATGAACAAAAGACAACCCGAATTGAAGCAATTGATGTAAAAATTTGTCTCTGCATCGTTATTTACAAAACAACCCAACAAATTTATTTTCCATCCCTATAGTCAATAGGGAACCAATCTTGGTTTCTTTGGTAATGTAAAAATTGTGTTGTGTTTACACAGAGAGAAAGGGAGAGGAAGTTACCGGGACACTGGATGAACCAAAGAGGCACAAAACCAGCCCTGTGTGAAACCCAGCTTAACATATGTTTTCTGCACTACAAATGAAACTATGCTCAAACTTTGTCAAGTAACAGTAAACATTCATTACATTTTTGAACTAACATATAACTAATACTCTACATAAACAAACAATGGATCATTTGAATATGTAAATTTGGACAATAATCCAAAAAACACCTGATTTAGAAGCTGGCTCTTGAATTTTTCTGGATGCAGCTTCCTCTCGGAGTGAAAAGCATATGATACTTGTGCATCCATTCCTATTATCAAAATAGTTAAATCATTACAACATAATTACATGCATAATTAGACCACCATCAAATGAGCTTACCCATGCTGAAGTAATTCCAAAATGCCCCTCGAAATGCACAATTATTTTCCTAAGGAGAAAAACAGCAACGTGCGTCATTATAGTTTCAAGAATATATACATGAGAGAATATAAGGAAATAAGTAGAGAGCATCAGGGCAATTTGGTCTTTACCATGTCCTCTGTGTCTGTTTTGGGCACAAGACGGAGGGTGCCTAACGACTGGGGCAAGTCGACAGGTGCAAATGCATCACGAGGTAACGCTTTAGGGGCCCGCATCCTCATAACAATATCCCAGCTGATTTTCCAGAAAGAAGCATCAATCAGACATTAATGGATTTAATTGTATTTTCCATAAATCAAAGAAAAACACACACCCATCTATCTTCATCTCTCTTGCAGCCGATACTTCGTTTAGAATTGATATGACAGACTGTCTGTCAGTTCCTGGATTTTTCTTTCCCTATTAGTACATTGTAAAATTTTTGTTAACAATCTCAGACCACTTGAAATTAATTAATTAATTAATTATTTTGCACAAAATGAGACATACCCAACCAAGAGAAAACGGAATGTTGTTTCCCGTTCCTAAAGGAATGGTAGCAACAGGAGGTGCATTAGACAAATTAAGATCACTAATTACTCCAAAAAGCCAACTTGCAGTACCGTCACCACCGGCTACCTGTTCAATTATTTTTCCAAAACAAAGACTTTCAATAAAGAACTCAACGCATGTTACACTTCAAAGAGTAAACTAAAAAAAAATTTACTCACAATTAGCCTAAGCCGCTTCTGAATTTCTGCAGCACCGTTATCTCCATCGGATATCAATCTCTCTAGATTGTCATAAATCCTGCACAAGATCTTATCTGGAGTATCCTCCCCTAAATCGAAGACCTACCAATTCAACTTTAAGTGGTTCAAAATTAAATTTTGCAGTATATTGGACATGTGCCAAACACTAGTTAAACAAAAGAAAGCAAGAACCTGAAGGGGGTTGAGGATCTGACGACATGTCAGAAGCAAACCTGCACCAAGCTGGCCCCCGCTTTTGGTGCTTATGAAGAAAATTACTGGACAGGTCGGTACACAAGGGATGATGTCTGCCCGTAATTCTGGTACCAGAAAGTAACTTGGAATATAAAATTGTTTCCGAAGAAGTTCAGTCTTGGCATCGCAGTCTGCCATTTTGTTTCACAAGCTGCACAGTCAAATTTAATTTTAGTATACAAACTTATTTTAGAAGCATGGCCAGATAAAGGTACATAATGATTTGTTCCACACTCATACCACTATGGTTATAAGTGAGAGATCAACCACTTGGCCTCCATTAGTAGATTTTAATATGTTGGTTTTGGTACGAGTACCAAATTGCCAATCAAATCTGGTATATGTATCGATCGATGGTGTTAAAACAGGACGAGGGATTATAAAATCTCAAAAGCATCTTTAGTCCGAAACGAAATCTGACTCCAAATCTCAAAAGTACAACTTCTTTACAAGTGATTTTAATATGCCTTCCTCACTGATGAAAATCATGAACTATTGCACTAAACAATTTTAGAAATCTCGGAATCAAAAAGAGAAAACATGAATTGGAACATACCTCTAAAGGGTGCTCTATCAAGAAATAACCAAAAGCAATGCGTAGCTAACGATACCTACTCCGGATAGAACATCGGCAAAAAGGAGGCAACTTTAATCAAAGAAAAGGACAGCGAAGAATCAGAGAATGCCACTCAGTAGAAGGAAAGCACAATTACTGGAGAAGTGTCGTCATTTATAATTTTGTTAACTGTTGGATACGGCGCCGATTCCTGGGTGTATCCTCTGAGTTAACTCAAATTTTGAGTTTAGATCAGGACCGTCTAATTTAAATCCGGACTAATATTGAAGGGCCCCGTGCGCTACAGGCGTGGACCGGATTGACCCGGATTCTGATCGCACGGTTCGCATATAAACTCAAACAGTACGCTTAATCCAGAGGATGCGGTTGCCGATTCCTGGTCCCCTCGTTAAGCAATGATAATAATTAATTAATAATGTACATCCAGCCACATTTGAGGGAGATCTCATCTAGGGATGGCAATGGGCTGAGCCCACGGGTATTTTGCTAAGTCCATGCTTGACCGGCCTGTTAAAAACTAATAGCCCATCTGCCCGGCCCAATCTGATGGGCTCAAAAATCTATGCCTGGCTCGCCCATGGGCTTTTCCCCAAGCTCTTGCTTGCTTGTTCTTGCCCATACCCACTGGCTCATCCATATTCAACCATATCAAATAGACCGTTCAAGACAACAAAAAAATTCATAATATGATTTTTCTAATAGAACAAAAAATAATTCATAGTTTAACAACAAACAACATTGCGATTTTGCTAATGGAGCACAAAATAATTCATAGTTTAATGGCAAATAATGCTGCTGTTCTGTTTGTTTTTTTTAACATAAAGGCCCATGGGCTTCAACATAAGCCCAGGCCTGACCTGGCCCGCCCTTACTTGGCCCATCACAGTGTCGGGCGGAATGGGTAAAGGGCTGAGCCGGGTGGGTATAAGCGGGCCACCGGACCGATGGGCTTTTCTGTCATCCCTAATCTCATCGAATTCAGGGAAATAAATCTGTTGTTATTCCAAAGGAATAACAGGAACCTATTATTCAGATCCTAATTGTTGATCTTCATTGAGATGCGCGTACGAAAAAAATTCTTAGTTAAGATTCACACATAAAAGAATTTGAACGGTTAGGATCGAAATAACAAGTTCCTGTTATTCTAAAATGTTTCTCGAATTCAGACCCAGTGCAATACTTGGCCGATTGAGTAGAATGAGATCTGAGTCGTCAATTTCAGTATGACACAAATCTCAAATAGATTATATATTTTAAATATGAAATTGACACAAATCTCAAATAGATTATATATTTTAAATAAGAGCAGGGATCCACTTACAACATTTAAAAGTTACAATATCTTACAACAATTTAGTTTTGCGATTTTTAAAGTCCAAACAGTCGATCCAAACCGTTCAACATGTAATATGTACTAAAATGTGTTTGAAGATCAAATTTTACATTTTTTTTAAATTTTTTTACTATTTAGTAAGTATTTTACAAAACGGTTGTTTTTAGATAATTCTTGACCACTGAAAAACAACAGTTTTGTAAAATACTTAATAAATAGTACAAAAATTTTAAAAATATATAAAATTTGATCTTCAAACACATTTTAGTACATATTACATGTTAAACGGTTTGGATCGACTGTTTGAATTTTAAGAATCGCAAAACTACATTATTAGAAGATATTATAACTTTCAAATGTTACAAGTGAATTTCTCCACTTTAAATAAACACCAAATTAATTTTAGTTGTTTTAAAAGTATCCTGAGGATACTCCCATCTCATCTCCGGTGTTAAAAAATGACAGAGACAAAAATGAGCGTTAACAAACTGGAATATGAACTTTATATGGAAACTCGTTCATTAAATTATTCGATCTAAATATTCTTAATAATATACTGTCAAGTGAAAAAATAATTTCTGCTGACTCATCAAATAGGAGTATTTAAAAAAAACTATTCATATTCATTAACCTATATATGAAAAAACATATGTGATAATTATTTAATCTATATTATTATATAATATTCATAATGAATTAGCGCCGCTTAACAATAGGATACTGTTTAATAGTTTAATCGATTTAACCGTTATTTTTTTAGATGTCGTCATGCTTCTGTATCGGCTTTCCCTTTTAATTTCAAAACACACGTTGTTGCTTCAATTTTACTCTCAACGAAGTGAAAAGTTTTAAATATTAAAGAAAATATCACTTGTTAAAAGCGTTTTCAGATGCTCATGCTGGCGAAATTAATTAGCAATTAATTACAACTGTCAACAAAATAGAAATAGAAATTTAGATTTTTTTAATTTTAATAAAAATTGAAAGTAAAGTTATCCAGAACTCCACAGCTAATTCTGCAAAGCTTTTCAAAAAAGAAAGTAAAGTTATCTAACTATTAATTATTCACAAGATATCTCTTATTCGAGTTTCAATATGCTGACTTCCGACAAAAAATACATTGTGTTTATCACTAGATCAAAGACGGGTTCTTAAATACAAATTTAGTTAGATTTCTTTTAAAGTCCTAAATTAGACATGAAACCGAGATGATAAAAATTTGTTAACAATACGTGCAAGTTAGATCAAATTTTAATTTTTTTTATAGTAAAGTTAGAGGTCAAGTCACCCAAATGTTTTAATATCTACAAAGAATTTTTCATATGGGTTCCGAACTTACGACTTCTCATACACAGAGTATTATTGTTTTTGTCACTAAATCAAAAGTTGATTCTCCAGATCATATTTTAGTTAAAATTATTCTTAAGATTCATATGTAGAACTAAAGTTTTGGAAAAATCCAATACATGCCTAATCAAACAAAAAAAAATGTGCTTTGTACAATTTTGCGAACAAATTGAAATCTTTAATATCTCTGACTCTAGACAAGTTACAAAGAAAGTCGGATGTGAATAGGGTTGAGGCTCATTATGCCGACTCCTATAAAATGTCCAAAAGATCCAACGACTCCAAAACATTTTTGCCAAATGTAATCATTAAGGTATCCGTTGTCTACCAAACATGAACATGATCTTTGTCACCTATAGAGTGATGGTCTTATCCTGGAGTGGAACATAGTGATGGGAAAAGGATGATAAACACTCTCTATGGTTTAAAAATTTGTAGTTTGATTCATTAAATTTTGTAATTTTTATATACATTAATATATTTTAGTCCCTTCTATAAAATGAAGTTACACTATATTTGATTCTTCGGCTTTTTCAATCTCTATTTTCTAGTTCCGTCCCTGGTCTTATTAGAATTCAATGAAATTAATTGTCAGATCATAACAAATCTTTTCTCAAACAAGAATTAATAGTATTAATTAGCTTATCAGCTTTTTATGGATTACCCCCAAGGCCCCAACAGAGATATCTCAATTTTAAGTTTGAAAACATAAGATTTAAATAAAATATAAAATATATTCAAGCCCGAAATGATTATAAGTATATATATTTATAATTTCTCGAGGTATGTGCTTTAAACTATATCGTGGTAAAAACTAGCCGTTAAAAGTTAAATCAACAATCTTAAGAACTTTCGTACCTGTTATGTGCGTTAATATATACGCCAACTCATGTTTTGATGAATTATGATCTGATTCCCAGTTCATATATAATAATTCAAACCGAAAGATAAATTTTGAATATTTTAAAATATATGGTTATAAAACATTTTTGTTCTAAAATAAATACAAACCTCAACTATTACGCACAGATATGTGTTTAAATTTATTTACAACACATTTTGTGCTTATTATTATATTTTTAATGAATAGTGGTCTTATTTTCCGTTGTATAATCACTCAAATTGATAGAGTGAGTCTATGGTACTATGCATATCACAGGTTGGTCCGTAATACAGATCAATATTTTTGTTTTCAAAATCCTAATGGTCGATCCGTACTGTTCAACATGATCTCCATATGAATATGTACTTGTAACCCGAATTTTTTATTTTTTTAGAATTATTTTACTATTTTTTAAGATAGATAGAAAATAACTTGATTTGAAAATTATGGACCATTCAAAAACAGTTATTTTCTATCTATTTTAGAAAATAGTAAAAAAAAAATTAAAAGAATATAAAACTTCGATCTGCAAGTACATATTCATATGAAAATCATTTTAAAGGGTTCGGATCGATCGTTAGAATATCAGAAACGAAAATATTAATCCGTTTTACAGACCAAATCGTGATATGCATAGTAATATAGACTCACTCAAATTGATATTTTTTTTTTCTGATATTATTAAGGTCGCCGTCATAACTTTGTTTGCGCTAAAAGAATAGTTACATTAAATATTAGGAACAAAATTATGTTGAAATACATTTACCACATGATTTTAGTAAAATAAGGGGCTCATTAATGGTCATATATATAATCACCAATATCGAGAGGTATACTCTAGATATCGTTAAATAAATGGTCTTTAAATAAATACGTGCGTTAAATTTTATGCAAAACAAAAAAGCCATAATAGTATAATGAGTAGAACTAGGGTGTGATGTGCTCATCAAACTCTTTGGTGAGCATAAATCTATAATTTATCGGATTCACTTCAAACGAGATGAATCCAAACCATTGAAACCGATGTACTTTACGAGTGATGCACGTACATGCAAAATTTTGAATTTTTTGAATTCATTTAGTCTAAAGTCAAGTGGTCAAAATTAATGAAAAATGAATGATCCAAAATAAAGTTTTAGAAGTTATTTTAATGCATTCATTTTTCATCAATTTTGACTGCTTGACTTTGTACTAAATAAATTCGAAACATTCAAAATTTTGCATGTACGCACATCACTCGTGAAGTACATCGGTTTCAATAGTTTAGATTCATCTCATTTAAAGTGAATCCGATAGATTATAAAGTTATGCTCACCAAAAAGTTTGGTAAGCACATCACACACTAGTTTTACTCTTAAATAACAAATATGGACATAACTGCCCGAAATTTTTTTAATACACCTCTACCAAAAAAAATAAACCAAAAAACCACATTCGATATTTATCGGAAATTTTTTAATACACCTCTCCCAAAAAAAATAAACCAAAAAAATCACATTCGATATTTACCCGAAATTTTTTAATACACCTCTGCTTGATGAATTAAGTACAAAAATCTGCTGAAATATATTTATAACGTAATTGTGTGCCTATTCATGATAATTTTTTTTTTAAGGAAAGGTGAGGTCAAGTCCTCAAATTTTATTTTTGGTGACACAAGATGTGTCTAAGTTACATTTTATTTAAAATTGCAAAACATAAGCCTAAAAAATTAAAAATGGAATGAAAAGCTAAGGGAAGAAATAAACTAAAAAATATTAGAAAAAATCATCAGAAAAAATAACAAATAATATAAATTTCAGTCGAAACAAATGTTTATTTTTTTGCTGAAATTATTTGGCATTCTTAAAAGTTCAACAAATTAGTTTGAAATTAAAAATATCTTTCAAAATATTTTTTAACATTCGTTACGGGTCCTTTTCAACTTAAATTAAAAAAAAGGAGTTATTTCAGATCAAACGAGTGCACTGTCGCTGAGCCGAGTGTTTTTTTTCTTTTTCTTTTTCTTTTTGACTTTGCGGACACAAACGAGTGCACTATTCATTTTGAACCATATTTTTTATTAATATCCAAAAAAATATTAAATTTTAAAATCTACCTCATGTTTGATAAGATTTCGAAAACTGTCCAAACTGCATATTTATTTTCCGGGGTTAGATCGAATTACTGCAGATTTATTTGCCGGTTTTGGAATTCCAAAACGGCAAATTTAATTTGCGGTTTTAAGTTTTTTTTAAAACAGAAAATGTTATAATTTATTTACTTTTTGTATTGAAATATTATAAATATATTATATATTTCTTTGAAAATAGATGAAATACTATATAATTTGATTTATTAGAAAGACTGCGACAAATAACCCAGATCAATATTTTTCAGGCCGGATTTTTCGCGACTGTAAGAAAAATTAAAATATTTCTTTGTGCTATTGAAAAAAAAAAATATTTTGAATTTGTGTTATTGATCCCGGTTCAAAAGTCACTTCTAAGTAAATACAAAAACTATTATGATCCTTAACTTATATAGTATTCTATCTATTTTCAATACAAAAGATAAATAAATTATAACATTTTCTGTTTAAAAAAAATTAAAATCACAAATTAAATTTGCGGTTTTGGAATTCTAAAATCAAAACCGCAAATTAAATTCAGCCTAAAATCGGAAAATAAATCTACGGTTTGGACAATTTTCGAAATCTTGTCAAACAGGATGTAGATTTTGAAGTTTAATATTTTTTTTAGATATTAATAAAAATTTCGTCATTTTGACTATAATAATTGTTTATTTGGTGATGGAAAGTGATAGAGGGTATTCGTAAGTGAAGCTCTAACAGTAATTATCTGGGCTGTAAACATATTCATTATGGAAATAAATATGTTCTTATTCTTTAAGAAATAATAGGAACATGTTATTCCGATCCTAATCGTTCAAACTTTTTAATGCACGAATATAGTCTCAACGAAATAAGTTTTTTATGCACGATTTCAACGAAGACTAACAGTTGGAATATACATATTTATAAACACAACTTAAATTAGAGCTATTATTTTCTTAAACGAAATTGACCAATTTTCCTTTTCTTTTGTGATGAACTACAGACCGAATTTTTTATTTATATCCAAAAAATAATTGAAATTTCAAAAGATACCCATGTTCTGTTGAAAATTCGAAAAATACCCAAACCGGAAATTTTTTTTCCGGATTTGGCCTCTAAATCCGGAAAATTTTTTTCCGGTTTTAATCTCTATATCCGGAAAAAATTTATCCGGATTTGGCCTCTAAACCCGGAAAATTTTTTTCCGGAAATTGAACTCCAAAACCGGAAAAAAAATTTCCGGTTTTAACATTTTTTTTTTTTTTTTTTCCAAAACCGGAAATTTTTTTTCCGGATTTAACTTTTTTTTTTTTTTTTTTAGAGATTCCGGATAAAAAAATTTAACTTAACAAATTTTTTTTTTTTTTTTTTTTTTAGAGATTCCGGATAAAAAAATTTAACTTAACAAATTTTTTTTTTTTTTTTTTTTTTTTTAGAGATTCCGGAAATTTTTTTCCGAACTAAATAAATTTTTTTTTTTTAAGAGAAAAATAGCTAAAATACTGAAATCTAACGATAAAAAATCGAATTGTTTTTTTAAATATTTGTTTCATTAATTTAAAAAATTTCAAAATGGTGTAGAATAATTTAGAAATTATCAAAATAGCTAAAATACTGAAATCTAACACTAAAAAATCGAATTGTTTTTTTAAATATTTGCTAGATTACATTTTTTTATATATAATTAGCATATTTATACTAAAACAAGCCAAATTACTTGATTTATGCTGAATTACACTAAATTACAATAATTATGTAAAATTATGCTAGAATACGGTAAAGTACGCTAAATTACGTACGAATAGGGATAATATCTTCACTGAGAAGGCGAAAAACGACGACGAAACTTCAAACGGCCATAAAACGGCGCTCGAGTGTCCGATTTCAGCAAATGACCACTTTTCGGAAAGCTTGCGAAAATGCGCATGCGTCCGGACTGGCTTTGCCAGTTTTCCAAATTCAAAATCGCCAAAAAATAAAATAGAAGAGCCTCAAAACTTCAGTTGAAGTTTTCGATTAAGATTTTCATTTCTATTATTCAATCTACGTAGCTCAGTAAATTAGTTATGTAATAAACTTTTAGAACACCAAATTTTATTATTTTTGGAATTTTTTTTACTATTTTTTATGATTTATGAAAGATGCCACAAAATAAGCCCCATTTATACGTAATTTAGCGTAATTTATCGTATTTTAGTAAATTTACCGTATTTTAGCACAAAATCGGCCCTATTCGTAGTAAAAAACAATTCGATTTTTTAGTGTTAGATTTCAGTATTTTAGCTATTTTGATAATTTCTAAATTATTCTACACCATTTTGAAATTTTTTAAATTAATGAAACAAATATTTAAAAAAACAATTCGATTTTGTAGCGTTAGATTTCAGTATTTTAGCTATTTTTCTCTTAAAAAAAAAAAATTTATTTAGTTCGGAAAAAAATTTCCGGAATCTCTAAAAAAAAAAAAAAAAAAAAAAATTTGTTAAGTTAAATTTTTTTATCCGGAATCTCTAAAAAAAAAAAAAAAAAATTTGCTAAGTTAAATTTTTTTATCCGGAATCTCAAAAAAAAAAAAAAAAAAAAAAAAAAAAAAAAAAGTTAAATCCGAAAAAAAAATTTCCGGTTTTGGAAAAAAAAAAAAAAAAAATGTTAAAACCGGAAAAAAATTTTCCGGTTTTGGAAAAAAAAAAAAAAATGTTAAAACCGGAAATTTTTTTTCCGGTTTTGGAGTTCAATTTCCGGAAAAAAATTTTCCGGGTTTAGAGGCCAAATCCGGAAAATTTTTTTCCGGTTTGGGTATTTTTCAAATTTTCAAGATAACATGGGTATTTTTTGTAATTTGATTTATTTTTTGGATATAAATAAAAAATTCGGAACTACAGAACTAAGATAGGATTTCTAAACAAAATTCCATTGCCTTAGAAATATAAAGTTGCAACGTGTTAACATACGTTCAAAGAAGAAAAATAACGAAAACTCATGAGCAAATTAATTGACTGGGGACCGCACATAGTGATAATAAATAAAATATGAGAGAAAATTGTGAATAATTAGCACTACTCAACTTTGGTCAAAAAGGTCTGGTCTGGTCTTCATGGCTTTCTTTAGCCAAAAACATCATATAATCAAAGATTCCTTGTGCCAAAAACACATGGTATCCATCTGCCATCTTTAGAGCGCAGGTAATATTTACATACCGGATAAAAATATAATTTTTAAAAAGATACGACAACTCTGCATATATTTTATTTAATGGTAACCATAAAAATTGGAGTTTTCCTTTCCAACGAACAAAAAAGATATTGCGTAATTGTGTCCAACTTTTTTAAAAAGAAGCGATAGTTCTAACAATCACTCCGAACTACTGTTTAACATATATATCTCCTGTAACACTCATGAATTTTAACAATATTCTTGAACAATTTAAACTATATTTTGAAATTTAATTTCTGAATTTATTCATTAAATTGGAAAATAGAAGTATTTATTTATTTTAGAGAAACATAGAACAAAAAAAATGATGATGTGTCTTGGCCTCTTGGGGGCCACTTGTTTTTACCGTATTCCTTCTATAAAAATTCACTTCTCTCCTCATTTCTTTTAACCACTAGGTAATGAAACAACAAAACGAAGGGGTAAAAAAAAGAAAGAAAAATAGAAAATTTAAGAAAATTTCGTAAGTTGTCTGATTGGAGTTCTAATTCTACGTTACAGGTGACTCTCAATAGTCGTTGCAATCTGATTGGAAGTTTTGGAAATTCTTGCTATAATCAGGTAACAGGACTTCTTTATAACTTGTGTTTTCATTTTGGTCTGATTGAATAACGGATTAGTGCACCGTATCTGAATATCAGATTACGAGGGTATATTTAACGTGATATTGGGTATAGAAATCTGAATCTGTTTATGTGATTTAACTGTTTGAGTTATGTGAATCTAGATCCAGCCGGTTAAATATGCATACTTAATATTGTATATTTGTGTAGATTAATCCAGTTCTGTTTGTACTGTTGTTATGAATAAACCAGTTATAAGAAAACGCATTGTTAAATAACCAATTACTGAGCTTTGTAGCTGACTTCTATTTATTTCCGTTTGTGATGTAGGTTGACAAGCTGTCGGACAGATGCTAGAATTCCGTTCTATTGTCGCGCACCCGGTCCAAATCCGAGGCATGACATATCCATATTAAAATATGCATAGAGACAATTTTTTTTTTAATTTATTGCTATTTTCTTACATAGGTAGAAAATCTGTTTATTCATAGATTTTGAATCTATCAAATGTCAAATATAGTGATTTTCTACTGTTCAAAAAATAGTAAAAAAATTCAAAAAAATGAATTTTTTTTTTTGTTTCCAAACATATTTTAATATAGAGATCATAACGGATCGGATCAAATATTTTTATTTTGAAAACATAAAACGTGGCCCTTGATGAAACACATTAGCCCTTAATCTATATTATATACACACAAGCATAGTAACATGATTTGCGTTTTATTCGCGAATAAAACGGTTGACCGAATTTTTACCGATTTATTCACAAATAAAATGTGAATAAAACGTTTTTTACGAATCATTCTCGTTTTATTTGAAAAATTCGCCGCTCCGTAAAATTTGTTACTCCGTAATCCGTGCATTGGGGGTGAAATTCATCGCATGGCAGGACCAAACCATGTGGGTGAATCTGAGGCAAAGTTTTTTGTGAGCATGCTAATGTAGCATTCTATATCTTTTATATGTAAATCAAATCTTGAATTTTGAGTTTTTTGTTTTTTTTACTTTCTTGTTGTACCGAATCATTCCCGAATTATATCCGAATCACGAATTTTTGACCTCACCTCACCGAACCCGAACTATTAATTTGTCACTATGCACACAAGTAACGGATGAGAATGACTAACCACATATTTCGTATTCTATTCAAGCCATAGAAGATCACAAGCTGGAGTGGGCCCTCATAGGGTATATTCTCTTGACTCGTGTCACACAAGTCCCGCTGCCAGCGCGTTGATTAGTCTTACTTTATCACTAACTAGCAAAGAAAGCAACAGAAGTCTAGTCTAAGTTTCTGCCTTAACTTTTATGTAAACTGGGTTAATAAAGTTACTAACTTTTTGTAACTAGCAAAGAAAACAACAGAAGTCTAGTCTAAGTTTCTGCCTTGACTTCTATGTAAAACTGGGTTAATAAAGTTACTAACTTTTTGCTGGCCGCAATTGTGCCGACATTTTTATTTTTACCCCAAAAAAAAAATATTTTAATATAAATAACCAAGTTTTAAAAAAAATTAAATTTATACCCAAACCGCAAATATTATTTACGGTTTGAATTCCGAATTCAAACCGTAAATAATATTTGCGGTTTGAATAAAGAATTCAAACCGTAAATAATATTTGCGGTTTGAATTTTTTTTTTTTTTTTTTTTTTTTTAAATCGTTTTTTTGGCTATAAAAGAGAGTTAGCATCAGAAGCTAGAAAGAGAGAGAAAGAGAGAGAAAAGAGAGAAAATAAAAAGGACTGTCCGAGATGCGTGGAGATAAAAGAATATTATCGGTTCGAAATATTAGTTTAGTTTGTGTTTGGAGATTATGTTGTTCAGTTGGTTTGGAATTTAAAATATGTTTGAATTGTTAAGCTAGAGGTTTGTATGAATTTTATTTGTATGAATTGTTAAGTTAAAGTGCATCCAAGTCCTACTTTGCACCTCTGGTTAACATACCAAGGCAACTTCAAAAATCATGAAAATTTGCCGACATGCAGTCTTGACTTCGCAGAACAGGACTGTGAAGTTTCATGCAAAATCTCGAAACAGAGCGTGACATATCATCTCTCAGAAATTGCCCGAAATGATGAAGGTGTGCGTCCGAGCCCTACTTTGCACCTCTGGTTAACATACCAAGGCAACTTCAAAAATCATGAAAATTTGCCGACATGCAGTCTTGACTTCGCAGAACAGGACTGTGAAGTTTCATGCAAAATCTCGAAACAGAGCGTGAGATATCATCTCTCAAAAATTGCCCGAAATGCTGAAGGTTTGCGTCCGAGCCCTACTTTGCACCTCTGGTTAACATACCAAGGCAACTTCAAAAATCATGAAAATTTACCGACATGCAGTCTTGACTTCGCAGAACAGGACTGTGAAGTTTCATGCAAAATCTCGAAACAGAGCGTGAGATATCATCTCTCAAAAATTGCTCGAAATGCTGAAGTTGTGCGTCCGAGCCCTACTCAGCATTTCGAGCAATTTTTAAGAGATGATATCTCACTATCTGTTTTGAGATTTTGCATGAAACTTGACAGTCCTGTTCTACGAAGTCAAGACTGCATGCCGGCAAATTTTCATGATTTTTGAAGTTGCCTTGGTATGTTAACCAGAGGTGCAAAGTAGGGCTCGGACGCAAACCTTCAGCATTTCGGGCAATTTTTGAGAGATGATATCTCACGCTCTGTTTCGAGATTTTGCATGAAACTTCACAGTCCTGTTCTGCGAAGTCAAGACTGCATGTCGGCAAATTTTCATGATTTTTGAAGTTGCCTTGGTATGTTAACCAGAGGTGCAAAGTAGGGCTCGGACGCAAACCTTCAGCATTTCGAGCAATTTTTGAGAGATGATATCTCACGCTCTGTTTCGAGATTTTGCATGAAACTTCACAGTCCTGTTCTGCGAAGTCAAGACTGCATGTCGGAAAATTTTCATGATTTTTGAAGTTGTCTTGGTATGTTAAAACCGTATTTATGCTTATCGTATTGTTGTTCTTAATTTTATTCTGTTTTGAGTTTTTTTTGTGTTATATATATATATATATATATATATATATATATATATATATATTTTTGGATGTTATTTTGTTGTTGTTGTGTAACATAATAAGTAATACCATGAAATGATAAAAATAAATAACATACCTCCAACCGTATCATAATAAAACATAACGAAAGTACACTACACTAAAAAAATAAACTGCAGACTAAACTAAAACACAATAAATGATAACATAGCTAAACAGAACTAAAACTACCAAAATAACCCTCTATCAACGGTACTGCGAAGGGGTGTATCGGTGAGGTGGTATACCCCTATTTTCCCTACTGAAATTTCGGCCCTGCCAGTCATTCCATTGTTGTTCTCCGTCCTGCGCTCTGAGAGCTGGTGTAAACTCAGCGTATGGCTCGGCCTCTAGGCTCATCTCGACTGCTCTACTCCATGGATCCTCGGCCGCATGGGTGGGTGGCGGTGGAGGAGGAGTACGGAAGAAGGAGTCCGCAAGCTGGGACGCATAGTCCGACTGCGTCCCGCTACCAGAGGCCTCCCAATCGTGAGCTCTCGGTGGATACGGCTGACGCGGTGACGGGGAGGCGGCTGTATCCCACGGATCAGCTGGAGCAAAATCGGCAAGGCTGAAAGTCAATCCCTCATCCTGCACAGACGGGATCTCTGGAGACTCATGCTGCTCAGGCGGTGGCGGCATGTATGCAGGACCCTGCACGGATACAAATATTTTAGTAAATTTGAACTATCTTTACTTAAAATAAAGAAATAAAAAAAATAAAAAATCACATACCGGGGGAAGAAATGGACGTCCGTGCCTGTCACGGTAGGCATGCCAACCTTCCATGCGCAGTACCCAACGATGATAATCCCAGTCTGGCTGCTCTGAGGGCTCCGGTGGCATCTCACTGTTCAGAACAGGTGGCGCGTCAGGCTCGTTCGATTGGATTGCGCGCCAATCAATATTCTCTCCGGCGTCTCGTAGCATGGTGACCAGCTTTGCCTCGTGGCCGTGGTCCTCAATGCACGGGGCAACCAAGTGCAACATCGCATGCCCGACCGCTCTGTAGCCACGTTTTCCAAGACAAACTATTGAACGCGCGGCACCTTTAAGCGCTACCAGCAGCTAAAAAAATAAAACAAGGTTAGTTTAAAAAAAAAGCTACGAAAAAGGTTTATAATACTGTTAAAAAATGTATTCTTGTAGGTGCATTACCTGGCGAGCACCTTTTCGGCCAGTGGGGGTATAACCATCATCGTCGAAGATCATCGAGCGAAGAAAATCGCCGTAATCTCCCTCTATATACACCGAAGCCATGCCGACACGCAGGTACCAAGCCTGATATCTCAATAGGGGATCTCCCTGGAACTGCATCGCATCAACCTCCGACATCTGTCATAAGTTGGCACTCATATTCGCTGCCTTGTTGTAGTGCTCCGAGTGATACTCACTCCAATCTCTATCCCAGTGATTACTGTGCCTTATCCTGTAATTCAGATGTTAGTTGCAATTTAAAACCAAGAACATAACGCTAAGTACAAAAATGCTAAAAAGAACATAACTTACCCGTGTAGTCTCATGATCACAGATCTCGGGACGTCTGGATCTGCGGGGATGTATGCAGGAAAATCAAACTGACGGAGCACCCGGTCTGGGTAGTGGTGCTCCACTATCCAGAAGCACACTAGCGGACCCCTGTAGAGCCACATCTGATGATCATCCGCTACAATCTGTGGCAGCCTCCCCTCAGTGTATAGCTCATGGTACGGAGTCCAGTTCACCTGCGTCTCACCCAGACTCTGAATTTGAGATCGGACCACCCTGATACCTATTGTCTTTCCGTGAGGGTTGTCCTTGTACACATGATGTCCGTACCATTTCATGCCAAATGCCGGTCGATTCCCGCTTTCGGGCGCTCCCCATGGATCCTCGTTCGGCTCGGGTACTCCCACCGGCAGCCGTGACCATGACCAATGCTGCAGTAGTATCACCGGCCCGTAGATTTGTTTAGTTTTCCGCTATATTTTGAAGAATATTAGCCGTCAGGGGTTAGTTAAATTGACAGATAATATAATTTCCCTATAATTTTGATCAGATTCAAAATTCATTTTAGAGAAAAGGGCTACATGGAATTTTGTGTTCTTTATATCAAAATAAAGGTATGAAAGTCTAGTTTCCAGATAATATAATTTATCTATACAAAAATATTACAGATTAGTACAGTTTTAGCGATTAATTGACAGAGGTCAGAATTCAGAAAAGCTGAAATTTCAGTGAGCAGTCCAATGATTCTGACCTCTGTCAATTAATCGCTAAAACTGTACTAATCTGTAATATTTTTGTATAGAGAAATTATATTATCTGGAAACTAGACTTTCATACCTTTATTTTGATATAAAGAACACAAAATTCCATGTAGCCCTTTTCTCTAAAATGAATTTTGAATCTGATCAAAATTATAGACTGCTCACTGGAATTTCAGATTTTCTGAATTCTGACCTCTGTCAATTAATCGCTAAAACTGTACTAATCTGTAATATTTTTGTATAGAGAAATTATATTATATGGAAACTACACTTTCATACCTTTATTTTGATATAAACAACACAAAATTACATGTAGCCCTTTTCTCTAAAATGAATTTTGAATCTGATCAAAATTATAGGACTGCTCACTGGAATTTCAGTTTTTCTGAATTCTGACCTCTGTCAATTAATTGCTAAAACTGTACCAATCTGTAATATTTTTGTATAGAGAAATTATATTATCTGGAAACTATACTTTCATACCTTTATTTTGATATAAAGAACACAAAATTCCATGTAGCTCTTTTCTCTAAAATGAATTTTGAATCTGAATCAAAATTATTGGAGTTCTGACTGAACACAGCAGAAAAACAAAATTGATTTTTTTTTTTTCCACGGGACTTAGTCTGGGATGGCGTCCTGATTTTTGAAATTCTGATGAACAGTTTCTTATTTTTAATATTTTATTTATTTATTTTCTTATATACAAAAATCTCGGGAAATAACATACTCACCTTGCAACCGTGACACAAGTTGGAGTAAAGATGTGCTAGGACAGCCCCACCCAAGTTGTACCTGCAGCTCGACGGCTGAAGGTCTCGCAGCAGCTGTAGATACATGATCGGGATGGTATCACCAGTTGAATCAGCAAACATGACAGAACCAAATAGGTCCATCACGAATCCCCGTGTGTATCTGTAATATCGAAATTACATAGCAACTCATTTTTTCCGCATGAAACAGAATATCAAATAAATGTAATTTATATGAATAGTATGTATGAGTACCTCTCAATCTCGAGCTGAGTGGAATCCATACCCAGACCTCTCGCAAACATAGCTCGCAGCTTCTTCTTCTCATAGATCTTGTTGATGTCAGCAGCTACTGCTTGAAAATTGTCCTGTGTATTCCATCTTTAATGTAGGTATGTATTTTAATTTTTTTTATTTTCTGTAATTGTGTTGGATTATAATAGAGATATATGTAGATTGACAAAATATGTTAATAAATACAAAATTAGTTTCACCTATAATTCTTGTGCTGAATAATTTGATAAAAAAATAAAATTTAGTATTGGATAGTACTGTTTGGGTTTTTATTTTTTTTTATTTTGTAATATGGGTAATCTGGATGGTTAAAAGTTGATGTACTTGATGTATAGCTCAAAATTGGTGTACATGTATACAATTCATCATAGAAAATCAGGGTTGTTTAGAAAGCTGAAAAATATATTTGGTATTTTAATGATTTATACATGCATAAGAGGTTCCTTAATTTAAAGGAAATTACTTAATTACCATGGCTGTGGGCTAGGAATAGGGCAATTTTTCAAATGAAATATATATATTTTTTTTATAATGTATATTTTCTCTCTTTGACCTCACCTAGACTGATACATAATGTGGCTCACACTACTAGTTGGTTCTGATACTAGGTGTATGGTAGCAATTGATGTCGCCTAGTTGCTCTGTGAAGTTACTATAATAACTTGGAAAATGTCCTTCAAGAGTGCAATTCCAACCTTAATCTTTTTTTGAGAAAATGCAAACAGAGCTCTTTGGCTGTGGCACCTATTTCATTATGATCCTCATAAAGTAGCATAAATTGAACTTAACAGTTCAGATTTGAAATAGATTGTGCAAGTTCCATTTTTTTAACAATATAAGAGTTCGCAATGGCAATTCTCTGCATCCCTGTACAACCTTGAAATATCTAAGCCAGACCTGCAAAACAAAATAAAGGAATTATTTCTTCCAGGTGCCTTTACTACCTGCATTCATGTGTTGTGTCCTTTTTGTTATCATACGATATCTGGTACCTTTTGTGGTTGAAGGGATATAAAGATATTCAGGCTTTGTTATCATATGTTATCTTGTTATTTTTGTTTTAAGTTTTTTCAGTCTGTTGTCTAACCTTCTCCAATTGGATGATATATTATAGGTCTCAGAATTAAATTCGTTCAGATATTAACCGTTTGGAGAGCAGTAGCCAGCAAATAGAGGTTCATTACTCAAAACCTAACTAATAAAAAATTACAGTATTTGTACAAGAAAGGGAATTTTTATATCTGAGATTGTTGTTCTGGCATAATAAGCAAGGTTAAATTAGCATGAATCCTATGAACATATTCCAATAACTACAATTATTTTGTTCAACATGAAAACTGTAAAACATAAAAAATAGTAAAAAAATTTCAAAAATTTCAAAAATTGGTATTCTACAAGTTCATTATATAACTAATTTAATAGTAAAAGTCAATTGAAGAACTTGCTGCTAATTTGTTCTTGGAGAGACAATTCAGAAAATGATCACGTGTTCCTTATTTAATTTTATATTTATGAGCTACACCACATCCTTATTTAATTTCAAATTTATTAGCTGCACCACATATCCTTCTGTACGATCCAAGCCACTGAATGACAACAGAGCAAAAAGAACTTGAAAAGGAAATAAGCCAAAATCTATCATCTAGTTTGGAGCATAAAAAACTCATCACGTGTTCCTTATTTAATTTTATATTTATGAGCTACACCACATATCCTTTCGTATGATCCAAGCCACTGAATCACAACAGTACAAACAGAAGTTGTTTAATATGAAGCAAACATTAACAAAAGGGTATATGATATACAATTTTACTATAAAAATATACAATTTTAGCTAATTAATATTTTAAAAAAGGTTCGAATACAGAATAATATTTTAAATGCCACACATTGAATTAGCTTGAATGAACGGCTACGATTGTTTTGTTTGTATCTCTGAACTTAGTTATTACACTTAAGACTTTAAGCTCGCCCAATAATTAAATGCTCCCAACGACTTTTCATTGACAAAGCCAAGGTAGATAGTGACCACACTCCAGTACAATATAATTTAGGATTATCATACATCACAAATCCTTTTGTATGATCCAAGCCACTGAATGACAACAAAGCAAACAGAACTTGAAAAGGAAATAAGCAAAAATCTATCATCTAGCTAGTTTGGACCATAAAAACTCATCACGTGTTCCTTATTTAATTTTATATTTATGAGCTACACCACATATCCTTTTCTATGATCCAAACCACTGAATCTATCATCTAGCTTGGACCATAAAAACTCATCACGTGTTCCTTATTTAATTTTATATTTATGAGCTACACCGTTGTGTATTTTAGGTATTGGATATTTTTGTCAATTGATACACTTTTCACTTTTAAATTAGTAAATCTTAGTAGACAATAATAAATAAGTTGCAAGTATACAACCTATCGTTGTAGTAATATAGGTATCGATCCAAAGATAACGGAAAATATTATTTCTTACTAAATTAATTAATTATAAAAAGGTGCAAATAAAGTAAATGGGGGGGGGGGGTTCGTTGCAAATTTGGTTTTGTGGGTTCAATACCTGATTGAGATTTAATTGTAACAAAAGCAATTTAAACAAACAAATAAATGGAGTTTTGTGATTCAAATAGAGAGAAGTCTAGGAGCTATTGGCATACAATCACCTGGTCAAATCCATACTTATTTGGTTTCTAAATTCATGTTTGCTTAGAAGGGATTTCTAAGCCTTAAATACCATTAAGGCTCACTTTCATTAATTAATGACGTGCCTAAATAATTCGGGTTTCATGATTATGTTCTTCACCCTAGCTATCTAGACCATAAGCATAGGTTAGCCTAATTTATTCCCAAATACCGATACTTCACTATTAAGTCCTTCACATCAATATTCGGTTCAATTCTAGGTGTTCCAATTAAATATGAGGCTTCACGATTAAGTCCTTCACCTCAATTCAACATTTTGTTTCTTGTGGTTCTGGCCTAAGAATTAGATTTGGTCATTTCTAATCTCAAATCCTAGGGTTATTCATGTACATAATTTGGTACCATCAATTCTTAATCTAAATCTACTCAAGTTGATTGAACCTAAGCGGGATGCTAATAAATAAGCAACACAAATCATGCAATCACATAAATAATAAAATCAAGAAGAACAAACATGCGAGCAAACAATCATCATAATGAAAACCATCCAAATATGGTAGATTTTAACACAAGTTCATGCTTCATGCCTAAGTCCCTAGAGAGAAAATCTAGCCTCTAATGGGTGCGCTAACATGCAAGAGAAATACAAGAGTAAACATGATAAAAACAGATAAAAAACAAGAAAGAGAATAGACTACACCAATCTCCTCGCTTGTTGCCCTCGTCTTCACTTTGTTCCGCTCGAGCAACATTCAAGCCTTCGCTCCAATCGCCTTGATTCACTCGGAGAAGATAGAAGAGATAATAGAAAAATTTGTAGAATGAATGCAGTAGATCAAATATGAATAAAATATAGATTCTCTTGCTGCTTCTCTGCCAATATATAGCAGTTTTTGTGACTTTAGGAGCAAGGAAACAAGATCTAGAAGTGAATCGGGTGAAGATTGCATCAATTTGGCAATAAAATATGTCCAAATCTACATTGGTACGGCTGCACAAAATTCTACATTACAAAGATAACGGAAAATATTATTTTCTACAAAATTAATTAATTCTAAAAGGTGCAATTAAAGTAAAAGGGGGATTTGTTGCAAATTGGTTTGGTTGTGTTCAATACCCGAATGAGAGTTTAACTAAAAACAAAGCAATTTAAACAAACAAATAACATGAGTTTTTGTTTTTCAAATAGAGAGAAGTCTAGGGACTATTGGCATACAATAACTTGGTCAAATCCATACTTGTTTGGTTTCTAAATAATTTTTGTAACATTATTTCTGTGACGTTCATGTCATATATATGTATGACATAGATAATGGTGAAACAATACTTATCTATACCCCTTTCGTTAAGGGATACCCCATTACTTGGTTTATGCCTACTTAATTTAAACCATATCTGACATCAATGCATCTTAAGTGTAAAGGGAACTTGTTCCAGTTGGCTTCGGACATTTCTTTCCCTTTCTTTTATTCTTAGTTTGATGCTGTTGTTTAGCTTTTCATTAGTTTTTGTTGCAGCTTGCAGATAATAATTGTACAAAGAAGATTTCTCAAGTAATGATCTTTGCTTTTCTGTTATAATTTGATCTGTCATTGTGACCTTTTGGTCTCAGAGAAGATTTCTTAAATAATGTTCTTTGCAATGTTAGGTAGTAGATGCATACATAATAGAGAATAAAAATTCTCCTTTAAATTCCAATTTTTTTCGAATTTCAAATTTTTTCCAAATTTCAAATTTTTTCAAACGTGGCTGCCCCTACGCTTCGACTCCCGCTCAGCCGAACTTTCCGCCGTTTTTGCATTATCTTAAGAAATCAAGCATGCATGAATTACACATGACCTAAATAAGCAATAATAAGTAACAGAAAATTAGAGGAAGAAAATGAATATATACTAACCTTAGAAAGATAGAGAGGAGAAAATAAAAACTTCAAACATCTCTGATCCCAGCTGCTAGCCTTTGCAGAAATCAGATCAACATTCAATACAGAGAGAGCGAGAGAGAGACAGTATAAAAGACTTGATCAAAACGGCGCTGGAAGGAGAAGGCCTTTTATACTAATTAAAACCCTACACAGCCTTTTATACACGGATTTATACTTATTAATCTGTGTAGCTCTCCAAATAATCATACACGGCTATTTATAATAAAATTCATGTACATTTCTACCATTTCTACCATTTCTACACGGATAAATTATCAAAAATCTGTGTATAAATTCCTACACGGATATTTAACAAAAATCCGTGTAGCTCTCTCAATTTTTTCCACACGGTCTTCTTTCCACACGGATTTTTGATCCGTAATAAACCGTGTAGCTCTCTCAAACAATTCTACACTGATTCTTAACTAAATGTTCGTGTATAATTCCCACAGATTTTTTGGGCTTTCAAAAAACCATATTTGGTACACGGTTTTTATATAAGATTGGGAAAATCGTGTACAATGTGCAGTGTAGAATTACCATTTTTGTAGCAGTGAAATGAATAATTCGGGTTCGGTTCGGCAGGATAAAAAATTCGTCATTCGGGAATAATTCGGGTATAATTCTAGAATGATTCAGAATTACAATACGAGACAGTCATTGCATATTTAATTCATTACCGATGATTTACTATACGAGATACTGCTTGTATTTGTCATAAAAGATTAACAGTATGTGGTAATATAGTAAAATAGTATGATGTATTGACTAGAATGGGGAACTGTGCAGAAATGACCTTTTGTTTAGGGTTTCACTTGGGTTAATAAATGCATAAATGATGACTGTGTGAGAAAGGAAAATCATTTTTCCGAACAAAACTCGAGAAAAACACGAATAATTCGTTAAATTCGCGAATTATTCGCTAGCAATTCGGGAAAAATTTGTTCAACCGAATTATATGTCGTTTTAATCGGCTCAGACTCAAATCCGTGTTATTCACGAATAACTCGCGAGTCATGTTACTATGGGTACGACGAGCTTGAATCCTTTGATCTTAACTCAAATTTAAAGTTTTGATATGAACCGTCCGATCAGAATCTGAACCAATTCAATTTTAGATGAAATATATGAGATCTTTTAATATTTGTGTCAAAGTAGATCGAACAGTCTAGATATAAACTCAAAATCCGAGTTACATAGTGATATGAATTCGAGTACTAAGACCTAGAGTGGAAAAAATGTGACGTGACTAATACGCCGTGACTTTAGTCTCGTGCCGTGATGTACTGTGACCAATTTAATTTTTTATGTGTCGTGCTATGACAAAAATGTCAATGGGTAGTCACGGCACACGTTCACGCCACGTGAGTCACACCGTACCCAAATGTGCCGTGACCAAACGTGACTCGCGTGACCATTTGATCATAATTTAGGTTAGTTTATTCAAAATTCACCATTTGATCAAGATCTAACAGTACTAATTAATTACACGCGATTCGCGTGATTACGTGCCGTGCCATGACTAGATCTTTCACGACACGGACACGTGAGTCACGACATGTAACCGACACGTGTGTTGTGCTGTTCCGTACTGTAACCGTGTCGTTGTGTGATGGAGCCGGCTCCGCGGTGCCATTTTTCCCACTCTACTTGAACCCAAGGCTGGATAACCCGTAGGCAATCCCCACTTGTCAATTAATCAAATACTGTACACACTGTGGAGATGGTCCGACTATTCCAGCAAGTCTTAAGTGCCCAACAGAACACTTGTGCAATTCAAGGTCTTCTCCACATCAGTCGCCTCATACCCACCACCTTTTATCGTATAATAATCATCTTGACTTAATTCCCCTTCAGTTATTGGAACTGGAGTCATCCATTACCACCCAAAATGCTGAAATTCGAGGAAGTTTCTACTGTCCTGGGAGAATTAATAGGCGCTCCAGTACCATGGAAACAGGAGAAAATGAAAATCATGCTGCTTTATACTATAAATATAAGTTTTCTGAGATGCACTTCCCATCCGCAAAACAACCTCTTATGCTATTAATTCTTGTAAATCACTTATTCTCCTTAATTTGTTCTCCTACTCCTTCTTGTTCTTCGATATATTAAAACCTAGCTTCAAATGGGTAGCCTACCACTTAACATCTTCCACCCATTAGACCCAGCTGAATTCTCTGATGAATCAAAGGCAGTGATTGATTTCATAGCCGACTACTATCGCACTGTCGAGAATCGCCCGGTGCAAAGTCAAGTTAAACCGGGCTATCTTTCCAAGCTTTTACCAAAACAAGCTCCTCTATTTTCTGACTCGATCGAAACTATCTTGGAGGATATCCGCCATGATATCTTACCAGGACTCACTCATTGGCAAAGTCCCAACTTTTATGCGTACTTCCAGGCTAACGCAAGCACAGCAGGCTTCTTAGGCGAGATGCTATGCTCAGGTCTTAATATTGTTGGGTTCAATTGGATATCATCTCCAGCAGCAACCGAACTGGAGAACATCGTGATGGACTGGATGGCAAAATTGCTTAAGCTGCCATCTTGCTTTCTTTTCTCAGGTGGCAAAGGGGGTGGCGGTGTCTTGCACGGAAGCACATGTGAGGCCGTGGTTTGTACCTTGGTCGCTGCACGGGACCGTGCATTGAGCAAGGTCGGACATGATGCAATTAGTAAGCTTGTTGTCTATGCTTCTGATCAAACACACTCGACAGTTCAAAAGGCAGTAAGGATTGTTGGAATTCCACCAAAAAACTTCCGCACAATCCCAACATCAGCTGCCTCATGCTACTCACTGACACCACATAGCCTGCAAGCTGCTATGGAGGCTGATGTGGCAAAGGGTTTCTTACCGATCTATGTCTGTGCCACAGTGGGGACCACCGCAGTAGGAGCTGTGGATCCTATCAGAGACATCGGTAAGGTGGCAAATAAGTTTGGTGCTTGGTACCATGTAGATGCGGCTTATGCTGGTAGTGCTGCAGTATGCCCAGAATTCAGGCATTACTTTGATGGGGTTGAACTGGCCGACTCAATCAGCATGAACCCGCACAAGTGGTTCTTGACCAACATGGATTGCTGTTGCTTGTGGGTCCAGAAGCCGAGTGCATTAGTTGATTCGCTCTCCACTAATCCCGAGTACCTAAGGAACAAAGCGACCGAAACAAATGAGGTGGTGGACTACAAGGATTGGCAGATTGCACTGAGCAGGCGGTTCCGGGCCATAAAGCTTTGGGTGGTAATTAGAAGGTAAATACATATAACTCTTAACTCCTAGCTAGAAGCCTAGAACAATATATATTCCATAATCTTTATTCTTTAATGAGTACTTTAATTATCTCATATATATCACATGGTCTGAACTCTGAAAGCTAGATATAGCTTTCAAAATCAAAATGTTAAACTTAAGAACTAGCCACTTTAATAGTAATTTTCAACTACATGGAATGCCTAATTTCATTACATCTAATGAATATAACTTTCGACGCCTAATCAGGTGTTAAATTTATTACTATATGTATCAAACAAAAGCTTTTATGTCTTTTGTTTTATTTAAGTTGTGTGCTGCCATCTAATTAGTTAACTCAAAAGTTATACTTAAATTAAATAGGAATACTAAACATTGGAATTAAACCCGTATTGAAATATATTATTATGAGGATGTTGCTATTCTGCAGTTTTCAGTAAGAATGAGAATAACCAAGAAACGATATTGATTACAGATATGGCATAATTAACCTTGTGGAGCATATACGAAGCGATGTGGCAATGGCTAAACAATTCGAGAAAATGGTTTTAATGGACAAGCGGTTTGAGGTGGTGGTGCCGAGAAAGTTCTCCTTGGTATGTTTCCGTCTCAAACCGAGATATGAAGGAGATACTGCATTGAGTATTAACCAGAGGCTTCTCGAAGCAGTGAATTCTAGCGGCCGGGCATTCATGACGCATGCAAAGGTGGATGGGATGTTTGTGCTCAGATTTGCAATAGGTACAACTTTGACGGAGATGCGGCATGTTGAGATGACATGGAAGCTCATCCAGGCCAAAGCAAATGATATATTGCTTGAGGATATTTGAATTGTTGCGCTAGCTGTATGACCCAATTTGCAAAACTTTAATTGTTTGGAATTTGTGTGTTTTTTTCTTCATGCATGCAGAAACATTAGGTTATAACAATGCATGTGTATCATTATTTGTTGCTTAACTAGTTTGATTGTAAATACATATGGGAATATGACTGAATAAAAGAAAATTAATGCAACCTTGAACGGGGTTTTGTTGGAGTTTATGGACATTTTTCTGTTTTTTTGATAGTTTTTGTACTTAATTTTCTTACATAATTTGTCTGGTGATCGGTAAGAGGAAAAGAAAGAAGTTTGAATAGTAGTATTTAGCTACTGTGATCTGTGAAAAATAATAATAATTTTGGGGCGCTGGGCCTAGTTCAATTTTTAGTTTATTTTTTCTGTCAAGTACTTTGCAATATATGAGCCTGCTATGTTATGCCGTTGTAGAATCAAAAGGAAGATTAGAGGACAGTAGTATTGGAGACAATAAGTCAAATTATTAATGTCAGAGTCTTCCAAGTTATATACAAATGTTGCTGCTTGCAAGAAACAATCAATGGAATACAAGATTTTCTTTGTTCTGAAGTTTTATTTCGTTCTCTTGTATATCCAAAAATATAAAAAAAATATTACACCAAAAATAAACATAAGATATATATATATAGCCAAATTCCAATTTAAGTCACAATCGTATCTATTAAGCATGTCTGATAAAATAGAAATACACTAAAAACAAATATACGAAATATATATATTGAAGTCTTACATATGATTCTTTGAACTTGTATCTTCCTGTAGTGCTCTGAATTTGTTTTTCCCTTGATAATTGAGCGATTACTAAAATCATAACTTAAAAATTGTAATCATTAGTTTCATGATTTTTACGATTTTCAAAATAAAAAAATAATACTGGTACATTTTGCGAAGTGAAATTTGAATTCATCTTCCCCTCGTTTTGGATGTCAGGCCTGAAAAAAATAATAATGTTTTTCCCTAAATTTATTACCTCCCTAAATTGTTTAAGGATGTAATATATGGAAGCATATATCATGAAATCAGGTTATGAAAACACGAAATTAATCAAGGAATAAAACAAAAATAATATATAAATCCACGCATAATATAACATGCATATAAACATCCATATCACACATGCATGACCCCTGCATAACATCAAGTGTAACTTAAAATTATACATGTCAAAATAATTAAAATGCGAACATGAAAGAACTATAAACTCTCATCATGTACGTCTCACTCATTAATCATTGTTGTCGCAGCTCGCAGGATGGCAGGATCATGCTATGTATGGCCCGAAGAGCGAAGGGGATCCGTTGGACATTGAATGAAAACCATATAATTAGGTCTACCGAACAGTTATTGGGAATACAATCCTATTTTGATCAAAAACCATATAATTCCTATCAAACCCAAGACTGCCGAACAGGCCCTAAATGCTTTTTTCGGGGAAGCTTAGTAGTTGGTGGAGGCAGCTTAACAATAGGCCCATATTGTCCATATTTCACCAGCGGGATAAATTGGAAACGGTGGGCTGAATCGAAGGCCATATTCAAACACAGATTAGGCAAAAAAAATCTTATACTGGTAGCCGGATATTATAAACTGAGTTTATTTAAAAGAATAATTTTATTGAATAATGATTCATCATTTTATTACATCCTATAGATCAATCTATTTATAAGTGTACAAGGCTAAAGAGCCGTTGAAGGGGAAAGGCTAGAAAAGATAAAACAGTAACGGTAACAAGCTTATAGAAAAAATGGAAAAAAAATACATGGGTTTATGCTACGTGCACTCTAGAATAACTTCTCCAACATCGAGGGCGGTCATATGCAAAAGTCCTTGCATGGAATGCGTTCAGGTGGGGATCAGTTGAATAATTCCTGATATTCAAGAATTAGAGGCTGCTGTGTTGTGTGGGGATAAATCAACAGTCTCAACTAGGTCAAGAATTAGAGGCTGAATAATTAAATCAATAGTCTCAACTAGGGCTGCCTGTGTGGGAACTAATATTCGAGGGATGAAATCCTTTGTGTGTAAAGGTATATGCAAATATATCGGAAATAAATCTGCTGTTATTCCTTTTAACAGGAACATGCATGTTATTCTGATTCCAACCATTGATCTTCTTTGAGATTCACACATGAAAAAGTCTCTGTTGAGATTCGCGCATTGAAAAATTTGAATGGTTAGGATCGGGATAACATGTTCCTGTTATTCAACAGCAGATTTGTTTCCAAATATAGAAGTTTGCAATGTATATACATGTATATATATGTAAAGAAGGCAACCGTACGTGTACAGACAAAATTAGCTAACAAAGAAATTGTCTAAAGAGAAAATAATTAGTGTACAGTCAAAGTTATTCCTTGTAACTCCTCTTTCGCCTACAGAAAAAAATAGAGTACCGGCCAGAAAATGGCCGGTAGTATTTTAAATGGGTACCGGTCAGAAAATGGCCAGTAGATATATATTTATTAATTTCCAGCGAATTTGGACATATTATTAATTTCTAATTAACTTTGGATATTAATAAAAATAGCGGAAACTATTGCAAAATCAATTATTTTTGGTTGCAAAATCAATTTATTACAACCAAATTATACCTATGCACCAAATATTTGGTTGCCCGAAATAGAATTTGCACTAGTGTAATCATCTGAACTATATATTAATTACCCTAGCCGCTACTTTCTAAAGAGACAATGAAAGCCACATGCTGCTTCGATATTGTCTATAAATACCAGTTCTCTTTCTCGCAATTTCCCATACATCAGAAAGGCCTCCTAATCTGTTCTCCACTTCTCCTTCCAGTTCTTCTTAATTCTTATCATATAACAAACCAACATCCAAATGGGTAGCCTACCTGTACTTAGCACCTTCAACCCATTAGATCCAGCTGAATTCTCTGATGAATCACGTTCTGTGATTGATTTCATAGCCGACTACTATCGCATGGTCGAAAATCACCTGGTGTGTAGTACTGTTAAACCGGGCTATCTTTCCAAGCTTCTACCAAAGCAAGCTCCTCTATTTTCTGAGCCGATTGAAACTATCTTGGAAGATATTCGCCATGATATCTTACCAGGACTCACTCATTGGCAAAGCCCCAACTTTTATGCATACTTCCAGGCAAATGCAAGCACAGCAGGATTCTTAGGTGAGATGCTATGCTCGGGTCTTAATATTGTTGGGTTCAATTGGATATCATCTCCAGCAGCAACTGAACTGGAGAACATCGTGATGGACTGGATGGCAAAATTGCTTAAGCTGCCACCTTGCTTTCTTTTCTCAGGTGGCAAAGGGGGTGGCGGTGTCTTGCATGGCAGCACATGCGAGGCTGTGGTTTGTACCTTGGTCGTTGCACGGGACCGTGCATTGAGCAAGGTCGGACATGATGCAATTAGTAAGCTTGTTGTCTATGCTTCTGATCAAACACACTCGACAGTTCAAAAGGCAGTAAGGATTGTTGGAATTCCACCAAAAAACTTCCGCACAATCCCAACATCAGCTGCCTCATGCTACTCACTGACACCACATAGCCTGCAAGCTGCTATGGAGGCTGATGTGGCAAAGGGTTTCTTACCGATCTATGTCTGTGCCACAGTGGGGACCACCGCAGTGGGAGCAGTGGATCCTATAAGAGACATCGGAAAGATGGCAAATAAGTTTGGTGCTTGGTACCATATAGATGCGGCTTATGCCGGTAGTGCTGCAGTATGCCCCGAGTTCAGGCATTACTTTGATGGGGTTGAACTGGCCGACTCAATCAGCATGAACCCGCACAAGTGGTTCTTGACCAACATGGATTGCTGTTGCTTGTGGGTCCAGAAGCCAAGTGCATTAGTCGATTCACTCTCCACTAATCCCGAGTACCTAAGGAACAAAGCGAGCGAAACAAATGAGGTGGTGGACTATAAGGATTGGCAGATTGCACTGAGCAGGCGGTTCCGGGCCATAAAGCTTTGGGTGGTAATTAGAAGGTACTTTAATTATCTCATATATATCACATATATATATGGTCTGAAAGCTACATATAGCTTTCTAAATCAAAATGAAAAATTAAGAACTAGCAAGTTTTAAGAGTAATTTTCAACTTCAGCGAGGTGGGGACTGACATCCATAATTGGAACCTTTTTGCTTAAATAAAGTGTATATAGAGCTATGGAGGTTTATTCATTAAGGTTGATCAGTTAGAGATGGCAATGTATAAAGCTTTACAATTATTTAGGAACCTGTAAATTTTTTTTTATCAATACAAATGTTACCGGCAATTGCCGTTAACCATAAAAAAAAAAGAGTAATTTTCAACTACATGGAATGCCAAATTTAATTACATCTAATGAATAAAGCTTTCGACGCTTGATCAGGCGTTTAATTTATTACTATATGTATACAACAAAAAGTTTTACGTCCTCTGTTTTATTTGTGTGCCGCCGTCTAAGTTACCTCAAAGTTAAATAGGAGTACTAAAAAATTGGAATTAAACCCGTATCAGAATATATTATTATGAGGATGTTGTTATTCTGCAGTTTTCAGTAAGATGAGAATAATGTAGAAATGATATCAATTGCAGATATGGCATAATTAACCTAGTGGAGCATATACGAAGCGATGTGGCAATGGCAAAACAATTTGAGAAAATGGTTTCAATGGACAAGCGGTTTGAGGTGGTGGTGCCGAGAAAGTTCTCCTTGGTATGTTTCCGTCTCAAACCGAGATTTGAAGGAGATAATACATTGAGTATTAACCAGAGGCTTCTCGAGGCAGTGAACTCTAGCGGCCGGGCATTCATGACGCATGCGAAGGTGGATGGGATGTTTGTGCTCAGATTTGCAATAGGTACTACTTTGACGGAGATGCGGCATGTTGAGATGACATGGAAGCTCATCCAGGACAAAGCAAATGATATATTGCTTGAGGATATTTGAATTGTGATGTTGGTTTGCGCTACCTATATGACCCAATTTGCAAAACTTTCTTTGGAATTTGTGTGCTTTTTTCTTCATATATAATTTGTTGAAAGTTGAAACATTAGGTTCCGTAATGCATGAGAATATGACTGATAAGGGAGAATCAATGTAACCTTGAATGGAATTTTGTTGGAATTTACGGACATATTTCTGGTTTTTCAATAATTTTTGTACTTAATTTTCTTAGATAATTTGTCAGGTGGTCGGTAGGAGGAAAAGAATGAAGTTTGAATAGTAGTTTTTAGCTACTGTGATCTGTGAAAAAAATAAAATATATTTGGGCCGCTGGGCCTAGCTCAAATTTTAGTTTAATTTTTCTGTCAAGTACTTTGTAATATATGAGCCTGCTATGCTATGCAGTTTTAGAATAAAAAGGAGGATTAGAGGACAGTAGTATTGGAGATGACAAATCAAATTAGTAATGTCAGAGTCTTCCAAGTTAGTTATATACATAAGATGTGACTTGTAAGAACAATCAATGGAATACAAGATTTTCTGGACTATGCAATAATCTACTTAATCTATTTAACGAGATTTGCAAAACATATATTTGTTGAATTTTACAGTTGCTTGTCTTGAGATATTATGCAGGTTCATGATAACATAAAGTTGCTACATACATCAAGGATGAATCATCAATTGCTACACATATCAAGGATGTGCTATAATGAACTAAGAAATGGACTGAGAAGACTTAACTCAAAATTAGTGTGTTAATTACAAATTTGTGAAATTGGTAAAATTTGCTTGAGATTGAGGTAATTGACCTAAACCGTTACAACAGCTAAATAAATGTTACAACGGAACAATTTATATTCTAAATTCCACAGAAGTAATCGATTTATTTCGTTACAACGGCTAATCAGGCATTGTAACAAAACAATTCATTTCGGACCCCAAAATCTCCAAAGAGTTCCATTGTGACAATTGTTGCAACGCTTAATGAGCATTAGGGTTTGTAGCGCAGCAAAACCTACTAATTGGGACCAACCGTTACAACGGTTAATCAACCATTATAACCGTTGATGTCAGTTACATTATTTTGTTTCTCTCTCTATAAATAAAAGAAAAATTTAGGTTTGATTATCGAACCTAGCCGCCTCAAATTTCAATACTACGTTTTCTAAATAGATCTAGAATTTCTCATTGTTGCTTGTGCATCAAACTTCAATATCCTTACAACGATCTCAATTATACTCTACCATACTCAATCTTATGTAAAAATTATAGTAATTTGTGTGAGACCTCTTGTTTGTTCAAACACTAGAGCCTTTAGTGCTCAAGAGCCAATTCCAATGTTTGTAAGGCTCACTGGTTCCACCTTGTACTCTTTTCTCATTGGGTAAAGAAATGCGCGCCATCAAGAAGGTCGCGAAGCCCCAGAGACGTAGGCGTTAGTGCCAAACTCCGTAAACATATCTCGTGTCAAGTGTCTCTTTACTCTATTTACTTTACATACACTTCTTTAGTTTAAGTTTTCTTGTTTCCACTAAGAACAACTTACATATACGTTAGATATACCTTTATAGAATATCAAATCATTTAGGATTAATTAAAATTTTAAAGGCCCCATATTTACCCTCCCTCTATGTGCCGTTAGGAACAACATTTCCTTGTTCTTGAGTTTTATTTCTTCGTCTTATACATATAGAGTAGAACTAGGGTGTTCTTAAGTTCATTAAGTACCTTAGTGAATTCAACTCTAAAATCTATCGGATTAGCTTTAAATGACGAATCTGAATAGTTGAAACTCATCTATCTTACGAGTGATGTGTCTCCATATGAAAATTTTAGATTTTCGAATTAATTTAGTATAAAGTCAAGCTGTTAAAATTAGAAGGTTTATAAATTAATTTTAAGACATTCATTTTTTTAACATTTTTTAACCACTTGACTTTATACAAAATTAATTCGAAAATTTAAAATTGTTGCATGTAGAGGCACCACTTGATTCACTCTTAAGATAAATGAATTTCAACAATTCACATTATTCATTCGAAGTCAATCCGATAGATTTTAGAGTTGAATTCACAAAAAGACTTGGTGAACTTAAGAACACCCTAACTCTACTCCTTTTATATATATATATATATATATATATATATATATATATATCCAAAAATATACAAAAAAATAAAAAATTACACCAAAATAAACAAAAGATAGAAAAATTTGAATTCAAGTCCCAAGCGTACGTATCTATTAAGCATGTGTTATAAAAGAGAAATGCACTAAAATCAAATATACGAAATACATATAGTTAGTCTTGCATTTGATTCGAACTTATATCTTCATGTAGTGCTTGAATTTGTTTTTCCGTTGATAATTGAACGATTACTAAATCATAACTTAAAAAATTTAATCATTTTTTCATGATTTTGACGATATCCAAAATAAAAAAATAAAACTGGTACGTTTTGCGAAGTGAAATTTGCATTTACCTTCCCCTCGTTATGGATGTCAGGAAAAGAAGAAGAAGAAGAAAATAATGTTTTTCCTAATTTTATTACCTCCCCTAAATTATTTAAGGATGTAATGGAAGCATATATCATGGAATCAGGTTATTAAAAAACGAAATCAAGGAATACTACAAAAATAATACATAAATCCAAGCAAAATATAAAGTGCAAATTAAAATTATACATGTCAAACAATTAAAATGCAAAATGAAAGAAACCCTAAACCCTAAACTCTAAACCCTAAACCCTAAACCCTCGTCAGGTCTATCTCACTCCTCAGTCCTCATTAATCATGGTTGTCGCAGCTCGCAGGATCATGGTATGGCCCACAAAAGAGTGAAGGGTGTCTGTTTGACATCGAATGAAATTTGGTCCGATATTCGGTCTCAACCGTTTAATTTTCGTCAAAAATAGTGCTCTAGTTTAACAATTTATAACTTTATTGTGCACACGAATTAAACAATTCAGACCGAACTTCAGACCAAATTTAATCTCCAAAACACCCTGGCCGAAGTCATTGCGTCATTGAATCATTTATCCGTCACAAGTAATAAATATTTAACACCTGAAAAATTGTTTGGTTACGTCTTGATATTAGATTTGAATTTGTCTTACTTTTACATTTAAATTCTAGCCTTTTTAATTAATAAGTAATAAAGTAAAACGCAATGGTTGCCATACACCAATGAAACAAAGATCCGTACGACCATAAAGCCCTTGAAGCCTATTGAAGACAAAAATATGATATTGAAGCCTGGTTACATGCCCAGCTTAAATAATAGTTACAGATAGTATATCAATTGATTACCTTCAAAAAAATGAACTCTGCTGTTATTTCAATAGAAAAGTAGGATTCTACTTTTATAATCCTAATCATTCAAAAAAAATTATTTGCATATTTCAATAAATTTTTTTTTTATGCACAAATCTCAATGAATTTGATGATTGAGATCGGAAAAGTACGACCCTGTTTTTCCATTAGAATAACAACAGAGTCGTATCCTCGTTGAAGAGCTTTGTAGCACGAAGCCACGGACACACCTCAGACCAAGACGTAGTCTGTCTATGATGCTTTTATTTAGTTTCTTTTTCTATTTTTGGCATTTATTTCTCATGGTTAACTTACTTTTTTCTTCTTCTTATAATTCAATGATTTATTGTTTGAATAGAAGGGATCGATTGGGTTAATCCTGGGTCCGATGACGGAAAAATTTAAAGAAATGCATTTGTTGGACTCTTATTCTTCTTCTTCTTATCATTTTGTTTCATACAAGGTCAACAATTTTCAAAATAAATGGATCAAGTTAACTGCATTAGATAAATTTTAGTGTGTTTATTGATAGACCTCTTGATCTTGTACAAACGTACTAAATTTTGAAAGACCTCAGTCAATTCTGAAATCTGTAAAGACAATATATAATAAATTGACTGAGGTCTTTCAAAATTTAGTACGTTTGTACAAGATCAAGAGGTCTATCAATAAACACACTAAAATTTATCTAATGCAGTTAACTTGATCCATTTATTTTGAAAATTGTTGACCTTGTACGAAACAAAATAATATATTATAATATTCCATGCGAACGCATTTGTCATGAAGGAGAACAAGATCATGTGTTTGGATTTGTCGATTGGATTTTGGAAGTAACAATACTTATGAAAGAGAGAGGTTGTGCAACTTGTGACACCAAGATGTTGTGGCACGAGACCTTGCTCAATTTAAATGCTCTATTTTTCTTGTAGAAAATAGATGAATAATCTAACCTTCTCCGTAAATTCAAGACAGAAGAGCCACACGCTCGCTCATTCATTTCTGAGCAGCTAACTTAACAAAACCTAAATCAGCGACGGTCTGAGCAGCCAAGGGTATCTAATGAGAGAGAGAGTGAGGGAGAAACGCTAACCAGAGAGAGGCGGCCAGACAGGAGGACGACTATGGGGAGGCGAGGTGCGACTGTCAGGTGAGCAGCGGTGATATCGCTGAGGCTGAGAAGGAGATAGGCGCGCTGCCAGTTCGAACGAGAGAGGGGTGGTCAGGTCGCCGATTCGAAGAGAGGAGGTGGCCAGGTCACCGATTCGAGTGAGAGGGGTGGTCAGGTCGCCGATTGAGAGGGAAAGTGTGGGTGAGAGAGAGAGAGAGAGGGGTTTTGTTTCTTCTCTACAGCTAAGTCGCTAACGGAGCTCATTTCAATTATTTCTGTCTCCGTTCTTCTCATCCAGCGAAACATCATAGTGCGGATCTTAAAGTTGATCTAAGGGTGGATTTTATTGGTAGCAGTTCGCCCAAATGCTACTAGCAGCAAATTAGCCGGACTCTGTATATATATATATATATAGAGAGTGACTAAGGTCAAAGTGGTAGTTCCTAGCTCCCGGTGCTACCAAGTCGTTTTCGGATTTCCAAAGTCCAAACGGCCGATCCGAACCGTTCAAGTTGTTCTCCATATTGAAATCTGCTTGGAGACCAAATTTTACATTTTTTGGAATTTTTTTACTATTTATTAAGCCACTTTGAAAATCACTGATCCGGCGGTCCAGAAATTTTTACTGTTTTTTACTGTTCATCCGGATTTTCAGATTTTCAAAGTGGCTTAATAAATAGTAAAAAAATTCCAAAAAATGTAAAATTTGGTCTCCAAGTACATTTCAATATGAAGAACATGTTGGAAGGTTCGAATCGACTATTTGAACTTTGAAAATGAAGATATGGCGTGGAGTACAAAGTCGTTTTACTCCATGGAGTAGCTAAGTCAGACTCTATATATATATATATAGAGAGAGAGAGAGAGAGATGTTACGATGCTTTGTGAAGTAAAGAGGGTGTTTTACTTCCCGCTCATATTTTTATTTTCAAAGTTCAAACAGTTGATTCGAACTTCTCAACATGATCTTCATATTGATATGTGCTTGGAAACTAAATTTTACATTTTTTGAAAATTACATAAAACACTGATTTTCAAAAATTCTAAAAAAATAGTAAAAAATTTCACAAAAAATAAAATTTGGTCTCCAAACACATATCAATATGAAAATCATCTTGAGAAGTTCAGATCGACTTTTGAACTTTGAAAATAGAAATATGAGCGAGAAGTAAAACATCATCTTTACTTTCCAAAGCATGATAGCCTCGCTATATATATATTTGAGAACCTTTTTAAAAATTATAAGGTACTCCATGTTAATTAAGACTTAATTAGCTTTTTTATTAATTAAAAAAAACCAACAAATGGTTGCTATTAAATTATGAAGTGTAAGTAAATTAAAATAGGAAAAACTTCTAAAGAAATTTTAAATTTAATTTTTAACAGCTCAATGTCGATCATGTGATAACTTGCAAAGTAATAGCAAGTCACCTAACTCCTCCATCTCGTGATGCATCTACTGCTGATGACATTAATTATAGTTAGTTGTTTTTTTTTTTTCACTATTAAAAATTTTCTGTTCAATTTGGTCCCCGTAGCTATTTCCTTGGGCCGAATTTTAAGTCTAGAAAACTATATAGAGGTTCTTTTTCTTTCTTTTCCCGCATTCCCTCTGTGTACCAGCTTGCTCCACGTTAAACAACACGTACCTTCATTTCTAATAACAGGCACAATTAAGTCAATACTTGATAAGTAGTACATTACAACATTTGAGCCCACTAGTTAAGTGTCCGTGCGTTGCAACGGAAATTGAAATATTATTTTGATTATTTTTTTTAGATGTGATTAATTTTTATTTAATTTTTTTTATCATATATTAGTCAATAATGAGAGCAAACAATAGCCTTAGAGCTTGATAATATATTATTTGTCTTTACTGCTAGCAATTAATTTTATTGAAGATAATTAATTGTTAATAACTCCGAACTAAAATATCAAATCTTTCTACTATAGCACTGATGAAGTATTATATGACATATTTTTAATAAGAATATCAATTGCCTCCTCTCCTCCAAAATTACTAATGACATGAATAAAAATTATAATGTAGTTAAGAACAAATTTTATGTAGCATTTATGAAAGATATATCTTGTGAGAAAATTACTTAAATGCATGAAAAATGGCTTACGAATCAAGGCATTTGATTCTTGACCAAAATAATTTAATTAATTTAAAATTATTTACATACTCTGCTAGTAATTAGAGAACACATCAAATTTATTTTATAAGCAAAAATTGATTAAAAGTTCAAAAATAAGTACAAATATATTTTTCAATATAATTATAAATTCATTTCAATCTGACGCAGCCAAATAATAGAAAATAAAATAAAAAATAAAATGAAATGAAAAATCAGAAAATTTTTGACTGGCAGTGCGACAGGGCTCCATTTAAACCAGCGAAATTCCATCTTCTTGATTGAACTCTCGGCCCACGAACACCTGTGCTCACTCTTGTGCGCGGCTCACGAACACTCAGTCTAGACAAGTGAACGAGCATAACACAGCTGACCCCTTCGCTCCTGTGTCTCATTACTTTATTGCTCCAATTAACTCTATGTTGTTTTTACGGTAATTTTGTATATTAATTGTTAGTTTAGACTACTTCTTGGATATTTGATATTTGAACACCTTATTATCTAATGTATTAGAGATGATGTTAAAGTTTTGTAGTGCTTGTGTATGGAAAATTGGAAATACAATGTATGGAATTTGTTGTTTTAACATTGCCTCATTCATTATGTACTTTATATTTGCAGCATTATTATTTTAAAGTCTTGCATTCAATCTTGAAGTATAGAAAACATTTTGAGCATTACAATTACATAAATATGTACTTGCGATCCTCTAGTACCACTCAGTTTAAAATTATGCTCGTTTCCTTGTACCAGTTAGTTTTATCATAGATCATTTCCACTTAAGAAACCTGTTACAGATCAGTACAATTAATAAAAAAAGGCTACATGATTAAATAATCTCATTCATCATTGCCATAAATTTGTATTTTTTTTATTTATGGCAATGACTTATTTTTTATTTAACGGTGCATGTTTTCTATTAAGAATGTTGTTCACACATTGCAAGTTTTATACTCTTATAACAAAGACATACATAAATTTTGCCGATACAAATAGAAAAACATTCCACTTACAAAGTATTACAATAAAAAACAAGTGCAAGTGTACCAATAGAAAATTATAAATCAGTAAACATAATTTCAGCAAATAGAGTGATCTCATCACTGCCACAAATCAGAGTAGAATTTGATCATTCAAGTGTTACATCCATCTCAAAATTTGAGCAAATCAAAATAAAATTGAAGTGTTACATCCTTTCATAGCTGCCACAAATCTAAACCCCAACCCTGCCTCTATCACTAACTTGTGCACATATAACACTAAAGCTCTCACAATGATGTCATCATCGTCCTCTATTTTTCTCTTCCCTTGACATTATCTCATATGTGCTACAAAACAGACTATTGTCATGTGTATGCCTGAAATAAAATAAAACCATACAATTGATCTATTATACAAGAGAGGATGACATACCTTGCGACAAGTTTGGAAATTATGACACTCTTGCTCACTGCAGTAGTTGACAAGTTCAGATTAAACTTCACTTTTTAATCTACCAAAAAGAAACCATAAAATTCACTGAAGCACTCCTTGTGCAATTCCCTGAAAAGGAAAACAAAAGGTAAGTACAAAGGGCATTATAAGGAGAGATGATTAGATGAAGTTTAGAAAAATTAGGAACTTTTTTCTCTTCATCACTTTTGTAACCTATCATTTATACGAGAAATTTTTGTAAAATTGAAATGGAATATAGATGAACACTAATTATAAAGGCATCTAATTATGGGGAACAAATTGCTATCCCCACTGATTATCTCTACTAAAACTTATTAAAATTCAAGCACCATGAAAAGAACCTTAAAATTGTAGATTTTATTGTATTGTACAGTAGCCGTACCAGTGGTCAGAAATTGGTACTGGTACAGTGGTTGTACCAGTATTTAATAGAGATTGGTATAGTGGTACTTGCTTAATTTGTTTAACCATCACAACTAATGTCTGCTGGATTTACGTAACCCTTTCATCTAAGGTAAATGGATCATGAACTGGTACATGATACAAATGGATGTCAAAAACAAAATGAACCGGTGCATGGTACAATTGGAATAATTATAGTTCATACGGAACCTCTTTTTTTTGTTCTTTTTGTGATCTTGAGCTGAATAATCAACTTATTTACTTATTCAACAATTAGGTATTCTAGTACATCAATCACTACCAGAGATAACCAACAATTATTTGTATAACCAAAACTGAAGAAATTCAACAAGTAGATTACCTTTTGAGCCATCCATCCAAACTCCAGAACTCTGTGTTCAATCCTTATTAATTGAATCTGCAGTTATGAAAACTTAATTACACCTCTTTCTCAGAATACAATACACTATTCAAGAAAGTTTGGATCAATATCATTCAAACTTACATGAGCTACAGCCCCAATTAAACCATAGAGCGCAGTGAGGGAATATTAGATCAGATCCTGACACGTAGGCCCTTTAACTTCAACGAAGCAACTATACAAAAAAGAAAAAAATAGAAGCCTAATAAATTAAGATCAACCAGATCTTAAGGGGTACAATGTTGGTCCTTAGCATGATATACACAAGAAGAATAGAATAAGGAGCTTACTTGGAGATATCTCTCTTCATGGCCTTGTACAATTTAAAAATACAGAGAATGCTAAGGTGCAAATGGTAATAGTTGAAACCTGTTGTAAGAAAGCAGTGTTGAGATCCCACAATACAGGAATCAATTGGTACCTGAAAAAGTAAAAAAAAAAAATGAAATTCCTATTGGAAATCCTTATAATTACAATATAGGAAATTCACTATCAAAATAACGGTTCTAAACTATTAGTTGGATATACCAGGATCTCTGGGCAGAAAATATTGAATTAATTACTACAACTTATCTATAAAAACAATCCAATATTGGATAAAAAAAAAGGTTAGAACATTTTTGCAGGATAGATATACTGTTTGCATGTGTTGATGTATAACTGTGTGTTTTTTTGTGAGCGAAAGAAAAATATAGCATAAACATATTGTTCAGGTCCATTGGGAAAACCTTAGATGCAAAGGATCTTCTTTAATTGTTAATGTTTCAAATAAAGTGAAATTAGTGGCATATATTTTATTTAAATAAAAATAATCAAGGAGAAATATTGATTATATAACTCTTTAATAGAAAAATTGTTTGCTTGATCAAGATTACAAAACCTTAGTGATTGACATCGTTTGCTCTTATTCATTTGCACAAAACATATGAATTATGAAATACATTCACTACTAACATAACATAACATAACATAACATAACACCATCTAAATCCTGAATAATCAATCATATTCATTTCTTGGATGTTAGTATACCAGAGCTTGAGAGTAAAGAAGAAGAAATTTAAAAAGATAAATTCAAATAAGTATAGTTCAACAAATTAAGAAATAGACCTCACCAGAAATATTAAATTATGAAGCCCACTGCTAGCTACAACATCTCGGGTTTGGGATCTGGTAATATTGCATTGTGTTGTTGATAGCAAAATTTGGTAATATTGCATTTCCATTTGACCTGAAGAGAGGAAATAGTTTCAGCAGCTTTATTTATCTCTTCCAAAGCATCTCTAAGCTATGCTCCTACTAAACTTTCTATTTGCTATTACACATGATGTAACAAAAAAGAAGAAGAATCCAAATTATCAAAAGAAGAGATATAGATGAAAAATAAAACCAAAATAATTGTATTGGTTCCAATTTTGGTACTTGGGGTATTGTGGTCCTTTTTTTCTTCTAATAATTAACTATGTAAGAGACATCAAGTTTTCTCACAACCAAGTAGTAACGTGAGCACTATCTCATAATTAGTAGACAGTTCATCAAGTTACTCAGAAAAGAAAATGTAAATTATAATTTAGGTTTACATACTAACCTTTTGAGGCTTAGTCAAGAGCTCTGCCAGAGAAAATAGGTCGAAAAGTCCAATGAAGCAATGAGTAAAGGCCTGGTTGGTACAACATACCCAGTAAGGAAAAAAGAAGTATATAACATGTTACCTCCAGTACTCAAAGACTTGTCAGTGCCGTCAAATTTTGGTGCTACGCTTGAGTAATAGGGATTGAATCTTGGTAATTGACATATGAAAACATTCACACTGTAAATTTATATGTTAGAGCACTAATCACGGAAATGAAATATAAAACAAGTGAAATTTTTTGCATGCAAACCCACAAAATACAAAAAAAAAAAGTAATAGTAAAACACCTCATATGCTCCCTACAAACCATGAGCAAATATAAGACCCAGCTTCTTTCACGTGAACTCCCAATTCTATTTGATTTCAAGGATACTTAAATTAACCAAATTTATGACAAGCATTCGAACTAAATTCAAATCAAATTTTCATACACGTCAGCTTATGTTATTTCTTTAAGCATGACAGGCATTCTTACATTTTTATGGGGAGATATATCAGGTTATGAGGTAAGTCTTTAACTCTGCAGTGGTATAGACCAAATTTTAAAATTTGTAGGGGCAAGCATGAATTTTTTTCATAAATTGAGGAACTAACTAAAGCGAAAAGAAACCTTCTAAAAGGGGTTCCTTGTTTATATCTCTCCACTGTTCATGTTGATCTCTAAGAAAGTAAGAAGACATGCCATTGAAGGCCACATGAATACATACAGTGTTCGATAAAATGTCGATTCATTGCCATAGATAGAAGCATAAACCTATCTCCAAAAATCATAACAAAAATAATAAATAAAGCAAAGGTCGATTTCAAAATATGCTCAAGGCCAATTAAATATATTAGGAGATACTATAATTTTCAGTTTTGTTGTGGTTTTCATTAATCTAAATTTCTTGATGAACTAAAAAGGAAAACTTTGTCTGAAAAAACTTGTCAGTTAACAAACAATATAACTTGACAATTTCAATGTGCAAAAAATTACGGATAGCTCTTTCAGAACAACTTTTGTGTTAATTGCAAATATGTAGCAATCACACTTTGGTCCCTGATATTTCATTTATTATACTTTCTATGTTTATTAATGAAAATTGTATAGTTTTTTTTCTGTTTTATTTAGAAAAGTGCAAAGGCTGAAAGAGAGATCAAAGGAGAATAACCTGTGGAAGAGAGAAGATTACCAAAGATTTGGAATCCGGGTGTACCAAGATCGTGGCTTATGCCTTTTCCAACCTTACTTCTCGACCTGCCTCGAGGTTCGCGCACGAGCTATCCACAGGGAACTCGAAGCACAACCCCAAATCGGTTGAGAGGGTCGAGCAATCAACACTCAGAAACAAGGAAGAGAGAAATAAATCCAAATCGGTTTTGTGAGGAGGAGAGTATAGCAGTGAAGGAAAAAAAGAGTAGCAAGGAAAAAACTGAGAGAGACTGAGAGAGAGGGGATAGGATATAGAACTGGGGGGAGAGAGAAAGAAACATCTAGAGGAAGAGGAGCGGCCTAGGTAGCAGGGTGCGCTCCAAGTCGTCGCCGCTCAGAGAGAAGACGTGTATTCAAAAAAAAGGAGTGGAAGAAATCAAGACGCGCAGAAAAAGAGAAGTCTCAAATGAAACAATTATTATGTATCTTTTCATGTAGCGGGTTTGTTTTTAATTAAATTTAGATTTCTACACGGTTGACAACATTAAATAGATGCATCAAATCAAATTTTTTATTAAAGGCTGAGATTGAGATGGATTGTGATGAGTGGCTCATATTTACTTGATGAACGGTTGAGATTTTGTTTGGGTGAATAGAAGGTTGGAACCTAAAATTTTCAACGTGATATTAGTAGTGAGGATATGCTATGAAAACCAAAACCCATACACTCCCAAAGCCCAACTCTAACATAAAGAAAAGATTTAAGCTCGGTTGTGAATTACCCAGCCCGAAAATGCAACGCGCCTATAGCCTATGCCTATCCTAGTTTTTGGTGATTCCTCTCTGACTCTCTGAGAAGCTGAGAGCACCTCCATTTGAGTCTTAACACCGCAAACTGTCTACAAACTGTTCGACGCAATGACCTCCGCCTTCACTCTGCAAACCCAACTCGCTTTCTCACCTCGTCGCCTTCTCTGTAAACCGTATCATTTCTGCTCCACTAAATTTCAAACCGTAGTTGCTAACTCAAGCTACCTCCACCATGGCCCCTCGCTCCGCCATGGCCAAGGAAGTGTACCAGAACCAGCTTCCAATCGGACGGAAGGAAGTTTAATTGATCGAGATAGTTTTACGCGTGTGTTTTATCTCGCTGCTTTGCGTGTTCCAGCTGCTGAGTGCTCAGAGCTCGAGAGGCGCCTACGGGGCCACCTTCTCAATTGGCCAAGGATTCGCAATGTGGCACGGGTCACTGGAGATGACGTCGATCCTTCCATTTATAAGCTTCTCTTAAGGTATATAAATTAAGGCTTCTCATTTTGTGTGGGCTGAATTAGACTTGCTAATACCAGTTTCACTGATCTATCTTTACAACATCATACTGGCATGCTCAAATTTACTGTAGGGATGCAAAAATCATCAATTTAATCAAATGCAGAAATTAAGTTTTTCATTGTAACCCTCAGTTCATTCAATTTGGCCTTTCTTTAACCCATTTGTAGTTGGCCTTGACATGTGCAATTGACTGCACTCGAGCTTTTGATTATTCAAAGTACTAGTACCTATTGTACATACTAATACCTTTAGTAAACTTGTTGTTCTTCATCAATTGTCTAAATTTGAGGTATCCATTCAGGAACCCACAGTTTTACACCACAGATGAAGAAGAACCCCAACTAAGTCCTGTCTTATTCAGAGAAAAATTAATTAAACAATTCAACCAACGAGGCTTCATCAAATTTCGCAACCTTGCAAAGATCTCAAGGCCCAAGAAGAAAAGGAAGAGATATAATGAGAGGGATGATACTGTAATGGAGAAAGATGAAAAGGTTAGTGCTTATAAGGTTGAGCTGGTGAGTGAAGAGGATAATGCTGAGGATTGGAGCGATTTAATGGGAGAGGAGATTATAGGGTCCAGTTGGAGGGGGGCCACACGTCTCTTGCTGCTGGATGAGAGGTATGCGAAGATTGGGGCCCACATGCTTCCAGAAGCTGTCAAGGTGGCTTAATTACTCTTGTGAGTTGAGTGAATTGTAAATGCATGTTTTATTTGATAAATGAGGTTTTGTTGCTGAGTTAATATTCTAAGAGAGCTTGGCACAACTTTTTTTGTGAAAATTTGGCAGATTTCTGTTAACAAACTATAGGAAATAAAATCGCATAAATAACAAACTTTAATAATGAACTTTGATAAAAAGGACATTTCTGTTAACAAACTTTAATTATTTTTTTGTTATCAAGGTGGCCTTAATAATGAAGTTACAGAAACCCAGATAACAGTAATAAGGAACTTAAGGAACATGAAAAGTGCACAAATACCCAGAGATTTGCTTAACAATTTAGTTGTATCAATCAGTGAATTATTTTTATTAATTTTATTTATGCTGTCTATTTAAATTAGCTATTTTCTCGTCTCATACAGGCAGTGTTGTACTGTGAAGCTGAGAAAGGAAACAATTCCTTGTATGAACTTGTGCACTGTCGGCTCACTATATTTTACAGCTACTGGCAGATGACTCAGGTATGCTTGGAATCATATATTAAGACGACTCTGAAAAAAAAAAAAAAAAAACCAAACTTTCTTTACAATAAAGCTGAACTTTCTTTTATTTTACTCAAGGCTTGTCCGTATTCAAGTTTTTAATACTTCCGATATTTCTTGTAGCTCCTTGAAGCAATACTTCCAGAGGAGATAATCATTCCATCAGGATTTGAAACCGTTGGACACATTGCCCACCTAAACCTGAGAGAGGAGCACTTGTCTTATAAAAAGCTCATAGCTAAGGTGTTTCTCTCTTTCTCTCGCTAAAAGGCTTTCATCGTGATAAGCCAAATAGACTAAGCTTCTGGTAATCTGCCTTTTAATTTTCAGGTAGTGTTAGATAAGAACAAGCCAAAGATTCAAACGGTTGTTAACAAAATTGATGCCATCGAAAATGACTATAGAACAATGCAACTCGAGGTGTTGGCTGGTAACCATTCACTTGTTACCACAGTAATTGAAAATGGCATTCGGTTCCAACTTGATCTTGCTACTGTGTAAGTCTCTTCCCCTCTATTAATTATATATATTCATATGTGAATAGTTGGAAGGTGACCATCATATATCTCTCCATTATCTCCAGTTACTGGAATTCTCGACTGGGAACTGAAAGACAAAGGCTCGTCAATAGTTTCACAAACTCTGATATTGTTTGTGAGTTCATTCTGAAATTTTTTTGTATTATCTTTTTCTTTAAGTACCTCCAATGTGTTATAATACTTGCATATAAACCTATATCTCTTCTCTTTGGATCTAATATCCAGCATTCTTTGAATGTTCATTGTTAGATACTTTGATTGGGGTAATGGAATAAGGCATTTTCGTTTAACATTACTGATTCAGTGTTGCCTCTAGTCTGGCATACTGTCCAAAGTGATATGCATGTTAATTAGTTGCAATTTCGTAATGCTGGTACTTTTAGAAGCAAACAATCATTTATGTATTAGCTTTAAGTTTCAACTTTTCATTTTTTTTTTGTGTTTCCTTATTTATTTGATTATTTGTATATTTATTGCTTATTCAATTGAACAGGTGATGTGTTCGCTGGTGTGGGTCCTATTGCCATTTCTGCTGCTAGGAAGGTGAGGCATGTGTATGCAAATGACCTTAATCCCAATGCTGTAGAATACCTTAATAGAAATATCGTGCTTAACAAGCTTGATAAAAAAATTGAGGTATGAGATCCTTTTTCTAATAATTAAAATTGGAGTTTAATTTGACCTGAATTTATGTGTTGGCTTTATGAGACCTGTTTTCTTTTTGAAAACATGTGTTTTTTTTTTTCACTATTTGCATGTAACAGGTATCTAACATGGATGGAAGAAGGTTTGTCAACGCCATACTTACATGTCAACAGAGATTATCTCCAACTCAAGTTGTTATGAATTTGCCTAATGATGCTACTGAGTTTCTAGGTAAGCTCTGAATCATCACATTATTGTGATTTATTTATTATGGAAGGTTAGTGATTGTGTTATTTTTCTTTTTCAGATGTGTTTAAAGGCATCTTCAGAAAAAGGTCAAAAGATGATGATTCCGTTATTTTGCCTAAAATACATGTGTATGGTTTCTCAAAGTCCCAAAATCCAGAGTTTGATTTTCATGAGGTCTGATTTCTTAGTTTTACATGTTTTTACATCCAGTGTTTATTCATTTATTCAAATATGTGATGGGTTGAATTATATGCTTGAACAGAGGATAAACCTGGCATTGTGTGAGACCGTTGAAGAAGTTGAAATGCACAGAGTTCGGCTGGTTGCTCCGGGTAAATGGATGTTATGTGCATCATTTAACCTACCACAAGTCGTTGCATTTGGAAAGCCTTTAATTAAAGTTGTATAGATTTTTTTTTTACCGTCTACATTAGTTGCCACATAAGTGGTAGCTCTCGCTTTTGTTTGTTATTGGTTTCTTCAATAACCACTTTAATTTGTCTTAACAGACTTTTGTTAGTAGAAACTGCTCTAGCAAACTAATTGGACCAAAGACATCATTTTAAACGAGGATATTTTATATTTTGTGCCAACGCTGTGGTAGCACAGTGGTTATGGCATAGGTTCGATCCTGCCTCTGCGCAGGACTTTAGGGAGTGTGTGCCTACGGGCTGAGATAAAAAATAATAATTATATTTTGTTAGTAGTTTTAGCATTTTAAATGTAACAGTATCGTGCTGGCATAAGTTAGGCTAATAAATATCGTAACACCTTCCTGCTTTAATATATAAATTGCTATAATCCTATAAATCATATTAGTCAACGTAATTTTCGAAGGCATTGTACTTTACTTAACAGAACTCTAATTGTCAGCGTGCTCTGTTTTTCTTTTTGATTTTTTTTAAAGCAAAATAACAATTCATCTTTACCGTCACTAATTCATTGGTGGAGATTCTGGAGAATGCATCTTGTTTCTTTGTTTCAGCCGGTGCTCTGCCCCATTCTGGGCCTAGAAACTACCTTTTACAGGGGCTATTAGCCTATGTATTGACACCGTAGTAAAACTAACACTGGAAAAGCTGCACAGAGGCTTTTATCTCGTGCCATCTTATTATTAGCAAACTTTATTAGTGTATGCTCTCATAGAACTAACTGCCAGTTCCTGTTAAGTGCAGCTCTTCTCTGTTCTTCTTTTTGACTGCATGGAGTTGTCTCAAGTTGCAGCTCGACCATATTATCCTATTATTCTGTCAAATTAATGAAGTCTTAATTTAATCACTTTATTTTGTCATACACTAAATCAACTGAAATACATAATCGGCTGATTGTTATAGGTCATTAATACGCACACATACAATTAAATGACTCAATTGATTTCAATTGTTTCAGGTGATGCATCAGTAAAATTCAACATCCTACGGTTGGGAAGTGTTTGAGTCTTTCCATAAACATTCAATTTCTATACTGGGCAACATATGTATAATGCACATTCTTTGATGTATTGCTTCTTGGTTGTATGGAAGCGGGGACCATTAGGATATTAAATAGGTGGAAATAATTGTAGAGCGGTTGAGAATCCCAGTCGAAGATACATCCAAATCCTCTCTCTCTCTCTCTCTCTCTCTCTTTTCTGTGTGTCTCTGACAGTACGGGCCAGTTTCCAAATCAGGTGTTGCTGGTCCCTGAGGCATGCTACGAGCCTCCTCTCTTTTTCCAGTATAGTCTAGGCGCTGGAATGTATGCCGGCCCCCATGCTCCCCTTTCCTTTGTCTCGTTTATTGTTTTTTATGGCCATCAGCTTTTTCCTATGGAACAAGTACCCCTTGCATCATTTAGGCACCCAACCAAACATTTTTTGCTTAGGGCTTAGCGTCGTATTGTGCTGAGGTGATTCACCTTAATTACTTTAAAGATGCTAACAATTTATGTTTTTCATGAACTCGAGAGGAACTACATTCAGCGAAGTATATTATGTGAAAAAATATATATTTGTATAATTTGATGGTTTTTACTTAATATTTGAGGTAGAATAGGAAGGATCCCTTAAGTTCTGAAATAGTTATAAACAACTTAATTTCTTTGTATGTGATCTGAATAAAAGAAAGAATCATAAAAACGTAAAGAGGGGATAAATTTTTCTTATAAATTGATAATACTTGCATTTGAGTTAGAAGTTCAATGATATGCTCAATCGAATTAAGAATACTGTATACATTAATGGATACCAAAATTTTCATTTACTATAGAATTACACTTCCATTTTTTTTTTTACTACGAGATTTAATTTTCCTGCAAGACTCGTTAAATGATAGAACAATTTATGAATGGCACTTACCATGAAAAGTTTATCATGCTTAAGAAAATGTTGTTAGAGCTCTTAAAACTCCTACTCCTAAGATAGTATTTACGGTTTTAATTCCCTGTTTAAGATCTAATTATGAAGCCTAATTATTTAGATGTCCATATACAGCAAAAGCTACTAATGGTTCGCTTTGTAGGAACTTTTCATAGGGATTGGATCCACGCTGCAAATCAGGCCAACAAAAAGGCCCGGGCCCACATCCAGTTCTCCTGCCAAGCACAGATGTCAGCATATTTACATGATTGCCACCAAACCATATGTTAAGGTACAAAAGGCATCTAACAGTTAGTTTCAATTTAAACGCATGCATTTGTCATAAATTGATGCATTTATAACCATGATATGGTAAAATAAAGATGAATTGAATTATTAAATTAATAACATTCTAGATGAATTTCCGTGCAAGTCCAATTAATTATAATTCAACATATTTTCCATGTACGTACTTAGCTGATAAGTAAATCTGTTAATTTACTGATTAGAATGTAATATCTAAATCATGAAGGGCTTCATATGCAAAAGCTCCTAAAAGGCAAAGAAAGGGAGAGGTAGTAGGGGAAGAAAGCGCCAGTAGTACGTGGCACCTAGAGAGACAAAAGGACGGCAGATCACACAAGACAAATCTCACCTTGCACTCTGTTAGAGAGAGAGAGAGAGAGAGAGAGAGAGGCCCGTATACATACGTACTGGTGTACTGTTACAGTGGCACTGGTAGTAACCAGTGGACCCCGTTCAAAGGAGTGGGCCCCTGTTGGCACAACCTTCTCTGTCCCTAGCTCTCTATAACACACAACACAATAGAGCCCAATCATTCTCTGGAGGGACAGTATCTCCTCTCGCAGCCCTTGCAGCCTACTGCATGCCGGCCTACATCTGGTAATTTTGGAAAGAAAAAAGGAAAATTGAAACGCACTGCTTTTTTTCTCAACACCCCCTCTTAAATTGTTGTTCTGCGTAAACAGTCATGAATGATACTTTTTCACTGTAGTAATATACTCTGTTCAATGTTCAAACATCTTACAACACGTACTTTTCGTTTCCTTTTTTTTTTTACCTTCTTGTATAGGCGGGATTGAAACTTTTTAGCAAGGATAAGATAATTTAAGCTACCTGTTGTAGTGTATGAAAACTGATTGTCATATCATATATAAATTTGTTTGTCTTTTGTATATAAAATAGAGAAATATTTCACTTGATACGTATATTTGACACAGGAACTATATATTGCAAATTGGCTACGTTTTGAGGTTTTTCCTGCAAAAAGTTGTATTTAAAGGCATAGGATGCAAAATTCTAGAGGCAACCCCAAACCCGGCCCAATGCAATGATGGTATAAAATCTAATTTAAAAAATAATATATTTTATGTGTTTTCTTATGTAGAGGTGCTACTTTTATCCGATTACCCGGATCCGATCTGGAACCGAACCGGATCCGACCCGGAACCGAACCGGATCCGACCCGGAACCGAACCGGATCCGACCCGGAACCGAACCGGATCCGACCCGGAACCGAACCGGATCCGACCCGGAACCGACCCGGATCCGGTTAATTTGGGTAGGGTATGGTTTAAAAAATATAACCGGTTAAATTATGGGTACGGTTACAAAATTAATAATTTAATATCCGATCCGGATCCGAACCGGAACCGATATTGTAATGGATAGGATATGAGTTTGATTTAGTTATCCGACCCATAACCGAACCCGACCCGATACCCATATAAATACCTGATAAAACATATATGAATAACTATGAAAATACAATTTTACATATAATCAAATCAACAAATGTCACGCCAGTAATCACATTTTGCATATTAATTTTTTGAATTAAATTTATTGCTTTGAATATATCCTTCAATATATGCCTTATATATTTTTTTCTCATTATCATGAAAATTTATTGCTCTCATTGATATGCCATTCGCAATAAATCTCAATGAAATCAAATATTTGTCATAAATTTAATTCTCTATTCAAACAAATTAGTATTAATATTTCATTCATGGATTTTTTGAATCATAGAAAAGGAAATCACCATCTCCAATATTTTACTTTCTAAAAATTATATCTATTCTTCAATATTTTGATTTTCAAAAGTTATTTATCTCAAGCCTCTTGAATTCAAAAGCTATTAACAAAAAATAAAAAACTTTCGAATACTTTTTGTTACACCATGAGTACTCCAAACAATCAACAATCAAATTCTGAAAATACTACCCAAGTTTCACAAAATATTATTGAAGGCACTTAATGAGAAAAAAAGAAAAACATCTATAGTATGGGAGTTGTGACATATACCCGCTCCGGATCCGGAACCGACCCATATCCGAACCGGATCCGATAATCCACAAACAAGTTATGGATATCTATCTACCCGGAACCGAAAAACTGGACCCGAAATATCTACGGGTAGATAGGTATCCGGATCCGGACCCGACCCGATTTGAAACAAATAAGTATATGAATCGAAATTTGGACCCGAACACTTTTAGGGTACGGGTCCAAATATAATAGTATCCGGACCCGACCCGACCCGATAGCACCTCTATTCTTATGATTTCTTGTCTATGCTGCCGCCCCAAAGCTAGGCGCTGTTGTCCCAAATGCTAATCATTATTATCCTCTCCTAGCTTCATGGAACTCATGAGATGCTTGTATCTATTCTGTGGAAATTGATATAGTAATTAGTTAGATATAATATTAATTCCTTGTAAGAAGTGCAGATATGCTCATGTTCTTGGTAATATTAATTGTTATATTAATTGTTACAAAATCAAATGTTTCATGAAATTAAGCGCCAAAAGAAGACTTACATGAATTGTACAATAAAATTTTGTCATTCGCGGAAGAATCATGTCGCCGATTTTGTAAAATACTTAATAAATATTAAAAATATTTAAAAAATGTAAAATTTGATCTTCAACCACATTTTAATATATCCATCATATTGAACGGTTTGGATCAACTGCTTGGACTTTGAAAACTTTGAAAATGCACAGTGTTATCCAATGTCACCAACAAAGGGAGTCATCCGATCCCTCCTCAACTATATATATATAGAGAGAGAGAGAGAGAGAGAATGGCTAATATCAAAACGTTTGTTCCTGGGCTCAGGAACAAACGATTCCGTTCTCCAATTTTCAAAGTTCAAACGACAAATCCAAACCGCTAGATGTTCAATCTATATTAAAATGTGCTTGGAGACCAAATTTTATATTTTTTGGAATTTTTTTACTATTTATTAAGCTGGTTTGAAAACCGCTGTTTTTCGATGCTGCAGAAATTTCATAAAAACAGCGGTTTTCAAACCAGCTTAATAAATAGTAAAAAAATTCCAAAAAATGTAAAATTTGGTCTCCAAGCACATTTTAATATAGATTGAACATCTAGCGGTTTGGATTTGTCGTTTGAACTTTGGAAATTGGAGAACGGAATCGTTTGTTCCTGAGCCCAGGAACAAACGTTTTGATATTAGCCATTCTCTCTCTCTCTATATATATATGTACTAAGTACCAAATCTCATAATTCAAATATAAATAACAAAGAATAACACCAATTAAGCATATCAAATTTCATAATTCAACTTAGATAATCTTCCAAATTTATATTCAATGGAGTTATTTCCCCAGACTTCATCCTGGAAAAACATATTATATTTGTAAAAGAAGATAACATTATAAAATAAATTTTGTATTCAATAAATTTTGGGTCAAATAAATATTATTCCGGAATGCTAAATATGTTTATAATAATAGTAACAATGTACGATAATTTATGTGGAGGATATATCAAATAAGAATTATATTCCTTTAACGTTTACATTGTATATATATTAGGTATATTAAACACATTATTTTTAAATAAAGAGCATGACACATGAACCATATAATCAAGATAAATGAATTGAGAGAAAATCAAATCGGACAGATGGAATAATAGATGATGTCACATAAACTCTCTTTAGATATTATTATTAATAATTATACTATGAGGAGGGATCGGATGACACCCTATTTATTAAGATGGGTATAAAAATTCAATGGTCTGAAAACATCAATTTTGTAAAATACTAAATAAATAGTAAAAAAATAAAAAAAAAATGTAAAAGGGTGTCATCCGATGTCACAAAAAAGAGTGTCATCCGATCCCTCATCTTATACTGTAGATGTGGTGTTGTGTGATGTCCTACTCATTAATGCAAAATTAAATCTATATATACATCATATTTGAAATCACTTTAATCTTATAAACGACCACCAATGTTGTTGATGATGTTAGTGTTTTTTTTTAATATTTTGCATAAATAATAGTTAAACTAATAATTAACTAATAATAAATTACTATCAATAGACCAAATCCATAACAAATAATTACGTACCGTTATCTGACAAGCAGTTTTACTAACCGTGTATAATTCATACTGAGTTAATTAGGCAATGCTATTAGATTTGGTTCAATTCAAATTTATATTGTCGACTTCTATATCTAATATTTAATTAGCAATAGATATATTATTATTTAATAATATACTTCCTCAGTATTAGACACTTTTACTTGATTTAGATATATTATTTTAAGTCAAGGAGATGATTTATTGATATCTAAACTTAATAATATCAACTATGTCCAAAATACTTGAAAAATAGTTCCATTAATTGATTATCGGTGGCACCGTGGCAGGCCATAAAGTATAGGGTAATGGTATTAACAGAGTAGTTTTTGCTTCATTCAGTGCAAATGTCAATGTTAACGTAGTCAATACATTTAGCAAAAACTGCTCTGTCAATATATTTACATGGGAGCCACAAATAATCCTCCAGGGATCAGGAAGAATCTATGGCATGTTCATGCAAAAATAAACGGTCTAAGATCTGCGTTTCTACATTCCAAATGAGACCACTCTAAGCAAATTAACAAGATCCAGGTCTTGCATAGCCCAAATTTTCTCATTTTAGAACCTCATCATGCATTGCCTGTACAATTTACCTACTTTTTTTAACTTGGGTACTTTTTTTGTTGTCATCCTCTCTCAAAAGACTGTTGCATCATGTGCAAAGGATTTGTAAAATGAAATCACAAACGAAACTAAAATCATATTTAGATGGGAAATTTACTATTTGTACGTTTCCCTTCCCTAATTTGTTTGTCCAAAGAGTAACCCGTAACAATTTTTAAGGTTATTTTTAATTTTTAGGTCAATTAACTTAATTAGCCCTTAATAATAAATTGACCCCCAAATTTTCATTCAGTCTCCTATAATTAGGCTATTAATTGTTTCGATTCATCACTCCATCTTACCAAAACAAATAGTGTGATAATATCATAATACTGAATTTTTTTGTTCATACAAGGCCGTTCTTTTTTCGCTGACATGGAAATGATGTCACAATTTTGTTAGCTTCTAAATGCAAAAGGTTATGAGAATGACCTGATTGGAACTGGGAGGTACAAATTAAATTAAGATCAATGACAAATTAAGCTTATTACGAAGAACAAAATTCAGTGACCATTGAGGAAATTTATTGGGTAATTTTCATATCTTCAAACTCAAACAAGAAAATTCTGGAAAAAAAAAAGGGTACTTTACCTTGGATGATTAAACAATATTAGAAATAAAACAAAATTTCATGCATTTTAAGAATGTATCTGTAAGTGTCTATGAAAGGAACTTTGCTATTAGTGCACCTATACGTGCCGAAATTTTTATTAATATCCAAAAAATACAAAACTTACAAATCTACACTCCATTTGCAAAAATTTTGGAATATGTCCAATTCAGAAAATTATTTCGCGAATCCAATGTCTAAATCTGCGAAATAATTTCTCAGATTTGAGAATCCTATTTCCGGAAAATTATTTACCGGAAATAGGATTTCTAGTTTTTATATTTTAATTAAAAAGAAGATGTTATGATTTATTTATTTTTTGTATTGAACTATTAGAAATACTTTTATATTTCTTTGAAATAGATGGAATACTATATAATTGAATTTATTAGAAAGACTGCGACAAATAACCTGGATCAATATTTTTCAGGCTGAATTTTTTGCAGCTGTAAAAAAAATTAAAATATTTCTTTGTGTGTTACTGAAAAATAAAAATAAAAATATTTTGGATCTGAGTTATTGATTCTGGTTCAAAAGTCACTTGTGAATAAATAAAGAAAATATCGTGATCCTTCTATTTTAAAAAAAAACTCAATTTGATCTGACATCTTAAATGTCAAATTGATCACTCAAAAGAGAGCGATATTATCTTTTAAAATTTATAAACTCGGAAATGCTATCGGTTCATATCGCAAGCGCACAATCCTATCAGGTAGTATAATCGAGATCGATCCACAGAGAATATTGGTCTACAGTATTGAGCGATCAAATCACAATCTTCCGAAAGGCTAGACAAAATCTGAAAATTAAGAGTTGGAATTGTGATCAATGTAAATTTGGCAACAATTAAAAGTAATTAAAATAAAGATAGAGATGAGAATTCTTAGGGTTTCGGCACACCATTACTACTCAATACTCTTTGATATTCTACTTCTGTCGAGTCTGATTTCCTGTTGTAGTTTATGGAAGACACTACATAGGACACTGCGAGTCACTTACGTAAATGATGGGACTTCCATCGAGATACTACATATATAGGACACTGCGATTTATCTTACGCAAATGACAGATCTCTAATACACAAGTTACTACATAAGACACTGCGATTTATCTTACGCAAATGACAGAACTTGGTTTGCGTTTTGTGGTTCTGATTTATGGTTTCCCCGCGAAGGTTTTATTCACATAAATCTAATGGCTCCCAACGAGGCTAACTCGTCCATCATAGTTTTTCTTACCATTAAAGCACTGTCACTACCCTAACGGATTAAACTAGATCATCGAAATCAGGTGAAGGGAGAATAAATTGCAAAAGTATTTCAATCAACAACAAGAAATCATAATCAACAGAAAATATATATATCAAAGTATCATGAGTAACAAGGTTTACTGCCTAGCCCCTAAGAAAAGAACTTAGCCGCGGAACGGCATCATTACAACACTCCTCTCTTTCTTACTTAATCAAATCTAACCCTAATTACCAAAATTACAAAGATAACTTATTCTTCTGTCCAGGGGTTTTATATAGAAGTGAGGGGACGTTTGGAGTTGAGTGGAGGCCAAGAAAACTGATCTGGATACAGCTGTAGCGGTTATTCCCCAAAGGACGCCTTTGGTTACGGACCGTATTGGCTGATACGGTCCGTATCCACACCATGTCGCTAAGGGGTTTAATGCGTATCACGCCATCTTCTGGTCCGTATCCGGCTAGGTCCGTATCAACCAGTACGGGCCGTAATAGAGCCTTAGTCGATGAGCGTCGCCTATCCGATTGACCTGATTCTTGCTCCATTTGATGTGAAATAGTCCCAAAACATGTTTCCTGCAATAAAACATAAAGAAGGGTGACAGTAGCCTTTTTCTAATTAATTAAACATAAGTGCAAAATAATATGCAAAACCTAAGCCAAAACCCTACGTAATTCATCATCATTTTGACTCTGATCACAAATCAAATTTTGTTTTTCAAAATTAGATAGAGTATCTTAGAATTTGAATGTACTACAAGGACCACGATAAGTTCTTTATTTACCCTGAAGTGACTTTTGAACCGGGATCAATAACTCAGATCTAAAACATTTTTTTTCCAGCATGATCAAACTAATTTTGATAGTGAATTACGTAGGTTTTTTTTTGCTTAGGTTTTGTCTTATTTTCTCACCTTTATGTTTAATTATTACGTGAAAAAGGTTACTGTTGCTCTATTTTATGTTTTAGTGCAGAAACCATGATTTGGGGCTATTTTACATCATTTGGAGTAAGAATCGGGTCGATCGAAAAAGCACAGCTCATTGACTAAGGCTCTGATACGAACCGTATTAGCCAATACGGACCAGAGCCCCAGTACAGACCAGAGATGATCGAATACGCATTCCTCCTACAGCGACACAGTGGGAGTACGGTCCGTATTAGCCAATACGAACCTGACCCAAGACGTCATTTGGTGAATAAGTGCAACAGCTGTATCCAGATCAGATAACTTGGACTCCACTCATCTCTAGGCGCCACTTCACTCCTATATAAGCCTTCTAGACTGAACAGAAATATATATTTGTATCTTTGGTTTTATATTTTTCTTAAATGAGAAGAGAGGAGTGTGTAGAGACTAAGTAGGAGGGTACTTCGTGTATGGTTGTATCTTTCTCTTATCTCTTTGTATACATGCCGTTCAACGGCTAAGTTTAGATTCTTAGGGTTGGCAGTAAACATTGTTACTCACGATGCTTTGACTTATTGTTGAGTATTTTAAGTATATAATTTTATGCTTGGATTATACTCTTTATGCCTTTAAATTTATTATCCTTAATACCCAAAGAAAGGTTTGTTGCAAGCGCACAACCAATCAAAGTAGTACTTAGGGTGTCGAACCACAGAGAGTATGGTTAAAAACTAGGTTTTGACCTTATCAACTAATTTCAGAAAAATAAAAGAAAGTAAAGTAAAATTGGGGAGTTTTGTTCTAACAATCCTAAGTTTGGGTTCAATACCCGAAAGAGAGGAGTTTTAAACAATAAATGAAAATAAAACAAAGAAAAGAAAGATTAGTTTGCTTTCAAGTTTAGGAGATCTAGAGGTATTCGGTCTACAATCCCTTGATAATTCTATTTATTCGATTTTGTTTAAATTCATGTTTGATTTTGACGAGGTTTCTAACTTATGTCGTCCTTGGAATAAATATTGATGCTATTATCTTGGGTGAACGGATTAATGTTCCTCCGTTGTTAGGGCTGTCACTCACCTAATTGGGATATTTAATACACATAATTCAAAGTATATATCAATATTTATTCTAAGGTGTCCTAATTAGGTTGTGATTTCTTCCCATCCTCCTAACCTTAATTTCTGAAAATCCGGTTTAGCTATCAAATTGGTCGTAAGATAAACTAAATCCTAAGATATATATATTTATGATTTCAATTAGTACTTCCTTATCTTGACCAATGCCGGAATTTAATAAACTAAAGCGGAAAGATAAGACATAGCATGATTTCAAGCTACTTCAATTCACTAAACCTAACCAGGTGAACTATAAGTCAAGTACTAATGAAATTCATAAAGAATAATTCACATAAATTAACATCAAATCAAACAATCATAATAAAAATAATATAACCAAATAAATAGAATTAAACAAGTTCATGCATTAACCTAAACTCCTAGAGAGAGATCTACTCTCTCATGGAGAGATCCATTACAAAGATTGACAAAAATAAAGAGAATTGAAATAAAGAAATAGCTACACCCTTTAAATCAAGAACCTCAAGCTTGCCGAATTGCTCGAATCTTCTTCTTCTCCTTCCTTGAAAAGCCTCTGGAACTTCGAGAATTGCTGCAGATTTTCCGTTGTATTCAATGGAAATGGACATGCACCAAGGGATGTTGAGAGAGATGAGATTGATGCCTTAAATGGGAATGAACCCCCTCTTTTATAGCTAAAGACCATGCCCAATTTAGAGCCTAGAATATGGGGTTAGTGGGTGCTATCTTTACATTGTTTTCCAGACAATCATGTCTAATTTTGCTATTAAAATGCGTCCCTGACATGCTAAAAATAGAAACCGTGTTAAAAACGTGTAATTCTGGCTGTCTGTAGGTTCAGTGCGTCCGCACTGGTGGTGAGTGCGGATGGATGACCCGCACTGGCTCCAACTTTCCTTATTTAACTTTCTGAATTTCTGCGTATTTGTCTGAATACGTCCACATTGGATGTCAGTGCGTCCATACTCGTGGATTTTCTGTGCTGCTCTGAAGTTCCTGAAATCGGCTAAGTATTGAGTGCGTCCGCACTAGCGATGAATGCGGACGCATTACGCTCGGGAAAAATTCTGTGAAGTGCTGAAATGCTAGAAATTTGACTAAGTACTGAGTGCGTCCGCACTGGCGGGAGTGCGTCCGCACTGGGAGCCTTTTTCTTCATTTTTCGTCGTTTCCTGCAGTCTAAAGCCAAGCAAACGCAGTAACTTGATTCTAGGTGTATTTTATTCACTTTATATCCAAAATACAAGATATTTGGTGTTATTTTATGATAAAAACTAGATCGAATGTGTATATAATTTATGCTTATCACTTATACTTTTGTTTGATCATTGTTTAGTCTTTTGTTGTTCAATTGCTTTTGCACTTTATGTTCTATCTTACTTGATTTTGTTTATTAGTCTAGACCGTCATGTGATGGCCACACATGAAAGTTAGTCATCTTTGGGCTAATCGATTTGGGATAAGAAAGAATAAAAATACTAGAGTAGCGGTGGAAACCTTAACCGGAGATACCACTAGTTGGATCAACAAAAGTACATATGGAAGTCTCGACATTCGCAGACGAATGTCGCATTGTCGTGCCTTACCATGGGGACACCTAACATGACCAAGATAGTAGGGCGACGTACCCAATAAGTGAAGTTTGAATTCTTTTGGATTAGTCACAGATCTCCTTGCACTAATCAAGACAAGCCTTAACGGGGTCTCTTGATTAGTAGGGTGGTTGTTAGGCGAAAGCGGTAATCACTAAATTGGATTAGAAATCCTCATACAACAACTTAAAATAAACATCAAATAAGGTAAGAATCAAAGCGGATTGAAGTAACAACAGTATGTCAAAATTCTAGAAATTCACATCTCTATCTTTATTTTACTTACTTTTAATTTTCGCCAAATACATTGATAAAAAACAACAACTGTTTGATTTCAGGTTTTGTCCAGCCTTTCGAAAGATTGTAATTTAATCGCATAAGACCTTAAATCTTATTCCATGCGGATCGACACTCGTTTATACTACTCAATGGGATTATGCGCTTGTAACCTGACTCGATAGCAAACCGGGTTATATATTTTATTAACCTGATCACATTTACACTCATCACAGTAACATAAATAAATATTTTATTTTTTCTTACAGCCGCAAAAAAATCCAACTTGAAAAATGTTGATCCAGGTTAAATTGAATTGTATACTATTCCATCCATTTTCAAAGAAATATAAAAATATTTATAATATTTCAATACAAAAAATAAATAAATCATAACATCTTCTATTTATTTAAAAAAAATCAGAAAATCCTATTTCTCATAAATATTTTCTGGAAATAGAATTCACAAATACTAGAAATTATTTCACGGATCGAGGCCGTGGATTCACGAAATAATTTTTCAATTTTTGGTCAGATTCAGAATTTTTTGCAAACATAATGTAGATTTGGAAATTTTGAATTTAATAATAATTTCGGCTATAAGTGTATCTTTCTTTAAAAATATAATTCTTCACAAGCAACTTCATACCACATTGTGATTAAATATAGAGATCTTGACAGCGGCTTTCAATTTTTTTAAGAGAGAGTGATCATACAGTAATAATAATATCTATTGAAATAATTGTTCTACTCCATGAGTAATACATTTATATGTTAAATTTTTATATTTTGAAGAGTAGAACTAGGGTGCTCCTAAGCTCACCAAGCCCTTCCGTGAGTGCGACTCTAAAACTTATCGAATTGACTTCAAACGATTTTTCCAAACAGTTAGATGTTCAATCTATATTAAAATGTTCTTGGAGACCAAATTTTACATTTTTTTGAATTTTTTTACTATTTATTAAGATGGTTTGAAAATCGCTGTTTTTCAATGGTGCAGAATTTTAATAAAAACAGCGATTTTCAAACCATCTTAATAAATAGTAAATAAATTCCAAAAAATGTAAAATTTGGTCTCCAAGCACATTTTAATATAGATTGAACATCTAACGGTTTGAAAATGTCGTTTGAAATCAATTTGATAGGTTTTAGAGTCGCGCTCACGAAGGGCTTGGTGAGCTTAGGAGCACCCTAGTTCTACTCTATTTTGAATTAATTAAGTAAAAAGTCAAGCAGTAAAAAAAAAATAAAAAAACATATTAAATTTAACTTATAAACTATCTGTTTAATTTGACGGCTTAACTTTATACTAAATTAATTTGAAATATAAAAATTTTGACATGCAAATATATCACTCCTGAAGTAGATCAATTTTATCGATTTAGATTCGTCGTCATAAGTTAATAGGACAGATTTTGGAGTTAAACTCAATAAAAAAAGCTTAATGAGCTTAAGAATACCCTCGTTCTACTCTATAATGCCACTATTAATTTATCATGCAGGAACTCTAGTCAATCTATCTAAACCAGCAAAATTTGCTCTTTCTGTCAGATTTCGATTAATATTAATGTATAAGAAGCGCAAAAAAGACAAATATATTAAACTTAAATTTCAACATTAAAGATCATAGTCAGATGTCAGTTACTAAAAAAGATATGGAGATCGAGTTGGACACACATGACCATTAAATAAATGGCTTCACATCCCATCGCGGTTCATTTAAATTAAGATTTTAAAATTAAGTTCACTAAAATACTTGATGAGTTTAAAAACACTCTAGTTTTACTCTGTAATGCCACCGTTAATTTATCATGCATGAACTCTAGTAAATCTATCTAATCAACAAAAATTCCTCTTTTGTTGATTTTCTATTTAAAATAATGCATAAGAAGCGCCGAAAAGACAAATATTATAAACTTAAATTTCAACATTAAATATCATAGTCAGATGTTGGTTACTAAAAACGATATGGAGATATATCGAGTTGGGCAAACATGACCATTAAATAAATAGCTTCACTTTCCCATCATAGTTAATTTAAACTAAGATCTTAATTTAAACACGACCGGCGCCTTACATGATTACATCCTAGTTCTACTTTGTAATGCCACTATTAATTTATTATGCACCAACTCTAGTCAATCTATCTAAACCAGCAATATTTACTTTCTTTGGGTCTGATTTCGATTAATAATAAATTAATAATGTATAAGAAGCGTAAAAAAGACAAATATTATAAACTTAAATTTCAACATTAAATATCATAGTGAAATGTCGGTTACTAAAAAAGATATGGAGATCAAGTGAACACATATGACCATTAAATAAATAGCTTCACTTTCCCGTTGTACGTGGTTCATTTAATGTACTAAGATCTTAATTAAGCAGATTATAGATTTCGAAGTTATGCTCACCAAATCAAACTATTTGATGAGCTTAAGAGCATCCTAGTTCTACTTTGTAATGTCACTATTAATTTATCATGAACGACCTCTAGTCAATCTATCTAAACTAGCAAATTTTTTACTCTTTGGGATTCAAAATAATAATGTATAATTAAGAAGTGCAAACAAACTAATATTTATAACTTAAATTTCAACATAAATATTAGATTAAATATTAGAGGAGGGTTCAAATGCCTCCATTTTTTGTGCCTCCATCATGCCTCCATTTTTAAAAACTTTAATAACTCAAAATTTAAAACTTAAAAAGTTAAAATAAAACCGTTGAATAGGATCTACGTCATTTTATCTATGCACATGTAAGAAATTATGACATTTCAACTTTGTTTTGGTTGTCATTAAGAGTTTGTAAAAACGTACTAATGTGGATAATTTCTATACGTTGATTTTCAACTTATTAATTCACATAAAAACTAACGAAATGTGATAATTTTTTTGTGAGCACATAGAGAAAATAACATATATCACATCTAACTATTTTATTTTGACGTTTATGATTTAAATTTTGAGTAATTAACGTTTTAAAAATGGAGGCATGGTGGAGGCACAAAAAATGGAGGCATGGTGCACCGACATTTTTATTAATATCCAAAGTTAATTACAAATTAATAAATATGCCCAAAGTTGTTGGGAATTTATAAAAATATCCATAACGGCAATTTTTTGGCCGATTTTTATTTTTTCGGTACCGGTCAGAAAATGACCAGTACTAATTTTTTTTTTTTAGAGACATAGCAAAAATGCAGAAATCTAACACTAAAAATTCAAATTTTTTTAAATATTTGTTAGATTACTTTTTTTGATATATAATTAGCATATTTATACTAAAATACGCTAAATTACTTGAAATTATGTTAAATTACGCTAAATTACACTAAATTACGCTAAATTAGAATAATTATGTTAAATTATTCTAAAATACGCTAAATTACTTGAAATTATGTTAAATTACTTGAAATTATGTTATTAAAAATCACATTTTAAAATAGTAGCTGATTAGCTCTTCCATGTGCCATACATGAATGTTTCCACTATAAACACTAATTAATCACATATGATACGTTCTTCCAACGGTTAAACCAAATACTAAAGATGCAAACCCGAAATTTTCATTTTTCTTTCCCAAATATATGTGTTCTAACATTATTATATTAATCTGTATATTAATAGTCAATTATTTCGTCAATAATAATGATTCATAATATTTAATGAGAGAATCGCATTATCATTTAGATCAGGGTGATGAGCTTCATCTTGCGACAGAGAGATACATATATTTTTTTTTCATACAATAAGTGTTTAAGAAGAAATATATATCCTGAATTAACAGAAGTTTTTTACCAAGACGACAATGATTATGACAGCGAGAAAGTAAAAGCTCATCATTTTTTTAAGTCTGGTAACAAAAAGAAAACATAAGAGAGAAACATATTTTATCCGCATAAATCGCCTCTACTTTCAGTTTCTATAGTGTTGTATATTAGCACAAGCAAAGTTTTCCTGCAACCAACGGACTATCAACTCAAACGCCACGTCAGCACTACCAGACAAATAAAATACCTCCCCCGGGGTCACACCGGGCAGGCCGTACATGCAACTATCTGCCACGTGTCACTCTCTCCTTCCGGGACCACCACCTACACACTTACTCTAACCCCTCGCTTCCGCTCCCGACCCGTTATATAAACCCCCAAAACCCTTTCTCCTCTTGTTGCTCCTTTTATCTTTCCCTGTTCCATTAAAAAATGCCTTCCCAATTTATTTACTGGCCTATTACCTTCCCCGACGAAAACCCTAACTCGCCAAAACCTGACCAGAGTTTAAACTCTGTGCATCTACCACCGCCAGCTCCACCTCGAACCAGGTCCAGGAAGTCTGCCAAGCAAGTAACACCGAAGCGGGCCCCACAGCGAGGCCTTGGTGTTGCCCAGCTGGAACGGCTCAGAATGGAGCAGGCAGGTGAAACTGAGCTCCTCATGCACCAGCCTCGCCGTGTCGTGCTCCCTCACATGCTTGTTGGGTCGTACCCGTCTCCGGTAGGGTCAGGAGGAGGTCTTTTAACGGGTACTTACCCGGTGGGTACAATGGGACCCCCAGGATATATGGGGAGGTATCTGGCGGCACCGGCACCAGAGCCCCCTTCAACCCAAATGGTGCCGAGGCCTCTTGTGCCTCCACCCGTGGACCCGGTGCAGTGCTACGCTGACCAGTGCGAGTTTTGTGTCCGTGTAAGTATTTCATTGATTTGAATACGAGAGACTTTTTATAATAACGATCTATGATCTATGATCTGTTATTTTCTTAATTTCTTTTTTCTTGCCTTTTTTTTCTAAACAGAAGAAGCGCCTCTTTGGAGAGAACTCAGTGTATGAATATATGGACGGTGGTAATCACATGGAGATGGATCTAACGGCCACCATCACTCCATCTGCTGATCTGGTGAGTTTTCTTTCTACCGAGTACCTACCTCTTACATTGTAATATTTCGGGTGATTTTTAATCAAATGTAGGTGTTTTCTTTGGTAGGAGGAAGGAATGATGGCATCTATGGAGAGGAGACAAACAAGAGAATACCAGTTTTTTCCAACATACGGTGGTAGTCTAGCTGAGCTGGCGTTTCCAACGATGAGTGATGCATCCACGTCAGCACCGTCGAGATCTGCATATCCTTCTCAGCCAATTGATCTTTCTCTTAAACTCTCTTACTAAAAATAAAGAAAGGGTGTTGATCGAGTACTGTATGGTCTTTTTTGGTGTTGTTGTGATGTCCCTCTTAATTTATTAATTATGTTTTCTAGTTTTAGTTTCAATTGGCGATCTAAGAGGCTGAAAGTAATTTATCTGCGTGAGCCGTGGGCGAGGTATGTTGGCTTTTTTTTTTTTAAATGTAAAACTCAAAAAGTTGCAGTTATGGAAATGGAAAGTAAAAAGTCTGTGAGATTTTTATAGAAAAGTCCCTCTTGACGAGATTTAATTTGTTGAAAAGCTGTCAAACACTTAATTTCTCTCCTGTTAAATGAAGTATACTTAAGCTTTTTGTTCTTTTTGTAATATTTATTGAAGTCATTCTTAATTGTTAGCTGAGTTCTTACGAATAGAGTACACTTTTTTTTTTTCCTCTCTTTACCGTGATCTTATTGAACTTATATGCTGTGTTATAATATCGAATTTAACCATAAATTCATATTATTTTTTTTCCTTTCTTAAATATAGGCTTGTTAAACTCAAGTGTAAAAATAGTAGGGCACAAAATATAATGCTTGGTAGGTCACTATAAAATAATTTATTAATTGTTTGAGGATGTCACGTTAAATGTTCACAATATAAGGATTTCCAGAAACTAGGCAAATTAAGAGAGCGATTTATCCATATATCAGGATATATATTCTCTCCATTATAGTTGGTAAAAATTTAATATGCTCCAAAAAGAATGTTAGATGGAAAACAATAAGTGGCAAAAGAGAAGAATCTAACTAGTTGGTTGATGCATGCAGTGCATCCGAGGCTATATCCTATAAATCTAAATCTAGGGTTTGGATATGGATAATTGATGGATATGAGAAACGAGAAAGGCGTTTCTCTTTGTCTCTCTCTCTCCCCCACTCCGCCTCTCTCCTACCTCTTTGTTTTTTTGCACTACGTAAGAGAGAGGAGAGAGAGGACTGAAGAAGGCATGAGGGGCCCACCGAACTGTGAGTAGCAGTTCTTACGAAGGGAATCAGGTGCTTCTTTTATGAAATAAAGACTGGACTACAAACGCCACTTCAGCTACCCTACAAACAAACACTCTCTCTCTCTAGGTTATTACAGATTTTACGTGCATCATACGTGTGGTATTCCATGTAACGAGTTGTTAGGTTTTAACTGTTTTAGGGGTTCTTCTGACAATCCTCTGGACCAGGCTAAATTAAATTGTAGTCCAGGCATTTAAATCAAAAGAGTCAAATCTGAATTGCCCGACTTCAAAATGCGATTTAATGGTCTAGTTAGCTAAGTAAAACCTTCAATTCAATGGCAGATTTAAATTTAAATTGAGTGTCAATATTAATCCAATATATTTTTTTATCAAAAATTACAAGTGATTTGTATTGATTTGTTTATTGTAATTTGAGAAAAATTTGCTATATATAGATTTGACCCCCATATTTTGTGTTAAAGTTCTTTGTTTTGACTCTTATGCTTATAAAATAATAAGTAGTATTAATTTAATTACCATATCATTCTGAATTAGGAAATAATTTACCCCATGAAATTTTTTTTCTAAATTCGCCCCTGCTTCAAAGAAAAATCTGGAAATAATTAAGGATGCAGTTTACTTTTATTGTAATATAATAATAGAGAAATTTGGAAATGATATGTAATTTGAAACAGAGTATTTCAGTTCAAATATGAAAATAGAATTTTTTTGAAATTACTGGCATTAGGCAATAGCTAACATTACATAACTTGGACAATAGAGGATCCAACTATAATTTAACAAAATAGAAGTTTCAAACTTCTATAGCAATAGCCAATACAATTAAAACAGTATATTTAAGGATTTTCGTGATTATTATATTCAACAGTCAACAAAGAAGAAAGAGGAAAAATAATAAAACATATTGCATGCATGCCCTGGAAAAAAAAAATATAGCAAATGATTTTTTACCAGAGAAGTTGCTTCACCAGGGCAACCCCCGGCAAAACACAAAGTGCTCCATCATAAACTCATTGATTACTTAGTACTTATAAATTTTTTACAGAATTATTCTTAATGAACGAGCTCTCAAAATGCAAATGAACAAATTGAAATTTCTCTATGATATATTCTTTCACGGCATTAGAGGATTTCTATTTGTAATGTAATGATTGGTACTCTGCATATATAGTCATCTTACTGATCACAGCCTGTTGAATCAAATTGAACCTTACTGGGCTTACTGTACCCAAATGGGCCTAGACTTTTGTAGAATTAATTTAGATTTAGCCTCAGCATGCTCAAGATGTACATTCAAGGAAGAAAAGGGATTCCTGAATAACTTTCTGAATAACAGGTCAATTTCAGAATTTGATAAAAAAACAAACGCACATTAATTTACCTTCTTTTCTTTAAAAAAAAAAAAATACCAAACTTCAATGTTTCCTTAAGAAACAAAGAATTATTACCACGTTTCCGATCCAGCAAAAACAACTAACAAAGAGGACAGTAGTAACTAACATGATGAGTGTTTAGTCTCAGCTTAAAAACCTAACTATATTGAAGCCTCTCAATTATTAGCTTCAGTAGGCGGTACCATAATGCTGAATCACCCTGGTAACCGATTCGTACCTGATGCATCCAATACAGAGAACAGCTATTGCCATGCACCAGCAACCGCAAATTCAACCCAGGCACTGCCATATGGAAATGGTGACATGCTTGTCAGATCACCGGTATCCAACAGACACTGTAGAGAACTACGATGATGCGTGGACAATTGACACCTCAAAGCTACACATAGGTGACGCCTTCTTGCAAGATTCTTTTGGTAAGATATACAAGGGCACGTACAATAGAGAAGACGTGGCGATAAAACTAATGGAGAGGGTGCCGGCAGAAGAACCTACGACAGACAAATCACTGCTGATGGAGCAACAGTTTCACCAGGAAGTCAAGATGCTTGCAAATCTCAGTCACCCCAACATCGTCAGGTTTATTGGCACGTGCAAAAAACACAGAGTTTTATGCATTGTTACAGAGTATGAGAAAGGGGGATTAGTGAGGCAGTTTCTGACGAAGCGCCAGCACAACAGAGTTCCACATGCTCGAGCTGATACATCGGGATTTGAAATCTGATAATTTGTTGATTGATGGGGATAAATCCATGAAAATTGCGGGTTTTGGGGTTGCAAGGGTTGAGGAGAGGCATGAAGGGATGACACCTGAGACAGGCACTTACCAGTGGATAGCGCCGTGAGTTTTCTTTGCTCTTTGCTCTCCTCTATTTTTTTATTCATGCCTTGTTTTATTTGTTTATATTTGGTCAATTTTAGCAATTACAACTGCTTAATAAACTCTGAATTAACTATTTGCTAAATTTACTCTTTTTGGACATGTAATTAGTAAAGATAAGACCAAATAGAGGTTGTGACAGCTGTATAGAGATGGTTTCTGATTCAAGTCAGGTTCGATCATGAAGGATGTATCTAATTTTAGAACATTTGTCATTTTGTTAGCACTTTGGGTTCACTTTGGGCTCATTTTCAAAAATATAAAACTTTCAATCATTAAAATGCACACAATGATTTCATACAAAACTGTATTCTTGGGATTTGTAGCCTCTTGTAACCTTCTATGCATGATTATTATTGTTCATGTCTGAACACTTCTGGTTGGTGCTCTTTAAATGTTATCTTTACATCTTTTCCCTTCACTGTGTAAGCATTTTTGGCACAGAACTATTATCTCTCAATCAACAGTTTGATTCCAGAGTTTTGCATTGTTTCGTTGAATGAAATATTTCACTTTTGACATGTTCTAGACCTTTAACATGGTTGCAGCATGGTGCTGACCTTAATTAGCTCTATACTATATATGTAGACTTGTCTTTCGAAGTTTTTAATTTTATGAAATAATTGCTCCTTGTATCCTTATCTGTAGGGAGATGATACAGCATAAGCCATATACCCATAAAGTAGATGTCTATTAGTCTATAGTTTCGGCATAGTGCTTTGGGAGCTCGTTACCGGGCAGGTGCCATTTGAGAACATGACTGCTGTACAGGCGGCGTTCATTGTAGTAAACCGTCGGATCCTCCCGGCAGTCCTTGCTGACTGCTACCCATCTCTCACAAATCTCATGATGCGTTGCTGGGACACGGAGCCTGACGTGCAGCCCCCCTTCTCTGAAATAGTGAGGATGCTTGAGGAAACCGAGAGAGAGAATCTTAACACCATTCACAATGCTCGTTTGTTGTATTTTGAATAAATCTGTGGAAAAGAGGAATCAATTGCACCTTTGTTTTCTAAGTCACAACTTCATCCTTTTTATTTGGATATCTTGTGCAAGCTTAAATGTGTATGTTTTTTACCTATATAAATATTACATTAATGTTAGAAACGGATAAATAATTGGGAATATGATCTGATTTAAATATATAAGCCAATTAATTGAGAGAGACATTTGGGTTTTTTGAGCCAACCAAAGCGAATTTAATCTATTTAATTTATCTATATGTTTAATAAGTAAGCAAACAGACAAAAAATGTACTTAAATTGTACATGCCCCAGAATCACAATGAAAAAAGCTATAGATCATATCCAATAAAAAATACATTTGGAAAATGCCTGCAAATCAAATCAACATATTTCTATACTAAGTCTAGTTGTGTAATTGGTAAGTATAGAGCTAAAATTAAAGCTATATGCCTATATGGGATCAAATGTCAAGCAAAATAGGCCAAATTACGCTCCTAGTAGTCAATATTGTAGATTTTCAGTTACAATTTATCACGAAACTCTTTTGAAAACACACGATTTTTATAATTTTATTACAACTAGGTTACATTATACCGGAATGTAATTTGAGCTATAACACAACTCCGTAGAAATACGCAATTGTGTGGGTTGTTATCAATCCAAATTTTATCAAGAAAACTCTCCAGCATTTTTCCAAGTTCAATCTAAGTTGAACTCATTAATAAAGATCCAAATACATCTATGATAAACTCTCTGTATGTCTTCGCTTCAAAATTTCATCATGCATCGTGTATTTTTATAAAGCACGAACCTAAAATGCATACCATTCCTCACACAACATCCCTTGTTTACTTCATTAGATGCTAAAATATATGGTTCAATTTTTGTTTTAAGATTTGGGTTTCCATGAAGATCAGCCATAATTATAACTCAGAGATAACGACCTCATCTTAATTTCATTCCATAACATCGATAAGGTCCAATTTAAACAATGCATGAATCAAGTTGGAAGCCTCTTAGATTGTACTATAACTTCCCAAATGTATTTAATCTACACTTGTTTCTACAGAGATTGCTCAGACTTCGTATATCATTTATGGACAAAGTTTAGATATTTAAGATTAAAGAAATTGAGAGTTGAAGAGTGTTTTTTTTTCTTTGCAGTGTTGATTTATGAGTTTTTCATTTTGTAGTTCAGTTCAAAATGCACATTGTGGGTGTATAAGGATGCACATGTGGTGTTTGATGTAATGCCTTGGTTAACTATAGCGTAGGTCCAAATAAATTAATCATACTTGCTCTAACAGAGTGGAATTTTTATCACTTGTATATCTGGAATTTCAATGTTTTTTAGTAAGTGGTATTTCAATTTAATTACCATCAAATCCAAGAAGAAACACCAGATTACGCAACTGAGGGAACAGTACAATGATTAAGTGTGTAGAAATAGAATTTAGAGTCCTGTTAAAATCTAAAATTGTATATCTGGTATGGCAGTGACATCTACTTTATGCTCTTTGACTATGTTAAATATAATACATCCTTTTTGTAGAATTCATAACTCTAACATTTCAATTTAATATACTAATATTCGTATAGACTATCAAAGCCCCTTCAGTACCTACCACCTCTGATATAACAATGAATTCTTTATCAGTATTTTTATCTTCATTATCTAATATAACATTGAGAAAAGCATACTAACTAAACACTATTATCCACAGATTTGCAAGTAAGACATGTGTTACACTGAAAACATAGATAATGTTTCAATCAGTTACTAATTTTAAGAAAAAGAAAAGAATCATTCAATTACTAAACACAAAAAGAACAATCAGTCTCATGAACTCCAATCGGACCCAATTCGTACCTCAAAATCAGATGTGCAAATCTCATCGCATTCCTCAATCTTCACACCCCTTCTTTCTTTTCTCACAATATTAACTCTACTCCTTCGCACACTCGCAAGCACCTTTCCTTTCCCTTCTTTCTTTCTCACCTTGAATCCATGTGAACCCTTCATCACTTTAAAATGCACATTATGCCCTTTTGTCGAAGAGTTGATAACACCACACGTCTCCGCAAAATGATGCTTTGGGTTAATAAGGCAAAAGGATGAAGAAACAATACCGACAACAATTGACGGTCTTATAATCTTCATGAACTCTTCTAATTCTGAGTAGCTGGAATGAGCAGTGTATCGCACAGTGTATGCACCCTTCTCAGGGGAATCTTGGGACCAAGGCAGGCCAGTTGGCATTATTGCAATTGTAGGGTACATTGTATTTAAAGATTCTAGGTTATTCTGTGTTATGCTGTATCGTGGAACGGCTCGAATTCGAGTTTGGCTTGTGTCAGTTGTAAATATTTCATCAAGTCCAAGAAGATCTAATATCTCTAAACGCTCTGGCCAGACCCAAATCTGTATGGAAGAGAAATGTGGGTAGAATGAAATTACAAACAAGAACCGAGAAAGAAAGAAAAATGAGTTCACATAATATTTAACCTTGGTTTTGAGAGATTCTGATATGTGAAGCAAGAGATGTTCTTTGCCAAGTGAGTCGATTCCAATTACAACCTCATGATGAGGGTGCTTTTCTATTATATCAACCACCTACATTATCACATCACAGTTTAGTGTTTAAGGTATGTAAGTCATAATTTGAACAATTCAGGGACTACATTGCAAAATACTAATGAACCTGCTGAGCTGCATCTTTACGAGAGGGAAAGGAGAAGCATGGATTGCAGTAAGTGTTGTCCAAGTACAGGATATCCACTTTCTCTCCATTGAGTGCATCAAGGAGCGTGCTCTTTGATAATTTTGCCCTCTCAGATGTCAGTTCCCAGCGAAAGTCACCTGTATAAAGCACACATCCTAACTCTCCTTGAAACAGGTACATTACCGATCCTGTCCAAAGAAACATTGATTTCTTTCAAATTAAATTTTATAAACTTGGAATAATAGAAATCAGGATCGCAAGGTGTTAATGCAGTACGTAACATCTTCTTGTTTGTTTATTTATTTGAAAGAATCAAGTATATTATCCTGATTTTCTGTACTAGGAAAAAGCAAAACATGTTTTCTCATCTTCAAAACTTAAACAAAGAAAAAATATGTAAGCATATTGCAATGTGTTACTGTACTAATTAGTATGATGTTTCAAAATGTTGAAATAGAAGGTAAAGCTATAAATTGGTACTGTACCACAAGGTCTGGTCTGGTTCAGTACTTGCTTTGGGTAAGTGGTACAACTGTAGAAGTAATATTATCAACTTTCTGATAATGAAATTATTCGTCAATTATTTGTTGAATTTTTCAACTTCATATTTTGAATCCTTATCAGGCAATTGCCAATATAGCTAAAACCTCCCCCTTGAAATTAACAAAATAAGGAATTTTCCATGCTATTTGACGCTAGAAGCTAAATCCATCTCGATCATGGTCAAGATCCATAGTCTATAGCACACCCAACGTGTTCAACGAAATGCCCTTTCAGGCAATACGAACCTGGACAATGATTTGCATCGATTGGCGTGACATGAACCTCAACCTCACCACCAGTGACCGGGGAGATGAGAGAAAATGTGTGGGTGGACCCCACCTCCAGATCTCTGATCAGAGAGGCGTCAAACCCCTTGAACTTGGAGAGGAGTAAGCGGGCGGTGATAGGAGAGCAGAAAAGGGGGCCGCGTGACCAGTGAACCGAGAGGCCTTGCGTGTGGTCGGCGTGCAGGTGGGTGAGGAAGTAAGCCTGGCTGGGCTCGGTCCACCGGTCCACGGCGATTAACCCTTCCCCCACGGGAGAGGGAAAGCGAGACATGGAAGGGGTGGAAATATGAAAATTTCTGAGCGCGCGCAAATTGAAAGGAAATTGTTTAGGCCTGGCGGGCTCTTTCTAGTACAGTTTCTGCATCATTTCTGAATATAAGTAAATTTTAATTTTTAAAACCTGGAGTATTAGTTCAGGACAACAGGTATCTTCCCACTTCTCATACAATTTCATTATTCTGGGCCTAATTTACCTTGAAAATTCAAGCTAAATTGTAGAAGTGGCGTATAAATGCTCGTGGAGAAATGCTGAATTTTTTTTTAATTTGCATACAAACGATAAAAAAAAATGCTAAATATCTATAATATTGAATTTTATTTTATTGATTTTAATTGAATAGTTACTAGTGTTTTCCATCCATGATCCATCGTAAGACATTTATAAGAGACAAAAGCCACCAATCCGTATTTCGAGATTATTTTAACTTGAAAAAGTCGGAACAACTGAACAAGAAATATATTTTCAACATAAAAAGTTGGACCAACTTCTCATCTATAATTTGTGAATTCTATGACATTAAAAAAAAATATCCGAAGACATACTTTTATCAACATTGAAAAACTCAATTTTAAAACAGAAAATTTTATTAAATAACTTTTTTATATAAATCATCAAACAAAATATATTTTTCTAAAATCTTTTATAAAATATCTTTGTGGACTCCACTTTACGCTCCTTTTCCCTTCCCTCCTACTCCCATCATACATTCCCCCCCTCCTCAAATCACTTACCGTTTGAAAACATTGTTGAACGAGATTTTTATTTTTATTTTGAGCCACCAATTTGCCAAAAGACAAAAAAAAATTAATAGAAATAAGAAAAGGGGTTTTAAAAAAAAAAACCTGCCTACTTTCAAGTTTTGACTCCCAGTTCAAATTTCTTTTGAGCGAGTCAATTCAAAGAATCGACAACACAAGGTTTCTGGCGGAACCAAGGATTAAAGTACCTATTAAGCAAAGATCATAGGTTGTAACTATACCATAAGACCATATAGCACCATGGTCCGTGAATACCTTTCAAGGATGAAAACATTTATTAATTATTTATAATTATGTTGTTGTATGACCCAATTTGACTGTATCAAACAACAAAAATTCAAGTACTGTTAATATATTTTTATGTTTTAAAATCATACAATGCAATATGTATGGATAATATAGTATTCTTATTAATATATTTTTTTAGTTGATGATGCCATTAAACTTTTTGACAATGAAATTAATTTTTCATGTACCTCCAACACTTCGCAATGTTATAACTACTTTTCATAGCACAACAATATAATGCCTAAATCCGTCATCTTTTAACAATGACCCCATGCAGCCATGCAAACCAGTCCTTCCCCTTTTTTCTTCTCAATTCGGATTTCATGTTTTATATAGCAATTCAACTATGGAACTCTATTACTAATGTGGGATTTTCAGCAATGATCAGGCTTTTAATATCTCAATGGACTTATTTACTAGTTTACCCATCGTACCCTACAGGTTTCCATAGCTCTGTATCTCAAAATTACTTGCTCAAAAGAAATTTGAAGTGGGAGTCAAAACTTAGAAGAGGAAAGGTTATTTTTTTAAGAACCCCTTCTCTTATTTATATATATATATATATATATGAGGAGTCCGACTAGGCTACTCCATGGAGTAAAACGACTTGGTACTCCACGCCACATCTTCATTTTCAAAGTTCAAATAGTCAATTCGAACCTTCCAACATGTTCTCCATATTGAAATGTGCTTGGAGACCAAATTTTACATTTTTTGGAATTTTTTTACTATTTATTAAGTCACTTTGAAAATCTGAAAATCCTTATGAACAGTAAAAAACAGTAAAAATTTCTGGACCGCCGGATCAGTGATTTTCAAAGTGGCTTAATAAATAGTAAAAAAATTCCAAAAAATGTAAAATTTGGTCTCCAAGCACATATCAATATGGAGAACAACTTGAGCGGTTCGGATCGGTCGTTTGGATTTTCAAAATGGAAATAATGAGGCGTGGAGCACCAAGTCGTTTTACACCATGGCTTAGCTAAGCCCAGCACTATATATGAGATAGGCTACCATGCTTTGCAAATTAAAGCACCTCTTGTGCTTTGCGCTCATTTTCGGATTTTCAAAATTCAAAATGTCAATCCGACCGTTCAAGTTGTTCTCCATATTGAAATGTGCTTGAAGACCAAATTTTACATTTTTTGGAATTTTTTTACTATTTATTAAGCCACTTTGAAAATCGCTGATCCATTGGTCCAGAAAATTTTACTGTTTTGCTAGTGTGACCATTGGATCAGCGATTTTCAAAGTGGCTTAATAAATAGTAAAAAAATTCCAAAAAATGTAAAATTTGGTCTCCAAGCACATTTCAATATGGAGAACAACTTGAACGGTCGGATCAACATTTTGAATTTTGAAAATCCGAAAATGAGCGCAAAGCACAAGAGGTGCTTTAATTTGCAAAGCATGGTAGCCTATCTCATATATATATATATATATATATATAGAGATGGACTTAGCTACTTCATGGAGTAAAACGACTTTGTACTCCACGTCATATCTTCATTTTCAAAGTTCAAATAGTCGATTCGAACCTTCCAACATGTTCTCCATATTGAAATGTGCTTGGAGACCAAATTTTACATTTTTTGGAATTTTTTTACTATTTATTAAGCCACTTTGAAAATCTGAAAATCCTTATGAACAGTAAAAACAGTAAAAATTTCTGGACCGCCGGATCAGTGATTTTCAAAGTGGCTTAATAAATAGTAGAAAAATTCCAAAAAATGTAAAATTTGGTCTCCAAGCACATATCAATATGAAGAACAACTTGAGCGGTTCGGATCGATCGTTTGGATTTTCAAAATGAAAATAATGAGGCATGGAGCACCAAGTCGTTTTACTCCATGAAGTAGCTAAGCCCAGCACTATATATATATATATATATATATATAGGGACCGGCTAAGTTGCTGCCGGCAGCATTTCGGCGAGGTGCTTACGGGGACATATCTTGCAATTTGATGTTCAAACAACAAATTCAAACCGTTAGATGTTCAATCTATATTAAAATCTATTTGGAGACCAAATTTTACATTTTTTGGAATTTTTTTACTATTTTTTAAGCTGGTTTGAAAACTGCTGTTTTCAATGCTTCAGAAATTTAATAAAAACAGCGGTTTTCAAACCAGCTTAAAAAATAGTAAAAAAATTCCAAAAAATGTAAAATTTGGTCTCCAAGTAGATTTTAATATAGATTGAACATCTAACGGTTTGAATTTGTTGTTTGAACATCAAATTGCAAGATATGCCCCCGTAAGCACCTCGCCGAAATGCTGCCGGCAGCAACTTAGCCGGTTCCTATATATATATATAGGGTCCGGCTAATTTGCTGCCGGCAGCATTTTAGCCGGAGGTGCTGCCGGCAGTTTTACTGTTTTCTGATGTCCAAACAACAAATTCGAACCGTTAGATGTTTAATCTATATTATAATCTACTTGGAGACCAAATTTTACATTTTTTGGAATTTTTTTACTATATATTAAGATGGTTTGAAAACCGCTGTTTTTAACGCTGCAGAAATTTACTGAAAACAGCAGTTTTCAAACCAGCTTAATATATAGTAAAAAAATTCCAAAAAATGTAAAATTTGGTCTCCAAGTAGATTATAATATAGATTAAACATCTAACGGTTCGAATTTGTTGTTTGGACATCAGAAAACAGTAAAACTGCCGGCAGCACCTCCGGCTAAAATGCTGCCGGCAGCAAATTAGCCGGACCCATATATATATATATATATATATTTTGGCAAATTGGTGGCTTAAAGAAATCTAGTTGATGATGTTTTCAAACATAAAGTGATTTGGGGGAAAATAATGCATTTATGATGGAAGTAATTGGGGAGTATTGGGAGAGGAATTTACATCCTCTCAAAAGAGAATCTTTTATAATTAGTGGATTTGGACCGTTCTTTTAAATTTGGCACGAATCTCAAAGTCCAATAATATTGCCCTTGCGCTAGCCCGAATCCCAAAGCAGCTGAGATTTAATCTCAAACCATTAAGTAAGGGAAATCGTCTACAGTATTTTAGAGGATACAAATCCATTGGGAGGGAGGGGGAAAGAAGGGTCCACAAAGATATTTTGTAAAAGATTTTAGAAGAGTGGTATTTTGTTTGATGATTTGAAAAAGAAGATTATTTCATAAAACTTTTCATTTTAAAACACATCCTCGAAATTGAACATACTGGTCTCAAATCAAAATGATCAAAGTTACCGAATTTTTTATTTATATCCAAAAAATAAATTAAATTACAAAAAATAACCATGTTGGTGGTGAAATTCGAAATATATCCAAACCGGAAAAAAAATTTCCGGAAACTCAACTCTAAATCCGGAAAAAAAAATTCCGAACTTAACAATTTTTTTTTTTAAGAGAAAAATAGCTAATTCCGGAAACTCAACTCTAAATCCGGAAAAAAACTTTCCGGATTCTAAATCCGGAAATTTTTTTTCCGAACTTAACAAATTTTTTTTTAAGAGAAAAATAGCTAAAATACTGAAATCTAACACTAAAAAATCGAATTATTTTTTTAAATATTTGTTAGATTACTTTTTTTGATAGCATATTTATACTAAAATACGCTAAATTACTTGAAATTATGTTAATTTATGCTGATTGACACTAGATTACTTTAAATTATGTTAACTTTTTTTTAAGAGACAAATAGTTAAAATGCTGAAATCTAACACTAAAAAATCGAATTTAGTTTTAAATATTTGCTAGATTACATTTTTTTATATATAATTAGCATATTTATACTAAAACACGCTAAATTACTTGATTTATGCTGAATTACACTAAATTACACTAAATTACAATAATTATGTAGAATTATGCTAGAATACGATAAAGTACGCTAAATTACGTACGAATAGGGATGATATCTTCACTGAGAAGGCGAAAAACGACGACGAAACTTCAAACGGCCATAAAACGGCGCTCGAGTGTCCGATTTCAGCAAATGACCACTTTTCGGAAAGCTTGTGAAAATGCGCATGCATCCGTACTACTTCGCTAGTTTTCCAAATTCAGAATCGCCAAAAAATAAAGAGAATGGCCTCAAAACTTGAGTTGAAGTTTCCGATTAAGATTTTCATTTATATTCTCCAATCTACGTAGCTCAGTAAATTAGTTATGTAATAAACTTTGTAGAATACCAATTTTTATTATTTTTGAAATTTTTTTACTATTTTTTATGATTTATGAAATATGCCACAAAATAGGCCCCTATTTTGTGGCATGCCCCATACATACGTAATTTTTTAGTGTTAGATTTTAGCATTTTAACTATTTGTCTCTTAAAAAAAAGTTAACATAATTTAAAGTAATTTAGTGTCCATCAGCATAAATTAACATAATTTTAAGTAATTTAGCGTATTTTAGTATAAATATGCTATCAAAAAAAGTAATCTAACAAATATTTAAAAAAATAATTCGATTTTTTAGTGTTAGATTCCAGTATTTTAGATATTTTTCTCTTAAAAAAAAATAATTGTTAAGTTCGGAAAAAAAATTTCCGGATTTAGAGTTGAGTTTTCGGAAATTAGCTATTTTTCTCTTAAATAAAAAAAAAATTGTTAAGTTCGGAAAAAAAATTTCCGGATTTAGAGTTGAGTTTTCGGAAAAAAAAATTCCGGAGTTAGAGGTTGAATCTGGAAATTTTTTTCCGGTTTGGGTATATTTCGAATTTCACCACCAACATGGTTATTTTTTGTAATTTAATTTATTTTTTGGATATAAATAAAAAATTCGGTCAAAGTTAACATTACCTCCCCACGAGTTAAATGTAGAAGTATGACCCTACACTGCAACTTCCCTGCCATAATCACCACACTGTATGTTAATTGGCATGTACAGAGTTAGAAAATATGATAATGCAGGAAAAAATTTCAGAATAGAATATAATGATACGAGGAGGGATCAAATTATTTTTTTTTTTGTGACACACTTTAATACTTATCATTTTCAAAGTCTAAATAGTCGATCCAAATCGTTCAACATGATGGATATATTAAAATGTGCTTGGAGATCAAATTTTACATTTTTTTGAATTTTTTTACTATTTATTAAGATGGTTACAAAATCGTTGTTTTTAGACCATTGAAAAACAGCGATTTTGTGACCATCTTAATAAATAGTAAAAAAATTCAAAAAAAATGTAAAATTTGATCTCCAAGCACAATTTAATATAGTGATCATGTTGAACGGTTTGGATCAACTGTTTGGATTTTGAAATCACAAAATTGACCTATAAAAAAAACGGTGTCATGATGTGTCAAAAAAAAAGGTGTAATTGGATCCCTCCTCAATGGCCCTGAAATTCACGGAAATAGATATGATGTTATTCTACGAGAATAATAGGTTCCTATTATTCCGATTCCAATCATTGATCTTCGTTGAGATTTACGTATAAGAAAAATAGTAGGGTTAAAATTCTCCAATGGTTTTGTGTCACATCATGTCCCAACATCGTTATCTCTATTTTCAAAGTTTAAATAGTCGACCGAACTGCTCAATATGATCTTCATATTAAAATGTGCTTGAATACAAAATTATATATATATTTATATTTTGCTATTTTTTAAGATAGGTACAAAATCACTGTTTTTATAAGATTCTGGACCATTCAAAAATAGTGATTTTGTACCTCTCTAAACAATTAGTAAAAAATTATAAAAATTATAAAATTTGTTATCCAAGCACATTTTAGTATGAAGATCATGTTGAATGGTTCGAATTGATTATTTAGACTTTGAAAATAGAGATAATGATGTTGGAGCATGATGGAGTACAAAACCAATGGAACATTTTAACCCTAGTAAAAAAAAAAAAAATCTTCATTGAGATTCGTGCATGAAAAAATCTGAACAGTTGGAATCAAAATAACAAGTTTATGTAATTCCTTTGAAATAATAGCAGATTTACTTTCCAAATTCATAACTTGTTTCAGCCAATTCCCACCTCTATTCAAAACAAACTAAGCGTCATTAATTAGTGAGCTAGAGCAAACCTCACCCGATGAATGGAAAATACAAACAGAAGCATATCTTGTACTCTGCTCTAAGCATTTACGATTTTGTTGTGATTTTTTTTTGGAGTTTTTCGGATTTATTTTGGAAACTTTTTATTTCTCGGATTATTTCCGACATTTTTATTAATACCCCAAGATAATTAAAGATTATTAAAAATACCCATGGTCCCCGAAAAATTTTAAAAATGCCCATACCGGCCATTAAATGGCCGGTACCGAATAAAATGCCCAACCGGCCATTTAAGGGCCGGTTCCGATTAAAGTCCCCAGCCGGCCATTAAATGGCCGGTTCCGCCGAAAAAAATTTCTATATAAGGGAGGCCGCAGCGTTTTTTTTTATTCAAAATTCATTTTATCAGATTTTACACTATCTCTCCTCGGTTGAGCTTTTTCTTCAAGATTTCTTCTTCTCTTCTCAAATTTGCAAGTAAGTCCTTCTAATTTATTATAATATTTTTTGTAGTCCAATATGGTTATGTAATGTTAGGATTTGTTAGTAATTACCAAAATTAGAATAATTTGTTAGTAATTACCAAAATTAGAATAATTTGTTGTAATTAGAGAGTAATTAGTGTAATTAGTCAAATTTTGGGTTTACGGTTTATGATTTTGGATAATTTATTTTAATTTAGTATAATTAGAATTAGTGACCATATTTAAGCGTATTTTATGATATCTTACCATAATTATGATAATTAAGTCTAATTTTTGGCAATTTAGCATAATTAGGATAATATAGCCTGGTGTATATGTTATTTAGCGTAATTAAGCCTAGTTAAGCCGATTTTAGCGTAATTAAGCCTATTTTGAACGGTTTTTACCAGTATTAAGCCTATTTTACCCATTTTTTAGTGTAATTAAGCATAATTAATCATATTTTAGCATATTTTGAGCGTAATTAAGCCTAGTTTAGCCGATTTTAGCGTAATTAAGCCTATTTTGCACTGTTTTTACCGTTATTAAGCCTATTGTATTTCGGGGTGACGTTATCATACACGGCCAACACACAGTTTGCCACCGACCGGATGCTCATACAGGGATCGGTCTTAATGCTGTTCTGGATGATATCGGCAATGATTGATGCCGTCAGACATTCATTGTCGGTCCTTGTATACTCTGTCCTGCATGTGTGAGGCTTGTCTTGCTTCGTTATAACCCACGCATCTCCAGTTCCCGATGGTTGTCCCCTGAGCTCGTAACCACAATGCCGGTCTTTGCACACCACATAAATCCGGCGGCTATCACTTTTCTTCATTCTTATTTCCTGATTCGAATGAACATGATGCTCTCTAATCTTCTTTATTAATTCATCTTTGCTTTTAAAAAATTGGTTTGCAGCCAGCTCACCGTTGTACTCGATTCGTGGCCCATAGGAACCAGTATCTGCTTCTCTAAACCGAGATATATCATTGAAGTCTGGGAATGGGTGCGTATTACTCCGCCCGGTAAGCGGCGCTGAGCCAGAGCTGCTTCGAATGGGCCCTTCGTCTGTTTCATCTAGATCATCAGAGACCCAGTCATCTCCATCATATTCATCTCCACTCTGCAGACGTTCACCCGGAATATCATTGATATTTTCAAAATCTGACCTAATTTCATCACGTATTGGTCCTGGGAATGGTAAAGGCGCCTCATGCACGGGTCTAGGTGGGGAACAAATTCGGAGTATTGGTTGAGGTGGTGATTGCGGGGCAAGTGGATAGTTGATTTCTGGGTTGGTAGGTGGATATTGGGTTTCTGGGTGAGTATGTGGATAGTAGGTTGCTGGATGTGTAGGTTCATAGTAGGTTTGTGGTTGTGTTGGAGGAACGACGGGAGTTTCCATTGCAACTGAGTATTGGCTGGAACTTCCAACCCCTGGCTCTCTCGGAACTCTTTTAACATAGATCTCTATTACAAAATCTCCGTTGGCCTTAAAATACCCACACAACCCTCTCCATGTATTTTCATCTGTAATTTTCGCAAGTGAATATTTCCCGGTATTTCCATTACAAACTCGGGTCCCCAATTCAAGGTTGTACCTTTCTGGATTATAACCGGTGTAATCGAAAATTATGACTTTCAAGTCCAAAAGAGATATATCATCGTTAACCATAGCTGAAGCAATTGGTTCTTTGTTGTAATAAGGCCTGTCTGTATTTTTTTCAATTTTACCACCACTGTGTATTGAAATCAATGGCATTGTAATCAAGCTACATTTCGAAAGTGATAATCATTTGTTAGGTTACTAATTTACACAGTTACTGAATAAAAAAAAATTAAAATTAATGAACTACTTACAATTAATTAATTAAAATTAAGTATAATTATTTAAAGTTAATCCATTTTAATTAATTAACTATAATCAATTTTAATTAATTAACTATAATTAATCAATTAAAATTAATTAACTATAATTAATCAATTAAAATTAATTAACTATAATTAATCAATTAAAATTAATTAACTATATAATTAATCAATTAACTATAATTAATTAATTAAAATTAATTAACTATAATTAGAATTAAGATTAATTATCTATAATTAGTTAATTAAGAATAATTAACTATAATTAGTTAATTAAGATTAATTAACTATAATTATTGAAAATTAATTAACTTTAATTAATTAAAATTAATTAACTATAATTAATTAATTAATTTATTTAATTAATTAACTATGATTAATTAATTATATTTAATTAGCTAAGTTTAATTAATTAATTAATTTTTTTAATTAACTATGATTAATTATAATTAATTTATCATAGTTAATTAATTTTTATATTAAAAAAATTAATTAATTTTAATTGATTAATTTTTAGATTAAAAAAAATAATTAATTAAAAAATAAAAAAAAAAAAAAATTAAATTAAAAACATAAAGAAAACGTACCTTTGCTGCTGCGACTTCGGCTGAAGATTTCTGAACGTCTTCGGCTGCATTTATAGGCTGTGAAAAGTGGAAAACCGAAAAAAGCACGGGGCCGGCCATTTAATGGCCGGTTGGGGATTTAATTAGGTACCGGCCATTTAATGGCCGGTTGGGGATTTAATTAGGTACCGGCCATTAAATGGCCGGTTGGGCATTTTATTCGGTACCGGCCATTTAATGGCCGGTATGGGCATTTTTAAAAATTTTCCGGAACCGTGGGTATTTTTAATAATCTTTAATTAACTTGGGGTATTAATAAAAATGTCGGGATTATTTTGGATTTTGTTTGAGAATTTTCTGAAACGAGTAAATGGAATTTCAGCAGTTTGAACTTGGTTCACTTTTGCAATTTCGGGTCTATCACAGTTATCTCCATTTGCAAAAGGGGAAAAGATAATAAAAAAAGGTCCCACCGAGATTTGAACTCGGGTTACTGGATTCAGAGTCCAATGTCCTAACCACTAGACCATGGGACCTTTCGTGTTTACTACAATTTATTTTTTTATTTAATGCAATACCATGACTTCACTTAACGGAAGCGAGACTAGGTATTTGCTGACATCCATACTCCGTTGGTCCGTCCCATAATCGACATTAACGTTCCGGGTTGAATTGTAATGTTGTTACTTGTTAGGATTTTTAATTTATAAATAGATTCCTATTTCAATGAAATAACTAAAAAAATATATACCATAGTCTAAAATTTTGTCAGTAATAATATACTCGGGAAAAAAACAATTAGTCGTATAGATAAGGTGAATTGGACATTAATGCTGATTGATAATAATGTTTGTAGAGTGAGGCTATGGTACAATGCATAGCGCGAATTGGTCCGTATTACAGATTAATATTTTTGTTTTCAAAATTTTAATGATTGATCCGAACTGTTCAACATAGTCTTTATATGAATATGTAATTGTAAATTAAATTTTACATTTTTTATCATTCTTTTACTTTTTTTATATGGACAGAATATCACTATTTTTTTATGATCCAAAATTTTCAGATCGAGTGATTTTTTATCCATCTAAAAAAACTTTAAAAAATTATAAAAAATATAAAATTTAGTTTACAAGTACATATTCATATAAATATAGAGACTATTTTAAACTATTCGGATCAACAGTTAGAACTTTCAAATTGAGAATTTGAGTTCATTGTGGGGGTCAATATGCATTATGCATAGTACCATAGCCTCACTCATGTTTGTACCTAAGTGACTTTATAAATATTTTTTCAATTAATAGTTTAATACAGACGTCAGTGGGCAAATTGCCTACTGACCTTAAAAAAAATGCTGATTGATAATATTAATCTCATAACAACAGTCATCTTATCATTGGAATTTTTGTCTCAATTTCTAAATTAAATCGGTGAATTAAGTTTTATAAAAGTTCTTATGGGATTGGACCGTCAGCTTTCTATATCTTGCACAGCTGATGCTTTCATTGACCATATCTTTTATACAGGTAATTTTGGTTATAAACAATTCGGTTATGCTATTACTATACTTAATGTAAATGATGCAATCATTCAAAGATGCAGTCAACAGTTTGAGTTTTTTTAATTGCTGTAATTGAGAGAAAGAAGTACATTTCTACCCTGTATGAAACCACATTGAAAGTAGAACCTTGCTACCTACAGATCGCAAATGAATTGACACCATCTAATGCTGTAATTATATATTTTTAATGATAAAAAATAAAACAACCACAATCTAATAAATATCATCTTCTTTTATTTACTTTAATATAATTAAAGATATTGACCGATCCTAATTACAAGCCTTAGTACAACTTTTAACTATATATAACTATTGAAGATATATATAATTTGACATTTTTCTTTTCATCAGATGAAGAAGAGTTCCTTCAATAACTAATCATCCAGCAAAGGAACACGTTGTACTGGTAAGACATAGAGAGGCTTCTTCCTAGCAGTAACAGCACCAAATTCCTCTGTCATGTCTAACTCCTCTGGCTTCATTCCATCAGGTAGGTTCCAATCAAAATGCAACAAAAGTTTAGCTAACGCCGCCTCTACCACCGCAATACCGAAACCAATTCCCGGACAACTTCGTCTTCCCGCTCCGAACGGCAAGAGCTCGAAATTATTACCCTTGAAATCAACAGTACAATTTTCAAATCTCTCTGGTTTGAACTCCTCTGCATCATGCCAGTACTCATCGTCTCTTCCTAGTGCATATGCATTTACTACTATAATGGTATCAGATGGAATTGTGTAGCCCAGTAGCTGACATGTTTCCTTGCAAAGCCGTGGTAATAAGAGCGGTGCAGGTGGGTGCATCCTCAGGGTTTCTTTGATGACTAATTTCAAGTAATTGAGTTCGACGGGGGTATTTTCGTCAAACCTTTTGTTTACAATTGCAGCCTGTCTTACTTCTGCCTGTGCTTTTGCCATTATAGCTGGATTCTTAATTAGTTCAGACATCGCCCATTCAATTGCATTCGATACTGTGTCTGTTCCTCCAGTGAATACATCCTGAACAAAGAGCAACACATGATCTGGTCAAATATACATTTACTGTTCTTTTAGAAAAGACTCTCCAAAACAAATACGGCACATTTTTTTTTTTTTTGCAAATAATACAGCGCACTTTAAGTAGTGTGTGTGTGGTACTGATTTCCATCTATTTTTGCATGAAATTCTATATTTATTTGTGGTACAACTTATATAACATACCATGATAACAGCTTTAATATTGTCCCATGTGATAGGCACCTCTAGATCACCATATTGTTTTTCCTTTATCAGAATATCAACCAAATCATATTCATTCTCTTCATCTCCTTCATGTATCTGTTCCTTTGGATTTTTCAAATGCTCCTGTAGTATCTCATCTAGTATTGTATCCAACTCCCTACATATATATGCATTAATTAGTAGAATCTTTCCATATCAGTTTGTTCTTTTTTTTCTGGAAAGAAATACCAGGAAAGTTAAAAAGATGCTTCTAAAATTCGAAATCTGATTTTCATTTAAATAAATCGTAGTTACGTAGTTGCAATTTGGATAAAGATAAAGTTCCAAGAATAACTGGTTAGCATTTCTTAAAAGAAATAGAAAGAGGAGCGTAACAGAATAAACAATAGGGTCTTGTGTGCAAATAAGCATGATTCTATTAGTTGCTTCATTACAGTATTACGGAGTTGATTTTCATTCTCAGGAGGCAACATCATGTGTTCTATGTGAGCAAACAAAACATACATTTTTCATTAGATATATTCTGTGTAAAGATATTCTTGCGTGCAATAATGAGACTTCTCCATTTTTGAAATATTGGTCTTGAATTCATGGAATTTTTCTAAAATACAAACTTTCTAGAATTTGTTTTTGAGAAGTTATCAAGTCAGTAATTAGTTTAGACCAGCATTTTGAAGATTCAAAAATTTCAATATGCATTTCTTTCAAAATAAATAAATTGATGAAGATCTCAGCCCCTATAATGGTCGTAATTTCTATATAGTAATTTATGGGTATATTTTCCATTTAGCTTCAATTATGTTGTTTGATATACTAGCACAAAGACCCCCACAAAAAAAAACCTATTCACAAAAAAATTGAGTATAATCTTTTTTAGTATGAGATGAGAATCAAAATTCGAGTAATTTGCATGTTCTTTGGTTTTTTCAAAATTTTACAACCAATATATTTGGATGCCAATTGCCATCCATGGTGTCTATAAATTCCATGAACACTTAATAATCCACATATATCCTGATCAAATTATCTGATATTAATTTACCTGTGAATCCTCGCTAATTTTCTTTTGGTCTTCACATCCCACCAGCCCAAAGAAGAGAATACATCAGATGGACAAAACCAGGCGGATGCATCCACTGCTTCCTTCATAATTTTCAAAAACATGCTCTGCTTTTTACACTTGCCACCAAATGCTGCCTGAAGAACAACACTGTTTGATAGCTCACTTACAAGTTCACCGAAATTGACTGGCATGTTGTCATTAGAAAATGTGGAGAGCATCTTCAGCATGCAACGGATCTTTGCTTGCCGGATCCAGGAGAAAGATTTGACCCGCTTTGCGGAGAGGAGCTCAGTGACACAAATTTTACGAAGCTGGCGCCAATATGGGCCAGCTGAAAAGGCAATGTCTGTGCATCCATACAAGATTGCTTTTGTTGCAGTCAATGTAGGCCGATCCATAAATCTTGAATCTTGTACTTTCATCACCTGTATATGTATATATTAGATTGTAGTTATCAATCTCAAAACTACGTGCGCACAAAGTATGTGTGTGTAACATATTAACATATGAATTAATTGCTATTCCAGTCAAAAAGATTAATAACACTACCAAAAAGTGTTACAATATTAATTAACAAGGCTCACAGACTTATGAACATTTCATTGGTCAACAACGGTTACATACTAACACATGCTTGTCCTTGTTTTGTAATTATTTTTAGGTTTATAATTAGTTTGCATTGTATGCATGAACTTTATAGAAGTGAAAGCACACCTCTTTTGCAGCATCAGGGGAAGAAAGAACGAGGAGTTTAACATCACCAGTGCGTAGGAGCATAACAGGTCCAAGTGACCGGGCAAGGTCACGCAGGCTTTTGTGCGGACAACTGGAAATTACTATATGGTGCAGGTTTCCAAAGAATGGGATTGTCGATGGACCCGGAGGGAGTTTGCTTTCGGACTCAAGTTTGTTTCTTTGGCGGAACAGGAAGGAAAAGAGAAGGAAAATAGCAATCAGTAGGCAGGGAAGAGAAAGAGAGGGTGAGTTCCATTTTTTAAGTTTAGTGAATGAGATAGTTGGCTTATGTATTTATATAAAGTTTGAGCTTATTATTTGAAGCAACTTGATTGAGAATACAATTCAGACTACGGTTATGTGTATCATTTTTGGTGTTAGTGGACGGGATGAGAAGGATAGTTGGCTTATGTACACAGTGTTTTTAAATGCTTCCGCATATGTGTATGTCGACTGCTGTCGTGTTCAAATTGTCATTCAGTCACATATGCGTATATGCAAATATGCATACTGTATATATATATGCATATATGCGGATACATAATACTATATGAACATACCTTGTTGGCTTGTTATGACTCATGACTGTGGAAATTTACTGTGAGTATTGACAGCTCATTTTAAAATTCACATATATAAGTTCGCATTAATATCCGCATATGCGGTATGCATTGATCTTCTACATGCATGAACAAAATTGCATTTTACAACATTGTATGTTTATACAAAAAGTGAATCTGAATCATTCGACTTAGATCTTCATATACAAATGAACTTAAATATGATTGTTTTTTTTTAGAATTTTTAACAGTTTTTTTAGATAGATAATCACTTTTGTCAGATGATTCATATATAATCTTTAAATCAGCTGATTTCCTATCTATTTTTTTTAAAAAAAGTTGAAAGGTTCGAAAAAAAAAAATTTGATCTCCAAGTATATATACTTATATATGACGTCGAACGGTTCCGTACAATTATTTTTTTGTTTCTTATTGAAGCCATTAGATGAATTTTTTTGTAATTGAATATATAGAATTTTAAACCCAAGCAATAAATAAGAAATTTTATGAAATTAATAATGAATTAGGTCCAAAAGGTTGCGAATTAGTCATGTAAATAAATCCTTTTTCGTATATTAAAATTGCAGTTTTATAGATTTGACTATATTTATCATTCGGTCGGTTTCTAGATGCAGGGACGAAGTCAGACTTTCAAGCTATGAGGATCGATCAAACACATATTGGGGTTATATAAAATTTTCATGTGAATATATAGAGGTCATTTTCCATACTCATATATAAATTTTACTCTAAATTATATAAAAAAATCATATATATAAAAACATAAATTCTGAAAATAAATGAAGTTCAACTGACCCGCCACTACCTAGATGTCAAGATCCACCACTACCTAGATGGATTACTCGTTTTTAGATCCACCTCTACCTAGATGTCTAGATCACCACTACCTAATTTTCTCTTATTAGATATCTATATCCACCACTACCTAGATGAATCACTCGTTTTAGTGTTGGGATTGCCCCCCGTGCTGCATGCTCTTCTAAATGTTGCCTTCAGTCGACTATGATATATCTAGGTGTCAAAGTCGTTTCATCGAGTAGGTCAATGTGTACACTTATTACAAAAATTTGTCACGCGAGAATAAAAGTGTTTTTTTGTTGACAGTATCATCGCGGATATTCCTATCGGTAATACTGATACGTTCGAAAATAGCAATTTTTGTTAGTATATCGTAGCAATAATAACTTTTTAACCTTGCAGATAGTGGCAAAATTTTTGTAGATTGGTTCTCCGATTTGAAAAGAATTCATATCAGATCATGAAATAGATCTGATTCGATCGGTTAAGTTAGATCCATATTGTTTAGTTGTATAAGTTTGTACGAACTTTAAGCGGGCATCTTATATTTTAAATAGATTCCGAAGATATTTTGCTTCGGCTGTATTTATCCTTTGTAACTAGATTCAAAAGGCCACGTATGTGTTGTGTGCAAGTACAGGAAATCATTGTGATGGCATCGTAAAGGCTGTCTATTTATGCAACTTGTACGTAACAAAATCAGGATGGATTTTAATAGGGACTTAAGGGACTCTATTTCTTTCGGTAATGTATTGTACGCTTAAAAGGGTTTTTTAAGTATTTCTATAACTAAGATTTATATTAAAATTAGTGAATCATTCCCTTAAAAATAAAAGTTGGATTTTGTGCATATTATTGAAGGAGTTCTAAACTTATAATTATTCGTAAGAATTTTAAAAACACTGGTCAAACTATGCCAAGGGAAAATAAAACCGTTTGAATTTAGCAAATAGTTTGCAGTTCATTTTAAACATCAAACTTCAATAATTTATAATGACATGGCAGTATGGCACCTTGCAAGCCCAGATTGGCTGAAAACCCTTCTTAGTTCGCAGATCTCAAATTATATTATATACACACCATTTTATTCAATCCCAAAAAGAGACTAACTTGGTCCGAAATTTTACTTGATATCGGCCGAGCATAGAACATGGGCTCAATTTCTTTGAACGGTCATAGAGCCCAATTTATGTGCGTTCGGCTTTATCAGATAAAGATATTGACTGAGGTGGTTTGGTTTCATGTATATGTTTTTTTCATTTTTTTTTTACATTGATTATGCGCTGTCTAAAGTTAAAATAGATACAAGGTTAAATCTTTCACCTCCTATATTCTTCACCTCCGATATAATTTTATCAACCAAACACGATTTCAACGGAAATTTTTTTTTCTTTCCATTCCCTCCCTTCCTCTACTCTCCATCCAAACAAGGTGAGGGCTAGTATTTTAACCTCTAAGAGCCAATTCCTTGAAACCTGCATTGCCAAAGTATTTGGTCATACAAAATGACTGAATTGGGTTTCCCAGGAATACAAAAGGTGCAAAAAAATTCCATGTTTTGTAAGAAAAAGAGTATTTTTGTATGCCACTAACATTATGCAACCTATTATTATAGATATAATGCTGCATCTAAGGGTTGTATGTGACATTTTTTTTGTTTTGTAGGGATATCTTTACAATTTGCAGGGTTCAAGGGAGATGCCCCAAAAGTAGACTTTTTTTTTCAGTGGGATAACAGTGAGCAAGTATAAAATAAATAGAACAGAAATGTCACTGTTAAAGATAGTTCACTAAAATTTTTGATTTCAATGAAAAGATATAAGAACTTTATTGGTCCAAAAGGGTATACGAATATACAGTATCAAATGCAAAAGGGTGGAGTTTCCAGTACCAAAGAGAATGATCATATAATGTATTACCTTCTGATGTAAACTGTAAAGGTTGAAGTTGTTGATAACTATTAAGATCTTTTTATACATCATTTTACAGGTGAATTCACTTATCTATCGAATTCGAGGTCTACAGAGATATCACCAAATGCAAACTTTGGTGGACATGATCTTATATATCCACAAACCTCTAGATTAACAGTATGCACAATTTTTACAAACTTACAATTTTTTGAGACATTAATATAAATGATATAGGTTGCTGCTATTTGGTTGATCTGGTGTGAAAGAAACACAAGGAATTTTTCTAGAGAGTACAAAATTGCGGAGCAACTGGTAAATGAAACAACACTTAGAATAAAGCATTGGAGCACTGTATTTTTTTTTCAATTTTAATATAATTGTTCGTGAGCTATCTAGCCACTGATCTCCAAAAATAATAATATAAATGTACTTAGTATTTACATGGTTTAATTTATTATGCAGGAAAAACATTCTTTTGAATATTCGACCCAACTTCTTAATGCAATGCATGCCCTTAGCACTACAAACTCCAGTCTTCTAGATTCCCGAATGCCAGCTACACCATCTAGTTTGGCTGGATGATATATAAGATATTTTTTTTTTCACAAAACTTAATTCTTTGAAACTATTCATAATTTCTTTGTTCTTTACTTTACAGGTCTAGAGAAATAGAGTGGCTAATTTTACATAGTTTTTGGTGTACATTTTGGTAACAGATCTAGAGAAATTGTTATGCTATAATGAGTACAAATCTGTGTACATTTTGGTGACTGATAGCATAATGTTTTGTGTGTGATAACAACAATTATGCAACTCTTGCAATTTATATTAGAGTGATGCTATGGTGCTTTGGGAAATAAAGAGAGTGTTTTACTTCCCGCTCATATTTCTATTTTCAAAGTTCAAATAGTCAATCCGAACTTCTCAACATGATCTTCATATTGAAATGTACTTGGAGACCAAATTAATTTTACATTTTTTGAAAAAAATTACTATTTTTTTAGAATTTTTGAAAAACATTGTTTTTTGAATTTTTTATTATTATTTTATTTAATGAAAAGCTGTGATTTTCAAAAATTCTAAACAAATAGTAAAAAAATGAAAAAAAATGAAAAATTTGGTCTCCAAGCACATTTTAATATGAAGATCATGTTAGAATGTTTGAATCAACTATTTGAACTTTAGAAATAGAGATATGAGCTGAGAAGAAAACATCATCTTTACTTCCCAAAGCATGGTAGCTTATCTCTTTATATTAATCTGAGTTTGCAATTTTACTTTTTGTTGAACTGTTACTTGAGTATTTGTTCGTGTATCATGATTCCAAAATGAAATAAGGCACTTCATGATTTTTAGTGGATCAACTGATACTATAAGCATGGTCAATGTTGTAATTATTTCAATCAAACTATATACATTATTGGAACCACCAAGCAGTAAACAAATAACATTATGCTTCCTTAAGTACAAGCATTAGAAAAGTTGAAAAATAGAACAAAAAAAGAATGGCAAATTTGATCAAACAATCAGTTTAGTTACAATTGGATTGTGTGATTAAAAGCTCACAAGCATTATCATTTTTCCATGAACACCTTTAACACTTATTCCAAATATTTATTCTGAAACATTTACACAAATATTCCCTAATATCTAGTACAAATATTTAGTTACACTCAAATATTCTCTAAGTGCTCTTTCCATGTACACCTTTAACACTTATTCCAAACATTTTCATATGCCCTCTTTAACACAATATTCTCAATTCATTAAGTCATGCTCCATTTCTGAGTTTCAGTTGCCTATCTCCATCTCAACTGCTAGATAAAATTACAAAATATTAGACAACTAATTTAGCACTAAAATTAAACAAAAAGGTTGTTTCAAATAACAGTGAATAAAAGAATGTTTTGTATTGATCGAATATATCATTTACACTGATTACACTGATTGAATATAAAAGATTACCCAAAAAGATAAATACTGGTGCATTATAAAACACTAAGATTTGAGAATAGTTATATTGTTTCTCAATTTTCTTCGCATCTTATCATTTGCTTAAATGAGATTAAAGAAGAAATAAGACTCCAAAACCAGTAACTTGGATTTCTTACCCTGTAACACTTCCACAGTTTCAAACAAAATTACCAAGATCGCTGCCTTAATACAAAAACAAGGTAATTTCATGGCCAATCAAAACCAACAACTCAATCTGACATGTTAAGATGTCATTTTAAGAATGTTCAATTGAAGCGGCCCTACTGTTAGGCTTAATTGAATATAATCTCGCCAGTTGATACTATTCTGAATTGATTCAGTCATAAGTTAAATTGAATCATAAGATTTGTATCAGTTAGCTGTAAGGTTCTTTGAACTATCACTGATTTTATCTGGCCTTTTTGTTTCAGCTAGGGTTGACCTTGTTATACCTTAGCACTTTTTCCGATTGTCTATATACTGAAAACACAAATTCAAAATAATATTCGTACCAGCCAGCCAGACTTGTAGTTCATAAGAAATATCAGAAAATCAAAGTTCAAAAGGAGAGAGATACATAAGAAACATGTCGATTTTTAGGTCATGAGGCATCTACCTTTGCAAGCGATAACCTGACCCTGAGTCGCGCGGTGCCAGAGAGAGAAGCGACACGTTGTTGCACGCGAGCACGAGAGAGCCGACGGATTTGAGCGCGCACGCGAAAGAGAGTCGGCGGAGCGGAGTTGCGCGCATGAGAGGAAGTAGGCGACGGGCGACGCGACTGGGAGAAAGAACGAAATAAAACTGGCGTATAGAGCAAATGAATTTCTTTGATTTATCGGGTCCGACTGGGAAAAAATGAAATTCGATTAGAAATACCGTCAATTTTCGTAATTAAAATCCTACAGTAAATCTGTCCATCAAAACGATCTGATGGGCATCAGACCTCCACTGATTCAGTTAAAAGCCTTTCCCCTCCATTTCCCCTCCATTTCCTCGGATCCGACTCCTCGCATCACATGAATTCGTTCCAAGTCCGCATCCTCTGAAGTAACTCAAATTTTAAGTAGATATCTGGACTGTTCGATCAGAATCCGGACCAATCCGTCCGGAGGTGGAATGCATGGGACTTTTAATATTCGTGCTAAACAGATCAGACGGTCTTGATCTAAACACAAAATTTGAGTTGACTCAGGTGACATGAATTCGTCCCCCGGTCCGTCGAGAAACCTCGCCTCTCCGTTCTTAGTTCTATTTCTATCTTTCCTCTCTCTCATCTCCTCAGTTGAAGCTCAAGTTCCCAGAAAAAACAAAACAAAATACATTTGTAGACATAATTTCTCAAAATCAAGACTACAGAAGATCAACCCACAAAAACCCTTGCAAAACCTAGCTCTCTCCGCCATGGAGAACAACAAGACCACCCCAGACCTCCCCGCGGCGCCTCCATCCGTGAAGGCGCCAGCTCCGACGCCCACGATTGGTCACCTGACCCAGTCGCCTCGTGTCTTCTTCTCCTCCCTCTCCGATTCCTCTCCCCGCCGAGTCGCAATCGCCGTCGATCTGTCCGACGAAAGCGCCCACGCCGTGCGCTGGGCTGTACAGAACTACCTCCGTCCCGGCGATGCGGTGGTGCTCCTCCACGTTCGCTCGACCTCAGTCTTGTACGGCGCCGACTGGGGCTCGATAGACATGTCTCTTTCTACGACGGATGATGCGACTGAGGAGTCGCAACAGAAGCTTGAAGATGACTTCAATGCGTTTACGGCTATTAAAGCGCAAGATCTGGCACAGCCGCTGGTGGATGCGAATATCCCATTTAAGATCCATATAGTGAAGGATCACGACATGAAAGAGAGGCTTTGCCTTGAGGTAGGAAAAAATAATTCAATTTAGCTGGATTGGAAATTGGAATGGAAAATTCATTTCCGCTAAATGGTTTGGGAGGTTCCACATCTGGTTGAAGTTCATGGAAATTTGTCGTATTAACAAAAATTACTGCTTGTTTGCCAACAATTGATATTCTGTATCACATGTATCAATCCAAATAGTTTTTTCAGCTGACCAATTGTATGATTTGACAATGCTTCATGGCGTTGTTACCATATCCCAACTACTGTACATTAAACCAGTATAACTCTTGAGTAGAGATTAAGTTTTGTTTTTTATGACTATGTCTTTTCTACTTAGAGGGGGAATTGACTAAAGTAATTTTTTCTTTTCAAAATTTTGTTATTCTCAGATACAACATCGTGGAAGACCCTTTATGAATCTACATCAACTCTAAATCCCACTATCAAACCAAATTGTGCCACATTAAAGCCTCTTAGTTAAACATGACCACCTTGCTTTGTATTTTTATTCAATTGTAACATAACATACTTGTAAACTTAGTAAACTTGGATCAACTTCTAACTGACAATTCAAACTGGATCAACATGAATAAGAAATTTGATGGGGAGAAAAGCCAAGCAGTCTCGAATTGCATTTAGATTATAAATTCATTATATGGTCTGGTAAATTCCAAGTATGGTACTTACATAATGTGGTACTTATTTGGGTAATTTTCCTTCTAACGAGTAAATAAATGAATAAATTAAATTTTCTGTGCTGTGTGGCAGGTCGAGAGGCTGGGCTTGAGTGCTATGATAATGGGTAGCCGCGGTTTTGGGGCGTCACGGCGGGCAAGCAAAGGACGGCTAGGGAGTGTGAGCGACTACTGTGTACACCATTGTGTGTGTCCTGTTGTGGTTGTCAGATTCCCTGAGGATGGCTCAGCTGGTTCAATGGAGGTAACGAATGCAAAGGAGAAGGAACCAGAGCTGCACCCTGTGCCCGAAGAACCCGAGTATCACGATGCGGCAGAGGAGCAGAAAGGTTTGTCTAGTACTTGTGAAGTTATGCTATCCATGTAAAATGAGACTATATTATGCGTGCCCCTTTCTGGTATATCCTTTTTGGATGTTATTTATGCTTAGGATGAAAATATCTCAGAACCCTGCAAAAACATGGAGAACAATGGAACATAATGTATGTGCCACTCCATATTATGGTTAAATTATGTTGGGAGGGGCTATTCGGACTTTTTTTTGTATTGATTGTGGAAGGGATAGGTTTAGGGGATGTATTTCATGTTTCACAAGGGCAATATATACTATGTTCTGAAAGGTTTTGCATGATATTATCACTTGAACTGTACAGTAGCAGAGAATTTGCACAGATACTTTCAAATGGCACTTTTTTTCCAAAAACATATTAGATTGCTAACAACATTGCAAGTCAGAATTTTGGTGCAAGTCACACAACCCTTAAACGCATGATTGGGTCACACAGAAGCTTTTTTTAAACTATGTCCAGACTCCGACCGTATCTCTTTGCGTATGTATATGGGCATTGGTTTAGTTGGGCTTCCCTTTTCTTTTGAAGATATTGAGATTGGACTATGGCTGATGTTTCAATATTATATGTGGTAGAATATAAGATTTTTCAAGTTTTGCTGCGGGTATACATGGGATTTGGAGATTTTGCAGGCATGATATTAAATGCCCTATTCATGAAACTTTGAAATTTTAGCTGTATGCATGTCCCCAGGTTCTCTTATACACAAGCCTCTGAAGTTACTGATGGGTCAGTGAGTTGTAACTGAGACTTGTAACAGGGGTTTGTATCTGTCGTATGGATTGTAGGCATGTAATAAGATCATTTTATACTTTGCTTTTTCTATCAGATTGATATTCTGGATGATTTGAAGGGTTAGTGGCCTAGAGGCCCTTATCCCCCTCTAGTTTCGGCAATAGTCTTAAAATCTAATATTTGGTTTAGGTGTTGCGCTTTTTCTTTCTTTGTTTGACAACTTTAGAAATTATGTCTTTTTTCTTCATATTTTTATCAGCTCCATTTGAGTATTTGTTTCTCATATTTATTTAATAGAATATGTATGTTTTTCAGATGTTTGAGGCACTCTGGTTTCTCATGCACTAGTTTCAATTCAGGTTAAGCAAGAGTGCAAGATTTGACAATAATTTTTTTTCTATCTAGAAATCTGCAAATGTTAATTTATTATGTTTTATTGCACTGATTTAGCTCTCATTTCAGGATATGCAACACAACAAAGCAACTGAAGTTATAAGAAGATAAGTTGAGGCAATTCCACTTTGTATTATGTGGCGTAGATTTGTTATGCATGTGTACTTTGTTAGTTGCCTCTCCTTTTTTCCTTGAAGATTCTCTGCTTTTTTGAGTTTGTTAGCGTTACTCTTCCAACAGCTGTATGGATTCCTTGTTGTATTTGTAAACCTTGTTTTATGTGTGATTGATGTAACTGTTTTTACTCTGTTTATCCTTGTGACAGGAAACTCACATTTTTTTTTTTTAGTAATGTTGCTTTGTTAAAACTTGTAGGATGGCTTGATTTGTGTTTTCAAGTATTTAAATAATTTCGCATAAACCGCATTGTATTGGATTTGTTTTAATAATCTATGCATCTTGCTGGAATTATCTAGGATGGTAAAAAAGTGTATGGCCTGGCTGGTTTGTCCATACTCCATACCCTTAGAGCGTGCTCCAGAGAGGGGGAGAACCCCCTTCATTAAAAGGAAGGAACAGGAATGAAGAGGAACGAAGCACGTGTACGGTCTACCCATGTTGTTCATTCGCTTCAGACGAAGGTAATCGGAGAGGGAAGGGAAGGAAAACGCCCATGTAGCGAGGAGAACGTGCAGTGCAAAGTTCTGAAATTTATACCTCCAAATTAGAGTGTAGGTTTCACTGTAGTGAGGAGAACCGTATGCTGCTCCTTCCTTTCTCTTTCTTTCCCTTTCTCTCTGCATTGGCGTTGTAGAGCAGAGTCTTATGATCCGAGGTCAGCATGCCTGGCCCAAAAGAATTGTCGAATAGGATTAGGTCTGGACATAGAAATAATTTTCATTTAGTATACAAAATCATCATACTTTTAGGTTCCAAAATAAAAATGTAGAAAAAAATCTTCAGAAGACGTGAATAAGATATATTCAATGTTAAAACTTATTTCATCCGTATGAGATAGAGAAATATTCTAAATTTTTTAACGCAATTTGAAATTTGTAAAAGAAGATACACTAAAAAATTTGCACTAGTATCTTTGCCCAATTTCTAGTCAGCAGAAGTATTTGCACTATATTTTTTTTAGTACTTCTGCCCAATGTCTAGTGAGCAGAACTAGGCTCACCAAGTCTCTTCATAAGCTTAACTTTAAATTTTATTGGATTGACTTTGAATGACGAATTCAAACTGTTGAAACCGATCTACTTTCATGAGTGATGCATTTACATACAAAACTTATAAATATTCAAATTAATTTAGTATAAAGTCTGGTGTTAAAAAATGATGAAAATTGAATTTATTAAAATTAACTTATACGGATTTTTCTTATCTTTGTATTTTATACTAAATTAATTTTAAATTTTACATGTAAACATATCACTAATAAAGTATATTAGTTTTAACGATTTAAATTCGATATTTGGAGTTAAGCTCACTAATTTATTTATTTTTGAAAATTTTAATATAGATGAGTTCAAGAAAACTAGTTCTTTTTCTAGTATTATAGATGCAAAAGCATATTAAAAAGTTGAAAGCTACATCGGGTAAAGTGAACTAATTTTATAAGCTTTTAGTGTAGCGGACAGAAGTAATTATATTGGTTCTTCTACCCTTCCGAAATTTTTATTGATACCCTCCAAAAAAAAAAATTAACAGATCTGTCACTGTCAAAAATAATTTTAAAAAACACCATGACCGCCTCATGTTTAGGCGGTCAGCTCCCCATATCAAATCGAAAGATGACAACCCCATAGGCAGTGTCTCGGACCATCCAAGAAGAAGAAGAAGAGCGCCTTATGGGGTTTACGGATCAATGGCGATCCCATAGGCGGTGTCTCGGACCATCCAAGAAGAAGAAGAAGAGCGCCTTATGGGGTTTACGGATCAATGGCGACCCCATAGACGGTGTCTCGGACCATCCAAGAAGGAGGAGGAGGAGGAGGAGGAGGAGGATGAGAAGGAGAAGGATGAGTTCCGATATTCTGGGTATTGTATTAGTCTACCGTCGCTCCGCATCTACTTCTCCCAGCGTACGATAGCCCCCGATACCACTGACGAGGAGGCGGTGAAGAGGTAACTATAAACATTTAAAAATTAAAATATGTTCCGAAATCAACAATAATAACAATTATTTATGTTGATTATTTTACAATACAAGTATATTAGGGCGTTTGTGATGGACTTAATTATGTGGCAGCGTCATGTTCGTGGATTCCAGTGGTGACGTAGTCCCGATTATGTTCCTCTCTCTCTCTGTTCGTGGAACTGGGGTAGAGCTGTGATCGCCCACTTATACCGGAGCTTGTGTTATGCTTGTCTGGTAAGTCTCTACCAATTTATAACATTAAACAAAATTATAACAAATAAAACTACAATAAATATATAACATATTATAAAACATTACAACAAATAAAATTATAATTGTCAATTATAAAAATATAACTATAAATTATTATAAAATTATAACAAATAAAACTACAATAAAACATTACAACAAATAAAAGTATAATTATCAATGAGTGAGGCTATGGTACTATGCATAGCACGGATGGGTCCGTGCTACGGCTCAAAATTTGAGTTTTCAAAATCCTAACAGTCCATCCAAACCATTCAACATAATTATAAAATGAATATGTACTTGCAAACCAAATTTTACATTTTTTCGAATTTTTTACTATTTTTTTAGATAGGTAGAAAAATCACTGTTTTTGGATGGTCCAGAATTTTCAGATCAAGTGATTTTCTACCTATCTAAAAAAATAGTAAAAAAATTCAAAAAAAATGTAAAATTTGGTTTGCAAGTACATATTCATTTTATAATCATGTTGAACGGTTTGGATGGACCGTTAGGATTTTGAAAACTCAAATTTTGAGCCGTAGCACGAACCCAACCGTGCTATGCATAGTACCATAGCCTCACTCATTATCAATTATAAGATTATAACCATAAATCATTATAAAAGATGGAACTGTAAATTACAAAATTATAAAAAAATTAAAAAAATACAGAATTTTATAATGCAGTATTTTATAATACAACATTTTATAATGCAGCATTATAAAAATGCACAGCGTTTTAAAAAAAAATACACACCAAACCGCTCCACTGTGGAGTGGTTTGGTAGTAAGAGTGGATCGCCTAAATATGAGGCGGTCAGAATATTTTTAAAATTATTTTCATACCGAGAACAAATTTGCTTTTTTTTTTTTTTTGAGACAAGTTGCACAGAATACTTTAAAAAATAAAAATCAAGAACGGGGTCGGCCATCAATTGTTGGCACTTGGCACAGCGGTAGGGCGCCACACGCCATGCGTTTTCTGGGTTTTCCCTTTTTTTTTATAACTTGGCAGCTGCCAAGGGGATTTTCCGGAATTTTTTTTAAAAACCATAAAAAAAAATATTTACCATGCCAACTTGATTGTTTTGGATTTTACAAAAATCATAAGAACCGAGATGCCATTTCGGTCCGAAGTTTTTTTTTTCCAGACCAAATTGTCATTTCGGTCCGAGGTATTTTCACAAGTTTTACCTCAACAGGTACATCATTTTTTTTCGAAATATGTGAAAATAGCTCGGACCGAAATGACAATTCGGTCCGGAAAAAAAAATTCAGACCGAAATGGCATCTCGGTTCTTATGATTTTTGTAAAAACCAAAGCAATCAAGTTGGTTTGGTAATTTTTTTTTTATGGTTTCTAAATAAAATTCGATTTTTCGGGTTTCCTATCACAGTTTCTCACACGAAAGTTCGGACAAAATTATGTTGCAAACTTGAAATCGGAGTAAAAAAAAAAAGAGCCGAGCGACTGAGATAACTCTTAATGTATCTGGCTAGTATGGCATTAGTGTTATTTCAGTCTATATAACACCAATTTCAAAATCTATTGAATCGATTTCAAATGGTGAATTCAAATCATTTAAACTGATCTATTTCATTAGTTGTGCATTTACATGCAAAATTTATAATTTTTTGAATTTATTTAGTATCAAGTCAAGCGGTCAAATATGTAAGTTTTTAAGTTAATTTTAATGTATTCATTTTTCAATATTTTTGACCGCTTGATTTGATACTAAAAAACTAGAAAATATAATTTTTTTGCATGTAAACGCATTACTCATAAAGTAAATCGGTTTGAACGGTTTGGATTAGTCATTTCAAGTCTATCCAATAAATTTTGTAGTTAGTATCATATGACACCGATATCATACTAGCCGGACTCATTATTAATCATTGTAATTTTTTCTTCAAATTTAATAAATTTATTGTACTAATGTTAAAATTATCTATGCCAAAATCACACGATTACACTTTAAATATAACTTAATACATGATCAAATATTTATTAGATTTAGTTGAAAATTATAAATATATTTATTGTAACATAGTCTTTAGCAGTGTTCTAAATAGCGCCGCTATAGCGTTTTTGGACCCCAAACGCTACGCTACGACATCAAAATGCGCTATTTGCGCTACGGCCGCTACAGCGCTATTTGCGCTATACAATATGAGTTTTTTTTTTTAAAGCAATTTATATGGGTTTTAAATAAAGATAAAAAAAATCTCAAACCGAAATTGAATTTGTTGCTACTTGCTACAAATAAATTAATTTGAAATTGGGAATAGAAATTGAAATTTGAATAGAAAAAAAGTCCAAACCGGAATTAAAATTTGAATAGAAAAAAAAATAGATTATGTCATGAATCATGATACTTAAGATATTTTTAATAGGAAAAATCGATAGTTTATGATATTACTATGGATATTTGAACCGCAATTTGGACTTTGTACGGGTTCAATATGAATATTATAATTTCTTAATTACTTTGGTGTTATTTATTGTTCTATGAGACCTTAGATAATGTTGATATTTAGTAAAAATATTGAATATACGAAATGTAAAAAAGAAAAACGCTATTTGGAATAGCTTCCGCTATAGCGACGCTATTCGCTATTGGTTTTTTTTTAGCTGGCTACGACGCTATAAACGCTATTTAGAACCTTGGTCTTTAGTAATACATTTACGGCTTGTTGTACGCATCCAAAATGTATTTTAATTAATTATGAACACATTTCATGTGATTAAAACACCATAAGTTAGAAAATATGACCTAATATATGTATAACTATTTATTAGTTCAATTTCAAAAGTACATATCAATTTTATGAAATATAACTAGTAAATTAATGTTGTATGCATCATAAATGTTTTTTTATTAATTTTGGACTAATTTCAACTAATTAAATCACCAAACCAGCAGTTATATTCGGAATTTAACTTAATACATGTACAAGAGTCTGGCTAACATGCTTCCTCTAGAACTTCAACAATATGTTTTTGGCTTTCAAAACCTATTGAATCGGCTTCAAACTATAAATCCAAACCGTTCAAACCAATCTTCTTAATGAGAGCTTCGTTTCTATATAATTTTTTTAAATTTCGAATTTATTTACTATCAAATCATGTGGTCAAAATATGAAAGATTTTGTGCACGTTTTAATGCACTATTTTATAAAAAAAACCTTCATTTTTTTTACCACTTGACTTGATAGTAAATAAATTCAAAATTTTAAGAATTATATATGAAAACGAAACTCTCATTAAAGAGATTGGTTTGAACGGTTTGAATTTGTTATTTGAAGCCGATTCAATAGGTTTTGAAAGTCGGAAGCATATTGTTAGAGTTCTAGAGGAAGCGCGTTAGCCGAACTCCATGTAAAAATATTTATTAAATTGATTTGTGAAATGTATAAGCCTATTTTTGGACAACATAACCTTTTATAATACGTTCACAAGCTGTTATATGCATCCCAGATATTTTATTTTATTAGTTCTGGACTCATTTCAATCAATATAATCACAAAAACTGTCACTTATACTGCAAATTTAATCTAATACATGTGTAGTTATTTGTATCCTAGATGTTCTGCTTACTAATTTCGTACTCATTTAAAAGACAAAAACTGGCAACTATACTCCAATATAAACGTATATAGCTCATTGTATGCATCCAAGATGTCTTTTTACTAGTTACAGACTCATTTCAATTGATTGAATCTTCAAACCTGATAGTTATACTTCGAATATAATCTAATACATGTCTCAAAATTTATTTGATTAATTTCAAAAGTATATTTTTTTGCGTAGTATAATCTCTAGTAATATATTTATAACTTATTGTATACATTCTAAATGTTTTTTTTTACTTAATTTTGAATACATTTCGAGAAAAATCACAATTACTGACACTTACACTCTTAAATATAATCTAATACATGTACAACTATTATTAGATCAATTTTGAAAGAAAAAATCATTTTTTACAAAGCATACCCTCCTGTAATGATCTATAAGCATCAGAGGTTCTGTTTTTGTCTTTCATGTTCCAAATACTTACATTGATATGTCGAATTACATATTCAAAACATGCTGGGGTAAAAAAAAATCTCAAATCCTAATTGATCCGCGACAAGTCTTCTTAGTGAAATGTTTTTTATTTACATTTTTAACATGTACCTAGTAGGATTTTGTGCACAACACTAAAGACCAAACTCTTACAATGAAATTCCGTGAGAACACTCGTGTAATTACTCCAAATATGGTTAAAAACCAATAAATATTAAGCTTCTGGCATAAAGCGGTATAACTGCTATAAAATATCTTTCTTAAAAAAAATGCTATAAGCCTATAAACTATCAAACTCAAACCCAGTAGGCAAATAAAGGACATGTCAGAATATATTTTCTGATAGAACGAATATAATAAAAGTTTTAATTCAGCATTCGACAATACAAAATAGGGAATGGGAAAATTCAGAAAATTCATGTCCGGGACCACCTCTTATTCAAAAAGCACATATTATTAGCCAATACCCCATTTCGTCAAGAAACTAAGTTTTTCTTATTTAAGCCCCCAAAACAAATTTTGGTCTAATAACTCAACCATGCACACTTTCACCAACCAGGAAATTTCTTAAAAATAGAAATAAAAATACACCTTAGTCTCCCATTGCACCTTCACTCTGAATCCGCCTTAAAGGATTCATGCCAGCAAACCTCGAACTAGAAGTGGGCAACTGCATATTCCTGTTTCTCGGAGCCATCATCAGATAACTTGTACCACTACGGCTACTGGTACGGGACTTTAGACCAGACCCACCGGCCCCAGCCATCCTACGAGAGGGCTTATGAGACGGCATAGTAATTGCATCCTTCTTCCCCCTTGATTTGACAGAGTGCCGATTGTAGTAAACAAGGTTCGGTATAAGAGTAAGGAGGTATTTCTTAAGGTGGTCGTCACCTACGTGCCTTTGTGCAGGGTTGCCATCTAGACTTATGGCCTCTAAACTGGTATAATTTGCAGCCAATTGTTCGAGTCCCTTTGCAGATGATAACTTATTGTTGCGCAAATCAAGGATCTTTAGTTTCAGCAGTCGGTGTAGACCTTCTACCTCACTTATCTTGTTTGCAGCTAGGTATAACTCCCTTATAGAAGAACATGCTGCTAGGCCTTGAAATTTAAAAATAATATTATAAATTTATAATAATCCATGAGTGAGGCTATGGTACTATGCATAGCATGGATTGGTCCGTACTATGGATCAATATCTCCATTTTCAAAGTCCAAACAATCGATCACTGTTCAACATGATCTCCATATGAAAATCACTTGATCTAAATATTCTAGACCATTCAAAAGTAATGTTCTTCTACCTATCTAAAAGAACAGTAAAAAAATTATAAAAATGTAAACTTTAGTTCGCAGGTACATTTTCATATGGAGATCATGATGAACGGTTCAGATCAACTATTTCAACTTTGAAAATTAAGATATTGATCCGTACTACGGATCAATCCGCGCTATGCGTAGTACCATAACCTCACTCATAATCCATTACTAACTCTCCTCCAAAAGAATATTACACTCATAAAACAATAAAATCATACAAGGAAGATTAAAGAATTAATTGAGAAATACCATGGCCGATCCGAGAGATGCGGTTGTGGCTCAGATCAAGAATACGAAGTTTGGTGAGATCTTTGAGACCTTCAATCACAGAGATGTAGTTCTTTGACAGATTCAACACATGGAGTCCCTTTGGTATGGCTCCAGCTGTTATTTGAACTGAAAAGGAAAATAACAAGACAAAGTTAGAGAGGTACAGATTAAAACAAAGGATGTAGTCTTAAGTCACATTGGCATGAAATTGACTATCCTGTATGCTACCAAATCATTCCTATTTTGTTACATCTTATTTATGATTGCCTCGTCAATTTAGGTTAGTTGAGAGCCCTGAGCTATGTAACTCAACAGATTCTAATGAAGTTCATTTTTATATGTCCACTTGTCCACTGGGTCTTGAAAACATACTGGTACAGGATGTACAATGACCCAAATTTGAATTATAAGAAAATTCTGAAAACATACATATGTTGTTTCCGGATAAATTCAGCTCCCTTAGACCAGCAAATGCACTCAGAATTGGCACTGCGACAAGGCCAAGATTAGACAATTGTGCTGATGCAGTAACAGGATTCATTGCTGAAATATAATTATATGCCATCGCCATTCCAACACTAGTTTTCGGATCAGATGGGCCACATGCAGCATGGATTGGAGTCATCTTATCAGAAACAGGTCCAGTCCCAGCCCCTGATCCAGAACTTTCCCCCAGATCCTCAACAATCATGTCACAATTGATGTCAATCTGATTAATCCAATCCTTAATTCTCTTTATATTATCATCCTCTTCTTCAATTACTTCTCGATCCAACTCTTCTCTTGAGTCCACATTGTACGTTGGAGAGTTTTCAATTATATTTTCATCATTTGTGTGCTTTGGAGAGATTCTTCCGTCTGACCCTGAACCACGCTCTGGAGAAAGTATACCACATGAGCCTGACCCACGTTCAGGAGAACGTTCTCCATATAAACTTGACCTGTGTTCAGGAGAGCATATTCCATATGAACCCAACCCATGTTCAGGTGAACCTCGTCCGTACAAACCCGACCCGTATTCAGGAAATTGCTCTTCGTACAAACCCGACCTGTATTCAGGAGAACCCTTCTCAGATGAACCTGACCTGTGTCCAGAAGAGACCTTTCCCTCTGAATCTGAACCATGTTGTTTGACCGAGAAATCAACAGCACCATCATCCATGCAGTGCAAATCAACATAGGATCTCGATCGATTATCCATTATCTCAATTGAAGAAGATATGGAATGCAACGACTGAGACCTTTGAATTGAAAACTCAGAGGTCAAGTTTTCAGTTGGAGAATCAGAACCAAGATCGGCTTTGTTCGAGTTACCGCTTTCAAATATGAATTCATTTTCGGATTTCAAATGTTCTTTGTCAGAAGACAGTCTCATATTATTTTGCTCGGTTCCAACACCCATGAGGTCTTTGTTGTCATCTCCGATAACTTTTTCTGTCTTTTCCATTGTTTGACGAATTTCTACAACCTACACAAAAAAAAATTGTCAATCCACTATTCACCGAGGAAAAAAGAACTAAAGAGAAATAGCGAAAAAGAAAGTTGAACACCTTTGATCAAGTCTCTTCTATCTTGAAAGCAAAGAATGTCCAATGAATTTCAGAAATTGAAGATAAAGAAAAGCAGGAGTTCACATGGCTAACGTTGTATAAATTTTGCAAATGAACTTGGAGAAATGAACAATTTAAATTAGTCGATCATGTGAACTATACTGTATGCAAAAAAGGATCGTTAGCCGTTATCAAGGGGACGGCCCTCTGATGCTCGGCAGAGTCGCCAAATATAGGTCAGATTGGCACCCTCAGTGAAGACCCCAACCCGCTTAGAAGAGCGAGACGGGTTCAACCCGTTTTCAGCTGCCAGAGTGAATGGAACCTTTGTTGACTAGTCAATAATAACCCAAACCAAGCAGCACAGAGGGGATCCAAACCTAAATAATAACAAAGAAGACACATTAATCAAACATTGGAAAGAAAATCAAGTACAATTGAAAAAAAAAATTACAGACATTTGCAACTATTTTTATAAGGCAACAAGATGAAATGCACTCTACCTAACGTCCTAACCATAAGACTACTTCACCAGGAATGAAATGCAATCCACCTAACCACAGACTATTTCACCAGGAAAAGTCAAACACGTTTAAATAAAAGAGAAAGGCATCTTTCTTTTCTCTGTTTTCTAAATACACAGATGCAATTACTTGGCTTTTCAATGGGTATTATTCAAAAAAGAAAACTACGACAAAGTGAAAAAAACTTAACTTTAAAACAAAAGAGAAAGTACTTAACACTTAAAATTTCATTTGTTAGCAGTTGAATGGAAACAAAAATAATTTCAATTAATTGTGCCAAGTCACAATAAACATAGTTTTTCTAAGAATTAATTATACCATCTCTTTGGACTGGTTCATTTCTAGTACATTTCAAGCTTTTTGAATGCATTTTGCATTTACAATTAAACACCTACAACTCCTCTTTAACTTTAGGTAATTTACTAACTTAAACCAGGATGTAAATTCATGGTATAGTTCACATCAAAATGGTAATTCCATACTTAAATCCAGCTAAGCTCGCAAAAGCATGCAGCATTTGTTTGCTTTATTTGTATTAGACAGTAATCTTTGTTAATTGATCAATTTGGCAACCCATAATGACTTTACTCTAAATCAAAAATGTATAACTAGCAAATTGTTATTACTTTAAAGAAAAAAAAAAGGAATCTCCAGGAGATGGTCAGGTACTAAAGGTAAAGGTTAGCAAAACAAATCCCAATTCGTGCTTTGCCTTCACGTAGAACCCTATTTTTATCAGAGATGAGAAATTCTTTAATGGCACAACGATAGACGGACCTCAACGGAGAACCACTAAAACCTAAACTAAATCACGCTACCATTAATTATCCACATAACTTCCTTCACCAAATATTTTTATAGGTTGTTGCCTACTAAAAAAAGAAATCCTCCGTTCAACAAAGCAAAACACCTAACAAGACCGTAACTTAGGATAATTTTGAACAAATTGATGACCAATTTCCCTCACTTTTATTCTTTTTTGCAAGCATTACTATTTCGACCAAATTTCTACAGGAGAGATATCATTTCATGCTCCGGAATCCAATAAATAACAAAGGAACTAGATGGTTTTCACGAACTAACAGCAAATGGGGAAAAAGAAGGGATGAAAACGAACCTTTCTCGTTAAAATTAGCTTAGCCTATTCTTGATTTGCACGTATTTCAGAAGAGTCGAATTTGTAGAGGTTTTGTGGAGGAAAAAAGATAGAACTTAGCGTGTTGAAATGAGAGAAGGAGAAAAGATCGGGAGGTGGTATATATGGAGGTCAGAGGTGGGAGGGATGGAACCAGTATCCTCTGTGTTACTCGAGAAAATAAAATGAGCTCTCAGCCGGTGGATATTCGGGTGATTGGAGGGGGCAGTATTATTTGTGCTTTGAGATTCGTGTAAATTTAAATCCACCGGCTGAGACTCACTTTATTTTCTCGAGTAACACAGAGGATCTGAATTCGGAGAGATGCAGCACCGGCGAGGGCACCCATTTGATGTTAAATTATTATAGTGTTTCTAGACTCGGTCTATAATTTAATGCAGATGAGAATTTATTTCTTTTTTAAAAACCTATATATTTTTTTTTCGGAGTGAAGAGGTATCTTTACTATATTTGATGCAGATGAGAATTTATTCCGTTTTAAAAACTTATTTTTTTTCGGAGTGAAGAGGTATTTTTAGTAGAGGTGCTACTTTTATCCTATTATCTAGTATCAAATCGAATTCAAATTAGAACCGATTTGAATTCTGTTTAATTTGAATAGGATATGGTTTAAAAAATATAACTGGTTAAAATATGAGTATAGTTACAAAACTAAATATTAAATATTCGAACCGGAACCGACATATTAATAGATAGGATATGAGTTTGTTTTAATTATCTGACCTCCAACCGAACTCGATCGGATGCCCATATAAATACCCAATACAATGTTAATACAATTCTTGATAATTATTCAATATAAAAACATAGATTCATAACTATGAAAAAATCACCAGTAGCATTTTTAGGAAACAAATATTTATAAAAATATCACATAATATGTTGGAAAATAAATTAATACACATTTTTAATATTTTACTTTTTAAAAAATTTATCTCCTTCTAAATTCAAAAGGCAATTAACGAAAAAACTAAAAATTTAAATATCTAACTCCAATATTACACAGTGAGTATAATATATATTAAGATTTTGGAGTAATAGTATAATTTTAATTTATATTATAATAATATATTATGTGAGATGTTTAAAAAATTATAATTATATTTAAGAATAAAGAGTTCCTCAAATGCTTGTGACATGTACTCGTTTTGGATTCGGACCGAACTCGATAATTCACAATCAAATTATAGGTACCTATATACCAGGAACTGAAATACTAGATCCGAAATGTCTAATATTAGATGTGGTATTTGAATCCAGACCCAATCCAGATTGAAAATAATAAGTATATGGACTGAAATTCAAACCCAAGCACTTTAATAGCACGGGTTCAATATTATAGTATCCGTAACTATCAGACCCGATAGCTAGCACCTCTAATCTTTATTTTTGTCGTGATTATCTGATTATAAAAAGGGGTTGGTCAATGATACTAAATATATCTTATTAAGGTGTCGTTGAATAGTATTTGTATTTTTTTTGTTTTTGATGAACTGTCCGTAGGCACTATTTTCTGTAGTTGTTTCTTTGTAGAGTTATTCTAGCATATTTTATTATTTTTTATTTTCTAACTAGATTTTAAATAATAAGATGGTAACTATCTTCTTTATTAATTCCTAGTCCTTTAGTTAATAATCATAAATTTGAAAAAAAAAAAAAAAAAATCTTGGTCAACGATTCTACAAATATATTATTAAGTGTCGTGATTAAGTGATTATAAAAAGGGGGTTGGACAACGATTATACATATATATTATTAAGGTCTCGTTGAAATACTATTTTGTTGCTTTATAGAGTTATTCTAGCGTATTTTATTATTTATTTTCTAAACTGGATTTCGAATAATAAGATGGTAATTTTCTTCTTCACTAATTCCTGGTCCTTTAAAATAATTATAAATTGGAAAATTTATGTTAAACATTATCAAGATTGTCGGATAAATAGTTCCCAGTCATTGTCTTGTGAATCATCTGGATAAAGTGCATCCAATAAGAAAAAACTTCAAAGTCATTCATAGCACTCTGGTCTGGCACCACCTGGTTCATACTGAATGGGTCTATGGATGATAACTTTGATTTGGTCTGATTACGTCCCTTCGGCCTAAACAGATTGAATAAGGTCACGCTAACTGAAGAATCCGATTAAGACGTGTGTTTAAAGTCGAGCACATCCAACTAAATTTGATCTAGTATATTAATTATTGGGTTAATTTTTTTATTCGAGATAGAAAAATGAAGATTTAGTTTTCAGTTGATATTCATAAAAAAAATTTCACTTGAATTTTAAACTCATAACTTTTGATACAGAAAATAGAAAGTATTGCTCTTTGTGACTAAACTAAAGACTAATTTATATATTTGTGTTACATTTGTTTCCATCATTATTATTGGGGACATGATAACAGTCTTCCAACTACAATCTTTCAATAGTCCTCTAACTCTAATCCGAAATTTTTATTTATAATATTTAAAAAAAAACACTCCGAAATCCGGGTTTTTCCAATTCTATCTAGGCCGCACCGGTAACCTGCGGTCCCAAATACTGGAGGCCGCACAATGCCCCTGCGGCCCCATTTTTTTTTATCAAAAAGGTTTTTTATTTGTTTTGGTTTTTTTTTAAATTGTTTTATTTGTTTTGGTTTTTGTTTTTAAAATTGCTTTATTTGTTTTAGTTTTTGTTTTAAATGTCGTTTAATCTGAAAATATTTTTCGTTTGTCGGATCAAATAAAGAAGCCATAAAAATAAATATAAATGAGCCATAATAATCTAAAAATAAATATAAAAAAGCTAACAATAAAACAATATAATGTTAATGTTCACACAAGTACAATAAAAATACGTCTAATAAACCTAAAATAAACAATGTTCTTACGAATACAATTAAAACATTGATTTAGCTCCTAGATAAATATCCAATTCATTGATTGGCTCTCAACCTGCAAATTTACAAACAAACAGTGACTGTTAAATCTGATTGTTTCAATAATTTTTTAAAAGTCCTGGACAACAATATAAAGAAACAGGGGCCGCAGAGGCATTGTGCAGCCCCCAGTATTTGGGGCCGCAGATTACCAGTGCGGCCTGGGTAGAATTAGAAAAACCCGGATTTCGGGGTGTTTTGGTTTATTTTTTTTTGAAATAATGTTATAAATAAAAATTTCGGAACTCTAATGGTTAAAGACTTTAACAGTTAGAGAACTTCTGATGTTTACCGTATTCAATAACGTCAACGATCATTGGATTAAAGAAAATAAAAAAATTTTTAAATCTTAATAGTACTTTACCAAAGTCTTAATAGTGTTTTAGTCAAGTCTTAATAGTGATAATTATTTTTTCTCCCAAATTGCCTCCAAGCCAAAAAAAAAAAAAAGATTGCTTATAGCTACTATCTTTTTTTTCCTCCAATTATTCTCGTTCATTTTTTCGACGACCTTCGAGGAATTTTGCGAATCTAAAACTACCAACGTCTCTTAATTTTCTCTTTCAAATGTGATCCATATTAAGTACTCTTGAATTATATTTGTGTCGCTGTTTTTTTCTTTCTTTTCCAAGACTTTATACCTCATATTGTAAGTCTCAATAGTGTTTCTCACAAGTTTTAATAGTGTTTTTGTAAAATCTTAATAGTTATTTTAACAAGTCTTAATAGTGCTTTTAGAAAAGCAACATTAGACTTTCCATGTCTTAATATTACTTTAAAAAAAATTAATAGTTTTTTTAATCTTAATAGTGTACTAAAACACATATTAATAATCCATCTTTGTCTCCATCGCCTTCTCCCTCTCCTTTTTTTTATAAACAACTATTATTTCATCTTGTAAATCGCCAAGCACGAAGAGGCTGAAGGCGAAGATAAGTGGCGTGGCGGTCGAAAAGGGAGCGACAAAGGGGCGGAGGAACGGCGATAGGGCGGATAAGGGAGGAGACGGAGGTGGGAGCAGTAATGAGACGAGAGCGAGAACGAGAGCGGTGTGAGAGGCAAATGCGAGAGGGTTTCGAAGAGAGATAGAACCGACTTTTCTGAGAGAAGATTGAAATCAGAGTGGGAGAGAGCCGACCATTTTTTTCAAAATCTTTGACAGTTAGCATATTTGAGAACGAGTGGGGGACAAAATGTTACGGGAGTGAGATAGTTTTTTCTTATTATTATTGTAACTATGCAAGTTAATTTATTTTGCTTGCACATCATTTAACTTTTCACTAATTACATTAATTAATTTTATTTTATTATAACGATGCAATGTATGGATTTAAAGGCGCCAGTGCTTCAAAAAAATAATCGTGCAATGTACAATTAAATTCATAATTATTTATTCCATTTGATGCTTAAAAATACATGATTATTATCATTGAAGAGAAATTTTCGCCAAAGTCGAGCCAAATTTGGACAAGACTGTTTGATGGTACTAATGCTGTGAAAAGTTTCACCATAGTAATATATTTTTTGTATTAAAACACTCCATAATAAAAAGCTAACTAATAATGAAAGATAAAGAACTGGTAGAGAGGAACGATGAAATAGAAACAAAATCAACGACTAAATCCTCAATTGTCCTTCTTAAAGGAAGAAAAATTTACTATTTTTTACTCGATAAAATTGATAAGACTTCATCCTCCTCACGTGGCTAATTTTGACAGACAGTATCAATTAGGTAACTCGAGAGAATTAATGTAGACTCAAAGATACATATGGCTTGACAAATTATGAAATAATATTATTTATATAATAGAAGTAAAATTGTGGGTAAATAGTGTTATTCGGATATAATTAGAACAGTACTATTTTTGTAGTATTTGTAAGAGTGAATTGTTATTTAATAAAATATTATTTGAAGTAGTATATTAGATTGTTTAACAACAGCAACAATAATATAATATTGATAGTCATCACAACAGTGTTGTAAAAAACGGCTGTTTAAGTTGATTAATCGGTCGATTAGTTGTTGGCAATCGGTAACCAAACCATCACAGATTTTTCCTACTAATCGGCCGATTATTCCTGATTATTTCCAATTAATCGCTTGGCGATACCCTGTCCGTCCGACGAGCGCATACCGTTATTTACAACACTGATCACAACAACGGAAAAATATTATAATAATAACAATAATATAAATATGATAATAATGATTTGTTATGATCATTATTTATGTTAATAATAATATATTAGTAGCACTATTATATATTATTATTATAAAGTAATGTATAAAATAATAATAATTGTTATTTCGTACATTGTTGATCTATTTATTACAATAATAAATTGATCGATTCTAACACGAACTCTTTAATCTGTTATAGTGTTATTTGATAATAAATTTTCAGCTAAAATAACATTTTGTCCGCCCCCTATTCTAAGATTGCCAAGCCGGTCTACAAGTATACCGTGAACCGAGCCCATTTGTTTAGATCAGACTTGGCCAGAACGTTTAGCCGATTAGACATTCAGGCCCATTCGAACTCATTAGACTCAACCAAAGTAGCTCCTGGAGCGAGTCCCTATCCTCTGAGGTAACTTAAATTTTGATTTTATATCCGGACCGTCTGATCAGATTCCGTGCCAATCCGGTCCGAGGTGGAATGCACGGTCCGTGCGAAATCAGATTCCGTGCCAATCCGGTCCGTGCGAAATCAGATTGAACGGTCTGGATCTGAACTCAAAATTTGAGTTACCTAAGTTAATATGAATTCTCCTGGAGCTGCCTACTCGCTGCTCCAATTCCACCGCAGCCTAGTCAGTAGTCTCTCCAAAAACCTCGCCATAGCGATGGCATCCTCGCTCTATTCCAGGCTCTTCCTCAAACGCTTGTTCAAATCCAAAACACCGATCCCTTGCGCTCCTCTCCTTCCATCATCTTCGTCCCTTCTAGAATCTTCCATCGCACCGGCGCTGTCCGATGGATTTCGCAGTTTACCCCCTCTATTTTCTCCGTGTCTCATCTCCAGACCCTTCTCCTCCTCCCGGCCTTCGCATGCAGAAGAGGTGCCGGGCCCCGCTGCAGTCGATCATAGGTATTCTTTCTTTTGCATTTTGATTTTTCTTTGTTTGCAGTTGTACCCATGAAAAATTATTCGCGTTTGCTCTCTAAAAGTAAGAGTAGTTGAGTGGATAAGGCCTCTGCTATCTGACGTCCTTGTCTGTCCCATTGATTATATCAATATAAGGTGTTCCATGAAACTCTCTCTCTTTCCCTTACACGCTCAGGCACTCCAAGAATGTCAAATTTCAAGAGTAGTTTAACCTGTCATGTAACAAAGACTGCTAGAAATTTGTCTCAGTCAATTAAGCAGATCACTGGTGAGATTTCATTCAAAATCAATCGTCCCTCAGACATGATTCGTCAGGGCCGGTCCTTGAAGCATGATTAGACAAAAGAAAATAGAAAATTGGGTGATGCTCCCCAATTCTAAGTCTAAGGAGTTGTAATGTGGAATATCAATGGATAAGGTGTCAGCTCATGCTAAATTTATTGGCATCCTTCATCTCAGTTGAAGCAACTCCATGCCCAATAATTTATTCAAAAATGTATAGTTTATATTGAGTTATACTGGATATTTTCAGAAGGAACAGTAGAACATGCAGCCGATTGCTGGTTGGTATGCTTGGTAAATGCCAAATTGGAGAAATCCATGCAAAATCTTACTGAAAGCATTGTAGGACTTGTGGGAGATTTTAAGGTGCTAGATCAATTTGATGATGCAAAACAGCATTGATTGAGATTTTAATATCTGAAATGCATCATGCTTATTGAAATATTGCTTCATGTACCTTCTTTGTGGATAACTTGGTTGGCAGATGAACTATAGATATAATTTGAGTCCTATGCACTGCTTTTATTAGGTCCTAAACTGTCTAGGTATTTTAGGTATGTACAGAAATAATGTACCTAATTCCTGCTATACCATTTTTATTAGATTGTTTGAAAAAATTCATATAAATTTCATCTGTATTGAACTTGATAAATAAGCTTTAATAGCATATAAATCATAAAATTGCTTCTGTTTATCTTATTTAATTAATAATAGGTCGACATGGACAGAGGAGGAGTTTCATCAGATGGCAGATGAGACAATTCATAATTTGCAAGAAAAGCTGGAGGTACTTTTTTCGAAGTATACCTCTTAAGTTATCAGCTTTACTGCTTACAGTTCCAAAATTGATTTCGAGTAGAACTTATCCATACATTTGACTTGTAAGATCTTTTAATATAGGAATATGGCGACTCCCTACAGCTGGATGGGTTTGACGTAGACTATGGGGTAAGTACATCCATCTTTTAAATTATTATTGTTATGATGTTTTCTCTGTTGATGTGACCGGAGAGTATAATTATTTCAGAATCAAGTCCTGACATTGAAGCTCGGGGATCTAGGCACGTATGTAATAAACAAGCAGACACCAAATCGACAGATCTGGCTCTCTTCTCCTGTCAGGTTTATTAGTTACTCCTGCAGTAATTTGTGTCTTTCTCTTAGCAGCACAACTAACTTGAGCATTTTTACTGTAGTTTTATTTATTCATCAATTTATGCTTTGTTGATTTTGTTGGTTTAGTTATTGCTTATTGGTGCTCTCTGTTTGTCCTAGAATCATTAAAACTGTAATTAATCGACTTCTGCTCTCTCGCTAGGCATATACCAATTATTAGTCAGGTGTTTTTATCAGCATGTACCAGCCTTATGTGATCTTCTTGAATTCATTCATTTTTGTAGAAGTTTGGTTATTCTCTCATTTAACGATGATATGTTCAACAATTGCTTGCAGTGGGCCTTCTAGGTTTGATTGGGATGCAAGTATAAATGCATGGGTATATAGAAGAACTAAATCAAACCTAACAAAACTTCTTGAAGAGGAATTGCGGGAGCTCTGTGGTGAGCCCATTGATCTTTAATGATTGTAAGAAGTGGATCGTTACTTGTAGATTAGGATAGGGCTGTTTCAATTATAATCAAACAGCTTGTTTTAAAATTGTCGTTCAATAAATTAGAAGTTTTTGGTTAGAAGACTTTGTAATGAGAATAATGCGACATAAAATTTTGCCTGTTTATGGAACATGATGTGATTATTCAATTATACAATTTTTATTTCCATTTGGTGTGCTCTTACAAGAAGTTCAATATATTTATTGGCCGTGGTTCTTGACTTCTTGTAGTACTTAAATTATCATTGTTTTGCATTCAAAGTTGGTTATTTTTAGTTGGTCCATTTACCCGGTGTGCTGGTTTAGAGCTTTGGATTAAAGTGTCACTGTAATTGGCCAGTTTTTATTCTTGAACTGGTGCTGGAAATGTAGTAACACACAAACACACACACAGAATCAATGGAGGCAAAGTACATGAGATGTAAAACAAGAGCAGGAATGTCCAATAAGTGGTGTATTATTTTATTTCCAACTGAAACCAATTTAAGGAATAAAAATAATGTGAACGTCTATGTAAGAGCAAAACATACTGTTTCACATAATTACACCCCAAGAAAATCTAATAATCTCGCAGAGCTCTCCATCAGCTCGGGGCTCATCCGAACCATTAGTATACAAAACTCGGTTTGGTCCAGTGCACCATCTCCATCCAAGTCCCCCTTCCTCACCATTTCTACAAGCTCATCGTCTCCCAACCTCTCCATTCCTAATCTCTGTGCATTCCTTTTCAAGCTATCCAGTGTAATCAGGCCTCTCTTGCTGTCCATTAGCAATTCGAACCCTTTGCATAGCTCTCGGATCAGGCCATCGGGACCCAGCTTTTCGGCCATAGAAGGGAGAAAGTCTTCGAAACCTAATGAATCATTAGTTGGAGCCATTTGTATACTTTTGAGTTGAGAGCGAGTTTGATTGAATTGAATTGGTCTGTTGTGAATGTTAATGGATATTGTTCTTATATAGATATGTATTGTTGAAGGTTTCTCGGAAATTACTAGAGATATCTTGACAGAGTATAAACAGATAATTAATTTTCGCCTGTGGATTCAACGAAGAGATCAGGCTGGCTGAATAAAGAAGCATTTTAGATTATTCCAGTTTGGTTTCTAAGAAGTTGCATAACTTGCATGGTACTTGCATATTAGTCCTGACGAAGCAAACTTTTTTTTTTTTTTCTTTTTGACTCGGTTGCGGTACATTTTGCACGTTAGTCCTTAACTAATTTCAAGAATGCAATTTGTGTATACATTGACCTGCCTGTTAGGCTGTTAGTTAGGTGACTAATCTGTGAACTGATTGGGTTGTAGACCTCATCCTCCTAGAAAACATAGTTCTGTTCCATTTAAGTTTAAATTTATGTAATTACTGGTTACACCATCTTGGTTTTAGCTTCTGAAATTCAAGGACGAAACTAAAGTCAAACATGAAGTGCTCAACACCACCCCATAATTTAAAATTTTAATCATGTATATTAAAATTTAATCGATTTCTTTTTAAATGTTTTCATATACTTCAATCTCCTTCATAAAATTCATATCACCTAAGATAACTGAATATTTCTATTAAGATTTGGACCGTTCGATTAGATTCACATGAATATTAAAAGGGCATTCGTGCATTTCACCTTGATCCGGATTCTAATTGGATGATCCGGATCTAAAAATAAATATTATAATTACCTCAGAGGATATGGATTTCATAAAATATTTTGGGTTCAAATTCTAGTGATCATATGTTCATATTTTGCATTTTATTTTATTTCAGCCCCTAATCTAAGTTTTCTTAATTCCGCCCCTAACTATATTTCTCTTTGATCTGCATGTATGCATACTTTGCTGTAGAGGATAAGAACTCAGTTCAAGATCGCACGCTACACACAATACCCCAGAAGCATTAGCACAGAATACCTTGCTAATCTTCTTTCCTGCACGAAGGCAGAAGGAAATTTGGGATAAACTTTCTAGACTGACTGACGAAATTAACACGGAATTATATTGAAAAAAATGCTTGTCGGGGAATTTAAAACGAAAACGGATAATACAAAAACAGTGTGAATTATATGAAACCGTGTGAATAAGGAGCTGTTGCAGGTCGCCGCCTTTTTATTCAAAATTGTAAATTCAGTTTGACATTGAAGGGAGGTGCGAAAATGCCCTTGTTTTCCTTTTGCTTATCGCTAAATCCGTAAGACTGTTCTAATCCGTGAAAAATACTTTAAATAATGGGAGAATTTCATATATACCACTCAAAAACTGTGAAATTACGTATTAACCGTCTAAATTTCTGCAATTATGTATTTACCATCTAAAAATCTAATAACTCACATATTTACCCAATATAACTTTAGTATATATCAAATATACCCGAAACTCAGATTAATTATGTTTAATATTCTTAAAACTATAATTAATTCAAGAATTAACTTAACACTCTATCTTTTTTTCCTTAGATCTGTTCTCCTTTACACCCAATATAAGAGATTAAAAACAGATATTTCAAACTGAGCCAGTAACAAAACATAGATTCTCAAACTCAGTTACTACTTTGATAACGGGTTGCGATATCAGCGTCGAATTCAGTACATAGTTGTTATATTGGAAAAGGTGGAGTGATTATCTTGTTTTTAGACGATCAAGCTGGAGCTGGAATTCTAATCTCCGAGTCTGCTGCTCCTTTCTCTTCGAGTTTTAGCGGGAGAGACGAGATGAGGAGAGAGTTCCAGCGAGAAGGAGAAAGTTACGCCAAAAAAGGTGGGAGGTAAATCTGTGCGCAGAAGAGAAAGGGGCGAGAATGAGAAGAGACTAAATAACTTATCTTATTAATTATATTTTATATAATATTATACTTAATTAGTCTCATTTTTTGATTAATTGGGATAAATATTTGAGTTATTAAATTTTTAGATGGTAAATACCTAATTACAAAAATTTGAAGGATAATACATAATTTCACAGAATCTTAATTGATAAAAAAAAATATCAATGACAAACATATATATATCAATAAATAAGGAAAGCATTCATTTCTCGTGTGAAAGCACTAACCTTTTTTTTTTAAAACTTGACTGATGCAGTCAAGGCATTGCATTTAATAAATGTTTGAGTACATCCATTATACTTCCTGCCATGCAGGCCTAACTTAACGAACAAACAATCAATACAATTCTCACCCTAATTAACAGTACTTTAACCACGACGTGCTCTCCTCCAGGATTCGACAAGCTAAGGCCTGTGCTGTCATCTGCTCATTTCGGAAGATCCTTGCATTTCTCTGTGAAACCACTAACCTAAAGCAACTGAAGGCATCGTCTTCTTTTAAAACAAAGTCACCAGATTCCGTGTACTAAATTGATCTTTAGGCAATTGCATGGAGTCTCGGCATTCGGAGACAAATGTTGTATTATTTTGCCTCATGAAGACATCCAATAAAACTAGAACGAAAAATCTAGCAAAGTGAAGTCTAGAAATATTTGGACTAATCACAAAATTCTTTGGATCTATTAAAACAAACCTTAGCCGGACCTCTTGATAGATAGGGCGACTATATCATTGTGAGGGCGGTAGCCGAAATTGGATTAAAAACCTACAAACAACATCTAAAACCAAATACCTAATGAAACCTTATTGAAATGGATTGAGTAGCATTGGTAAATCAAAACCCTAGGAGTTCACTCTATCATCTTATTTCTAATTACTTGTTTTTAGTATTTTCATTAATTCTAAGATCAGAGCAACAACTCCAAATTCCAGATTTTTTCTAGCCTTGCGAAAGGTTGAGATCTGAATGCTCAAGATCTAAATAGTAATTCCCTGAAGATCGACACCCGATTATACTACTCGATACGATTATGCGCTTGTAAATTTTATTAGCCATACAGATTTATGTCATCAAATTTGCGCACCAACTTACTTAGTACAAAACGTTATTCAGATTGTGCATATATGTGTAGTAATTTTTAGTTTGAATTAAGTATAAATTTTTATTTGTTAAATATATGTGTTTTATTTTCTACAATTTCTCTGTCTAATTTGATATGAACATATAATTCTAAACACTACAAAACATAACAAAATATAAAAAAAAAAACTTAGTACAAAAATCTCAAATACAATAGAACAAAACTTTAAAAATTATTGATACGCAAGCTGGGTTTGTGCACCAAATTGGGTTGGTGCGCCAGCCCAAGCTTGCGTGGGTGGTAAAAATTGAATTTTTCATTTTTCGGTGGTAATGTGTTAATTATGAAATGTTAGGATGGTAACTGAAAAACTTTCGACCATTTTTGTAGAAAAATTTTATATGATTAACCACCAACATATATTGGACCTTTATAGTTCGAAAGTTAGATTCCGCCTCTATGATGAAGCCAAAACATATAGCGAAAATACTATCTTTTCTTCCAAATAATGGTGAAAAGCGAATGCAAAGTAGCCATTTCACCGATTTATTTACCACAAACGTGTTTTTAGGTATTTTTGGCAGGTTTCGGAGAAAGTTGCGTATTTAGGGCAAAAATAGAGCAAAAGCGTCGTATTTAGGTGGTTTCTGAATAGGGTATCAAAATGGGACATTACATGGAGCATGTAACACCTCACACAAAGTGCACCACATGTGAAATGGCAAAATTACAAGAAAATCTGCTAAGTCTGGAGACCCTACGGCCTCCTCTATGCCGCATGCGGCATACCCTGAGGCCGCACGATCCATGGATTGTCCTAAATTGGGCTTTTCTGATGGGCCTTCTAGAAGAACACGCTTTTCTGAAGAGCTACGATAATTTTAGACAATTTCTGATAGATCATGGGTGGACCTCACGATCCCCACTACTTCCACTACTCGTTTAGGAAGACTATTAAATACCCCTCTTGTAATAGGATTTAGTGTGTGTGTTTAATTGTGTCAAGTTCAGAATTGTAGACTAGTAATCATCATTGTTAGGTTAGGTTAGAGAGTTACTTAGAGAAAGAAAGATAGCCATCAGAAGCCAAGTAAGAGAATAATACGTCATCTAAGGAACAGAGGTTCTTCCATTTTCAATTGGGTTGTAATTTATGTTTTCTTTATTTTATTCCTTTTATTTTTCATGACCATGAGAAGCTAAACTTCTCATCTCTAGGGTGAGGGTTGTACTTGGATTCTTAATTATGTTTTAATATACGTTTATGTTTTGTTTATGTTATGGTTTGAGTTTTCCTTTGCACTTTAAATTCCTTTTCATTATATCCTTGCATACATAGTTATGTTTACTATATGCCAATGATCTCCACATACCAATAGATGTTAAGTCGTTGCATCCTTTTGTGAAAAAGATAATGCATGTAAGTACTACAAACACTTCGGCTAATGAGGCTTGACAGCGGTTCAAAGACTAGGGTTAGAACCCAGTGGGCTCCCTTAGCAGGATAGCGTAAATCGTACTTTAACAACATTGGAAAACACTTAGATTAAGTAGAGTTTTTGGGATATTTCAACTACGGGGTAGCATAGGGAAAGAATAGAATTACGTACCTAAAATACTTTAATCTTGGTAGCCCAAAAGCCAATCGCAATATCGAAAAATCTTTCAAATCGCATAAACAAACATCCAGCACGCCTTGCGGGTAGTTACAGTGCCGCATGCGACATAGAGAAACGTCGAAACTTGTACTTTGCATGATTAAGAAGGACATAAAACCTAAACCCTATAAGCTCTTTATCTACTGTTTAACCTTTACTAGCTATAATACCTTGATTGTATTTATCACCACCACCTCAAATTTAAAAAACCCGATAACCTAAACTAGTAAAAATTATTTAAAATCTAATACATTATCTCTGTGGATCGACACCCCAATCATACTACACAATAGATCATACACTTATGATCTGAACATAGATAGAAATTAGAGTTTATAAATCTTTAAAAATAGTAGTACTGTCCATCTGATTATTCTCTACTTGTGTCTCGGAGGTTCTAATATTTTAGGTGTATACATGCTCGGTCTAAATTTTAGATCAACTTAACACTATTTTAGAATTTGTGTCTCGTCACTATGAGCGTAATATATCCTATTTTGATTAGATTTCACGGTTATCAATCTTTTAGTATTTTTTTCTTAGATTGAGTAAAAATATAGAAAATATAAATAATTTGTGTAATCAATAAAGATTAATTCAACATGAATTTTTCTGATCCCAGGGCGAAGCTCGAGAAAACCCTCATATAATTGTTTTTGTAGAGTCGAACCATCGTCACAAGTAGAGAAATAACTCATTTGTACTCACAATTAGGTGAAAAATCTATTACACGTGCTAATATATATATATAGGAAATGGCTAGCATGCTACGCGTAGCATAGAGGGCATCTGTGCTACGGTTCAATATTTGAGTTTTCAAAATCCTAACGGTCGATCCGAACCGTTCAACATGATCTTCTTATGAATATGTACTTGCAAGTCAAATTTTACATTTTCTAGAATTTTTTTTACTATTTTTTTAAACAGGTAGAAAATCACTTGATCTGAAAATTATGTACCATTCATATCAACTTATTTTCTACCTATCTAAAAAAATAGTAAAAAAATTCTAAAAAATGTAAAATTTGGTTTGCAAGTACATATTCATATGGAGATCATGTTGAACGGTTCGGATCGACCGTTAGGATTTTGAAAACTCAAATATTGAGCCGTAGCACGGAGGCCCTCTATGCTACGCGTAGCATGCTAGCCATTTCCTATATATATATATATATATATATATATATATATATATAGTGTTGGGCTTAGCTAAGCCATGGTGTAAAACGACTTGGTGCTCCACGCCTCATTATTTCCATTTTGAAAATCCAAACGACCTATCCGAACCGCTCAAGTTGTTCTCCATATTGATATGTGCTTGGAGACCAAATTTTACATTTTTTGGAATTTTTTTACTATTTATTAAGCCACTTTGAAAATCACTGATCCGGCGGTCCAGAAATTTTTACTGTTTTTTACTGTTCATAAGGATTTTCAGATTTTCAAAGTGGCTTAATAAATAGTAAAAAAATTCCAAAAAATGTAAAATTTGGTCTCCAAGCACATTTCAATATGGAGAACATGTTGGAAGGTTCGAATCGACTATTTGAACTTTGAAAATGAAGATATGGCGTGGAGTACCAAGTCGTTTTACTCCATGGAGTAGCCTAGTCGGACTCTATATATATATATATTTTAATAAATGATAAAATGAGAACTTTATAAATTTGAAATGAATTTTAATAGAAAAGACAAAATATTGGATAAATTTGTGGATTTTTAAAATTTAGAAGGATAAATATGACTTTATGAAATTTAGAAGGATAAATTTGCTAGTTTCGAAGTTATTGAAGTGTATACATAAATCTCCGAGATTTTTATTTTTACCCAAAAAAAAAAAAAATTTAATATAATTATCCAAGTTTTTGAAAAATTTAAATTTTTACCCAAACCGTTACGGTTTGAATTCTTTATTCAAACCGTAAGAATTTCTTACGGTTTGAAAGCCGCTGGATTAGGATAGCAAAGTATTATCATTTCAAATAAAAGAATATACGTAGTTGATACCCGTTTGAAAAAAAAAAAAATCAATATTATCATGTATGCATATTTTATCTACGCATCTCCAAAAAGTGACACACAAATATTATCTGTGCATCTTGAGAGTTGGATTCAGGATTTTGGTCAGAGGGTTAAAAAAATAGCGAATTGGATTTAAATAGCTAATCGGGTTCAAACTCCTTAGCTAATTGAGTACTAGATAAAGAACAATTTTCTAACTTATAATTTTCAATGATCTAACTTCTAATCGTAATTACCAATTCAAATTCAAGGAATTTATTCTAATTTTAACTTTAAATTTAACTCAGATTAAATATCAAAATTTCAGAGAAGACTAAAGTTGATCCGAGCCTATAGATCTCCATAAAATTTTAAAATCCTAGAGGGTAATTGCCCCCTTAACTCCACCTGGGTCCTACCCTGTGCACCTCTAAACTGTAACAAATTTAACTAAATCCTATAAAATACAACTTGTCGTAGCGGGAAGGTTAAAAAAAAAGCTATAGCGAATAGCGTCGCTATAGCGGAAGCTATTTCAAATATCATTTTTTTTTACATTTCGTATATTCAATATTTGTACTAAATATCAACATTATCTAAAGTCTCATAGAACAATAAATAACACCAAAGTAATTAAGAAATTATAATATTCATATTGAATCCGTACAAAGTCCAAATTGCGGTTCAAAATATCCATAGTAATATCATAAACTATTGATTTTTCCTATTAAAAATATTTTAAGCATCATGATTCATGACATAATCTATTTTTTTTTCTATTCAAATTTTAATTTCGGTTTGGACTTTTTTCTATTCAAATTTCAATTTCTATTCCCAATTTCAAATTGATTTATCTGTAGCAAGTAGCAACAAATTCAATTTCGGTTTGAGATTTTTTTATCTTTATTTAAAATCCATATAAATTGCTTAAAAAAAAAAACTCATATTGTATATCGCAAATAGTGGACCGCTGTAGCGCTGTAGCGGCCGTAGCGCAAATAGCGCATTTTGATGACATAGCGTAGCGTTTGGGGTCCAAAAATGTTATAGCGCGCTATTTAGAACACTGTTAATTGCTAACAATCAAAGCTCATTTTTTTGTATCTGCTCTAATATTATCATTTATTATGGGTCGTCTTTTTTTGTGTGCAATATTATAGCATTACCTGTACACATTCTTAATTGTAGTTAGCTTTATTTTCTAATAAGCATTTTTTTCTTCTGCTAATCCAGCGGCTTTCAAACCGTAAGAAATTCTTACGGTTTGAATAAAGAATTCAAACAGTAAGAAATTCTTACGGTTTGGGTAAAAATTTAAATTTTTCAAAAACTTGGATAATTATATTAAAATATATTTTTTTTTGGGTAAAAATAAAAATCTCGGCATAAATCTCACCCTTCAAATTTTTTTATATGATCATTATATTTTTTTTATATGTAGTACAATACTAAAATTAATTATTTAATTTTGACTTTTTTTCATTGACTTCTATTAAGAAATAAAAATTGGGTCCAGCCAATTCCCTGAATTGCGTCTAGCGGATCAAAGATGGATGCTTGAAGAATTGTATAGACTGGTGGTACTTAAATTTTAAATGTTCTGAGTTGGGTTAAAGGACAGTGAGATAAGGGAGAAATAATCAGAGTGGACTGAACTATTTCGACTGGAGAATACAATTAAAATTCCATTGTATTGCTGAGAACTGATTCTGATGATTGTTTCATAGTTTTATTGTCTTGAACTGTATATATAGAAAAGAAAAGAAAAAACATTGTGAGAATTGATAGCCTGTTAATGAAAGTGAAATCTACTATCATACGTTATCTACCTCTTTCACTTCAACTACTTTTATTAATTTCCTCGAGTTTCACAAGATATTGGTGTGGTACCTGAATTACAAACTTTGTGATCCGCTGTGCAAAACAGCAAAAGCATTCAATTCATTTGGATCCAAGTCATCCAACTATTAATTTTATAACGTCTTATCGGTACTTTCATGCGGTGAATTAATTGAAATATTGAATCCAGGCCCATATTGTTTTATATTCAACGGGCCTTGATTCAGTTAATGCCAATTGGTTAGCTGGCTCCAATTCTACAAGAATCACAAATGGAATTAACTGAAATTTGTTCTTCTAAAATTTTCAAAGGATTATAGTAGCTGATACACTAATAATATGTTAAGCAATTAGTGTAGCCGAACTATCGGATTGAATAATTCGTTTCCTTCTGATTGTATTAACTGCCTGTTAGAAACTGTTTTGTCTTGCACGCGCTGGTTTGATATTGACCTGATACCCAACCAGAGAAAATTTTCCCTACTGTTTGATTCCCAGTGCAAACAGAGCTGTCTAGAGAAAATTTTGAACTTTGAAGCCTATTTAATATATAGGAGAGCTCGCCTTAAGATTCATGCAAATTTATTCTGGATGGTTCAGATCTAACTTGACGAAATCAAGTACCTTACTTATCCGAGGTACATAATTCTCACATTTTTATCGATGACTTGTTTAGAAGAAATGACAAATACTACATGTGAGACAAACACAAGCTAGAAAAAATTTCAAATGAAAATAATTTGATATATTACATTACAGCAGAATTAGATGTTTTTAAGTTCACCAAGCTCATTTGTGAACTCAACTCTAAAATCTATCGGATTGGCTTCAAACGACGAATACAAACCATTGAAACCCATCTACTCACGAGTGATTTCTCTACATGTGAAAATTTTAAACTTTCAAACTAATTTTGTATAGAATCAAGTGATAAAAAAAATCCAAATTAATACATTAAAATTAATTTATAAACCTTCTAATTTTGACCTTGATCCAATATTTCAAGTACATTGTAGGATGAACAGATAGCCTGCCTAGCAAATTTTATTCAAGTTGTGTATCGTTTAGCAATGCATCAATAGTTGTTGGTTTCAAGCCGTCTTAAAATTAATTCTTTTATATGATTGTTAATAATTTGTAGTGCACTTTAATCCACAGAAAATAATTAACTAGAAAATAACCCGTCCAAAATTTCACTAAGTGGCACCAGTACACATACTGACACTGTACCATTTTAAAAATAAAAATTTGAATGGTTAAAACTTTATCCGAGCGAAAGTGAGCTTTGCAGGAAAAGGTCAATGATTTGTGCCAACTCTGCTTTACAGTTGTAATTAATAACTAAAAAACGTAAAGCATAAGCAAGCATTAAAAGGTTTCGTTAAATAATGACGAAGTTGGAGTTGGAATATCATTTGCTTTCCTGCACTTGGAAAAGGAAAAGGTATGGCATCATTTCTAGTTATTTAATTTGAACTTCAAATAGAAAAAAAAAAAAATTACTGTTTTCCAATTTTGAGAAAATAGAAAAGTATGACATCTTTAATTTATACGAGGCATTTTAGTTTACTTTAATTTAATTTAATTTGGAAAAAAATATATAAACGAAGATAAAGTCCTGCACTGCCCTATTTATCTTTTATTTGAATATTGTTCTAATTAGAAGAAATTGCATAGTCGCATACTTGAAAAAAAAAAAAAAAATGTAATGCGGCATGTTTTGAGGATTTTGACACTGATATGATTGCAAGCTAACAAGGACAACCTTTTAAAATTAACAGGCAATCAATTGTTTAGTTGTTGGAACAAAATGACACTAATTAATGGCTATCGCTACCAAAACCAATAAAGATATATAATGCTGAATCGCTGATTAGCTTTATTCCAAAAATAACTGAAGTGCATATCTACTCCCAGACTCCCAGTCTACTCAGAGTGTTATGAAATGAAAAGTGCCTACTGACACTTTTTACAAAAAAAAAAAAAATGAAAAGGTAGATAATGTCAAAATCAAAAGGAATATAATGTTTAGTTTCCGATTTTATCCTGTTTAATAATAGTTGCAATAATTTTGTTTTGAATTCCAGTGATTCACATCAGCTACAGCAACAGATAATATACAACCACGAATTTTTTTATAAACCATAAATAAATAAAAATTAACAAACCAATTTAATAGTTTTAGTTTTTACAAAAATCATAAGTATCGAGATGCCAAATTAGTCTGGATTTTTTTTTTTCGGCTGTGCCGAGATGGCATCTCAGCACGGTGGGTTTTTTCACAATTTTTCAATCAAACTGTATGGCCGTTGGTGAAATTCATTTTTTTTTTGCTGTGCCGAGATGGGTACTCAGTTCGGTTGAATTTTAGCAATTTTCACCCTCTGTGCCGAATTCTGTTTTTTTGGTTTTTTTTTTTTTTTAATTTCGGCACAGCAACCTTCGAAATCATTTGGTGAAAGTAAGAAATTGTGATTTTTTTTTTTCTGTGCCGAATTCTCATATCGGCACAGAGGTCTTTCTGTTTTTTGTTTTGGTTAAAATAAATATATAATTTGTTAGGGTGTCGTACAAAGGTTTTTTTTTTTGTTTTTTTAAGGTGCCGAATTTTCATCTCGGCATAAGGGGAAAAAATTGATTTTTTGTTGCATATTGATTAAAAATTTGTGAAAACTCTTGAGCCATCTCGGCACAACACAAAAAAAAATTCCATACTAGTTTGGCATCTCGATACTCATAATTTTTGTAAAAATTGAAATTATCAAATTAGTTTGTTAATTTTTTATTTTATTTATAGTTTATAAAAAAAAATTCTACAACCACACCTTGTCCAGCCCGACATTTTTATTAATATCCAAAGTTAATTAGAAATTAATAAATATGCTCAGATTCGCTGGTAATTAATAAAAATGTCCCTACAGACTATTTTCTGGCCAGTACTAATTTATTTCGGTACCGACCAGAAAATGGCCGGTACATTTTTTTTTTTTTAGAGACACTATGAATCAATAGCAATATGCTGAAATCTAACAATAAAAATTCGAATTTTTTTTATAAATATTTGTTAGATTACTTTTTTTATATATAATTAGCATATTTATACTAAAATACACTAAATTATTTGAAATTATGTTAAATTATGCTGAATTACACAAAATTACGCTAAATTACAATAATTATGTTAAATTATACTAAAATACGGTAAATTACGCTAAATTAAGCTAATTTTGTGCCATCTTTCATAAATCATAAAAAATAGTAAAAAAATTGGTATTCTACAAGTTCATTACACAACTAATTTACTGAGCTACATAGATTGAACAATAGAAATGAAAATCTTAATCGGAAACTTCAACTAAAGTTTTGAGGCTCTTTCCTTTATTTTTTGGCAATTCTGAATTTCAAAATTTGGCATCGCAAGCACTTATGCATGCGTATTTCGCAAGCTTTTCAAAAAGTGGTCATTTGCTGAAATCAGACACTCGAGCGCCGTTTTATAACCGTTTGAAGTTTCGTCGTCGTTTTTTGCCTTCTTAGTGAAGATATCATCCCTATTCATATGTAATTTAGCGTAATTTACCGTATTTTAGCTTAATTGAACATAATTTAGCATAATTTAACGTAATTTTGTGTAATTCAGCGTAATTTGACATAATTTCAAGTAATTTAGCGTATTTTAGTATAAATATGCTAATTATATATCAAAAAATGTAATCTAACAAATATTTAAAAAAACAAATTTAAATTTTTAGTGTTAGATTTCAGCATATTGCTATTGATTCATAGTGTCTCTAAAAAAAAAATTTAGTACCGGTTATTTTCTGACCAGTACCAAAATAAATTAGTATCGGCCAAAAAATAGCCGATAGGGACATTCTTATTAATTCCTAACGAATTTGGACATATTTATTAATTTCTAATTAACTTTGGATATTAATAAAAATCCCGGTTGTCCAGCTAATGTCCTGACAACATCACATGATTTGCAATTTCTTCTAAATCAGATGTGCTGCAATTTGTACTACTAATACTAGTCTACCACAAACTACAAAATTCTAGAAATCACGCGACATGGCCGGACAGATGTTTTGGTTCTGTTCTCAATTAAATACAAATAGTCAAACACTGATAGAATGCTACCGATTACAAATACATGTGATATTTAATACATGCATATCTGAAATAAATATTTTAATATTAGAATTTGAGTTTGTATAATCATTCTTAACAATATTTATATATTTTTTTTTAATTAAAAGTCATATTTATATACGCTTCAAACCACATCTAAGCAGGTAACTAACAGTATTGGAAATAATATTACGAACTTTATAAATATGCTGGCTATCAAAATAGTTGTCAGGTATAATTTGATGTTGAAATTAAGTTAATTGTGACTCATACGTCTAATATAGATAATGATAATCTCGCATATTTATGGAAAGATGTATATTTAGTTTTGCTAAAAACATTCGAAGAAAATTAATGTTGAAGTTTATAACAATCTTTATTTTAAAAAAAATGGAAAATAAATCTTTGATTATAGTGGTAAAGATAATACTCTCCGCGTGAGAAGTTGCAGATTCGAAATTCGAATAAGAAAATCTCTTATGAGTATTAAATAGTTAAATAGCTTGATTTATAATTTTTACTAAAAAAAACTATTTGTTCCTGAGTATAGTATACAATATCTGTCCGCATAAAATACTCATCATCATATCAAAATTAATTTGGTACCTATTTAAATATAAAAATCCACTTTAAGATTCATGGCAAAATAAAACGAACTACCCATATCTTATTCTACACGTTCAGATACTTGCACTTCAGCACTTGATCTGAATTCATACTCCAACGGTGCCAGATAAAATATGGTTTCTTTCTTTGGAACAACTCAGCGCAAGTCACAAGTTTGTATACTCATTTCATGCACTCTATCATCATTCGAACACATGCCATGCAAATCGGAGATGTCAACAAAGCTCTCATAAATTACTAATTATAGCCCGGAAGCATTCTGCTGGTTCTTGTCAAATTTGAATAATATTTCTGTTTATTCTAACGAATTCGATATTTTTTCATGGAAAAAAAATAAACTAATATGACTTCATTATTATTTTTCTCACGTACGACACAATTTCTATGAAATTTAGTTCCAGGACCTAAATGTATTAACTTTTATTAAAATAAATTCATACGCAGTCCTAATTTATTTGTCCAAATTTAATTATGCTAAAAGAACGAACTTCACAATAAATCACAAAGCAAAACATTACAATTTTGTTCGAGAAGAAACCAACGCACAATTTAGAAAAGCAAATGACTCTGGACAGACTGGACCTAACTTGGACTGGTCTTATGTGTATCTGTGTGACTGTGTCGTCTGGGTCAGACTGGGACCCACAAAGCAGTCCGCGGCAGCATGGCAGTGATCAGTCCAGCTGCCACCCATTTGCATTTGTATCCCTCGTGCTAGGGCTGATTAATGAGCGAACATGAGCGAGTTAGGATATATTCATGCTCGGCTCATTTGCTTAATGAGCGAGTTAGAGCGAGTTGTTAATGAGCATACTGTTAATGAGCGAGTTATGAGCGAGTTGCCGAGTTATGAGATTTTGCAGCCGCGCCGAAAACTTTCCAAAATTTTCAACTAAAAGTTCAAAACCAAATAATATTCATTATTATTCACTCCCGTTCAAGACTTCAAGCTATAGTAGCTGGGTCTGGGCTTGTAGTTAATATGTTAATGGATATTACGGATGGTTCTGGGGCATTCTTTTTTTAGCCCAGCGATCCTATGGCATGCATGCTTCAAACTTGCTTCTTGGGCCATTACAAAAAAAAAGAATCAAGGGATTATATGTGGCAGGATTTATGTAACTCAGTTCTTAATGAGCTAATGAGCGAGTTATGAGCGAGTTGGGGTATGCTCATGCTCGGCTCGTTAAGTAAATGAGCGAGTTGTTAATGAGCGAGTTATTAATGAGCATTTAGCGAGCGAGTTATGAGCGAGTTACGAGTTATGAGCGATTTACTCACTCCTACCTCGTGCTGTTGTCAACCAATGAACCGAGCAAAAAAAAGCAAGGGCAAAAGAATTGAATAAATTAAATTCTCCTTTGTCGTTATCAAATTCTTCCATTGGATTTTTTACAAGACAGCTTTGAGGTTTTCAGGTGCGGACATCGACTGCAAGGGAAAGTTTGACACTGTATGCAGTGGCGGAACTAAAAAAATCTCTGAATATGCATGAACTTATTATTTTGTAATGTTATTATTTTTGAATATGTTAAATGTTATTTTGAGACGGATGTTGAAACATGAACTTATTTATGTTCTGCTAGTTTTATTTATATTTTTGTGTGTACTTGGCTTATTAATTATATCTATCTTAGACATATGAATTGCCTATGTGTGGCATATGTGTGCATAATTTATTGCACAAATTACGGTTTTATTGATTGTCTATGCATGATGTGTTTGATTATTTGAATTGCTTGTGATATGGTGCATGACATATGAATTGTGTAGCTTGCTTGATTTGCATTTATATTGGTACTTTGATCTTTAGAAAATATGTCATGCTTGAATTGTACTTGATTTGTGATAATTATTTTCAATTGCAAAATTGTATGCCGCGTGTGCATACTTGATTAGATCACAAATGAATTGGATGATGGAGTGCATGTTATGGTTGATTGATAAAATTGAATTGTTAGGTGTTGCGCAAATGTGCAAGATCAATCAACATGCATCCATGTGCTATATGGCATGATTTCAATATCTTTATTTTTATTTTTTTTGGGAAAATGTTTGAATTGCTACAATTGTTTAGATCAAGAATTATTAAATCTATTGAATTGTCATTAGTTTTTATCAAACTCTCATACAATAAAATTTCACAATGTTTTACAATTGCAAAACTCTATTAATTTAGAAATTTATACCTGTGAAATTTACATGCATACTACACATTATTTTCATAAAAAATATGTCGTAAATTTGCATGCATTCCCAATTGTCGTTTCTTACATCAAATAGACCGTTAACTTGCTTATTGAATCCTATTGTTATTGGATCTTACCTTGTTTAGATGTAAAGTTACAATTACAACCCTCAATTTTTATTAGAGTAATACATGCTTAAATTGCAATATTTTTACTAAATTAAGGGGAGAGTGCATAAATTGAGAGGGAGTACTTCGTAATTGTAAATGAAGAAAGTGCACAATTTGAGGGGGAGCACTTCTTCCTTGTTATTTTTCATCCCTTTCGTCGATTTCCAAAAACAGAGAGAAATAACAAGAGATGCAAAAATATTTGCTTGGCAAATTAAATTGGGAACAAATCACTTTATGCACCTACTTGCTTTGTATGTTTTGCAAATCGTCAAAAGGGGGAGATTGTTATTCTATGCAATTATCTAATTACCGTGTTTGACTAATTTGCAAAACATACAGTGATTGAATTTAACGATTTCATTGTATGAACCATTCAATATGATTTTTATATGAAAATATACTTGCAAGTCAAATTTAATATTTTTTAGATTTAGTTTACTATTTTATAGATACATAGAAAATAACCTAATTTGAAAATTATGGACCATCTAAAAACAAAAGTAGTGAATTTGTACCTATCTAAAAAATAGTAAAAAATAAAAAAAATATATAAATTTGGTCTTCAAGTATTTCATATGGAGATCATGTTTAACTGGTTCGGATCGACTGTTTGAACTTTGAAAATGGAAATATGTGTTTGTAGCTCGGGTTAATCGTGTTGTTGTAAGCAACACTCTAATGATATATTTGACTAATTTGCAAAACATATAATTATTTAATTTAATAATTTCCTTGAGTTGAGATATTTGCTAGTTCATAAGATTTAGAATTGTAACATTGATTATCGAGGCTGTTGAGGCTTCCTTTGTCTTTGAGATATTTGACTGCACTATTGTCCCAATGAATGCTAAAAGTTCAAAATCAATATCTTCTCCTCACAGGCTTTTTGAAAAGTGGTCATATGCTGAAATCAGATACTCGAGCGCCGAGATACACTAATTTGAAGTCTTGAAAAATCCCACAACGTTTATAAATATTATAACGGTTGTCCCAATGATTGATAAATTTGTGGGGTAAATTTGAGGCTAAAAAAGTCAGAGAACAACCGTTACATTTAGTTGTTATAAATTCCGTATGTTTCTACAGATGTTCCCAGTTGCCAAACACTTCAAAAATTCATTTTCTCTCTGTTGAGAAAAGCCGCTATTGTTGTTTGTTTTTAAAACTTCAATACTCATTCAACAACCTCAAATCTACTTCACCAATATCTCAATAGATTATAATTAGAGTGATCTTTGTGAGATTTCTTGAATATTTGAACACTAGAGCATTGAGTGCTCGTTTTTTTGCATTAGAGCCTTTAGTGCTCACTTCTTGGACTGTGTTGACTTACTTGAGTTTGTATTCATTTCTCATTGGATAAAAGAAAGGCACCCCTCGATAAGAGGTTGCGAAGCCCCAGAGATATGGGTGTTAGTGCTGAACTCTGTAATTATCTCTCGTGTCATCTCTCTCTCTTTATTATTATTTACTTTATTTTCCGTTACGATTTAATTTTCAATTTTGAACAATTGAATTGAAGAGGTTTTTTAAATATTAAAAGTCACCATATTCATCTCTTTTAGGTGCCGTTTGAGACAACAAATCGGATCAATCGACAATCCTAATAATTCACAATTTCAAATAAATTTCAAATAAGTATGATGTTTAATTACCGTCTTTTGAGGACAAGTTCGTTGTTGTACCAGTCAATTAACATATGAAGAGATGTTTAATGCGCATATGCCATGTTCTCTATTCTCCCATTGTTACCATAACCTCGTTTTCAATTATAATTCAAAACAAGAAATGTAAATAGTTGAATTTATTCTTATTTCTGAGAGTAACGAATTTACGTAAAAAAAATATACGAAGTTTGTTACGAAGTCGAAAAATTCAACATTATAACGTGCTACGGTTGATTGAAACATATTCACGATGTTTGACTTGATACCTTTTTAAATAGAGATGTATATTCGATTTTTATAAGAGACATACAAACAGGATGGAATTAAAAAAATTAAATAAGTAGGTTAAACTGTAAAATACATAATATGTAAAAAGATAAAAATAATATTGCTGCTGGAAATTGAATCTAAGATCTTTAAAATACCAAGTTAAACTCTAACCATTATACTAGAATAATAACTTTAAAAAAAAAATTACATTTATTAAGAAAGCTAGACTATATAATAACTTAAAAAAATAAAAAAATAATTAAATTTTAATATATGTAATTAAAAAAATTTAAATTATGGAAGTGGTTTAGCACACATACACATAGATACATCTCAGCATGCAAAGTTATCATAATAAAATGTCATGATTAACAAGGTCCATTTAAAAAATATAATTGTCTTTTCTATTTTTTAACTCAAAATTTTAGATGAAACAAAACAAGATCAACCCTTGATATACCAAAAATACGAATTTAAAGATCTCTAAGACTCTAATGCTAACTTTGGAATTGCATCTGGAATGAGGATCGTTCCGCCTTTGCTAATTGCTTTACCTTTCGGAGACGCATAGAATACGACAGGGAAATATCACAGAAGAACAGAGTATCCGTACTAAAGCTACTAAAAGATTACGCTAATAACTAAATACAGTCAAAGCGGCATCCCTTCAGAAATGCCCTTCGAGAAAAACAATCAATTCCCATATCCCGATTCGACAGCTGTGTTTGTAACTATTCTCGCTCTCTCCTTCCCCGTCTCTCGACATATTTCTCGCGGGCTTTCTATTCGATTTTTCTTTTCTCTCATTTTCTTCAACCGGGCGTAAAAAGGGCATTCATTTTTTGTTCTTCGTGCTTCGTCTCTGGTAGATTTCGTGGGTTAACGATACAAGCTCGATCATTGGCTCTGCCTTTTGTTTAACTTTTCTGTAGTTTTGCTATTTATCGGACCAAAGGGGAAGAAAAGGAGGCTCCTTTTGGGCAAAGATAAGACCCAAATCTAATTTGGGTTGGAATAATTTATACGAATGGTGATTTGATGGAAGGGAAAGGGAAAGAGGAGAAGGAGAGGATGAAAGAAGCGCAGAACTCCTCCAATAAGGTAATATTACCTGATTTTTTTCGATTAATGTATAATTTACTGTGCTTATTTCAGTTCTCGCCGCACATAAGCAAAATCCAAATTTCAAAATGTTGGCGGGGCTGAAAAAGTTGGGTTTTTTTTTTTGTTCCTTTCTCCCTGTAGAACTTGTTCGGTGGTTAACTTCAAACTAAAACACACGGTTGGTGCTCACATTAAGAAAGTGAGTCGCGCCAGCCATTGTTGGTTCATGGATGAAAGAAAGCAAGGTTAAAACCTATGAAGTTAGTATAAAAGGGATAATTTTTTTTATATACCCTTAAATTTTTTACGATTTCTTATTTATCTCTCAAGTTTTTAATTTGTCTTATTTACCTCTTTCGCCCTTCATGTAATTAGCCTTTTAATTAAATTATGAAAATTTCTTCTTAGTTTATTTCTGCTTTGAAAATGAAAGATAGAAGCTGTCCATCGTTTTTTCTTTCTTTGGTCCTACTTTTCTTCAATCTCCAACGTCCAGTCTAATCCAATCAACGGTTTGGATTGCTACTCATCGTCTCTTATTTCAAAGCGCTGCCCCTTTCCTTGACCGAATTTCTGGTCTTTCTCACGATCCTTTTCTCCAAGAAAACCCTCAATCGTCTCCAAGAAAACCCCTCCTCGTTTCTTCCAATTTTTATGTAATCTGTAAGTGAATATTCCAATCTCAAATAGCATAAAGCTGGACTTCTAGAATCTTCATGGAATCTAATCCCATCAGTTACCCACTGAAATTTGGAGTGCGCTGTTGATATCTTTACTGTATGAATGTACAGTAAGCATAAAGCAATTGCAATACTTGTAGCGGTATGGTTCTCTATGTTTTCTGACTTTGGTTATTGCTTAAATCATTGATACAAATCACACAAACTTTTATGAGTTGTAGCAGCCCTAGTTCTCTCAAGTTTTGTTATAGAATTCTTTGTTACTCTATGAGAAAGAATCAAGAAAGATACACAAAGACAACGAGAAAGGAAATACAGGGATATAATAGGAAACATAAATTTTAAAGCGTGTGAACTAGCTGTAAGGATAAATAATAAAATTTGGAAGAGTTGAAGGGTAAATATAATATAAATTGAAGTCTTGAGGGACAAATAAGAAACTTAGTAAGTATTAGAGGGCGCACAGGAAATTAGCCTTTTTGAGCAGTCCAATTTTATCTTCCTTCAGAGAAATTAGCCTTTTTGAGCTTTCTACCTCTACTGGACCTATAGGTGGACTATACTTAGCTCGTCAGTTATTTTACTTGGTCCTCCTTTTTAATTTGTGGTAATCATTGCTTTTTATCATGCATTTGTCTTTGAAACTGTCAAAAATTGTTGGTACCATTTCCTTAGAGCCTATATCACACCTTTATGTATACCTAAAAAAAAAAAATCTTACCATTGGTTTTTTTTTTTCAAAGAAAATTTGATCTAGAAATTGTCAACATGAAGTCGCTTGAACCTAAAAAACCCTCAAAATGTGAAATGTCATGTGTCTGCTATAGTGCCCATTGTGTCCATATCATAACAGCAACCAAAGTGCATACATCTACATTATTTTGCTATGCCTAAAAACAGTGTAAGCAGGATAGTTCAGTATCTTTTACGAAAATTGGCGGAAGGGAGGGAGCATGATAATGAGTTCCAAAGTTTCCCACTAATGTTGAAGTTCCATAAGATATGCATGCAACTTGTCCATATCTATCATCTCACTATGTATCTGCTGGTAAATAAAGAACTGCCGAAATTAGAAATAAAGTATACTTGGTATAAACAAGGCTTTGCTAGACAAAATTAATTCCATAAACAACGTATTATTATTATTACTATTATTATAATATTATCATCTCATGGATAGTGAGAAAGAGTCAACACAGAGCCATTTTGACTATTTGATGCCAAGAAGGCATTATGGGAGAAAAAAGATATGCTGGGGGTATTTGATGTGCCTATTTTGGTCTTGATTCATTTCCTTCTTTATGTAGGATGCATCTACTACAAAGCCTCCAAAGAAAATGCCACTCTCTTCATGGAAATTTGTGTTGGTACTGATTCTCTTCTTCGCGGTGTACATGATGTATGTATGCCTCCAGCAATACGGTGTAATTTCTACGGGTAACCTTATAACTACCAGAAAAGCACCTACCTGTCATATGCCGGCTGTATCCCACTCTGATGCCCCTTTCCTTCACTTCCCTAACCCTGTCACTTATGATAGGTATTGCATGTTCTTTTGATATTTAATTGGTATTCGTATCTCATGTATAAAGAGCTCCCTCCTATATGCATCTGTTCACAGTTGAGGTTAAATTGACATTAATCAAGCCAATATGGGAAAATAATACTATATTGGTCAGGTAAATTACTATGCATACAACTGTTTACATAGAATGAGCGTTATATGCATTTTATAAGTGCCATCGCAGTAAGTTAGGTTTGTTTATGCTTAATTATAAGTATGGGGAAACTGGTACTGTAACAGTCATGTGTCTTGTACCTGACAGATAATATTGCTCCATGATAAACTTTTTGTTTTTTTCTTTGTTCTCATTGCTTGATTGATACCTTGTCTTCATATGACCTAACATTCTCCTAATATGAATTTGAGCACTTAGATTAATTTGCGGCTCAATGTATTCTTGATAGAAGTTTAACTCTATATCATGGGAGAGTGCTAAGATGTTATTTCCTATAATTAAGTCCTGACCAGACTGTTCATACATACCAAATACATGGTATACTACTACTACTGGTCATGTCTTATTATTGAGGTTTAGTTGAGCTTAATTAGACTAACATGCAGCTGGTCACATGCACCATATCACCGAGTATTTGGTATGTTCTGGCGGGAATGTTGTTACTAGAAAAAATTTGGTTGTGGTACATGACATGTTTCTTCTTTGTTTGATAGGAAAGAATGTGCATGCACTCCAGTGCGGTTCTTTGCAATTTTATCGATGCAGCGGTCGGGAAGTGGCTGGTTTGAGACTTTATTAAACAGCCACACTAACATAAGCTCAAATGGAGAGATCTTCTCGGTAAAACCTAGGCGTAGTAACATGACCTCTATCACAAGGACACTCAACCGGCTGTACAATCTCGACTGGTATAGTAGTGCTGCAAAAAATGAGTGTACTGCAGCTGTTGGGCTAAAGTGGATGCTTAATCAGGTGAAACATATTTGCTGTACTTTTCTCACCGTTTCTTTTCTCACTTTCCGAACAATATTATTTTATATTGTGCCTCTGGAAGGTTGAAAATTATCAAAAATTCTATGGAAACCTTGAGAAATGAGAACAGATGACAGAAATTATAAAAAAATGTAGACAAATTTTCTTATGCATAATTTATGCAGAAATAAGCAACAAGAAAGAAGATCTTTAGATTTTGCAATTTCATGTCTGTGTATGATATTTTTTTTTTCTGGAAAGTTGCAAATTATATTCGATACTTCAGAGGTCTATCTGGAATTTTGCTCTTTTTTCCCCTCTCAGATCATGTAAAAAACATCAGGTAGATAACACATGATAAATTAAATTACTACTTTGAACTGAAAATTGCTGACTTTGTTCTTTTTCTGGGCCCCACAGGGTTTGTTACAAAATCACTTGCAGATAGCTGATTATTTTAACCAGAGAGGTGTGTCTGTAATTTTCCTCTTCAGAAGAAACCTTTTGCGGCGACTGGTTTCAATTCTTTCTAATGCTCATGATCGTCAAGTCAAGCAATTAAACGGGACCCACAAGGCTCATGTCCATTCAAGAGCTGAGGTTTTTTTTTTTTTTTTTCCTTTTGCCATGTCTTGTGAAAATTAGGGGGTTGTTGCAAATAATCCCTTTACTTATTTGCATCCAAAGTACACATTTTCTAATCTCATTTTTTTTATCACAGTAGCAAGTATTAGTTCAGTTCGATAGAAGAAGGCAACTCATATTAAGTTTTTAAAAATTTGCCCCCTCTAAATAAATTTTACTTGTTCCATAAGAATATGCGGCGATCAAAATTCAATGAAAGGTTTTGAAATTCAATAATGTGAGTAGCAGTTCTAAATATGAACTCTGGTTTTTTCAAATTAAACTGGAAGTAGTAAAAATGCCCTCTTTCTTCGTAGGCATACTTGTGTTGAATTTATGTCAAAATCTTGAGGAAAGTTTTTCAAATTAGCTGTATAATCTTAAAGTGACCTCGGAGATATGTAAGTTGTAGTGCAATTTCTTATAAGATTGGCTAACAGAAGATTAAATAGTACCTATGAAATTAGTTTTTACTAACAGAAGATTCTTAAATTGATGTAGGCTGATGTACTAGCTAAGTTTAAGCCAACAATAAATACGACACTGCTGATGCCCGAGCTGAGGCGAGCTGATAAAATGGGAAAAGATTCATTGAAGCATTTTGAGAGCTCCCGCCACTTACTTCTCTACTATGAGGACCTTGTCAGCAACCGCACTGTGAGTTCTTTTAGTTTGAAATAATTCCATGTGTGCTCATGCAAAGCAATAAATCTCTTACAACCCTATAAAACATGAAAATAAAATTTATTCCCATCAGGTTCCAATTTGTTTAGAAGCTGGTGCCCAAAAAACATTGCTAATTTGGAGATTACTTAAAAAGTAAATTTGGAAGTTGGTCTAAATGGGTAGAAGTGATACCTCTAATAGTTTAGTGGGCCCAGTGGTTTATCTCATTTGTATTGGTACACGTAGAAGAATATATTCCAATTAAAATGGGATATCTTGATGGCATAGATGATATTTTTCATGTTAATGATTATTGATGTATTGCAGGGTTATACCTGACATGTTGCAAGTTATGTGAGACTAAAATTGATGCCTTTTTTTTCTTGTTCAGAAATTGATGGATGTACTTGATTTTCTACAATTGCCCAAAAAAAAATTATCAAGCCGGCATGTGAAAATCCACACAAAACCTTTATCGCAGCAAGTAGAAAATTGGGGTGACGTCTTCCGTGCCTTAAAAGGAACCGCATACGAGAATTTCTTAAAGGATGATTACAGGAGGTAGCACACGGTGTCTTATCACTAACTTCACATTTTTTATTTATTTTTTCTTCCTTTTTTTCTTGGAAGTTTGTTCATGGTTTAATTTGCCATGACAACCTTACGGATAGTTTGGTTACTCATGCTAACCAAATAGGTTTGAGATGTTTTCTTTTTGAGCTAGCTGTAATTATTTATTTTGTTATATTGGTTAATTGAATTTCTTTGTTGTTTGTCGATTCAAAGATGTTCACATAGACAGGTTTAGAAAGAAAGGCCTCCGTACTTTACTTTTTGTTCTTCTGAAATATCTTTTTGGATATCTTATTTATTTATTTATTTTTGTGATGATATTGACATTTCAATGCTATGCAAACTTGCTCACTGTGAAGCACCCATTATTGGCATCATTATATGGAACTATGTCAAAGTTCTTATTTGGTGCATTTTGTTGAAAAATGTCCCTTAAAATGTATAAAATTTCTCTTAGGTCATTGACAATACTCTCTGTGATAAGCATATGTTGTTACCTCTTGTTTTCTGAATTCGGATCACCCTCGATATCGTATGTAGAATTACTAAGATCATTCTTTAACTGTGACACGAATCTCAAAAATGAATCTCTTATGTTTAAATGTTCATCGAATTCCAATTGCTCGGTGGATAATTAATCTCAGCTTATTGGACCGAGGGTGGTACCTTAGAGGATACAGACTCGTTTTCTAGGAGTAGTTGAATAAGTTTTGTCCCGGTTAAGTATCACATATCTTTCAGACAGAAAACAAACAAGCAGGATTTGTGGGGTCTAGCATTTTTTTTCATTCCAACAGTTCAAATTTCTTATTTCTTTTTCTCTTTCTATTTAGATGTAATAGAACAAATAAATTTGGACGGTTGAAAGTATTTGAATGATTAGGATGAAAAAAAGCAAGTTCCAGCTTTTCTGGAAGAAGACTAACAGATTTGGTCCCGAATTTGCGTTGATTTGGGCACTCAAAATTCAAGCATAATGAACACTCAATTTGTTTTGCTATTGTTGCACCTTTTTTTTTAATCATTCAACGCCTATTTTCTTCTTCAAGCAACAACATAGATAAAGCAGTCATGAGTCATGAGCAAAATAAAAGAGAGTACTGTGAAGCGAAAACTGAACATTGATTATGTCGGGATATTTGCGTAATTTTACAAAGTTGTTGGACCGAGAATAATGCTAGTTCATAGTTGCACTAAACTATCAAAAGAGATTTTAAGGAAGTTTATATTTTGATTGAAAGTGCATTATTATTTGGGGGCCCATAGGCCATAGTTCTATATTCCCATTTCCCACCAGGGGGAGGAAGTGTTTTGACTTTATTCTCGGCTGAATTTATTTCTGTATTTACTAAGTGGACCAAAACCAATGCATTAATTAATGCACCGGTGCCTTCGTCATGCATTGCTGTAGCATGCGTGTGCTATAAGGAGTAGAACTAGGGTGTTTCTAAGCTCACTAAGTCCTCCGTGAGTTTGACTCTAAAACCTATTGAATTGACTTCAAACAATATTTTCAAACCGTTAGATGTTCAATCTATATTAAAATGTGCTTGGAGACCAAATTTTATATTTTTTGGAATTTTTACTATTTATTAAGATGGTTTGAAAATCGTTGTTTTATTAAAATTCTGCACCATTGGAAAATAGCGATTTTCAAACCATCTTAATAAATAGTAAAAAAATTCTAAAAAATATAAAATTTGGCCTCCAAACACATTTTAATATAGATTGAACATCTAACAGTTTGAAAATGTCGTTTGAAGTCAATTCGATAGGTTTTAGAGTCGAGCTCACAGAAGGGCTTAGTGAGCTTAGGAACACCCTAGTTCTACTCCTGCTATTTGTGTCAAACCCGTAATTACATGGCATCTTCTGATATGCGTTCTTTGACGTGATACTGACGCCGTGTTAGCAGCTGATTGCTTGAATTTTTTTTAAAAACCATAATTAAAAAAAATCAAAACATATAATAGATCAAATTTATTTTTCATAACATATAATAGATCAAATTAATTTAGTATAATTGAAAACGGAACACTTGTGTATTTGCTCTCCTGTTTTGTTTTTTACTCTTTTGACATCAATGTTGTATTCTTTTCTTTTCTTTTTCTGATGATGCATTAAAACAATAGAGCAAAGTCATTGTAAATTACACAGGCAGTTTGTCAGATAGTTTGTTGCCAAAATGGCAAAATATAAATCATATTTTTATTACATTATGTAAAAAAAATATTTGAAATTCACCACATATTTAATGTGCAATTAATAATTTAAGAGAAAAATAATATATCAGTAGTCACGAAAAAAATATTATGATTTACTCATTAACAATGTATTTAAATGCGTTTTTCACTATACATGGTGTTGATCACTACGTACATAGCACACTATATGAATGCATATATAGATGCGGTACGATATGCGGATGTGTATGCTAAAAATATTTTAACATTTACGACATAAGTATAATTCTTAAGAGAATTTGGTCAAAAATAATAAAATACAATAAGATACTAACGTCATATTAAATTTATTAACCATTGGATTTTATATTATCAATTTTATATACGTCATAAAATGAAAATTTACAAAAACAAAAATATGATATAGATTATGCCGTTATGCGATGCACGAACTTATGCATGTGAATCCATGCACTACATAACTGCTCATAAATGGTGCGTTTGGATGAGGCAAAGAATAGTGCTAATCCGGGTTAGTGACTATTCCGAACTATTATTTTACGTTTGGATGTATTTGAATTAGCAAAAAATAATTATTTTTTGTTTGTCTTTTGTGAGTTAGCAGGCTATTCTACTAACTTAATCAAAAGTCACTATCTCAGATTTGAGTTAGCTCACTGTTCTCACTAACTCAAGCTTTCATTCAAACACATCCTTTAATATAACTGAATGTAATAATACAATATTCTGCAATCAAAAAGACAAGTGCTGCTCTGAATACTTGAGAAGATCAGAAAATCTACACTTTAAAGAATCAAATATGAGAGTCATAGTCTAATATTAATTTATCATGATGATCCATCCATATTGGATCATCATCTACTTTTTTGTTAATAAATTCCTAGCTATAAAATATCAAATCCATTTTTTTTTTTCTATTTGTAGGTTCTGTAATAGTTGATGATGACGGTGTCATATTAACTTTTAATAAATACCGAAACCTTTCCCCCCACGGATTAATTGAAATCGTGGTATCACTTTAGTGTAGAGTAGGATAATTGGATTAGTTCAGTATTTTGTGGGTAGCATAATTAGCATAATTGGTAGGGCTGTAAACGGATGTGGATATCCGGACGGATATCCGCTCCGAATCCGTTTATTATCCGAATTCGGATTTAAACGGATACGGATAGTCCGGATACGGATCCGGATAGTTATCAATTACTCATAGAAGATCCGGATTCGGATACGGATACGGATACTAATATCTAAACGGAGCGGATATCCGGACCCATCCGAAACCCAATAATTTTTTTCGGACCCATTAGTATAAAAGAAATTCTTATCCGAAACCCAATAATTTTTTTCGGACCCATTAGTATAAAAAAAATTCTTTTGCCTCCAAGGAGATTCGAACCCATGCCATCTCTCTAAAAAACCAAGCTACAAACCACTACACCACACTATCTTTTGTTACTACTTCTTTATTTTGTTTATATATTATATCAATGGAATTTCTTATATCTCTCATCTTTCCAACATTAATCTCTCTATCAACTTGCAATTATTAATTTATTTTCATATTTAAATTTTATTAATTATTAATTATATCTTAAAGTTCATATAACTCAATTATTCGACAATTGTTCGTCTGGTATCTGTATTCGAATCCGTATCCGTAGATTATCCGCTTCGTATCCGTATCCGTTTAAAGTGAATTTGGTTTTGCATTTTGACATCCGTTTACTATCCGTATCCGTATTCGTATCCGCTCTTTAAAAGGTGAATATGAATATGGTTTTACCACTATCCGCTCCGTATCCGCTCCGTTTTCACCCCTAAATTAATTGGACTAGCTTCTCTTTTCTGCTATTTTTTTATATAATTTTCTAAGATTTATGTTCTGAAGTGAAAACTGTGCGTGCAAACATGTTGCGGACAATATAAAGATATTAAGGGGCAGGAAATTTAGTTGCATTCAAGATGCTCTTCAATAGAGCCGCATGCAATCAACAATGAGAAGAGCTAGAGCAAACGCGTGTGGCTTTGCTCAGCCCAATCAGGGCACGCCACCAATGAAAAATTCGCATCCCAATATCTCATATTTTCCGTGACTTACTGGAAAATCTCAATTGTTCAAATACGTTCTACACGAATCTCAAAACTCAAATAATACTGGCCCCCGCGCTATCCCCGAATAGGCGCCGGACACGTCGGTCACGCAAAATATGAAATATCTCAGAGGATACGCACTCCACCATGAAGAGATATTTGTCACCACCTGCCTCTGGTTGGATGAGTTTATATTCGTGTGGTATTTTGTGTTAGTATTTTATTAGTTAATTTTTCTTCAGCAACACAGAAACAGAACTACAAACTTTTCCTCTCAGACAATTCAATACGGTTTCTATATTATTGAAAAGTAAGCGTACTTTTTCGATAAAACTCTTTGAGGATTAAATTATTTGAAATATTAATAGCGAATTATTTTTTTAATATTTTTAATATTTTAAACGTGTTAATTTTTTTATCGGGTTGAGGTGATTTTTTTTTTTTTTCATAATGCTCGTCTTATTTTTACGAACAAAACCAGTTCAATTTGCTTATGGTTTTTTCAATAATTTTGATAGTCAGCTAATTTTTTCATTATTATTATTATTATTATTATTATTATTATTATTATTATTATTATATGTATGTATGTATGTGAGTGCTTCAGATTGACTATTTGGATTTTGAAAACACAAAAATAACTTATTATATATATATTGAGGTCGACTATTCATTTATGAACAATGTTATACGATATTGGTAATTTCTAATTAAGTAACAAAAAAATGTATGACAATAAAATGATTAAATAAGTGGATTGAAATAATGGGAGGCTTCGCACTTAATAGTTTTGAAATTAAATGTTTGTAGCGATCCTGTCTAATGTCTTTTCAAAATTGAATGAATTAGACGAAAACCATTAGATAAATTACTTTGATAATCAAAAGTGTTGGGAACAGAAAATTTTAAATATATCATTAAAAAAATGATAAACCAATTAACCACGAATTTCTGTCCGCAACTTGAAGTTGCCGATAACGAACTTTTTTTTTTTTTTTTTTTGCAGCAGTTTTGACCACAAAACTTGTTCTGATTGGCTACAAATTTTTGAGGGCCCACAAAAAGTTTGCTGCAGCGGCTGTGAGTAGGAAAAAAATGAATATGTTGTTGTTCGGTTGAACCTAATTTGAAGTTAGAGACACCCCATTTTTATTCACAACTTGAAGTTGTGGTTGCGTCAATAATGAAATTTCTACAAATTCGTAGTTATTTAACTTTTTTTTAACGGTGAAAATAAAAATTCGGAGTTGGGAACGAACATTCCGTGAAAATAACCTCCTCTCAATCTCATTCAGACGTGATTCATCATATTTTGCATTAGAATACATACAGCATTTACTATTCACATTTATATAGTTTATCTTTTTCATAATCAAAATTGTACCAACACATTGCACGAGACCTTAACAAATTTGTCACAAATAAACGAATCTCCGATAACCAAAACTTATTCCCTTCATTATAAATGATAAATTACCAACTAAAATTAGTCAGATCACGTGGTCAAGTCGGTAACCACGTTCAATCGTTGAAGCAATACATGGAAAAGAAGGCCAAAACCACATGAGCAGGAGATGTTGCCCATAAATGTGATTGTACCAACGAACATATCATTAAGCATCAATTTTTTTATTTTCAAGTTGCCTACTATATTTCATGATTTTTCATAACTCATTATTTTTGTCTGTCCATTATATTTCACTTTTTTATCTTTATTTTTAAAGTCCAAACAATCGATCCGAACCGCTCAACATAATTTTCATATTAAAATATACCTAGAAATCAAATTTTATATATTTTTAGTATTTTTACTAACTTTTAGATAGATACAAAATCACAGTTAAGAAGATTTTAGATCATCCAAAAACATTAATTTTGTGAGTATCTAAAGTTAGTATTTTTTTTATAAATATAAAATTTAGTTTCCAAGTACATTTGAATATTAAGATCATATTGAACAGTTGGATCAACTATTTGAACTTTAAAAATAAAAAATACATATGAAACATAATTGGGACACAAAAATAATGAGACATTTTAATCCTACTCTTCATCTAATCAAATATGAAAACCGGGAATAAAAAAAAATAGTGCAAACAATGCCGCAAAAAATATTGAGCTTACAATTAAAATTGAAGCTCCTTCATTCTCCAGTTTTGCTAAACGGCGAGAAACATTGGTACTACAGTATTGACAAAAGAGGTCATACTGATGCCTAGGGCTGCAAACGAACCGAACCGAATCGAACTTACCTCCAGTTTGAGTTTGGTTTGAATTAATTTCGAACTAGGTTTGGTTTGAATTAATTTCGAACGAACCCAATTTCGAACCGAATTTTTTACGAACTCAATTTCGAACCTTTACGAACTTTGTTACGACTTACGATTATGACTTCTGACTGGGCCATAGTGCGAAATTACAGCACTTTAATAAAAACTCAAGTATTCAAAGTACAATTTAAATAAGAGTGATGCTTCTATGGACATAAGGACCTATTTGTAAAATGAACATATTTTCATTTTCAAAGTTCAAACAGTCGATCCGACCGTTCAACATTATCTCCATATTAAAATGTACTTGGAAGTCAAATTTTACATTTTTTGAATTTTTTTACTATTTATTAAGTATTTTACAAAACTAGTCAAATTCAGACCATTGAATTTTGTAAAATACTTAATAAATAGTAAAAAAATTCAAAAAAAATGTAAAATTTGACCTCCAAGTACATTTTAATATGGAGATAATGTTGAACGGTCGGATGGACTGTTTGAACTTTGAAAATGAAAATATGTTAATTTTACAAATAGGTCCTTATGTCCATAGAAGAATTTGTCTTTAAATAAAACCCAAATATCAATAGAAGTACAATTTAAATAAAAACTCAAGCACTCCAAAGTATTCAAAATACAATTTAAATAAAACTCAAATATCAATAGAAGTACAATTTAAATAAAAACTCAAGCACTCCAAAATTAATTATAACCAAATACCACACTCAGTTTGAATGTACGCAACAGGAGATTTGGGCGAGAGAGGAGTCTTTGTTGTGAGAGGCCACCATAGAGAGAGAGAAGATGTGAGGGAGATTATTTTGGTACTTAGGGGGAGAGGAATTTGGGCGAGCGGTTTTGGCGTAAATTAGCGGAAAGAGGAAAAAAAATTGAAGGCAGTGGCGGAAAAAATAGCGGGTTAATTGGTTGAATGGAAAGGGAGCGGATTGATGACATGGAAGAGATCTAGACGTTGGTAAGAGGATAGATCTAAGGGTGTGAAATTATTGAGGTGATCGGATTGCAGGATTTGTGGGGTCACTCGCTTAGTTAATATTTTATTTAATATTTTATTGAGTGAGTCTAAAAGTGCATTGCAGTGATACAAAATAAAATTAGGCAGCAAATAATTTTGAAAAAAAATAAAAAAATATATTTTCAAACTTTTTACATTTTTTTGACTTTTTACATGTTTTTTTATTTTTTTATTTTTTTATCAAATAAATAAGTTTTTTTTAATTTTTTTAATTTTTTTTACAGCAATACATATAATTTTTTTTTCTAAATGAATATCTGATCAATAACATCATTTTTTGCATTTTTTAGACATATAAAATAAATATTGTACCTTGATCATTTTTTGACAGCAATACATTTTTTTTGCATTTAACGGTCCAAAAATAAATGCAAAAAATGCCAAAAAATGTATTTTGCTGTCAAAAAAATAATAAATGTACAATATTTATTTTATTTATTATTTATTATTATTTAATAGTTTCTTAAAGCTGAAATTAATTGAACAAATTTATCAAATTAATAATAACTTTATCAAAACAAAGAAAAAAATGAGAGAGTTGAGACTGGATTATCCGAAAAACTCAGAATCCTACCATAAAAAACAAAATTTCTGGTATAAACATGTGAATTTTTTATTTGAGCTTGTAATTGGACCGAATTTTCTGTTTCAGAAGTCAGAATTCAAAGCAATTATGGACTGGACGGCTTATATTTTCATCAGTGAACATAAGTTATTAGCATAAATTAACGGTTCACGTTTGAGTTAATTTCGAACTAAATTTGGTTTGCGAATCTATTTCGAACGAACTAGGTCCAGTTTGAGTTTGGTTTGAATTAATTTCGAACTAAGTTTGGTTTGAATTAATTTCGAACGAACTCAATTTCGAATCGAATTTTTTCCAAACTTTTTCGAATCAAATTCGAATCGAATTACGAACTACGAATTTTTTGTGCAGCCCTACTGATGCCTATAGACCGGAGTAATAACAAAAATCAAGTAATATTGTAATTTACCTTGGCTATCCTCCTATTAATTAATCCTAATCAAAGACTAAACCCAATCAAATACTTTCTTACTTTTAAGTTTTAACTGATAGGTTGAACCTTTCTCTGTTCTCCGGGTCAAACCTTCTCCTTCTCTATAAATACCAAACCTCACCGAATCTCGCGCAACCGTTTCGAAAACAAAATAAAGAAAACTTTCTTTCTTTCTTTCACTTTCAATTTCTCATAAGCAATCCAAGATTCGAACTGAGGCTACCATGGCGACCAAGGTCTACATAGTGTAAGCATCTCGATTACTCCATATATTTAATCAGTATATGTCATTTATTGATTACAGTGCATATCAATCTCTTGTTCTCTCTCGATCTGATCCTGATTTAGTTCATTTTTTGTTCGAATTTTGACGAATTTGGTAGCAACTAGAAATGATTCAATGTTTTACTGCTACCTTTCACAAAAAGAATCTGGCTGTCTCATTCTTATCCTTGGAAACGCACGCTTGTTATAAAAACTAGGCTGATAGGCTGGAATTTCCGATCAATTTTCTACAAAACGATCTAATTGTAGTCGCACGAAAGATTGAGGGCATTAGAGCTTGAAGAATAAACAACCACAACGGAAACAAAGGAAATGTATTCTGGATTTTGTAATTTTCGAGCTACTGTTTGCTTCTGTATATGAACGATTCAATTATTTCCGTTGCAATATCGTAAGCTACAAATCCTCTACAATTGAAAGAAAAAAACAAGTTCAATGTAACTGGACAACTGGTGTGAGCTAATTATTATGATCTGAATTATTTATCCAAACAAATTAGTAATATGTGGACTTAATATTCTTAGACATGAAGGTCTACATCACAATGTTAGGTGTGCATTGTAGGGTTTCGTTAATTGGTGGGTGGGTCAAATAGCATGTAAGTCCCTTTCTTGCATAGCTTTCGTTACCCGACAGTGTTGGCTCTGCATTGTGCTTTTCTAACTTTGATTTGTAGTCCTTTTTTTATTTATATAAAGTGAAATTTATCATCAAATGTAGTTTCTTTCTGTTATATGTTTAACTTAAGAAATTTCTTTTGGCCTAATTACCATACCAAAGAAGCTTTATTATCTAGTTATATTTATAATTGTGACTTACCAAATTCTTATTTGTGAGGACTGATTCTAAAATGCTAAAATCATTTTATTCTGAAAAAGAAGGTGGAAATTAATGTAAAGTTATTTATTTCTGTGTACTATAGCTTAATATACGAGCTTAATCGAGATAATAAAGTAGGGAAGCAGGACAATTATAGCATACCTTTCTTGTTTCAAACATATGTCCGCTTATTCATAATTCCTTTGCCTTACGTTTTGGTCTTCAATTTCGTAAAGTATTATTGTTTAGTTTTATCAAACTAAAAATAAAATATATATGCTCATTAGAAGTAGCAAAACAATTTATTTCATATTTACTTCCTGCATGCTACAATAATGATGGTTGCACAAGGTTCTGATCATATGCACCACCACCTCTTGTTTGTGCTTTCTTGAACATCCATGTTCGATCAAAGAGGGAAAAGGGTCATAATTATGTTGGCTTGTATAACCTATCATTTTGCTTCACATCTACTTCTTATAGTTTATATTCTTTGGAAGCCAATTTCCTGTTTTACCCTTGAAAAACTCTTTTAACTTTTATTTGACAAACTTTTGAATTGAATATATTTATTCAAACTACGGCCAAAACACCCTGATTCCTATTTCCCTTCTTGTGAACAAAGATGGAGGGTAGCTTAGGAACTTTTTCCGAAAAATAATAGGGAGGTTCTTTCTGAAATTCACATGGGCATATAGGGCAAAATAGCTCGTATTAATTGAATGGACAAAAAGTAGAAAAACATAAACTATTAGTAACACTACTTAATAAATGGTTATAAACAGGTACTACTCCATGTATGGACATGTTGGAAAGCTAGCGGAGGAGATTCAGAAAGGTGCTTCGTCAATTGAAGGAGTTGAAGTTAAACTGTGGCAGGTCTCTCTTCTTTACCTTTGTTTCATCCAATATACTTGCATTTCAATCCCCCTCCCCCCCACATGTTACGCCAACTAGTAAAGTTGTTATTTGCAACACCAGTAAGATATTTTCTAAAATCTTGTACTTGTCAGTAGCGACCAACATATAGAATAACTGTGTTTTGGGAAAAATGAAATCAACTTTGTATCTGGAATTGCAGAAAAGATACACATTTTGCATAGTTGCATTATATCCTTAAGTTAATTAAGGAAAAAGAGCATGACAGACCTTGTGCTTAATTTTACAGTCTTCAATGGTTTGACATATTTACACCTCATACTGTGGTAAAAAACTGATTTCCACTACTTAAATTTCATTATTCCTACATATACAACAAAAGTATTTCGAAAAAGAAACCAAACTTAATCTGCATTTGCAAAAACATCCAAATTGTGTTTAGTTGCATCATCTCCATAAGCCCATCAGGGAAAGAACATGGACCATTTACAGTCTTTCATGTATTTAACATAGTTTCACCTCGAATGGTTATCTCAGAGATAATAATATGAGCAAATATCTGCAAGAAAAATAATAATTCTACAGACAAAACCTGCTTTTCTTTAGAACATCCCATTCTGATGTTGACGTGCTTTTCTGCAATTGCAAATGTTCACTTGTTATTCAAATAAGGATAAAATGGTTTTCTATACAAAAGACAGAAAATAAAGTTTTCATATTACTTCGATCTTTTCTTGAGCATTTGTTGGATGTGAAACAGGTACCAGAGACTCTAGCAGAGGACGTTCTAGGCAAGATGGGGGCACCGCCAAAAACAGAAGTGCCGATTATCACTGCCAATGACCTAGCGGAGGCAGATGGGATTCTGTTTGGGTTCCCGACCCGCTTTGGGATGATGTGTGCACAGATGAAGGCCTTCTTTGACTCTACTGGTGGCCTCTGGCGTGAGCAAACACTTGCTGGCAAGCCTGCTGGGATTTTTTACAGCACTGGCACCCAAGGAGGTGGCCAGGAGACCACCCCGTAAGTACTGCTACCTTTTTTTCATTTCTTCATTTTCTCATTTCTATTGCTTTTACTGAGAGTCTATATTTACAAATTTAAAAAATCACCCCCAATTATCTTTGCCATATTTGCAAATGACTTCTTAAACTCTCATCTTAGAGCCACTTGATACTCTCCTTTGTTTTTAGCATGCACGTCTAATAGATAAGATCACAGAACCAAGGTTCTATTAAGCAACATTATTGACCAAATGCCCCTGGCATTCTTGTGAGTTTAGGAGGTAATTTTACAATAATTGTGATTCATTGTTTGAATGAAAAAAAAAATGTCAGAATTTAATTCAACATATTTTATTTCTAGGCATCTTAATTTAAATAAGGCATTTGCTTCGGTGGACATAAGGACCTATTTGTAAAATGAACATATTTTCATTTTCAAAGTTCAAACAGTCGATCCGACCGTTCAACATTATCTCCATATTAAAATGTACTTGGAGGTCAAATTTTACATTTTTTTGAATTTTTTTACTATTTATTAAGATGGTTACAAAATCGCTGTTTTTCAATGGTCTGAAAACAACGATTTTGTAACCATCTTAATAAATAGTAAAAAAATTCAAAAAAATGTAAAATTTGACCTCCAAGTTCATTTTAATATGGAGATAATGTTGAACGGTTGGATCGATTGTTTGAACTTTGAATGAAAATATGTTCATTTTACAAATAGGTCCTTATGTCCACCGAAGCATCCCTCTTTAAATAATTGGGTGTTATTGGCAAACATTTATAATACTATTAGCATTTATTCAAAATTACTGTAAAATATAGGTCGTAGCCTGGAAAGTTATCTGTTATCTTCATTCTAAATTGATGTAATGTTTATTGTTAATCAGGTTGACAGCCATCACTCAGCTGACCCATCACGGGATGCTCTTTGTACCAGTGGGGTACACATTTGGTGCAAAGATGTTTGAGATGGATAAAGTGAAGGCTGGAAGCCCGTACGGGTCCGGCACATTCGCTGGAGACGGCACCAGGTGGCCCACCACTGTCGAGCTTGAGCAGGCCTTCCACCAAGGCCAGTATTTCGCCGGTATTGCCAAAAAGCTCAAGGTTTCTTCAGCCTGATTTGATTCGTAACAAGTTCATGCTAGAGACATTAGCATTTTCTTAGTAATAAGTGTCATTGTGATTGTTTCATTATGTTGAGTTCATGCTGATGTCTCCCTCTGTGCATTGGTTTGCTATACAATTGTTGGCTTCTTATGGTGGTTTTGATATGTTTAGTATTGTTTTGTGACTCTATGGAAATGAATATAATTTTGTGAGCATAAATTTTCTTTTCCTCCCTTTTTCTTCTTGAAAATTTGCTCTATTATTGTAGAATTCTTGTTTAGTTGAAACTTGTACGCCAGCTGGAAACATCTTTAATCAGATTCATGGGCAGTAACTATGCCAAGGCCCAAAATAAGTTGAATGTATTGTACCTTATTGTGAAGAGTTCAGGTGTGGTGTCCATGAGCTCAATTGAGGCCCAAAATGTATAATAATTTCCTAACAATGTACCCTAAGATTGTAATTTCAACGCAAGCTGCTTGCTTCTAGCCCATATCTCCCTGTTTTCAGAAATTCAGATTTAATAAACACACACACAAAAAAGGGAATACAGGGACAAAGGAATAACGGGTCACATATTAGTTCTTAATTTCTTTTGCTCGAGTAATAAATATTCATTTTCGTCGAAGGCTTAATGGGATTTCGTGGGCTAATAATGATAAGATATTTTAAGATTTTCTAGAGTAATATCCCTTGATTTGCAATCAGCACGACCCACGCCTGTCATTCTCGATTGCAAAACATTGGACTTTCGAACATGATATCGAGAAGTTTATATATCAAGATGCATCGGTATCCATGTCATGGCCTGATATCGAGAGGTTTATATATCAAGAGGCATCTGAATTCATGTCATTGAACTTTCACTTGAAGTGCATCTTAAAAACGAAAACAAAGTGCAAACCATATTACATATTACTAAGTGAAGAAAATTAATCACGTTGTTATTAGTTTTGTCATACGTTATATAATGCATGTTGGTCATGTGATATGACTCATGAGTCACATATTGCGTGATGTGTCTTTCTTTGTCTGAAAATAACATGTAATGACACGTCATGCAAGCTGATTTGTCACTTCACGTCACATGACTAATTTTTGAACATTGTTTCCATTTTTTATTTTATTTACAATAGTTTGTTAATTGTAGCATTTGTAAAGTATTTTTTTTTTCTATAAACTAACTTAAAATCTGAAAAAAAAAATTAAATGTGAACAATCATGTCAAGTGTAATTATGTTACGTGAGCTCACGACGTGACTATCATTCAATATTTTAGTGACGTCACGTCATGTGAATTTTTTTAATTACATATTGTGACATGAGATGATCAAATCACGATAGATTACTCACGTCGCGCCACACCATGGCATTTTTCCTTCCCTACTTATAATTAGCAAATGCCCTGAAAAACTATAAGCCAGACCAGAAGACTTCTTTTGACTTCAGCATGCTTGATGAGAGAGAGAGAGAGAGGCCATGGGAGTGGGGCCGGGTCTGACTCCACTAACACCCACGAATTCTGATATATATACACATATAAATCACAAAAGAAATCACAATAAAGAAAGATCCTCTCCGACCCGAAAAGGATCACCAACTTGGTCCTATCCTGGCGTTTCAATAATTACTTATCATTACGCTTCTTGAAGAAACAAAGAAAAATATAGAGGGGGAAATACATTTAAAAAAGGAAGAAGGTGGTGGTGCCAAATGCCAACCCTATTGCACCGCACATCTATCAGAAACCAACCCCACCATTCTTTTCCACTTTAAAACTTTCCCAATTTCACTTCTAAACAACTGAATCTCATGAAATATTATCATTTGTTTTATGGAGTAATTAATGCGAATCTAAATATTTTACGCAGCAGTGCACGTACTACTAAAATTTAAAAATTAATTGTTACAATATTTTACATCCCCTCACTTTCTTTTGATAAAAGGAACTTGATTTTACCGTATAAGCCACATCTAACAGATATTTTTCTTGTTTCTAAGTCGAAAAATAATGCAATGGAAAATTGTTTTAACATGATCATTTGTGTTGGAAAGACAGCACAAGTTGATTTTTAAAAAGCAACGATTCTGGCTAGAACACGATACCATCATATAATATGATATCTTTTGTTATTCATTTGTGTTATAAGCAAGATCAGAGAATTATAAACCGTTACATTTAGGTTTTGAGAACCTAAATCAGCATATCTTAAATTATAATTCTAAGATTGAAATTATTTACAAGAACCAACCTCTCCAAACTAATCCCGCACTTCATGACAAATTTGGCACCTGTTCCCATTCCGAGACCCCACATCTTCAAATAAATAGATAAAGAAGTACTTTAGATTATTCCTCACAAAAGATTTGTATACTTAATTTGGCCAGCCTAACATAACTCTTCATGGAGCTGTCCCAACATTACATGTTTTAATTACAATGTCGTTACAATATTATATATATAAAATTAAGCATTTGCATGTTATACATTATTCTCTTTAATTTCTTAAAATACAATCCATTAATTAGTCTTGTCCTCTTTAATTAACACAAAAGCCTTAATTTCCTATCTACCTAAAGGTACCGCCAAATGTAGGATGCCAAAAATCGGTTGTTGTTTCACTGGCAACTGGATATGTGTTTGCAATTGGCACGAGACATAAGCCTCGATTTCTTAGGTCTTGTTTTGGCCCCTCGCTTTCATTTGATATGCCGGAAACCTACAAAAGGAAAACCAAAAATGCAATATCTTATTTAACATATATATCTAATAGTTTGATAACTCAAGCAGAATATCCTTAGGTGCAATAATATAATGTGATCATACACCTTAAAAAAAATCAAAGAAAATATTACGGATACACAAGTACAAATCACTTGTGTGTAGAGATATATAGTGCCTGTTAGATATATACTTAAAAGTATAATAGAAATCGATGCACAATATATGCTTGGTACATAGTAATAAAACAACTTTCCTTGTTATCAAAATTCATATGGATAATAAAAAATATCATTAGTTATACATGCATGCAAATATGTATGTAGAGATAGAGTGAGTACCTGTTGCTGCTGTTGCATGGGGTTGGTGTCGTTCTTCAAATATGGTGTGCTCAAAACCTAGTAGTTACACTTACTTGATTCAGTATTTGAGTCATTCAAAAGTGGACAGCTGTTTTACAATAGAAAGTAGCCTAAATGCCGTATTGTACACTGCTTGTGAATTTCAGACCTTTTATTTTAGCACAATAGACTTATTCTGTTATATATTAAAGACCAAGTTAATTAAAAGAAAAAAGCTAATAATAATACTGTTTGATAATACTTACTGCAACTTGATCATGCAAGAATTTGATGTAGTCTATCGCCTCATGTAGAACTGATGCAGTATCAGTCTTCAGATACAAAAAAGTTGAATGAAATACAAATTAGTCAATTAAAGTGATTACTTTTTCTCTTTTTAGAGCGTTAAATCCTGATAAAATGAATTTACCTTTCCAAAAGGTGAGACTAGCTGCTGTAGAGCAGTGATTCTGTCTCCAAGCTTCTCTTTCCTCACCTGCAAAATTTGTAAACTTGAAGCAATCAAGAACGCTTGGAGAAAAAGTCGAATACTGAATGTTTCAAAAGTGTGCTATCGAATTAAATCTAAACAGATCACAGCATACTTTAAAGGTTGGCAATGGAGATGGTGTCTCGATTCGGGGTTTTTTAAATCCAGTCTCGTAGTCACTTTTATTGCAAACAGAAGAGCATGATTCTTGAGCACCATCACGATTCAACTGTGTCACATAAAAAAAGAAAAAAAAGAATAAGCTAGGAAGAAAAAGGAAAAATCATAAAAAAATAAAGAAGAATTAATATTGTCTGTATGAATCTTACCCTTTCTATTAGGTTAGAACTAGATGATTTTGGCTCATGAATTTGAGCAACAAACTGAGATGGGATGGAGGCATTCCAAAAGGGCGTGTCGTTGGAGAGCTGCAATTGGTTGCTTTGGTTTTGCTTTGAAGATGAAGAGTGCAAAAATTCATGAGGGAATTTACTCCATGAAGGTTGAAGCAACTGTGAATAACTTGTAGTATTAGATTGTTCGTTGTAAATTGATTGTTGTGTCTTTGTACTTGTTTCTAGTAAACCCTGAACCATGGATGAAGGGTAGTTGTATGTAACTGGACCTAGAGCACCGTTGCCATAACTTGTTTCAACACCTTCACGAGTCAAGTCAGGGCATGAGCCGACTCGGGACTGGTCTAGAATGAAACTTTGGTTGAACGGGTTCATGCCAGATTCTTCGGTGGCTCCATGAACTTGATTTGAATCGAGGGTTTGTTGGTCGTTACGAAAATAAGATATCTGGTTTAAATTTGTGACGGCCTTTTCACCACCCCTCCTACAACATCAATTAAAGAAATTAAGTAACTCAACAAGTATGATACAAAAGGGCAAAAATATTTTTATTTAGAAATTTGGTGCAATAAGAAAAAAAATTAAACAAAGAAAGAGAAGAAGAAGAAACGCACAACAGATTCTGAGACCAATCAATTGGTGATGAAGAGAGTCCAAAAGGAGGCAACTGTAAGGTCGAATCTGATATAGACGAACAGATATCTGAGGCAGATGAATCAACATACGATCCGGACTTTGCCTCAAGGTCTGTGATGGCGATGGAGCATGAAACAGAAGTAGTCTCCTCAATCCTGGTACCTCCACCAGCACTACTGCTTCGTTTAGGGTTCCACCAGCTTCCCCCTCCTGTACTACATATCTCTGAGCGATAGTTATCTGCCATCGCTCTTCACTGTGGTCTGATTTAATTTTCTGTATATCTTTTTTTTTTGTTCTCTATCTTTTCTTAATTATCCTGGTCTTTGGTTGTGGTGAAGTCTTCTCTTGTTATATTTATATGGATGGCTTAAGGGAGTAGATTACAGTTTAGTTATAGGAAAATGGTGGAATTGGTGGCTTGGCTTGTTATTTGACCTCTACTACAGAGAAGGCAATAGAATGACAGAAACAAAAATCTAATGTGCACTTGGTCTTTCATTGAGTCAATGGACTGCTAATTAAAAAACATATACGAGTGTATAGGAGATAGCGATGTTTTGGTCGAAAAAGTTCTTAATTTACGCGTTTAACTACATCATGTGAAAAGAAGAGTTCATGCTCTAACTTTGTATATATAAATTTTAGTCGGTGTTAAGTTTCAAATTTGTGATATCGTAAAAGATACTGTTTTAGTTATATACTTACATTAGATATGACTTTTCATATTTATTCACAAGTTATTTTTACTTGTATGTAATAAATATATATATTTTTGTAAAGCGCATGAAATTGACTTGCAGTTATTGATATATAAATGATCAGTAATTAATTATACGTAATAACATATATAAGTCGTCGCAATTATTTATTGGAGTCACATGAGTTATAATATTCAGTAAATGTAATGGGACGTCATTCAATTTTTAAGAGTGAAGTTAGAAAATCAATATGATAATTAAGAGAGGCTGAATGTAAAACTGTAGCATGATTTTTTGATAAAATGATATTGGAAGGTCCGAATTGGATCATGAATTTTATGGGATGAACGGGTGAATATTAACAACGTTATTTTGACTTTAAACAGCTTACATATATTAAATTAAAAAATATATATATAACTCGTACGTTGTATGAAATTAAAATAACACTGTTAATGTCTTTATCGGAGCGAAACTTGGCTCTCGTCACTTATGTATAAATTTTAATGAGAGGACACCTGAAGCATTTTTATTTTGTAAACTTTGTAAGATGTAAAGAGAACAATATTACTTTTCAATTTCATTTTGGCCCATCCTCCCTGTATTCCCTTCCCTTTGCCCTTGCTGAACTTATTCTCTGTCTTTTCAAATCAAATCAAATCAAATCACTAAACTTAATTTAATTTATCTGATTTTAGTCAGTAAAATTTTAATATTTATTCATATTAGATCATTTTCTCCATTTCAAATTTAAATTACATATACAAACTCTAAATATATTTTCATAAATGTTTTATAATAATAATAATAATAATAATAATAATAATAATAATAATAATAATATTGAGAATAACGAGAATAATGCTAATGTACGTTCATTATGCTAATGATCCAAATGTTTTTAATTTATCTTGAGTGGAATTAAGATGTGAAAATTTTATGTTTTTCATTAAGCTGCATCACAACCCTTGCTGCACTCTGAGTGGCAATTAAAAGAAATTCATTTTCCCATGGGGTATGTTTGGTTGGGTTGAGAATATGTTATTTTTGAGATTAGGTTATTCGGAATAGCCTATTCGGTGTTTGGTTGGGTTAGATTCTAGGGAATTCAAACTTTTTATCTTATTATAATAGGCTATTCTTAAGAGTTTTGAGATTTGACTATTCTAATAAGACAAACAATAGCTATTCTTAATTTGGCTACTAGATATTCTTGTTTTGTAACCAAATATACCCATGGAGAATAGTCTCTGGGTCAAATAGCATGCTAACCCAATAAAGACAAATAAAGAATAGTCTCTAGCTGCTAATTCAAACACATCCAAACTCAGAATATAGTAGTTCGAAATAGTCGCCAACCCAAGTTAGCACTATTCTTTGCCTCATCCAAACGCACCCTTAAAGACTCAGCTGAATTGTTCTTTTTTCCATGCAAAATTTAATCCATCAATTCTAATAGTTCGAAGTAATCTCCACGATCAATCTAAAGGATGAAGAGGATTTTATCATAAAATTTTGTATTGAAAAATACCACAATTTTTTTTTATTTTAAAATTTAGAAGTGAAATGTTGAATAGAAATAATTGAACTTGTTTATTTTTATGAAAAATTCGTGTACATAATTTTTAATTTTTTTTAAGTTAATTTATACTGGATTAAATACTAAATAGCAAAATAATTGGATTGTCCGATGTCTCACTCTGCCATACTCTGATCAGTTACATACTCAACATACTCTTACCATACTTGGATTGATTCACTCGTAAGAAATGTGTTTCCATCAAGTGTATGTCTGCAAGTTGATCTTTGCTATTTACATACGGTGTTTCGATTTCTTTTGATTGAACCTTCTTCCGTATGAAATGACAGTCAACTTCTATGTGCATGTTTTGTTCTTTTGTGAAATACCGAATTTGATGCAATATGCCTTGTAGCATTGTTATCACAATACATCTTCATGGGTGTTTGACTTGTATTCTCATGTCTTGCAATAATTGCTTCAACCACGTGCGTTCGCTTGCTGAGGATGCCATCGCTCGATATTCAACTTCTGCACTTGATCGTGTCGCAACATTTTATTTCTTGCTCTTGCATGTTACTAAGTTGCCTCCAACAAACGTGCAATATCCAGTTGTGGACCTTCTATCAGCACTGTCTGCCCAGTCTGTATCAGATTAGCCAAGAATAATGTTATCATTGTTTTTTTTCATGCAAATTTCCATTTTAGGTAAACCTTTTAGATAGCATAAAATTCAGTTTACTGCATTTAAGTGAATTGTTCTAGGATTATGCATGAACTGACTAACTACACTAACTGCATATGTAATGTCGGGTCTTGTAACAGTTAGGTAGATTAGTTTACCAACAAGTCTTTGAAATTGACCTACGTCTTTTAAAATTTCACAGTCTGTAGGGTTTAATTTGTAATTCATTTCCATTGGTGTGGTGATTGATTTGGAGCCTAGTTTACCAGTTTCTTTTAGAAAATCTAAGGTATATTTTCTTTGACATAAAAAGAGGCCTTTACTAGAGTGTGCAACCTCAATTCCAAGAAAATATTTCAATTTTCTAGATCTTTAATATCAAAAATTTTCTTTTAAATGATTTTGTATCACCCTAATTTCATGGTTTACATTGCCTGTAATAATGATGTCATCGACATATATTAATACAATGATTGTTGAGTTCATCAATTGTTTGGTGAACATTGATGAATCTGCATAACTTTTTGTAAATCCGATTTTTGACAATACCCAACTTAATTTGGAGTACCAAGCATGAGGTGATTGTTTTAAACCATAGATGGATTTATGCAAATGACATACAAGGTTTTTATCAAGTTCATTAGGATGGTCTGGTGGTAAGTTCATATATACCTCTTCCTCTAAATTTCTTTGGAGAAATACATTTTTAACATCCATTTGAAATAAATCCTAACATTTGTTTACTGCTATTGATAATAAAACTATAACAATACTCATCTTGGCTACATGTGCAAAGGTTTCAGTATAATCTATGCCATATATTTGGGTAAAACATTTGGTCACTAATCTAGCTTTATATCTTTCAATGGTACCATCAATGTTATACTTGATCTTATAGATCCATTTGCATCCTACAAGTTTTTTTTTCCGTCAGGTAGATTTATAATGGTCCAAGTTTTATTTTTCTCAAGAGCTTAAAGTTCTTCATTCATTGCCTTTTTCCATACAAAATTAGTTTGGGCTTCCTGATAGGTTGATGGTTCAGTTTTATTTGAGGAAACATTTTTGTAACTAAGATGATTTTGGATAAGATATAAGGAAGTATAATACGTGACAAAATCTCTTAACTTGTTAGGTGGTCTAGTGGAACGAACTCACCTGCGTCTGTGGATCTGATTTGTATCACCTGTGGCTTGGCTTGTGTCACTTTGAGAAGTACCTTATGTTCCAAGTTGTTGTTCGTAGCTCCTTTCAAGAAGTTCATTTGGTCCTGAAATGGTTAGCATAGAACGTGGTTGTTCTATTTGGATACTACCAGACTGACCTTCAACCCTTATTTCTAAATTAATTTCTATAAAGGAAGGTCCCATTTCATTAAAAGTTACATCTCTAGATATATACATTTTCCTTTTACTAAAGTCATAACATTTATACATTTTTCTAGTGATGAATATCCTAAGAAAATTCCTTTAATTGCCCTTTTTTTTCTAATTTGTCTCTATATTTTTCTTGTACATGTATAAAGCAAGTACATCCAAATACTCTTAAGTGATCGATCTAAGTTTATATTTTTATTATTTAAAACCTCTAAAGGTGATTTATCTTCTAAGATGTAGCTAGGTGTCCTATTAATTAAATATGTTGCAACGAGAACTGCTTGTGACAAAAAATGTTTAGGTACATTTGTTTGAAATAATAATGCTCTTATGACATTAAGTAAGTGTCAATTTTATCTTTCTGAAATTCAATTTTATTGAGGAGTTTCAACAAAAGATGTTTGATGTAAAATTTCAAGTTCCTTGAGAAAATTTGAAAAGTCCTTATTAATATATTCAGTACCATTGTCAGATCTTAGGATTTAAACTTTTGATTGAATTGATTTGAAATCATATTTGAAAATTCTTTGAATGTTGGAAAGACTTCATTTTTAGATTTAAATAAATATAACCACGTAGTACGAGAAAAATTGTCAACAAATGTTACGAAATACTTATAGTCATTTTCCTATATTATTTATGTAATGTTGAGAGCTGTCAGGAATCCTAATTGGATCTTGATTAGATCTCTTTCATAACTGGCTTTTGATTGCTCTTGCATAACGTCTTCTTATTGCATGCGTGAAAGGTTAAACCCGAAAATTTTACAATTGCAGTGTTTCTCATTTTCTAGTATCTATTTTTTATAGTAAAAAACCTTAATTTTGGAATGTCTTTTGTTGTGTTATTGAAGAGAGGAGGTTGAAATATACAAGAAATAAATGACAGGTTCAGAGTGGATTCAAGAATTGAGTCAAGAATATAAAGATAAAAAAATTGAGTTGGGCTGAAAATAAAATGAGTTAGAAAAAAAGAATTAAATTAGACCTTAATGTAGGCAAATTTGTTTATCAAGTAAATAAATTTACCTGCATCTGGGTCGAATTTGCCTGTAAGTAGGCAAATTTGGTTCTTGATAGTGCCTAAGGGTTTTGAAGAAAATAAAATAAAAAATTGATCTATAGGGTCTTTGAGCTTTGTTGAGTTCTTATATGACCTTATAATAGGAATTCTTAACTACAGTAACACATACCTGTTTTCAATTCTTCTGAATTTTTTTTTTGGTATATATAAATAATTTATATGGTGCATGTGTTCAAAAAATGGAAAGGTTAGTTATGTTAATTAGTAGAATAATTTTGGATGTACTTACTCGTAGATCTTAACACACTATCAGAAGAGAAGACAAAACTTAGAAAGGATATTGGGGACAACTAGTGTCAAATCAGAATTATCTTTTACACGCGCGTTGACAAGCTGACACGTTGACGTTGACACGTAGTCCACGGAGTACCCGATTATTTAGTCTTTGAGATGTCTACTTGTATTCTTGACCTTTACCTTAATTATAAAGCATCCAAATGTTTTTGTCTGCCAAAAGCCGAGATAGGAGTAGGTCCGATGGCCATCGGACCTACTTTTAGGTTCAATTAACTCTAGCACCGTACGATTAACATTAAATCTGTGCGCACGGAAATTGATACAGACTTGCACGAATTTTGATGCGGAGTGCGCGAATCCTGACGCTGATCGGATGGTCATCACACCCATCGAACCACAGTAGGTCCGATGGGCATCGGACCTACTCTGATTGCCTGCCAAAAGGACTCTTGGATTGACACCTGTATAAGAAAATATCTTCCATCGGATCAAAATTATATCGATACTTAAATTGAAATCGTTGGATTCATGTCTAGATTTTTACACAGATAACAATAAATTTATGTGGATCAAATATACATATGTATGAATCTCGATATGAATCGAACGGCTCTGATCAGATGGACCAATTCGATCCGATCGATGGTCATCTTCAAACAATATTAATAATACATTTTAAGCAGAGCTCCTGATGATGGATATATAATTGTTTAAAATTGTTCTCTGGAAACAAAAAAAAAAAAATTAATTTGGAATGTTCTTACACACTTTTTTTTTGGAGCAATTAACTTCAAAATGTCTAACACTACAACAATTAATAATCCCTAAACGGCTGATTTAAGATTTTCGTGGTAAATCAACCACACTAATTGAGAAGATCGGCTGATTTAAAATTTTAATGGTAAACTAACTGCACTAACTAAATTCTTTCCGCAATAATGAGAGCCATCACTATTCTTTTTTTTTTTTACTATTCCACACGTTGTCAAACAGATTCAAAGTTAAAAAAACTAAAGTGAAAGTGAAAAAAATATATCTAAGGTATTTTGAGGCGAAAGAAAAAAAAGGAAAAGAAAAATGGAAGGAGAAGATGAGAGAGACAAATATATCTAAGGTATTTCACCGTTTGAGTTTGAATTCGGTCTATCCGTTATATACTGACATAATCTTAAATATATATTGTATATTTCAAATTTGAGCTGAATTAATTTAAATTCTGACCGGACGATTTGAATCTCTGAGATAAATGCAGAGGAATTGGACTCAAAGTAAAACCGGTTGCGGAAAAAAAGAAAATAATATAAATAATTTCCGAATATTTTGGGGATTCATATTATATATATGGTTCCTTTTTTTTTGTTAATTGGCGATTACCAGGCTATTAATATACAGTTTTTTTAGATAAAATATTCTAAAAGAGTTCAATAATTACAATCATAGGAGAAGGGAGATTATGAAAGTAAAATTACAATCCCAATTATACAATCTATAGGACATGAAAGATTATAATAATTTAACCTAGTGGTACCTGGTCCGTTTATAGGAACTCAATTATGAATTCGCTGGAGATGTTCATTATTATTTCTTCTAACATTCCTTTTGAGGTGGAATAAGTGAACCTAAAGTAAACTTAATATATATGAAAAATTAGAAATGAAATGATTGGGCTAAAGCTTGGGAAAGACTCAAGAAAAATATTCTCTCTCTCTCTCTGTCTTTCTGTGTGTGTGTGTGTGTTAGGGGGGCGGGGGATTAATGAGAATATAGAAGCAATAATTTCCTCTCTTACAATAAGTTAAAATTAACTAAGAACAAATTATACTATAAGAATATCAAGAGGAAACATTTTTTCAATATTTAATTAAACTAAAGTGATAAGAGTCATGCTCTGAGTATATTTGATTAACTTTAGGAAACATTTTTTAAACTAAAGTGATAAGAGCCATGCTCTGAGTATATTTGATGGTCCATATTGAATTCATCGAATAATTACAATTTTTATTCGAACTTTTTTTTCAAGAGTAATAAAGGTTCACACACTGAATATGTATAATATATGATGAAGATTTAATACATGACTTCAACACAGAGAATAATTTTTCGCACATAAGAAAAAAACTTATGGAAGAATAATTTGTTTTTTCATATGAAAAGGTCCAAATGTTTCTATTTTTGTGCCTATGTCATGCCTCAATTTTTGAAAATTTTAATAACTCAAAATTTAAACTTTTAGTTATAATCAATATTTTATTTATTCATATGTAAAAGATTATTACATTTGAACTTTGTTTTTTGTTGTTGTCAAGATGTTGTAAAAATACACTGATGTAGATAATTTTTTAATGTTGATTTTTTAACTTAATGATTCACATAAAAATAAAATTAAAATGTGATAATTTTTTATATGCACAGAGAAAATAATATCGATTACATTTAACAGTTTTATTTTGATGTTTAACTCTTAAATTTGAAGTTATTAAAATTTTAAAAATAAAAACACGATAGAGTCACAAAAAATAAAGGTATTGACCCCTCTCTTTATATTGTATTTGGTTCGAACGGTTGACACTAATTCTAAATCTTTTATATAGAAAAATATTGTATGAGAACACAATTTGTTTACATAAATAATCTTCATCTCCGTGTTTTATCTTCTCTCATCAAAATTTCCATAAAAGATTGGAACCGTCACCGCATTTCAGGGGTAAATATATTGAGGGAGCTGATTTAGCTTCATGCAACGCACATCATGTATATATACACTTTGTATTTATATCTATTGATTGTACGCTGTATGAAGTCAAAGTAGTTCTGTTAATATCTTTAACCCCCATTTCAGCACAATAAAATGGAAGCGTCAGAAGCAGCTCTTTTAAAATGTTCGTAAAGCTACCAACTCTAGTTAATTAATTCAAATTACAAACGAAAGAATTGTACGGCTCTAGTTATTTCATGTTTGACAAATAATCAAGTCAATTCCAATTAGGGTAAGACAAAGCACATGACATAAGTCTGGTTATTATCTCTTTACTAAAGCTTACAAAAGACAGTGTTAGTTAAAGAGTAGGATACAACTGCCGGAGCAAAGATGAATTAATTAATACTAGGAAATATTTGTGAGCTCCAATTAGACGAGATCCCAAGTTCACTTTTTTGTGATCTTCTAGAATTTAATTAGTCGATGAAAGATTTATCAGTCTTATGCCATAAATATTTTTTTTTTGTCACAGATCCACTTTATGTTTTCAAATTTTAAATCCAAATTTAAATTCAAACAATTTATTTTGTTCATTTTCATGAGAGATGCAAGTGATAAAATTGAATGAATCTTGTAGTTACTATGATTGATTTATTTTAATACATTAATTTTTTTACGTCTTGATCAAGTATGAAATAAGTTTTAAAATTTACTAAAATCTACGTGTATGTATTCCTTATGGAAATAAACATGATCAACTGTTTGGATTCAAAATTTGAGTTTCAAAATTGAAATATAAAAAAAAAAATCATATTGTGAGATACCGGGTTTTTATTGTTGTTTAAAGTTCCTGATTTTTTTATAGGGTAAATTGATTGAGAGGGTTAAAATACTTCTATTTTTGTGCCTCTATAATATCTTCACTTTTTAATTTTCTAATAACAAAAATTTTAAAAATTTAGATGTCAAAATATAATCGTTAGATATCATCTATATTATTTTCCCTGCATGCATATAGAAATTTATCAGTTTTTACAAGCTCTTGATACTAATTAAAACAAAATCAAAATGTCATGATCTTACATGTACATAGAGAAAATAATATTATTCATATCTAACGGTTTTATTTTGACATTCATATTTTAAATTTTAAATTATTGTATTTTTAAAAATGAAGGCATAATGAAGACAAAAAATAAAAATATTTGAACCCTCAAATAATTTGTTTCAATCTTTCATTATTTAAAAGAGGATATTTTTACAATCTTAAAAAACAAAACTTAAATTTAAAACCCAATATTATAGACATGATCTAATATTATCCACCTATCATGTCAATAATAATTCATCGGTACATGTATGTTTCACTGCATTTCAATAGTCCGAAATTAATGATCTTTAATTCAACATAAAATTATTTAATTTCCGACTTTTAGGTAGCGCATTAGGTGCATAATCAGAGAGACGGAGACTTATAGCACCAGCATCTCGCTTCAAATTAAGCATAGGACTGACCTAATAATGCTAGACATTCCCAACAGCTGCCACACCAAATATTTTAACCACATCAGCACTATAGTTCTATGACTACAAATCTACATCTTAAAGAATGTAGATTTGCCAAAATTAACTACATACCGCCATGAATTAATTAGCTAGCTTTGAGTCAATTTTAAATTAATTAAGGTTAACTAGCATGTAAATTAACTATTATCAAAATCTTTATATTGGTATAAAATCAGGATAAAGATACTAACAATGTAATTTTGACTTCATGCAACGCACAAGTTATATGTTTTTTTTTTTTTTTTTCATTTTGACTCTCTTGTTTGTGCATTGTATGAAGTCAAACAGAATTGCCAATATTTTTATCAATAAAATCATATTAGTACTTTGTGAGGTATCGTACTCTATTGTAGGAAAAGAACGGTCTGGATTGACTCTCAACTGAGTCAAAAGAGATTCGACATCTATTGTAAATATAGGGTGTCTGTTTTGAGATCGCACCAGAGATCGCACCAGAGTTAAAAAACGTTCTGGATTTAATAATTATATCCTCCAGTATTGGAGGAGATCCTAATTCGAAAGTTTGCAAGGTAAAGATATTGACAGAGTTTGCTTGACTTCATACAACATATTAGTTATATATATATATATAGATCGACTATGGTGAGTTGTGAAGTAAAACGTTATTTTACTTCACGCTCATATTCCATTTTGAAAATCTAAACAACCGATCCGAACCGCTCAACATATTCTCCATATTGAAATGTGCTTGGAGACCAAATTTTACATTTTTTGGAATTTTTTTACTATTTATTAAACCACTTTGAAAATCGCAGATCCGAGTGAACAGTAAAAAATTCTGGACCATTCGATCAGCGATTTTCAAAGTGGCTTAATAAATAGTAAAAAAATTCAAAAAAATATAAATTTGGTCTCCAAGCACATTTCAATATGGAGAACATGTTGAGCGGTTCAGATCGGTTGTTTAGATTTTCAAAATAAAAATATGAGCGTGAAGTAAAAATGACATCTTACTTCGCAACTCACCATAGCCCAGCTCTCTCTATATATATATTTTCCATTTGATCTCTATTGATTGTACGCTGCGTGTAGCTAAAATAGCTCGATCAATACATTTAACCAATTTGCAATATGATGTTGAGCCTTAAAAAATAATGTCAGAGTTTAGGTTGATTTCACTTTATGCTCAACTTTGATTGTGCAACATCCGTCATCCGTGGACTCTGGTTCTCTTGGTGAAGTACGTAATTAATACCTAATCTTGTCACTACTCTGTCATAGATGATGGAGACAGCAGGCGTCCATTGTGTTCCATGAATGGAGATTGGTTGGGATCATAACTGCTGGTTTAGCAATGATTTAATTGATATATATTTATTATGTTGCTAATTCTAATTTATTATAATCGCGGAACTTTAGCATTATAATGGACTATTAATTAGTGGTACTAAAAAGTCATGATTTAAGATATGTAGACATTTGAAAAGTGGAATTCTAATAAAATTTGGGAAGCTGATATTTACACAACAATATTTATTATTAACACAATACTAATCAATTTCTTTAAGGGAGGATTTCAGGTTACCTCTAAAAAATTTCAAAATTACGTATTTCTCTCTAAAATTCATAATACCATATTTCCCCTTCTAAATTTCAAAAACTCACAAGGTAACTCATTTATTGTATTTTCTATTAAAACTCATATTAAATTTATAAAGTATCCATTTTACTTTTTATTAATAAAAATAAAAATATCTAACATGTTTCAGAATAATGCTAGTTTTCTAATTAGTTGGTTTCTAAGGTAAGGATAGATGAGTCATTTCTCTACTTTTAATGCATGCAAGATAACATTTTGGTATATACTTGTGTAAGTGTCAGAAGTGTATAAATAACACATTTGTTCTCGGAAACCGGCCAATAAAATACTTCATTTTTTTATTTTTCTTAATAAATGGTAAAATAGGTACTTAATTAATTTTTAAATGAGTTTTAATTTGAAAGACAATAAAATGGGTAAATTAAGTTTTTAAAATTTAGAAGGGTAAATATAATATTGTGAATTTTAGAGGAGGAAATATGTAATTTCAATGTTTTGAGGGGTACACATGAAATTCTCCCTTTTTAAATGGTGGTTGATTTATTTTCTTTAATCTTAGAGCTCTTTAAAATGTTTTGAGGGGTACACATGAAATTCTCCCTTGCTCTCTTGTTTTTTAAATAATGCAATGTCTCCATCAATGTGTTGATTTAGTTTCTTTAATCTTAGAGCTCGTTAAAATTGAAAAAGATGTTTTATTTGATATTAGATCTTTTAAATCATCTTAAATTAGCTTCTCATACTTAAATTCTACTTCTCATAAGCTAAACCTCACATAATGATTTAATTATACACTGAAATATAATAATTAAATTATACTTGGAATATATTAATTAAAGTTTTTTTATGACTCTGTTTTCTTCTCCTATTAATTTTTTTTGGCATTACTAAATATTAAAATGGCTTATGTCGACGAGTCGACATTTTAAATTTAAACATTTTCCATGACATTATTTCAATGAAGGTTGAAATTTTAGGGTCAAATATCGAGTATGAACTGTTGATGAATAAATATTTAATGAGTGAGGCTATGGTACTTCGGCTAGTCTACTATGGCTAGTGTACTACGGCTCAATATGGTACTTTTTAAAATCCTAACGGTCAATTCGAACCGTTCAATGTGATATCCATACGAATATGTACTTGCAAACTAAATTTTATATTTTTTCAAATTTTTTTACTATTTTTTTAGATGGGTAGAATTTTGATGGTCCAGAATTTGTATAAAACACTAAAAATTCTACCTATCTAAAAAAATAGTAAAAAAATTCGAAAAAAATATAAAATTTAGTTTGCAAGTACATATTCATATGGATATCACATTGAACGGTTCGGATCGACCGTTAGAATTTTAAAAAGTACCATATTGAGCCGTAGTACACTAGCCAAAGTACTATAGCCTCACTCATATTTAATTTTCAAATTTACATGAAAAAATATTCAAATGAAACAAAATTGATAGAAACATGTCTAATTTTTTCAACAATTTTGTTTGGGTATTGAATTTGGAATGATGTTTTTAGACACCATCCAATCATTATAAAAATTAGATCAAGATTTTCTTCTGGGTATATTAATTGTAAGAGACTGTACATAAAGGTATTATTATTCTAAGCCGATTTTTTCTTAATGCCCTCAATTAAAAAAACATAACAAATATACCCTCAATTTTCTGGAAATTTGAAAACTGTCCCAACTGCCCTACTGTGGGGCAGTTCTCTTCAGAAGAGGACCACCACATAGTGGGGCATGCGGTTCTCTCTCTCTCTTTTTTTTTTGAAAAATCTCAAAATGAAAACAGTAAACTAAATTTTTGATAAAACACTAAACTAAATCTCACCGATTGTCTTTTTTTTAAGCATATCCTAAATCTGAATACCAAAAACACTAAACTAAATTTCAAAATGAAAACATTTATACGAATGCATTTGAACTAAAAAAAAATAAAAATACAACAAATAACTCTAGATTTGATACTAATAAACAATGCCTAAGAAAAATGATCACATATTATTAGTTACACGAATAACATTCTAACTAAAAAAATTGAAAATATAACAAAAAAACCCTAGATCTGAGACTTCATACATTTACATGAACAATGCCTAAGAAGAAGTATGGTAAAGGCCAAAAAAATTGAAAATTAGAAATAAAAAATTTAATCGGAAACTTCAACTCAAGTTTTGAGGCTCTTCCCTTTGTTTTTTTGCAATTCTGAATTTTGGAATTAATGTAGTGTCACCAACACATGCGTCTTCTCGCAAGTTTTCCAAAAAATAGACACTCGAGCGTCGTTTTATGGCCGTTTGAAGTTTACTCGTCATTTTTCGCCTTTCTCAGTGAAGATATCGTCTCTCTTGCCTTATTCCTTGCCCTAACCTCGCATGTTTACGAGAGATGTATTAGATAAATACATGTACAAGCTACATGTGCTTTAGAAATGAGAGAAATGACTTACAAAAAATAAATAGAGATAAATAGAAATGCATTATAAGAGGAAGACACGGATCGATGATGTGAAAAAATATTATATTTCTTTTTATCACACACAAATCATAAATAAAACCATGTATAATTATTGGAGCATTTATATTTAAATATTTTTATGGCTGTCTTTTGTTTATCTTTTCATGATCATTATTCTGAACATTTTGTATGAGTCAACATATACAAAATGACTTATGTTGACGAAAGGAAAATAATAGCATTGCTCCACATAGAATACCGATTTTTCTTAATACCCTCAATAAAAAGAAATAACAAATATGCTCTCGATTTTCTGAAATAAAATTTTGAGAGCATTTAATTAGTATATTCCAAATATAATTTAATATTTATACTTTAGTGTATATTTAAATAATTAAGTGAGGAATAGCTTATTGAAAGTAGAATTTAAAGATGAAAAGTTTCTAAATTAAGATGATTTAAAAAAAAATATAATTTCGAACAAAAAATCTTTTTCGATTTTGAAGAGATATAACATTAAAAACTAAATCAACACATTAACAAAGAGACTGATTGTATTTCTTAAAAAAAAACTAAGTATGAATTTACACAAACTTAAAAATTAATTAATATTTTGTTAATAATAAAAATTATTGTTTGAATATCAGTTCTCAAAATTTGCTGTCAGATCTATCGTTATGCACTTTAATCTATCCTAAATCCTTGAAAAAAAAATGGAATATAGAAAGAGCAATTTTATTCTTCTATTATTTTGTGCCTGCTAAATATGATTGAAATTAGTTTGAAGCTGATCACTGAACTCTCAGGACTCTGAATTCATATCACCTCAGCTGACAAAATATTTCTATTTAGATCTGAACCACTCGATCAAAATTTGCACGAATATTAAAAGAGCCTCGTGCATTTTATCTTGGATCTGATTAGCCTGGGTTTTGATCAGACGGTGTGGATCTAAACAGAAATTATATGTTACCTCAGAGGATATGGACTCCAGGACTCTTCTATTTCTTTATGTTCGAAATAAGTCATTATATTTGTACATGCATTTCGGACAGGGGCGGACCTATGAAGGTCCAGGGGTAGGCAAGTGCCTACCCCTGGATTTAAAATTTTTTTTAGACCCAGTGTATTTTTATTCCTGTGCCTACCCCTGGCTCAGAATAATAGATTTGTTACTCTAATTTATTCATTGGCCAAGTCCGATGCTTCGATTAATTTATTGTGCCTACCCCTGATCAAATTCCTGGGTCCGCCCCTGATTCCGGATGACCATGGATATATAATATCAACCATTAAAATTGTGAAATAATTTTTCTTATATATAACGAAGAGTTCTTGTCCTTGTACCGTCTGATTGGCGTTCAATTTTTAAATATGAATTGCTGTTAAACACTTGAGCTAAAAAATATAACATAATTACTTCCGGCCATTTGAATAGGTGTGTATGTTAAATGTAAAAATCTTACTGCTTTAGATGCTTAAATAGAATACAACAGTCCTGTAAAGCTCACTTGATGATGATGATGATGATTATTATTATTATTATTTTGAAAAGAAAGAGGGAATACTTGAACGAAATGTCAGCAATTGGCTCCGAAAATTAAATTCATTATCCATAAAAAAAAAGCCAATAAGGACAAAATAGGAGGCAGATGCTTTGTTGCATTACCTTTTAGGTTCTACGGTCTCTCTCCATCAGAAAAGATATAGAGAATCCCAAGTTTATCTTTTCTTAAAACATCTGATTCCACGGGAAAAAAAAGGGAACAAAAACTAATTACATATAAATTGATGGAGATAGTTCATCTACTAGTCAACTTTAAGCCACCTTTCAAGTGTTGACTTTGGAATTTTAAAGCATGCCTAGCTTTCATACAGATCCTCTCTGTACATGAATATATGCCCGCCTTCTGTGTCTTCATCGCCTTCCTATTCATGCAACTTTTTTCTGATTTAGCAGATTGACAGAGCTATTTTTGCTTCACGTAGTACACGATCAGTAGAGATAAAATAAAAAATATATGCCTGTGTGAAGTCAAAATAGCTCTGTTAATATTTTCTTTTCTTTTTTCTCTTCGGTCTGAGAAGAAGCAAAGCATGATCATAAACTTGTGGGATTATGTAAAATGAGGAAAGATTAAAAATATACATGAAAATTTTCAATTATAAATTTACTTCAACTGATATTTTGTTAATTTGTCAAAATCAAGCCACTTATAGATCTTTCATTTCCTTTTAGGGACCACAAATTGGCCATGCCGATATTGACAACAATTGTTTCCTATGTTGCAAGTGAAAGGTCAAAGTCTTATAAGTATATACTATTTTTCTTTTCTTTTCTGTACAATTAATAAAGAATAGTTTCGAGGATCATATCTAGTGAAATGACTAAGACACATTACCATCTATGTACGTGGAAGATTGTAAGTATATATATACAATCTCGACACTAAATTTTTTTTTTTTTTTTTTTTCAATTTCATCTCACGGTAGAAAATCAACCAATAATTCTCTTCTTGTCTTGACAGTAACAAAATATTATGACAATATTATATGTATACTTGGTAACTACTGTCAAGATTTTTAAAAAGAAATAACAAATATATGTACTATACTTGATATGTAGAATTCGACCATTAACATTTTGTTGAATTATTTGATTCAAAATAATATTCTTAAATTCTAAAACCTTGACCGAGTTGAATGGTAATTAAATTTTTACACTGTAATGCTCATTCAACCGTTGCTTGGTTCTGAATAAATTCATTAGCCCGTTGCTTTGACCGAGTCACCTCCTGATTTAAGCAAATCCAGTGCAATAAATTTGTTACGCATATCTTAATGGGCTTTAAAGCCTGCAAGGCCGCAACGGGTGACCTTTAGATCCTGCAACGGGAAAATGCGATCCCTGCTATATTACGTTTTTCTATAAAAAACATAATAAAATAAAATGTATAATACATCTCTTACATCCATTTAAAAAGAAAACATCAACTTGATAGAGAAACATGATATATGAATTCATTTTTACGAAATGGTTGTCATTCAATATGCGATCGCATTACTAGAGAGGAATTCAAGCCATAGTATATTCCAACACATGTTTCATCTTCATCCATCGGATTCAGAATTTTGATCAGAGTAGACACAAAATATTAACAAAAGTATAATTTGTTTTCTCATGACGAATCAGATCGGAGTAATGGATAGGAATCTAAAAAAGTCACAGCACGACCGAATACGTCACGGCAACGTGTGCCGATTACGTGCCGTGACCATCTTTCGAAAATTTGGCACGACAAGGCACGTCACACAAAAGATTTGGTCATGGCACGACACATGGTCATGTGTAATTAGAACAGTTAGATCTTGATCGAATGTTGAATTTTAAATAAACTAACCTAAATTATGAAAAAAAATAGTTAAACGTGACAAATGTGACCAGTCACGTGTGATCACGGCGTGATTAACGTGTTGTGACCATTCACATGCCATGACTATCCTTCCAAATTTGGTTACGACACGATACGTAATCCAAGTTACGATGTGACTAGTTACAACATGGTACATATTTATATTCTTAGTAGCATAACTCTTTTTTCTCCTAATAAATCAACGATTCTTGTAAGTAGAGTAACGAATTGGACTACGTCTTTTTCTGTCTTTTTATGAATCAGTCTGGACTGGCTTTCTTTTTCGCATAATTTTCTTCTACTGGACCGTGAATTAAATTCAGGAGTAGACATTATATTCATCCAAGAGTAGACACAAGTATAAAATACCACTGGATCTAAAAAAATTTCAAATCCAAATGTAAGAACTTGCCTACTCCTGATCCTTTTGAATCCGCCACTGTCCATATACCTTCCCAATTTCAAGCAACAAGATTTTTTTTATAATAAAAACCTGACTTCTATTTTTCTAGTGAAAATTGAATTTGTGTTTTACCGTTGAAAGACGATATCTATCATCATCAGTATTAGGCTTGAGGATCTAACAGTATGTACTAATTAATGTTATTATTCAAGGATAAGAACCATAGTAGCTACCTTACCAGCAAACATCAAGGTGTATTTTGTTGGCATTTACTAAATGTATTTGGTGAGAATAACCTATAGTTTAGTAGTAAATGCAATATTATTTATAAATATTAAATAGTTGAGTAGCTTGATTTTCAATATTTTACTTAAAAAAATAGTATTTTAAAGATGGCATAGATCTGAATCCTGTCAATGAACAAACTAATAGTGTATAATGAAATATATCTCTGCACGAACAACACATTATGAAATAGATCATATATGGTCCACGGCAGCATCAAGAAAATGTGATTAGAAAAATTAAGACATGATCTTTTATCTGAAAGGTAATGAGTTCAAAAAATTCTTTGTTCACTGCAGCAAAAAAAGTTATTTACGACCAGTATCAGTGACCAGTATCGCTGATACTCAATGTTATTAAATGCGGTTTTCATGCGGTATGCGGCTGCATATGCGGATTTTTATGCGGACGTATATATGCGGATTTTAGTAACGAAAAGAAAAAAAAGAAAAGAAAAGTTCAGTCTATCTATTATATTTATGTTTAGTAACGAACTTTTATTAATCTATCTTGATTTTTAAGTATTTGATATACTTTGTTTAATTTTTAAACACATTAGTTCAATAATAATTATGACTTAATTCATGTGTTCAAAGCAGTTTTATTAAATGAGCTTCAATTCAAAGGACTGCTTAACAAAGCCCAGCAATGCAGTGAGAAGTATTAATCCGCAGCCCACTTAACAAAGTCCAGTAAAGCCCAACGCTCCAAACCAGCAGCCCCAGTCCGGTTTGTACATTCTGAATTAGTCCCACAATTTCAAAATATATATTACCAAAGCGCTGGAGCGCTATAAAATAAGTCGGAGAGCGCTGGATATCTTAACGGACTCGGGTTCGGAACTAAAATAATGGGTTCTGGACATTTCAGATCTGAGGACTCTGTTAATGGGTTACTAATATTTTGAAACCCGTTTTCAGTGTATGCAGTCCGCATATGAATTTTTAATGCGGTTGGAGGGTGCATACGCATATGCGCCGCATGAAACCGCATTTTATTACACTGCTGATAATATTTTTCCAGAAAAGAAAATTAAAAAATTACAGTTTTCTGGCGACCAACAATATCAGTGACCGGTGACAAGACCGGTCATAGAAAGTTTTGGTAAAAAAAAAAATATAACACGCGCCCGGCCCGTTCCATCCCTCCCGCCTTTCTCCTCTCGGTCAGACCCAAAACCGTCAAGCTCCTTCTTCTCTCCGCTAGATCCAAAACATTTTTCTTTCTATAGGTAGCGGCGGAGGCGGCGCGACTTCGGACCTCACTATTCCCTCTTCTCCACTCCGGTGGTACTCTCTGGTCTCTCTCTCTCTATGGATCAATGATTTAGGGGTTCTTCTTTTTGTGCTTAATTGGATCGATTGCGTTTTCTTGCTCACTGCTTCGATTTCGGAATTGAAGCACGATACTGTCTCATGTTGTTGTCTGAGCAGTTGAATTCGGGAGGGAAGAGATGAGAAAAGAGAGAATCAGCAAATTTCGCAGGTACTAAGCCATTTGGTTTTTTTTTCTTTGCTTCTTTGGAGAAATATGTTAGCTCAAGTATACGTAGTTGCATTTTACTGGTTGTTGATACATCCTTTTATGTGGATTTAATTTTTAATATAAATCTTTGATAGCTATCTGGCTTTGAATTCTTTTTCCGAAGACAACTATAATTTTCAATTTAGGATATTATTTAGACTTCATGTTTGAAGTGTCAACCCGGGTTCATTTAGTTACAAATAAGACTACAATTCAAGTTTGGTGGTTTACGATTACTGTACTAGCTGGTTAATACTGAAATGTATGGCAATTAATGGTACCAGGTATGAAAATCCTTGCCAAATTTTTATCCTAGAGCCTCTACAGAGGCCCATTTTAGACTCTTTGTTTGGGTCATGGAAAATCCAACTAGATAATTCTGTGTATTCTACTTGTAACATCTGGTATGACCGGATACTATGATCTTAATAATAAACCCCTTGAATCTAATTTGTTTTGTTATATTTAAGAAACTGACTATTTGCTTTATTTGATATTTCATATTATGTGTATTTGTCTTATTTTATTTGGTTAAATGTATAGGAACCTCTCTCAGCTTTAGCTGCTGAATTTGAATCAGGCAGCTCTATCATTCTAGAGAAAATCCAGGTCTCTCTCTCTCTCTCTCTCCAAGAGTCAAAATCAGAAAGAAAAGAAAATAAACTCAGTTTAATGCTTGATTATGTCGGGAACAATATACTGGCATCAGTAATTTCTAACAGGAAATTACAATTAGCTGATAGAATTTGCCACGCACATCATAGAGATTTATATGCATTCGACAAAAAAAAATTGAAGGAATTTCGTGATTAATTATAGGCAAAGAACATGTGCCTCTGATTTAGACTTGATGGTTAAATCTTCCTTTCCTTTTAATTTTCTTTTTCAGGATACCCAGAAGAGCAACAGTTTCCCTTATTTCAATTCCAATAAGTTTTCACAAATTGCTAAGCAAGTGACATGCCTCTCTCTCTCTCTTATAGTTGATGGTCAGACACAATTCAAACATATAACTCAGTTCTTTTGTACTTTAAAATCTGAAATTTTAATTTGAACCCTATTCGTCTATGCTTTAAAATACAAAACTTTAATCTGAAAACTTTAAACTTTAACATGGTAAAACTAGGTTCGTGTCTTGTTTAGATCAGTAAATGTTCCAGTTAGACCTAAAGATCAGTAATTGTTCCAATAACTTGATCTGATAAGAAAAAGAGGCAAAAAAAAAGACAATGAGACGTTAGTGTTGTGGATAGTGTTTGCTCTTGTTAGGGTTTTAGAGGATTTAAGGTGATTCTGAGTTGTTAATTGGGGTAAATTTAGAGTATTACATGCTTGATTTATATTTTTGTCTCTCTTTCTCATTTTTGATATTGACCCTAATATCCTGATGTTTGTAAGAAGCAATTCTCTTGCTCTGAAGCAGATTATGCTTTAAGATATGTTAAAATGTTAAATATGGTACAAGTAATTGACATGCTTAGGAAATAAATCTGAACATCAGCTTGCTTCAAATTTTTACAAGCTAATTCAGTCTTGTACGATTATTCTAATTATGTGAATTTTGATTATATATATAGATGAAGCATATGTTACCTTCTAACCCCAAGCTATATAAATCTGTCTTATAGTAGTAAATGAATCTTTAATTGGTGGCTGTATAAAGTTGCTCCTTGTAATTGCTTGTTAAATTCATATTCCTTCATAGTTGCATTTGTAGGGATTTCATGACGCTTCAGAGGGGTGAAAACAAAAATTTTGTATCCCTTTTAATCATCTAAAACTGATCGTCTCTTTTATGCTAACTCTACTCAAGCATTTAATCAAATATTTTTGCATACAAAACTAACTACATTAATCTATATTTATGCAAATACATCTAAATCAAGATCAAGATTTAGATCTCATACCTTTCGTCAAATATCAATTTGCCGGTTAGAGAAAGTCGATTTTCTCTCTGTCTCTTGAAAACCTTCACACCGTTGTCTCTAAGTGTTCATCTTGAACTAAACAATGATTAGTTCTAGATCTTGCTAGAGATCCACTAATCTATGCTTAGTGTAAAGTTAGTAACCCCTTGTTAGCCTCCAAAATTAATTTCTTAATTAAATGACCCACATAATTAATAAATCAAGAATTAATGCAAGAGAGGAGGGACAGCTCTTTTGCTCTTGTGTGTAGCCACCACAAAGTGAGGAGAGAGAAGATGGATGAGAGTCACATGTGGAGTGCTCTTTATATAGAGAAAAACTAAAACAACTTTGGAGTGAATAAAATTAAATTACACTCATTTTGTCACATGCAATCATATGTCATCTTTGTGTGGCCAATCACACCATGATCAATCATGCCTCATGATGTGTTTCTCAATTGCATATTTAATTTTAAATTAATTATTGTTCGGATTACAATAATAATGTAGTATACATTATTATATTTATGTGACACTATTATGCTATGTAATATATATTACATTTCACCAAATAATATAATTCACATATCTAATTTAATTTACACTAAGCTGTTACGGCATGTAAAATTTTATTTCAACTTTTTTTCACATGTGTTTTATCTCATATCATATGAAATATCACACACTATATAAAATATAAAATAACTTTTTTGTTTATTGTTCAGTTGGTGTGACTTTTATCGAAGATCTGTGTTAAATTGGTAATGATATAAATTATTTTATTATCATAAATTAATTTATAAGTGGTATTCTAACTACACATTATAGTCACCCAATGTAACCAGTTTATAAAACACAATCCTATAGCAATATTATGAATAACATTACTTGTGTCCATTATTTGTCTCATGATATTATGAATAATATACAAAGTAGGGTAGTGTCATCTTTGTAATATATTAGTTTCCTAATCTCTTGAGTAAATTATAAATATATAGCTGGCAGTGCTTCAACTATACTGCATGCATTCATAATTCTACTCTACTAAGGAACTAGCAATATCATTACTCATTATAAATGAGGAGAAATGATACTATTAACAAATAATTTTCTCCGGCACAAGCTATATACAAAGAACTACTATTTTTATTATCACTTGCAATAAGCAACTTTTAATAGTAATTACATTGTACATTTATCATGTGAAAAAAATACACTCTCATATCTTAGAATTCGTAGTCACAATAAAAATATTAATGACACAAACACAATCTATATAATGTTTTATTTGTTATGTCTTGTTCAATGTATGAAATCTTTCATGCATTCGTGTTATCAAATGATAATCTTTTATCAATATTTATAGAACTACAATGTACTTTAATTAATACGATAATCCTTTTGCGATATATTAGTGTTCCATGCCTATTATCAAGATTGTGGACATTTTAGAGTTGTATGTTTATTATGATTTAGAGTTTATGGTTCAAGACCAAGAGTGTCTTCTTGAATATTTCTAAAATTAAATATCAAACTCAAAAGAACAAAATCTATATAATATCCAATTCATAAACTTAACATGTAAAAGTAATAAACAAAAAAATAACTTTTAGAACACAAAACTAACAACATTATTATATGTTATATGTCAATTAATTGTATTCTCTTTTCTTTTAATGCAGATGCAATAGTAGAAAATAAGAGACTAAAAGCAAAGTTTATATTCCTTTGATTGACCGGTACCGTCATCAAAACTCAGGTATTCTTGAAGCTACTGTTTGACAAAACCAGAAAATAAGATTCTAACAAATTGTTGTATTCTTGAATCTATCTCCATGATATGATGATATTCATATCTGGATTTTAAAAGCTTATTTCTGAACACATATATTATGCTTAGGGGGGTATATCTAAGACTGAATAGTCTTCATATTTGATATTTGTTAATTCTTATTTCAATTGAAATGCAGATGCCTGGGGGTATACCTAAGCTTATTTCTGTAGGCTTCTTACACTTTTTCGTTTTCTTGTTTATCATGGAATCATGCTATTTATAAGTTTCTACTTTTAAAGCTGGTATGGTTGAATAAGTGAACCAGTCAAGAATATAAACCCCAAATCATGTACCAATATACTAGCATTAAATTGATACTGAACTGGTACCGAGTAGTAAAAATATATTAACTAGTTAAATTGAAGTTCTATATGTTTAAAAAAATTATTTATTATTTTCTGGAATGAAAGAAATTTATTGTGTTGGAGAATGGGAGGTTTAGATGAGTCTTTCTTGATTAAATAAACAAAACCTGACTCAAATTAATTAGCCATTTAAAAGTCATAATCAAATCAACCGTGTGGGTTATAAGATCAGCCACTTCAAAAATTAGGGTATTAAGTTTTTTTTGAATTATTTGTGGAACTATTTTTTCCTATCGTCTTTATTCATGTGGAACTACTCTCTTATTGTGCACGGTGGACCACGCAAAGCGGTGTCTTGTTTATTCGCGCGGTGCACGGTGGTCCAGACGTATCCCTAGGAATCTCAGGCGTATGTATCCCTGCACCAGATACGAATACGGGACCCTAAGTAGAATAACAGAGTAACATAACTGCAAAGTCATCCATGTAATAATTACATAATCAACTGGTCCACGGAACAAATGTACTTTATGAACAATATTTTACACAACTTTTGGAAACTAAAACTCTAGTTTAGTTTCTTGTAAAATACATTTATAACCCATAATGACGCTCCCAGGACCCGACCTAAAGACAGAGAATCAGGAGCAGTCTGATGCCAAATCAGAGCCGTTCGATACGAATTAAAATACACATGAATAACTTTATAAATAACTTTACGATTCTCACATATCAAGTGCGCATGAATCTTGATGAGAATCGAACAACTCTGACCGGATATCAAACTGCCCCCATTTCAAGACAAAGAAGTTCGGAATTTAAAGACCTAGTTTAATATTTCACCAGGCCTTAAGTTAATTAATGTTGTCGGCTGGGAAGAAATGGGCTTTTCTTTTAGGTTAAAAAGGTAACAATCCTTCAACAAATACAGGCCTCAAAGATATCAAAAGACATAAATTAAGGCTTACGAATCATTATACTTTTCTTTATTCGAGTTCGGACCTCGAATTTCACTCCTATATTTTTATTATATCCAAAATTAATTACAAAATATTAATTATACTCATGCCTAAACCGGTCATTTTTTACCGATTAGATTAAAAATTCGAGCCGGTCATTTTTTTGCTGGTTAGAAGGGTTTTTTTTTTATTGAAATATTTGTTAAATTACTTCTTTTGATGTATAATTAGCATAATTATATTAAAATACGATAAATTATGCTAAAATACCCTAAGAGAGACGATATCTTCACTGAGAAGGCAAAAAACAACGACGAAACTTCAAACGGCCATAAAACTGTGCTCGAGATTTCAGCAAATTACCACTTTTCGGAAAGCTTGCAAAAATATGCATGCGTCAATGACCGTTTTTCCATTTTTCGAAATTCAGAATTGCCAAAAAACAAAAAGAAGAGCCTCAAAACTTGAGTTGAAGTTTCCGATTAAGATTTTCATTTCTATTTTTTTTTTATCTAAGTAACTTAGTAAATTGGTTATATAATGAACTTGTAGAATACCAATTTTTTTACTATTTTTGGATTTTTTATGATTTATGAAAGTGGGCACAAAATTGGCCTAATTTAGCGTAATTCAGCATATTTCAGTATAATTAGCGTAATTAGCGTTATTTAACGTAATTTAGTGTAATTTAGCATAATTCAGCGTATTAAGCATAATTCAGCGTATTTCAGTATAATTAAAGTAATAGCGTAATTTAGCGTGCTTTATTGTAATTTAATAAATATTTCAAAAAGAAGTAATTTGTGTAATTTATGTTAATTATACATCAAAAGAAGTAATTTAACAAATATTTCAAAAAAAAAAATCTCCTAACCAGCCAAAAAATAGCCGGTTTGAGCATTTTTAATAAATACCCAGCTAAGCCGAATATTTTTAATATTTTGTAACTAAATTTTGGATATTAATAAAAATGTCGGTCCATGACTCCTTAGTTCTTAACCCACGAATTAAAATAAATTAAAAGCCCGATGTGTAATTCGCACTCAAAGAGGTGAGAGATCGTCTTGGAAAGGTAATAATTCTTGAGGAAGTAATTACGAGAACTGTGAAATTCCATTTTATAATGGAGATATAACTGCTTCAATGACAGTTGCTTTTTCAACAGTGACATGGCACAAAGATTACTGAGAATTTTTTTATATTTAGAATATATACAATATTTTGTCGGAAAGAAGAAAGATGAAAACTTTTTTGATGTCATAGGAAGTTCCCAATCACTTGATTTAGTTCATTTACACATTTTTTTTCAACACTTATTTTCCAAAACTTTTTTGAAGGAATTGAATTAATGATTCCCTTCGAATTCTTAGAGTTGTATTACAGTTCTCATTCCTTAACAACATAGATCTTTTTAGATATTATAGAAAGAACCAAATCATTTATTCAAGTTTATCTTTCTAATTATGTATAAAAATAAAAAAATTCTGTAGATTTGCTTGTTCGGTCATTTCTTTATTTTCTCCTTTACAAGACTTATTTTTAGAATTATATAATAATCAAATCCTTAATTGATGTTCAATAAATGTTTAATATTTGTTTTTCAAACAAAGAATGATATACGTTAGTCAATGAAAAGCAATGCCTAGTAGGGGTGTCAATGGGTACGGTACAAGTCGGGTGGAGGTATTTTCATATCCATACTCATTAAAATTGATCTTATTTGTACCCTATTCTTATCCATTAAAAATTGACTTTACTATATCCTACCCTTACTCGTTAATATTATCGGGTAACGAAATAGTAACGGGTAAATAACGAATAATACTAATTTAATAATTAGTTTTATTATATTTTACAAATAAGAACATTAAAAACTCATTTATTTCACACATATGTAATTGCATTACTAATAAAAAAATAAATGTACAATTGATTCCAGCTAAACTGTTTTTTTATAAAGCAAGAAAATTTACAAACACGAATATCTTTTCAAACAAATTCAATATTTAACTAAATAATAAGACATACAAATAAAAGAAGCAAAAGACATACACTAGTAAATAACAAAACTACATCACTAATTAATTATTGCTCAAAAATACATTTAATAAAAAAGAAGCAAACAAAGCCACTGAACTCTAATAAAAGAGAAAACAATATTAATAAAATAATTTATTCAAGCATAGTCCAGCTGGACATAATACTTCCACCAAAAATAACTGACTTGTTCACGAACCGATATATCTGAAATAAATACCTATAAACACTGTCAGAGATTAACAAACAACACAACCTTAATGATATATCAATCATCGAGAGGAAAGAAGAATTCTCATTCTAAGAGGAAAAGACAAAACAAACATGAAATTTACAAAGCTAACGTCATATCAAGAACTTTGATATATCATACTGTAAACTTTTTTTTTTCCAAAGATCAATGTAGAAGAAAACTTTTGTACAGCTTAGAAGAAATTGAATCGGAAATGGGAATCAGAATCTCACGGATTTTACTTTTCATCCTTATGATTGAATAAAAAAACGAAAAAACTAAGATGGAAAGAAAAATATATGAGAAGAGTAAATCTAGGTGTTGGAATAGAAAGGCACAATTACACAATACTTGGTGTGCTGGAATAGGAAGACACAATTAAGAAGCATAGAAATGGAAGAGTAACTCTAGATGCGAATATATATAATTACTCTATAGGATAACATGTACGAAATAACTATTACTTGCATCCTTACCTATTTGACTAATAAAAAATATTTTTTAGCCCTATCCATACCCAATAAGCTATCAAAAAATAATTTATATATAATTTAGTAGAAAATGCTATGAAACTATCAAATTGACTCCCATTCGCAGCATATAAATTTTACATGCTTAACCCCCATTCACGTTTGACTCCCATAGTTTGAAAGTCTGGCTCCGCCCCTGATTGACACCCCTAATGCCTAGCATGTCTCTCTCGTTGCTTCTTTTATTTATGTTTTAGTGTTTCTTATTTTATTGTTTGATTTTTGTTTATTCCTATGACAACTAATTGCTTCATATGTCATGTTAAACATTGAAAGAAAAGGTTAAATAGAACAAAGAAACAGAGGAGGAGAAGAGAAAAGAAAAAGAAAAAGTTAAGCAAATAAATTATTAAGTTATTTAATAGTTGTTTACAGTAGATATTGATTCCTATTCAATGAGAAAGGATATGTGCTCATTTTTTGAAACTGGTCAAAAATGTAGAATCATCTAAAAAATATCTCTAATTGTAATCAATTCCACTTTTATTAAAACACAGTAATCCGTTGCAAATATTTCATGAAAAAAGGCACAAAAGATGACTAGGAATGTTGAAAAAAAAAAAACATTCGAGCAATCAAAGAAATCATGAACCGAATTACAGGAATATGCTTTCATTTTTCAGAATCTATCTTCAATTACGAAATAATATAAATTTTAAGAATATCTGAAAAAAAAACTTTAATCTATGGCAAAATGATTCATTTCATCAGCAAAGAAATAGTTTCATTTAAAAAAGTTGCAATGGTTTCTCAAGCCATTATAATGGTTTCATCTTTGCAATGGATTCAATACATTATGAGTTGTGAAAAATTCAGCTATATATTTACATAGAGAAGAACAAATAAAGGGAAACAAAAAAAAAATCATTTGAAAATCTATTAATTAATTTTATTTAGTTGTGAAGATTCAATGTGTCAATGAGCTATATATGACGGATTCAACTATATATTAATTATTTTCTTTGTTACATAGAAAATAACAAATAAAGTGACTGAACTATACACTAAAAATTGAATACGTTCTGAAAATCTATCAATCAATATTTATTTACTTATGATGATTCAATGCGTTAATTGAGCTATATATTATTTTTTCTATTACATAAAAAAAACATACAAAAGGACTAGAGTAGAACTAGGGTGTGATGTGCTCACCAGACTCTTTGGTGAGCATAACTCTATAATTTATCGGATTCACTTCAAACGAGATTAATTAAAACCGTTGAAACCGATGTACTTCACGAGTGATGCGCGTACATGCAAAATTTTGAATTTTTTGAATTCATTTAGTCTCAAGTCAAGTGGTCAAAATTTTGAAATTTTGAATGCATTAAAATAACTTCATTTTGGATCATTTATTTTTCATCAATTTTGACCACTTGACTTGAGACTAAATGAATTCAAAAAATTCAAAATTTTGCATGTACGCGCATCACTCGTGAAGTACATCGGTTTCAACGGTTTTAATTAATCTCGTTTGAAGTGAATCCGATAAATTATAGAGTTATGCTCACCAAAGAGTTTGGTGAGCACATCACACCCTAGTTCTACTCAAAGAACTGAACTGTATAATAAAACTATATTAATAAATATTTATAAATGATATGTCTCAACTGTTTTCCCATTCGGATCCCACGGATTAGTGTCCCCCATCTTAAATTCAATCGCACCATAATATTAATGTAATCCTTGTCTTGCGCCCGACACGGTACGCTCCTTCCTCTTTGTCCGCGTACATTCATTCATTCATCATTAATAAATGCACGGTTTGGGTATCAATGTTGGATACAACTTTCGCAATGAACATTATTAGGGTACATACGAAAACCATGCATGCGTTGTAATTTAATGCGTACGTATGAAATAACAGAAATCCATCATACTATTTTTCCGAACATATATAATTACAAGCTCGATGGGAGCATTTGTAAAATCAATGAAGTTCGAAAAAAAATCATACAAACTGCGTATTAGTAAAACAAATCAATTTTGAAAATTATAAATAGAAGTGGATAATTTAGTTTTAACAGAGATAATAAAAACCATGCACAATACAAATGACAAATTAAATAGAGAATGAGATATTAGATAATTAAAATTGAAATGTACACTTACATGATACAACATACGCGAGTATTTTGCATAACACCCACAAACGTTTGCACGTGTTTGACATGACGTGCATGTTACGTATCGTGTTGTTAAAAAATGAACGGACACCATGTTGTACAATTTCAACATGTTTCAGCACCACACACTTTTAACTAAACACATACCACATCAAGACACATGTGAAAACATAGTACATTATGATATGTTTTAAAACAACACTTGATGTGCTATCCAACCTTTCTCCTAAATATACTCTTTTAGTAGTAAATTTGTAAAGTAAAATATAAATATAAATAAGAACTAATAAATTGAAAAAAATTACTTATGAAAAAATAATTATATATAGACCGAATAATATGACACTTCTAATTTTCCGAGAAAAAGGAAAAATAGAAGAAGAAAAATATGAAATTCATCCATATTTGTTGCTAATCCTCAATTTTACCTTTTTTTCAGCAATTTATCTACGAAAAAATATTAAAAAATTTATGTACGAAACATAGAACGTTCTCATACTCTCATGTAAAAAATCGGCACATTTAAACACGACAAGTGACGTAACTCTATTCGTGTTTGTGCCGATATATCATGGAGACTAAACATGGCGTGTTGGACACATCCTTGGAACGAAATGCAGTTTTTTTATTTTCACAAACACAAGGTACAAAGATGGCACACTTGAAGAAGCACAGTAGTTATTCACGATGTGATAGCCTCTGTTTTTTAAGGAGAAACTAAGAAAGTGATATGTTATCTAGTTATAGATATATAGGCGACAAATTTCACTTTAACTTTACGAAAACTTTGTAACCGCTCACACTTGTATTGAAATTGAAGCAAATAAGGTCACTGCAGGAAATGGACAAAAGAAAAGAGTTCTTTACGAATCAAAATTTCCCATCACAGGAAAAAACTGTCAAAAAGTATCAGAACCAACAATGTTACTTTGCTATATATGACCTATGAAATTTTTTCATTTTAAATTAGATATATGTACCTTTTCTATATACAACTGTAAAAATATTCTAGTTAAACTTATATTACTAGTTGGAGTTGGGCCACACTGACTTGAGAACGAAGAACATTGTTTCACTGCACTGCTATATCTTCATTTTCAAAATTCAAATAATCGATTCGAATTATTCAATTAACGTGCATGATCTCCATATTAAATGTACAAATTTTATATTTCTTAGAATTTTTTAATATTATTTTAGATAGATAGAAAATTGTTGTTTTATGATAGATTTTGGACCATAAAAATAATAATTTTCTATCTATCAAAAAAATAGTAAAAGTTCTAAAATTGTTAAATGTAATATCTAAGGACAATTTCATGTGGAGATTATGTTAAAAGGTTCCGATTGAATGTTTGCATTTTCAAATGTAGAAAATATGGACGTGAATTAAAATTGGACCCTTACTTCGCGACTCCGTAGCCCTACTCTTATTGGTTGTCTATTCATACAGTGACTTAATTAAAGTGTATCATGACTGTGTCAACTAATACTTCGATTGATTAAAGAATTAGTCTTTTGTCTAGTGACAAAGACACATATTTCTAATGTGAGTAGTTAATGGATTAAAAACTAACAGAGAAATTTTTTTGTTTTAATAACAAAAATTTGAAAATAATACTAGGTGGGCTTGATCTCCAAATCTTTCATTAAAAAAATATACTTCGATTGATTAATTATATCTATACCATAATTATGTTATGACAAAATATTTTGAGACAATAATTAACATGATCTATTAACAGTTCTGCCAGACAATTAAGCACGCTCTTACTGTCTCATGGAATCTGAATTTGTCAGTTTCTTGAGACATAATAATTACTATGCCTCTGAGAGAAAAGGAAAGGGAGGTCGACAAGACAGATATTAGACAACTCATCTCTTCCCTTTTACATCTTGTATTCATGTCACTGTTATTTTGGGGGTCTGGGACCTTGGTTGTACACTCTTAAATCATATACTTATCTTTCAGTCCTTAATGTCATGCCCGACATTTTTAAAAATATCCTAAGTTAATTACAGATTAATAAATCTGCTCACGAGTTGCAATGAATTTTAAATATGTCCAAACCGGCCATTAAATGGCCGGTCTCGAAATTTTTTTTTTTTTTAGGAGAAAAATAGCTAAAATGCTGAAATCTAACACTAAAAAATCGAATTGTTTTTTTTAATATTTGTTAGATTACTTTTTTGGAGTAGAAAGATACTCTTAAGCTCACCAAGCCCTTTGTGAGCTTAACTCAAAAATCTATCAGATTAACTTCAAACGACATTTTCAAACCGTTAGATGTCCAATCTATATTAAAATGTGCTTGGAGACCAAATTTTACATTTTTTTGAAATTTTTTTACTATTTATTAAGCTGGTTTGAAAACCACTGTTTTCCAATGGTGCAGAATTTTAATAAAAACAGCAGTTTTCAAACCGGCTTAATAAATAGTAAAAAAAATTTCAAAAAATGTAAAATTTGGTCTCCAAGCACATTTTAATATAGATTGAACATCTAACGGTTTGGAAATGTCGTTTGAAGTCAATCCGATAGGTTTTTGAGTTAAGCTCACAAAGGGCTTGGTGAGCTTAAGAGCACCTTAGTTCTACTCACTTTTTTGATAGCATATTTATACTAAAATACACTATGAATAGGGCCGATTTTGTGCTAAAATACGGTAAATTACAATAATTATGCTAAAATACGGTGAATTTATTAAAATGCTTAAATTACAATAATTACGTATAATCATACTAAAATACGATAAATTACGCTAAATTACGTATGAATAGGGCCGATTTTGTGCCATCTTTCATAAATTATAAAAAATAGTAAAAAAATTCCAAAAATAATAAAAATTGGTATTCTACAAGTTCATTACATAACTAATTTACTGAGTTATGTAGATTGGAGAATAGAAATGAAAATCTTAATCGGAAACTTCAACTGAAGTTTTGAGACTCTTTCCTTTGTTTTTTGGCGATTCTAAATTTGAAAATTCGGCATCGCGGGCACTGACGCATGCGTATTTTCACAAGCTTTCCGAAAAGTGGTCATTTGCTGAAATCGGACACTCGAGCGCCGTTTTATGGCCGTTTGAAGTTTCGTCGTCGTTTTTCGCCTTCTCAGTGAAGATATCATCCCTATTCACACGTAATTTAGCGTAATTTACCGTATTTTAGCATAATTTAGTGTAATTCAGCATAAATTAACATAATTTCAAGTAATTTAGCGTATTTTAGTATAAATATGCTAATTATATATAAAAAAATGTAATCTAGCAAATATTTAAAAATAAATTCGATTTTTTAGTATTATATTTCAGCATTTTAGCTATTTGTCTTTAAAAAAAAGTTAACATAATTTAAAGTAATCTAGTGTCAATAAGCATAAATTAACATAATTTCAAGTAATTTAGCGTATTTTAGTATAAATATGCTATCAAAAAAGTAATCTAACAAATATTTAAAAAAACAATTCGATTTTTTAGTGCTAGATTTCAGCATTTTATCTATTTGTCTCTAAAAAAATTAAATTTAATGGGGAACCCGCCATTAAATGGCCGGTTTGGGCATATTTATAAATTCATTGCAACTCGTGGGATATTTATTAATCTGTAATTAACTTAGGGTATTTTTAAAAATGTCGGATGTCATGCTCCAAATATGTATTTGAGGGTACTCATTAGCACGGTGTGGACGCCATATTCCATAGAGATCTGCCAATTGTCCCACATTTTTAGAGCATTGATGTTTATGTTGATAATTTTATTTCAATTTTAAATTTTAGGTGACAATTATTTCAATTGCAATTTTAAGGATGTATGATAATTTCATAAATTGAATTTTCTTTAATAAAATTAATTTCAAAATATCATATTGGCAAAAATAATAATTCCTATTCACTCATCTATCTCATAAATTAATTTCTGAGATGTATAAAATTTTCTTTATTTTATTTTTAATGCGGAAAACAATCAAATTTAATCGCATTATTAAATTAATTTTATTTATTTTTGTTCTAATTTCATTAATCTCATCGTTAGATAGGTTGCAATTAGCACCAATTGTTTAATGAGTCAAACATTGTTGGTGAGGAAGAAATCCTGTTACTTGAACAATCGTTCTAACATGCATGAGAAGAATTGGATAGAGATGGTAGGTTTCTCATACACTAATTAATCAGTTCAATGCTTAACAATATATTATACAATTATTATCTGTGAATTACTATCTAATTATTTTTGTGTTTAAAAGAATTAATTGATTCTCTCATATAGGTGCTCTACTGATATGATAATATTGGTTTGCATTAGCCGATATCCATAAACATTTAATTAATAAGTTATTTGGTCACTAAATCACACACTTAATTTTTTTTTTTTTTAAAGGAAAAATGAGGGTCACATGCCCAAATTATATTGAAATAAGAAAGTTACACATGTCCAGTAACTTACTGGTAAAATTACAAACGCATGCTCAAAACATTTGAGCAAAATGAAACTAAATTGCAGTAAGATAATACAAAGGAAAGCAAATGAAAGAAAATGAGAGAAAGAAGCAAAATAAAATATGTGGTCTTTAGAGGGACCTCCCTCCAAAAGCTAATTAGTATATCTTAGTTGCTGATCACACACTTAATTGTAGTTAATATAAGTGATGAATGTATTTGACATATGATAAATCACGGTTGTGGTCTGGTAGATTGGCTTCAGAAGATGCAAATTTGTATCTAGATGGCGATAAACTAATTAAGTAGTTTTTATTTACCATTCATTAAAGTGTACACCAGAGTTCATATGCTTGTATATGATGATGTTCTGGAGAGTTTTGACATAAAGGTGAGAGAGAAAGAGAACTAAGAGACAAATACTTACAAACAACAAATGAATAATATGTCTCCCCTAAATATTCTCCTAAAATTCTATTAATAATCATCTCAAACATCAAACCCTATTCTGACAATCGTCAACTGCCAACATTAATTCACTCAGTAGTTTCTTCATAATTATCACAGACAAGTCAGCAACAAGGTTCCAAAATTTACAAAAATGCAAGTATAAATAAGCAGAATCAGATCCAAGCAAGTGCAAGAGGTCCATATAATTGTTTATAGCCCTTGGCCCACATTATCTTCTCCTTTCTGTGCCCTTCACCATTCAGGGGCGGACTCAAATGGTTCCAGGGAGGCAGCTGTCCCCCTTCGATTTTGAGTTTTAGTGGAGATTTATCGGTCCTGACCGACTTTGTCTTCTCTTGAATTTTTTTTTGCTCCCCTCTGGATGTTTGATTTGTAATTCAGGTTAAATTTAGGGTTAAAATTGAAATAAATTTGTTGAATTTTGATTGGTAATTAGAATTATAAGTCAGAGCATCAGAAATTACAAATCAAAGTATTGAAAAGTATAAGTTAAAACATTATTTTATATCGAGTACCCAATTGGTTAATGGATTTAAATCCGATTCGATATTTTTTTGCCCCCTTGATGAAAATCCTAAATCCGCCCCTGTCATAATTTCTTTTTTGAGATATGATAACTTGATATCGTGAGAATTGCGGCCTGTCTGATGGGCATCAGACCAAGAAGGTCAGAGCTATCCGATCCACCTCAAAGTTCTAGCGAACAACTTTAAAATTCATGAAGATTAAGTGTACATCAATCTTGATTCTGATCAGATATCATCAGATTTAATTTGATTTGATATCCATCGGATCTCCAACACCCCCTCCATATGACCTTCCTAAACCAATTTAGTCTATCTAGGAGGGCACTTTTTTGAATTTCCCTTTCATTGCATGGGACACTCACCTAGAGTCGTATCCTGTGAGATATCTCAACTAATCATACCATACGTGTGTAGGAAAATGCTAATATGCTACACGTAATATAGAGGGCCTCCATGCTACAGCTCAATAGTTGAGTTTTCAAAATTCTAACGGTCGATCCGAACCATTTAACATGATCTCCATATGAATATGTACTTGTAAATTAAATTTTACATTTTTTAGAAAAAAAATTTACTATTTTTTAAATAGATAGAAAATCACTTGATCTGAAAATTATGTACCATTCAGATCAAGTGATTTTCTACCTATCAATAGATTACATAAAGCTATATATTAAGCAAGTTCCATCACATGGTTATATTCACTTCAAAAGATGCACTATACAACACCAATATCAATAGATTGTTTCAACTTTCAAGTCTAGCTGTATAAAATCGTTTAGAAGGAAAAAAAAACAAATTATGCATCTGAAGCTAGTCCGGCCTGTACGTTAAATGATATATTAACAGACAAGAGAAGCCATTTGCATATAATTACAAACTGTTGGCTCACATATCTGTTTTTGAAGTCCAAATAATAAATTTGAGTTGTTCAATATAATTTGCATACAAAAAATGTACTTGTAGACCAATTTTTACATTTTTTGAATTTGTTTATTATTTTTTAAATAGGTAGAAAATCACTTTATTTAAAAATATGGATCATTTGAAAGCAGTGATTCCCTACATATCTAAAAAATAATAAAAAAGTTTTTAAAAAAAATTGTAAAATTTGATCTCTGTACACATTTATAATATAAAAATCAATGATTAAAATTGATTGTTTGAATTTTAAAAATACATGTATAATCTTCTACAGCACGAATCATCCTTAATATATGCATTATAGTCTCACTGAGATAAATAATTAATATTAAAAGATCACGGATTTGAAAATTGAATGAGAAAATCTTTATAAATATTAAATAGTTAGATAGTTTAACATGTGAGCTTTACTAAAATGAAGTTAACTAAATAATATATAAGGTCTCTCAGTACTTAATGGGAGTTGCTGTGACCGCACAATCAAACGAATTAAGGCCAAATCTTCAAGCACAAGGCAAGATGCCAAGATATATTATTTTAGAAAATGTTGTGATTTTGGTTGACTTTTGAGATCGCAACAGTAAGCTGCATATTTGTAGCTTTTGTCATTTCTAAGCGCTACCCAAGAACCTTTTTAGTGAAGTCAATTCTACTTAAAATATATATATTTTTTCGTCTCGGTACATATTAACCGAAATTAATGATTTGAGCAATTCTTACATGTCAGGCGCATCTATCTCATTCTGTATAATACTAACTCACATTTGTAGCTTTTGGTTATCTTGGTTATTTTCATTCATTATACATTCATAATGAATTACTGATTAGAAAAGGGATCATCCGGATCTCCTAAGGCAGTGGCGGATTCATTCACATTGTATGGAGTCAATTGAACCCCTTTTATTTTTAAAAATTTTGTACTTCGATACAATTTTGCTATAGAATTTAGAATCAATGGTATAAATATTATAAGATTGATCCTCATATTTTATGTGAATATTTTATATAATTGATCATTTGACCTCTATATGAAACTTCTGAAATTTGACCACACAATTTGAAAATCTGCCCCCGCCATTGCTCTAAAGTATCTCAAAATTTGATTTTAGATCGGAACCAAAATCAGAATCTAGATCAATCCAGTCCAAGGTAGAATTTACAAGACTCCTTTAATATTTATGCGAATTTTGATCGGACGTTCCGGATTAAACTCAAATTTTGAGTTATTTGGGCTATCCAAATTCTTAAAAGCAGCAGTTGCAAACTGGTTGGTTCGAGAGATTATCATGACTTTTGTGTGTTTTTATCGTTGTTTGTTGTATCTTTTTTTCTTTTCTTTTTTTATTTAGTTTTGGATAATTGTACACCGACAGCCGCTATCAGTATTTAAAAAAAAAAACTGGTTAGTTCTAAAACAACCGTTCATGCGTCACAGTAAATTATTGGAGAGGATAGAGATAGAGCACCTTTTTATCTAAATTACATGAGATCTAGTTTGAATTTTCTTAGCCCTAGAGGCCTATAATAAGTAGCCTAGAGAGCCACCTCTCCTATGCAAAATAATTCACACATTGTTTCTAATTTATTGTAAGCATGTGAAGGCTTGCTCTCCACCCAATTTTTTTGTTTGTTTATCATCATCACTTGTCAAAAGGACAATTTTGCAATTTTTTCGTTTGCTTATCATCATCATCACTTGTCAAAAGAATAATTTTACAATTTTTTACTATTTTCTTAGATGAGTAGAAAAACGCTTAATCTAAAAATTATGAACCATCCAAAAAAATTAATTTTCTATCTATATAAAAGGATAGTAAAAATAAACCTAAAAATTATAAAATTTGGTGTCCGTACACATTTTTATATAAAGAGATCATGTTTAATGGTTCGGATTGACTCTTTAAACTTTAAAATATAAATGAATCAATTGTACAAGTTGATCTATAATGTGTATATTACCATAGCACTACTCAATTTTAAATGCATGTACGTGTTGAACAATTGAGATAATCTTTTGTGTAATATAACTAATATCAATACAAAGACAATGCCTTCCACCTCCCTAATACACAAAAAAATATTGATTTACGAGGAAAACCTACTATAGGGTGGTCCCAAAACAGTCGGTTGTTGAGCATATAATTAACCCACCGAGAATTTCGTGAAACCAAAATATTTCTCCATGACACCACATCAACCAAAATTGCAATAACCATCTTATGTGCTCCTAGTATGCGTTGAGGCATTCTGAAATTTGCACACTAACAAGTACATAGCAATGTTGTAAAAAACATCCGTTTAGGTCAATTAATGGGTCGATTAGTCGCTAGCAGTGACTAAACCGTCACAGATTTTTCTAATTAATCGGTCGATTATTTTCAACTATGGCCAATTATTTCTGATTATTGTTTATTAATCACTTGACGGTACTATATCCGTCCGACGACCGTATACCGTTATTGACAACACTGGAACAGAGACGAAAGGAAGGTTATGATGCAAAAGGTTATGTCGCCATCCTGTGTTCACAAATAAGGAAAAAAATATGTGAGCTACAAAATATAATGGGAAATATCTTGGGTACTAGATGATGAATATATGCTACAATATGAGTAAACATACTCGAGAACCGAGACTAGAATGAAAAATGGAAGTATGTCTCAAAATAAAAATTTGTGAAATAACACAAGAACAAACTTGAAGATAAATATTACTGCATAGAAAAAAAAAATAAGAACGTTGTACGCACGAGATAGAAGTCACGAGCGGATCTATATCTAAGTCAGAGAGTGCTTAATTAACCACCCCTATAATTAAAAAAATTAATTATGTAATTGAAATGTTAAATGTATGTTTATATATAGTCTAGTAGTTAGAAATTGAATTTGTGATTATGGAGATCTAAGTTCAAATTTTAGTAATTACATTTTATGCATTTTACATATCAGCCTCCCTTCAATTTAAATTTTCTAGTTCCGCTCCAACAGAGAGTTGTGGAAGGTTGGTAAAAATGGAGATAACAATCAGCCTAGCTATTAAGAAAAAAGAGGCCATAAAAGCCTATGAAAAGAAAATAGAAAGGGGAATAATTAACATAGATGATGGTCTCCACTCTCCACCTATTAGGAGCACGTTCAGAGGCCTTAGTCTCAGATGCTTTGCCTTTATGTAAGTGTACCCATGGAAAATGAGTTGCATGCAATATCTTGTTACCCCAACTTGCATGCAACGACAAACAAACAAACCAATTAATTAATTATTAATTTGATACGTTGTTAATGAACCAATCATGCATAAGAAATTAAGAACATATATATATAAGAAGCCCAGGTAGGAGTTTAACGGAAATACCGGATCAGTGTTTCTTTCTTTTAGGTCAGATGAATGAATGCTTGCAATTGTACAAGCCAATGAAACCAGACATTGTGGAGCCTTTGATGTGTAGACTTGACATAGAGGCATGCACGATTATGTTGAAATGTTGGACATCACGACATATGACCGCACGTCAAACGTTACATCATGGGAATCGCATTGCCATGCGTGTGTCGTACAGACATGCATTTGTTATATATAATTATTCATATATAATTCAAATAATTAACAGTATCGCTCTATACCTCTATGTGTATCATTATCATCCTTATCTTTCTTCTTTTTTGTGTTTACTATTTTAGGTGTGGTGGACATATGAATGCACCGAATTTAAATCATGCATTAATGACAAACTTACAAGTTAAAAATGCCTAATTAGGTTGTTTGAGAAGTTTGATGCTTTCCGGTTTGGTGTTTTCGGAAAACAGAAACAGAGAAGTTTATGTACTTTACCGAGCTAATAATGGAATCGGGGGCAGTCCGATGTCCGGTTGGAACCGTCTGATACTCATCAAGATTCACAGAGACAACTTCAAATAAAATTTGTGCCAATAAAATTTAAACAATTTTGATTGTTGATCGGATGACTTCAATCGAGTATTGAATCGAATTTAATCCAGTGTCCATAAAAAATGGGAGAGCCACATTGAACCAGGAATATGCCTACTCCTACATTTTGAAAACCAGATATAAGTTTATGTATAATTAAGTTGTTTATTTTGAAGAACAATTTTTCACATTTGAATTGTCAATAGTATGAATTGGTTAATTCATGACAGTCAACTGGATAGTTGTATCAATAAAAAAAAAAAATCTACCACCGATAAATATCTAGATTATGTTCATATTTAGACAGCCACTGCTCCGCTAATAATAGAAATGTAGCGAAACTTCACAGCATCTCAGCGTTAGAAGCGGGTTAGGTTCAATCTTGTTGAAGGCCATGTTTCATGATCCCACTTGTTCTAAAATGTAAGCCAGTAGCGCCATTTACTGATGTTGACTACTCGTCAAACATCACATTCTGTTTTAATACAAATCTTTTCAATTAAGGAAGCTTTTATAACATATAGGTTTTGAGTTACCGGAAATAATATCTTCAAAATTCTATACAATCTAAGAACTAATATTTAGTTTAGAGACAAAGGTACATAATCTTTGATTTAAGATGTCATTAGTTCAAAATCTGAATTAAGAAAATTCTTTGTTGTAATATTATAAATATTAAATAGTTGAATAGCTTGACCTCCATTCTTTACTTACAAAAATCTATAAAATTTTGGTGTGAGGCAATTAAATTATGAGCAATTGAAAAATACTAGGTGTGACGCCTCGCGCTGTTTTGACTTAATTTGTTTATTTTTTTAATTACAATGATGTGTTTAAATGATTACGAGTGTTGTGCAGTTGAGTTAATAAGTTTTCTTTTTTCTTTCTGAAATATAATAATTTTAATGTAGAAATGAAGATTTTCAACAAAAACTATGTATGTGGTTTTGACAAAAACAGAACCAAAGAATATAGAAATATTTGTATAACAAATATAATGAATACAACTGAGTTAAACAATGAAAGAGCACAAAAAATTACAACAAATGTCAAATATGTTCAAAATATATTCAATATTAGACTCGTAACTCGCGTATAGATGAACACAATATTTTTAATAATAAAATTGCTCCTATATTACAGGGGACTAGGGGAGGATATATACAAATCTAAATAATTATATTCATTCTTTGTTTAATAATGTTCACAATTAACATATTCTCATGGGCTGACAAGTAAAATTGCAGCATAAATTACTGTCGTTAAAACGGCTAAGAGCATGGTAATATAACCTTTCGTGTAACGATCATCTGTTATTTAAATTTTGAACTTCAATACATAAACCGCACAATTTATTTCACAGAAAATTTCAGCACCTAATAACGGGGCAGCTCCGTTACGTGTGCCTGAGCAATTGGCTGGAAGAGGCGGTGGGGGCCCCACCTAGGCACATGCTCATGCATTTTCTTTCCGCATCAAATTTGATGCATTGTTAATAGTATAAACGCGAAGCGAGTCATTTTCTCTACTCGTGTCATCGTGTGACGTGTGTTTTCTTAGCTTCACTTGTTACATACGTGGCTATTTACGAGAGGCTACTTAATACGCGTTGAAGAAATATCGTGCGATTTAACATTTTTCTTGAAATGACAGTTTATATTTACAAGATGTAAAAACTTTTTAAGGATAAAAGACACAAGAATTTGACATAATTTGAAAACTGAGATGTTACTTTATTAGTTTTGCTCCTGTACCAGCTCCTGGTACGATTGAGGTGAGACAACAGAGCAACATCGATGACGTGCGGTTGAGAGCAACATCGATGACGTGCGATTTCTTAGGAAGGGGGGTTTTCTTTTTCTTTTTACAAGTAACAACAATTAGGATAGGATCTGTAATACAATCTCATAGATTTAATACATGGGCTATCAAGCCTTTTTTTCAAAAATAAAATTTGACATAATTTGAAGAGGAGTTTTCAGATGATATGCTTAAGATTAAAATACTTAAGATAAAAATAGGCAATAGATTGGAATCAGAAATTTGCAAATTACATGCATAATTGTCCACAAGACCACAACAGTTAGTAACGATCAGAACCGTTACGAAGCAATATTTATCAGCAGTTTGCACACATGCAACTGCCAACAATTTATTGTGAAGAAGGCCTTAGTTTTTCCATTGAAAAATCTTGTAGTTTAGACTTTGAATTCATATCTATCATGCCTAGCTTCAAGTGTTACCTGTGTATTGAGTATATACTATATAATTTGAGAGATGGTGTCTATGTCTTGTATAGTTCTTTGTAATGTTTTTTCTCATCAGCAGCTCTAAAATTACTAGTCGACTCTGTTTATTTTGATTCTACATATATTGCAAATTAAGTACAAAAAGAAGTACTGTTCAAAACTTTGGTCAAGACAACTATTCATACCTTTAGGTCGTTGTAGGGACCGGACTACAAATAATTCTGAAAATTCCTGCAAAACACTGTCGGTGGGCATCAGGAAGTCACAAGGGATTGATTAAATATGTCTGTACGTATAAATCAAACAATATACCCCACTCCCACTGGTGCAAACATTCTATTTCAACTGAAGCAATAAATGAATATACATGAGGAGGGTTCAATACCCCGTGCTTTTTATATTACATCATACCTCATATTGTATATCTCTATTTTTAAAGTCCAAATTGTCAATCTGAACCGCTCAACATGATATCCATACTAAAATATGCTTGGAGATGAAATTTTATAATTTTTGCAAATTTTTTACTATTTTTTAAGATAGATACAAAATCACTGTATTTGGACTGTTCAAAAACAGTGATTTTTTGCTTATCTAAAAAATAGTAAATTTTTTTCAAAAATGATAAAATTTTATCCCCAAATATATTTTAGTATGAATATCATATTGAGCTATTTGGATCAACAGACTGGACTCTGAAAATGAAGATATAAAATATGAGGTATAATGAAATATAAAAGGCATTAGGTATTGAACTCTCCTCATATATATATATATATATATATAGAGATGGACTTAGCTAAGCCATGGTGTAAAACGACTTGGTACTCCACGTCATATTTTCATTTTGAAAATCCAAACTACCGATCCGAACCGCTCAAGTTGTTCTCCATATTGAAATGTGCTTGGATACCAAATTTTACATTTTTTGAAATTTTTTTACTATTTATTAAGCTACTTTGAAAATCGCTGATCCGAATGAACAGTAGCAAAATAGTAAAAAATTCTGGACCAATGGATCAGCGATTTTCGAAGTGGCTTAATAAATAGTAAAAAAATTCCAAAAAATGTAAAATTTGGTCTCCAAGCACATTTCAATATGGAGAACAACTTGAACGGTTCGGATCGGTAGTTCGGATTTTCAAAATGGAAATAATGAGGCGTGGAGCACCAAGTCGTTTTACACCATGACTTAGCTAAGCCCAGCACTATATATATACACGTTTTCCGGCATTGGTTCTACTGTACTTACCACGGTTGATAAGTGTGAAGCTCAAATTAAATAAAATTGAACCCTTGGTTAAAGGAAACTTGATCCCATAATGGCATGGGTCTATTTAGATGAATCAGAGTAGGTCCGATGCCCATCGAACCTACCTTGGTTCGATGGGTGTGATGACCATTCGATCTGCATCAAGATTCGTGTGCTCTGCATCAAAACCGTGCAAGTATGTATCAATTTCCGTGCGCAAAGATCTTGATGCTAATCGCACGGCCCTAGAGCTAATTGAACCTAAATGTAGTTCCGATGCCCATCGGACCTACTCCTATCTCCTATTTAGAAAGATAAAAGATCATGTTAGCTCTCTGACTCTGTCAGGTTAAATCCGGATCGTTTAACGTAATTTTGCACGAGTTTTAAAGTGAACCCTTATATCTCAAATAAGTCTGAATTTCTGATGATTCAATCATGACGATTTTTTTTTTTATTGAAGATGAAGAACATGACATATTTGTCCTGGTACTGTTATTTTCTGATTCCTGTTCACCGATGCTGCACCATGACTTTCTGCCTTGGCAATGTATGATCTTAAGTTGTTATTCCTAGCAGAGATATATATATATATATATATAGGGATGAGCTATGGTGAGCTATGGAGTAAATCGAGTTTGTACTTCACGTCATATTTCCATCTTGAAAATCCAAACAACCGATCCGAACCGTTCAAGTTGTTCTTCATATTGAAATGTGCTTGGAGACCAAATTTTACATTTTTTGGAATTTGTTTACTATTTATTAAGCCACTTTGAAAATCGCTGATCCGGGTAAACAGTAGCAAAACAGTAAAAAAATTCTGGACCAATGGATCAGCGATTTTCAAAGTGGCTTAATAAATAGTAAAAAAATTCCAAAAAATGTAAAATTTGGTCTCCAAGCACATTTCAATATGGAGATCATGTTGAACGGTTCGGATCGGTTGTTTGGATTTTCAAAATAAAAATAATGAGGCGTGGAGTAAAAACTTGTTTTACTCCATAGCTCACCATAGCCCATCCCTATATATATATATAGAGTAGAACTAGGGTGCTCCTAAGCTCACCAAGTCCTTCCGTGAGCACGACTCTAAAACCTATCGAATTGACTTCAAACGACATTTTCAAACCGTTAGATGTTCAATCTATATTAAAATGTGCTTGGAGACCAAATTTTACATTTTTTGGAATTTTTTTACTATTTATTAAGATGGTTTGAAAATCGTTGTTTTCCAATGGTGCAGAATTTTAATAAAAACAGCGATTTTCAAACCATCTTAATAAATAGTAAAAAAATTCCAAAAAATGTAAAATTTGGTCTCCAAGCACATTTTAATATAGATTGAACATCTAACGGTTTGAAAATGTCGTTTGAAGTCAATTCGATAGGTTTTAGAGTCGCGCTCACGGAAGGGCTTGGTGAGCTTAGGAGCACCCTAGTTCTACTATATATATATATAGAGGAGGGATCCAATTACATCTTTTTTGGTGACACATCATGACACCGTTTTTTATATAGGTCAATTTTGCAATTTCAAAATCCAAACAGTCGATCCGAACCGTTCAACATGATCACCATATTAAAATGTACTTGGAGATCAAATTTTACATTTTTTTGAATTTTTTTACTATTTATTAAGATGATTACAAAATCGCTGTTTTTCAATGGTCTGAAAACAATGATTTTTGTAACGATCTTAATAAATAGCAAAAAAATTCAAAAAAATGTAAAATTTGATCTCCAAGCACATTTTAATATATCCATCATGTTGAACGGTTTAAATCGACTATTTGAACTTTGAAAATAATAGATGTCAAAGTGTGTCACAAAAAAAAATGTAATCGGATCCCTCCTCATGTATATATATATATAGCCCTGCAAGGGTACAACCTTTCTGGTCCTTTTGCCGTACGTAGGACGGTAGGAGCACTCTCTGTAGCTGTACTGGTACTGTACTGGTTTATGTACCAGTCTTTTTTGGGTCTTTCGATTTGAAATTGGGAACAACCGAAGTAGTGGAAATTTTCTTTTTTTCTTGCGAAGGTCAACTGATTTTGACTCCTTGTCTCTCGCTTTTCTTTACTTTTTCTATCCTATCAGTACCTGGTGGGGTCCATTATTTTTTATTACTACGATCCTATCCTATCGTTTAATATTGGATCTCTGTAACCAATGTTTAATTCATAAATATATGTAGGCATAACAAAACAAAATAATTTTATTTGTATACCATTGAAATCCAAAATATTCAACACCTGACCATTTTTAATTAGTATTAAGAAAGTCAGGGCAGGACAACACATTTTCGCAAATGTCCTTCAAACAAAATAATATTTCAATATGCAAGGTAAATGGTAAAAAAAATATACCAAAATATGTTTCAACACAAATTTTGGTTTATTTGTACTTAAACAAATTTACAAGGTAGATGGCAAAAAAATTATTTGCCTGACTAATTAAGTACTGAGGTTATTAAGGACCTGTTCGGCCATTTACTGTTCACGTGGGAAAAAAAAATTCACTCTGATTGAATTTTTTCTTCCCACATGAACAGTAAAAATCAGTTCAAATCCTGTGCCCATTTCTATGCTCAATAGTCCACCAAACAGGCCCTAAATATGAATGTAGGTAGAGTGGGAAAAATGGCACGCCGGAGCCGACTCCGTCACGGAACGGCACGGCACGCGTGTCCTTTGCGTGCCGTGACTCGCATGTCCTGTGCCGTGACCATTCGCGTGCCGTGACTAATTATTGGCAAAGAAGACACGGCACGGCACAGCACGGCACGGAAATTGCCTTGGTCACGGCACAGCACGGCACGGGACACGCGAGTCACGGAACGGTAGACACGCCAATCACAGCAGTCACGAGGCAATACACTAACATACCTTCCTATAAGGTATAATTTTAAAAAATCGTTTTGTATATTTTTTTAAAACGTTAAATGCGATCAAACGTGACTAACGCACGTTTGGTCACGGCACGGCACAGCACGTGAAAAATTTACTTGGTCACGGCACGGCACGGTACGTGACCAAAGTCACGGCGTGTTAGTCACGGCACGGCACGGCACGTTTTTCCCACTCTAAATGTAGGCCAGTAGTAGTGATCAATGATTGTTAGACAGCTGGATCCCACGATTAAGCATTAGTTAGTTAATTATTTTACTGGAGTCAAAGTAAGATATTCAACTATTTAAATCACTCTCTCTAAATGGAAGAATGTAACTTAAAGTGCGGGAAAGGAAATAGTTTATAATTAAATTGTGATCTTTCTTGCTTGAGGAAAGTCGGCAATTCGGTATCATTTAATTGGTAAGTGACAAGATGACATCATTACCATGAACTTATATTTTAATGCTTAGGGTTTAATTGTGCTTTATATCCAGGTTAACAGCGTTGAGAGGCAGAGGTCAGTATTTACAAATTAGAAGAGATGGAACCGGGAGTGTCAACGAGTAAGGTACAAATTGGATGGAAGTATTTTCATATATCCGTATCCGCTAAATTAATAAAAAAAAACTTTATACATATATGTATCTGATAAGTTACTGAATTTTTTATTTATCTATACTCATCTTATTGTAGACGGTATGGTTTGGATAAATAAATAAAAAATACTATTGACACTCTTATTTGTACTTCAAGAAAAATATTTTCAGAGTAAGAGAAAAAAAATGAATAATGACACAGTGTCTTGAAGTAATTAATTTTTGTATGGTTCTAAAGTGGTGAATTAATAAATACGACTAATTTGTCTATGAAAATTTAAAAATTAAATTATAAACTATAAAATCTTTGAAACTGTCTCATGAAAAATTGAACAACTGTTAGAAAATAGATAAACAAACAACAAAAATTTAGAGTTATATCATATATATATATTTAGACCATGAATAAATCTATATCATATTATGTCTCATTTGCATGTGAGTACTTATTTCAGATCAACATCTACCTTCAAAAAAACATTTATTTTAATACTTATATGAACACATGAAAAATTTAATTTTTCAACTACATATTAATTTATTTTATTTTATTGAATACTATATATCTTCATATAGCGCCAAACACATATGACCAATACTTTTGAAGTAATACCGCTTTTCCGCTTACCAAAATTTAATCAGGAAAAAAATCTTACATTTTTTGAGAGTAAAAAGTAACTATTGTTAAAGATACATCAACAAAAATTGTTATTTTTAAGTGTATCAGTATTACTGACAGAAGTATTCACAAAAATATTGTTAGCAAAAAACACTTTTGTTCTCACAGATAGTAACAAATTTTTGAAATTTTTTTGTGATCTATATCAGTGTTTTAAATAGCGCACTATAGCGCCGCTATAGCGTTTTTGGACCCCAAACGCTACGCTATGACATCAAAATGCGCTATTTGCACTACAGCGCTACAGCGGTCCGCTATTTGCGCTATACAATATGGGTTTTTTATTTTTTTTATTTTTTTAAGCAATTTATATGAGTTTTAAATAAAGATAAAAAAAATCTCAAACCGAAATTGAATTTGTTGCTACTTGCTACAAATAAATCAATTTGAAATTGGGAATAGAAATAGAAATTTGAATAGAAAAAAAGTCCAAACCGAAATTAAAATTTGAATAGAGAAAAAAAATAGATTATGTCATGAATCATGATGCTTAAGATATTTTTAATAGGAAAAATCGATAGTTTATGATATTACTATGGATATTTTGAACCGCAATTTGGACTTTGTACGGGTTCAATATGAATATTATAATTTCTTAATTACTTTGGTGTTATTTATTGTTTTATGAGACTTTAGATAATGTTGATATTTAGTACAAATATTGAATATACGAAATGTAAAAAAAAAAAATGCTATTTGGAATAGCTTCCGTTATAGCGACGCTATTCGCTATAGCTTTTTTTTTAGCCTTCCCGCTATGACGCTATAAACGCTATTTAGAACCTTGATTTATATTATTGTAAGGACGAGAAAACAAGCTATAATTTAAACTAAATCTTGAAACTCTCTTGCTATCTTATTGGGAAAGAGGACAAACCCGGGAGTTTGTATAAAAACCATCAACAATTTTGCAAAAACTGGGGACACTAATATTTCAAGTACAATCCAAAATTTTATTGGGTAGTAAACTAGAGAGCACTGGACTGATAAAGAGGCGATAAGCGTGCCTGCATTTGCGTGTCCGTATGCGCTTTTATATATTCAATACATAGAAAGTATTATTTTATTTTATTTTATATTCAGTTGGATTATGTATGAACAATTTAAATCGATTTAGAAAGCACTTTCATATGACCTGATCAGTTCGTTGTAAACAAGACGATTCAGATATAAAAAAACATGATTCTGCTTTTCTTGATGATTCTTTACATCTCTTTCACATAAAGATCTGAGTTGCCTTTAATAGTAAATTATTGCATGATAAGCTGTATAAGTTGACAAGATCTAAATTATTGATCACCAGAGGAGAAAGATCCCAAGAGTTCAATTTCAACCATTCATAAAACTTACTCTAATTCAATATATTGTCAGCAAAAATTAAGGAATATATACATTTTATGGGACAAGAATCCCTTAAGATACATATATATATATGGAGTACATGCCAATAAAGATACTGCACATGTTACACAGAAATATATTCAAATCTGATGAACCAAATTAGCTAATAACTTTCACTATATATAATAATCATTCTTATGTTATACATGATTAAAAAATTGCCTCTCCACGCATAGTTATATTTTTTTATTTAAAAAATCGTTAATAATAACTTGAAAACCAGTTGACTCAAAAAACTAAGGCACTACATAAAACTATAAATTAAGGACCAAAAAGTGATAAATAAGAAAAAAGAGAGATATGGCGGGAAATTGTGCTCCCTTGCCATTAAGTGCCACTAGGGAGATATCCATATCTCAATGCAAGTCAAAGTCAACAGCACCTTGTGTGGCTTCGAGCCAACATCCCCGTCTTACGGCCTTACCAGAGAATGGGGGACGATACGGATATATCAAAAGTAATTAAATCATCATTATTTATATATATATATATAATTAAAAATAATATTAAAGTAGGGGCTGGGAAGCATAGTAACAAATGAATAATTCGGGTTCGGTTCGGTAGGGTCAAAAATTCGTGATTCGGGTATAATTCGGGAATAATTCAGAATTACAGTACGAGACCTCAGTGCATATTTAATTAATTACCGATGATTTAGTATAAGATATACTGCTAGAACTTGCCACAGAAGATCAATAACATAGTAAAAAGAAATATTAAAATGAACGGGAAAATGAGCTCATTGCCACAAAAGATCAATAACATAGTAAAAAATATATTAAAATGAAATGAGATTGGAGAAATGATCTCATTGCCACAGAAGATCAATACCACAGTAAAAAATATATTAAAATGAAAATGGAAATGAATCACGTGGGGGTGCCGGCAGCCTGGGGAAGGAAACCTGCGCAGTTCGCAGTCGCACAGCGCTGAGCGCACAGTACCGCGAATTTTATTTTTTTTCGAAAAAAAAGTTGAAAAAAACGCGTTTTATTCGTTAAATTCGTTAAATACACGTTTTATTCGCGTTTTATTCGGTCAAAGGTTCGGTCAACGAATAATACGCCATTCGGTTCGAAAACATCCCAAAAACGTTTTATTCGCGAATTAAACACGAATTATTCGCGAGTATTGTTACTATGCTGGAAAGCACTATATGCAAAAGGGCTGCCTTTGCTCCCGCATAGGTGGTGTAGAAATTAGAAAGCACGGAACAGTCAACGGTCAATACGCAGGTATAGAGGCAACATGGCACGTGTCAGGACTCAGGAGCCAAGATCACATGCTTGCTCGAGTCGATGGAGGCGTGGAGCGGATTGAGCTGGACTTGAGGTCTCCAGTTTTGTTACAGTGCCTAGCAAGTAGCAACGTGACAACGATCCTAATATATATATATATATATAGCTCATAGATCTTTTTATGATAATACTTAATTAATTGATATTTATACTACATTAATTTTAATTAATGGACTATCTATGTTCGAATTATGCATCAGTGCTTCATAAACTTCTAGGTATTTTTGTTTAATTGATTTAAAAATATTGTCCAGCATTTGAAATAATTTTCTTGCAAAAAAGTTATATTTTCTATTTTCTCTCATAATATCTAAAATGTATCTGAGATGTGATAAATCACTCATGATTTATAGCGGATATGAACCTTCTATTTTTTGAAACTTTTAGTCAATGTGCTATTAAAAGTTATTTCTGGAAATCTTATTTATTTTCACTTGTATTTATTAAAATTTATTAATTTTGACATGTACTAATTACGTAGTACTTATATCTTTTTAAAGCATATATAGTGAAAATTGAGATTCATATGTATTGACCTCATGGCCCGGCCATTACGATCTAACCGTCCCTGTTAGTTTCATAGGGACCAGTATTCTCTGCAGAGTTTAGGATGCGGAGTCCTGCAGAGTTTTCAATCTGTTTAATTCGTTTTGATCGGACGGATCCGATTAGATCAGGGGAATTTTGTTTTTTTTTTTTCAATTCTAACAAGATCTGATCTAGTCCGTCCGATTAAAACGAACAGATCAGATCGAAAACTTCACAGGACTCCGCAGAGGATGCGAATTGAGTTTCATAGATCACATAAAAATCACAATTTCATTTCTGGATCAACGATGTAATATTGACGACAAAAGTACTTTTCTTTCCTAAATTTTTAGACGACAAAAAAGTTAATTGATTCCTTTACACCTCTATTCTACTAAAGTTTCTGTCCCGATCAGTGAATGTCGATGAAAAAATAGCGGTCAAGCATGAATAATCGGGCCCCCCCACACTATATTTGGCATTGCGTCCAATTATACATGCGACCATCTATTCGGGTCAATAATACCATCATTCTCTTGTATGTAGTTTACTGTTCTTTCGCTATCTATCCACCGTTGCCCACTTTCTAATTGTTGATGTCATGAATCCACCATTGCCATCAAATGCACATGCACTTGACAGGTGGTGTAACTGTAATATGTCAAAAAGGAAAAAAAAATATATATATACAGAGTGAGGCTATGGAAATCCGTACTGTAGATCAATATTTCCGTTCTTAATTAAAATTTAAATAGTTAATTTGAACAATATTACATAGAATATCGAATGAAAATGTACATCCAAAGCAAATTTTATATTTTTTAGAATTTATTACTATTTTATTTATAAAATAAAAAAAATCTCTTTTATTGAATGGTCATGAATCTTTAGAACAAGTAATTTTTTGTGTGTTTGGATCACAGAGGAATAGTGTCAATTCAACTTAGTAGGTTATTCCGAACTCTATTTCGTGTTTGAATGGGTGAGTAATTCGGGATAGTCGCTAACTCCTGCTATTTTGCTATTTTAATAAAAGATTGGGTTATGGATGTTCTGAACTCTTTGAGTTAGTTGTTAATCTCGTTAACTCTAATCTCATTCCAAACGCAAAGTTTCATAGTAAAAAAATGTATTTGATTTATAAATATATTTTATACGGTGTTCATGTTGAATGGTTTAGATTGACTATTTGAACTTTAAAAATAAAAATATTGCTCCATACTAATATATCAATTTAATTAACAAACATTTCAAATCTATTTTACTACTCCTTGAACATAGGAGTAGGAGTAGAATTAAACTGAAATGTATGTTATAGGGTTCTTTCACTGGTAAAATCAAACTGTTTGTTATGGGGTTCTTTTACTGGTAAAATCAAAGAGTAATATCCTACTAGATGTGAGTTCAAATCTACTGTGATTCAAATGGAATAACAGGAACTTATTATTCCAAATCCAATCATTGATCTTCTTTAAGATGCGTGCATGGAAAATTTGAACGGTTGGATTTGAAATAACAGGTCCTTGTTATTCCATTTAGATCACAGCAGATTTTGTTCCGTTGGATGTAAGCCTAGGGGTAGAGTGGGAAAAATGACACGGCGGAGCCGGCTCTGTCATGGAACAGCACGGTTACGGCACGGAACGGCACGGCACGCGTGTCATTCATGTGCCCTGACTCGCGTGTCCCGTGCTGTGACCATTCGCGTGCCGTGCCTCATCTTCTGAAACTTTGGCACGGCATGTGAAAGATTTAGTCACGGCATGGCACGACACGTAGTCACACGAGTCACGTGTAATTAGGACCATTAGATATTGATTTAATGGTGAATTTTGAATAAACTAACCTAAATAATGATTAAATGGTCATGCGAGTCACGCGAGTCACGTATGGTCACGGCACGTTAGGCATGGCGTGACCATTCGTGTGCTGTGATCACCTCTTGACATTTTGGTCACAGCACGGCACGTGAAAAATTAATTTGGTCACGGCACGAGATCAAAGTCACAGCGTGTTAGTCACGGCACAGAACGGCACGTTTTTCCAACTTTATCAAGGGGCATTTGAATGCAATAAATAAAAAAATATAAATAATTAAGATAACTTACTAGCAAAGGTATATATGTCATAGAGCAATAATGGAGAGTTCTGTACTGGTAAACAATGGAGATGAGAATCAGAGAGTACTTGCAATGCATCTAGTCGTCGGCTCGTCGCTTTTCACTTTTCTTGTTTGCGCCATGCATCGCCATGTATTTGTGTTAATTACTGGCCTATGTGGTTCCTCCTTTTTCATAAAAGTTTAGTTTATTTGGTTCTTTTTTCTGGAATTGTAGGCAACAAAGGGATAAAGAAGCGTGCACAAGAAACTTAATCCGCCCCAGATTTATATATAGGGGAAATCCATATTGCTTTTTGTGTGCGACAAGAGCACATGTGGTGCCTCTACACAAATGGCCATGCACCAATAATGTTTGTTTACAATTCCGAATTATCGTTAAATGTAATTGTAATGATCTTTGTATCTTTTAGGTAAAAGATCCAATCTTTGCTTTCGTCTCAGCAAAAAGAAAATCAACATAAACTTCTTTCCTGTAATTAATTGATTTGTTTCACGCAATCTGTCAAGTTTGTTAAATAGGAATGTTTTCGACTATTTTAAATCAGACAATGAGATCAGTTTTCAAATATTACATGTGATTTTGCTGGAATAGACTATAGAAGGTGAATATCTACTAGGCTTGCTTTAAAGAGAAGAAGAAGCATTATCCTTCCATAGATTTATTTAAAACGGTATGCGGTCGTCGGACGGACGGGGGTACTGTCAAGCGATTAATCAGTATGCGGCCGATTAATCGGAATTATGCAGACAATTTAACGTTTTTATTAAATTTATGTATATATATATCATAATTTATTAAAAATAATTTATTTAACTCATTAAACTTATCAAATAAATTTAATTTAACTTAGTTTTATTATTATAACATGACACTATACTTATTTCTTCTTAACACATAAGCATTTTAATATGTAAGTAACACTTTTATTTAATGATAAAATAAATTTGAGAATTAAGCTTTTTCAAATACTAATAATATATTATTTGAAATCACTAAATTTAGTTTATGATAACAACTTAATTTTATAAATGAACACGTCGTACTAATTGAAAAAATTACATCAGTAAGTAAGAAAAATATATGGTATATAAATAATGGAAGAATTAATCAATTCCAAAGTAAGTAAGAAGAAAACACATATATAAAAAATATTGGATGTATATCCAAATACAAATAATACTACAATACATGATTTATAAATATTATTATCACACATTATCACAGAAAAAAAAACAATGTGAAAATAAATATTCACTGTAATAAATGGGAATAAACGAAAATAAACGATAATAAACGGGAATAAACAGGAATAAACATACTAATAAAAGGTAAAATGGCCGATTAATTGCAAAAACGGCCGATTAATCATTTTCATTTGCAAATAAGCATCCGTTAAGTGTATTCGTAATGATTTGACTGCTGTTAACAATTAAACAACCATTTAATCGGCTGTTAAGACTGTTTTTTACGACACTCCGCCTTACAAATGCAAAACATTATAATCAAATGCTAGCAAGTATTTCATCCGTTTATTACATATGTTGGCCCAATTTAATAGTTAATTTGTCCCTTATAATCTTGTTTTTTTATAAGCCGTAGGCATTAGATTTTAGGGAAAATTGGTTATTTGTCACTCCAAAATATTTTAATTCTAAAAATGTCATCCCGAAATTTGAAATTGTAAAAATGCCACTCTAAACTTCATTAATTCCTAATTTTGTCATTTATATTGTATTTTTATGCTATTTTTATTAAAAATTAACTGAAAAATACTGTTTTGGTATACATATTTTGTTGAGGGCGGTACGCGGAAGCGCTCAAGGAGTAATTTTGTCGAACACCTTGCGGGCATACACCAATACCCGAATAAATGGAGAAATATGAAACTCTAACAAAAGCCAATACAAGCAAGCAATCAAGCACATAAAATAAAAGGGGAGACACAAGATTTACGTGGAAACCCTTGCGGGAAAAACCACGGGAGCAACACGGCGCAAACTTCACTAAATCAAAGAGTCTTTACAAATACAAGGAGATTAACAAGCCATTAACACTCACTCTAACACTCTCTTACAATTTCATACACTAATCTATGAGATTTCCAAGTATATAGGTAGATTGAATTAAGAGAATAAAAACCTAGAGTGAGCACACAGAGAAGAAAGAAAGGAACGGTTTATGCTTTTTGCTTGACTTTAATTTCGCTACCCTCTCTGTCTCTATATTCTATTTCCCATACGGAACTCCAAACCAAAACAAAGCAAATTAATTTGCTTATTGGGCCGAAGCCCATTTGATTAATTGGCTTCATATATCAACAATCTCCCACTTGAAGACAAAGCTCCCACTTGATCTCACAAGCACTGCACCGTGCTCCAACATCCGAGTTACTCAAACAACCCGGAATGCCTCCGGCAAAAAGCTACCTTATCCGGAGGCACCACCTTCGTGAACATATCCGCAATATTTTCTTTTGTGTGAACCTTCTCCACGATCAATTGCAAACGATCAAGTACATCACGAATGAAGTGGTATCGCACATCTATGTGCTTCGTTCTTGAGTGATACGCTGCATTCTTCGCAAGGTGTATGGCGCCTTGATTATCACAATGCACCACATATTCATTTTGCTTCAATCCAAATTGTCCAAGTAAACCCTTCAACCAAATCATCTCTTTGGCCGCTTCGGTCAATGCAACGTATTCCGCCTCGGTGGAAGACAAGGCAACAATGTCTTGCAAACGAGACATCCAACTAACGGCTCCACCACCGATAGTAAAAACATAACCCGTTGTAGATTTCCTTGTCTCTTTACAACCCGCATGATCGGCGTCAACATACCCTTCAATTTCTAAACGAGATCCTCCAAAACAAAGTTGCAAGCTTCGAGTCCCTTTCAAGTACCGAAGTATCCACTTCACCGCTTGCCAATGTTCCCATCCCGGGTTAGACATATATCGAGAGACGACTCCCACTGCTTGTGCAATGTCCGGCCGTGTGCACACCATAGCATACATCAAGCTACCAACGGCCGATAGATACGGGACATTTTTCATTCTCATTCTCTCTTCTTCATTCTTTGGAGAATTATCTTTAGACAATTTAAAATGCCCGGCTAGAGGTGTAGTCACTGGTTTGCAACCGGTCATTTCAAATCTTTCAAGGACTTTGTCAACATACTCCGTTTGACTTAACCAAAGTTTCCCTTTCTCTCGATTCCTTTGAATCCGCATGCCCAATATTTTCCTTGCTTCACCAAGTTCTTTAGTAGCAAATCTTTTGGACATGTCAAGCTTAAGAGATTTGATCTCATCATGATCATTGCTTGCTATCAACATGTCATCAACATAAATCAATAACAAGGTAAAAGTTTTATTCGCATTACCTTTCATGTAGACACAATGATCAAAGTCGCTTCTTTTATAACCCTCTTCTTGCATAAAGGTATCAAATTTCTTGTACCATTGTCGAGAGGCTTGCTTCAAACCATACAATCCCTTTTTCAATCTACACACAAGATTAGGATTTGATTCTACAACAAAACCCTCTGGTTGTGACATGTAAATCTCCTCATCCAAGTCACCATGCAAGAAAGCAGTTTTAATATCAAGTTGCACAAGCTCCAAATCCAAATTAGCCACCAAAGATAAAACAACCCTTATTGAACTATGCTTCACAACGGGAGAAAAAATTTCATTAAAGTCAATACCATGTTTTTGTCCATAGCCCTTCACCACCAACCTAGCCTTATGCCGCTTTGAACCATCGACTTCATTTTTTAACACAAATACCCACCTATTTTTCAATGCCTTCTTTCCCTTTGGAAGTTCCACCAACTCCCAAGTTTCATTTAGATGCAACGAATTCATTTCATCCTCCATTGCTCCTAGCCACTTGGCCTTATCCGGACAATCAATCACCTCATGAAATGATTCGGGTTCACCCGCATCCGTAAACAAAGCATAATATAGAGAAGGGGAATACCTTTGTGTAGGTTGAGAAACTCGATTTGATCTCCTCAACCCTTGTACCGGGGTACTAGTGTGCTCATTTTCGCTTACGCCTTCATCCTCATGCGCCTCCACCGGCTCACTCTCATCCTCATGATTATCACCATCATCTTGAGGACGTGTCACCATCCTAGGTGCAACACTTCCATCAACATGCTCCTCCACATGTCGATCTTCATTTTGCTCATTTTCATGATTTTCCATGAACATCACATTTTCACGGAATATGACATCTCGGCTTCTAATTGTCTTCTTTTCTAAAGGATCCCAAACCCTATAACCCAAATCATCACCGCCATAACCAACAAATACACACCTCCGTGACTTGACATCAAGCTTATTCCTCTTCACATTTGGAATTTTCACATAAGCTTCGCATCCAAAAATTCGCAAGTGATCATAAGAAATTTTCTTACCACTCCACAAAGTTTCCGGTATGCCACCGTCTAATGCCACGCTTGGTGATCGGTTGATTAGATAAACCGCGGTGTTGGCCGCCTCGGCCCAAAAAGATTTTGGAAGACTCGAGTGAGACAACATACTTCTAATCCGCTCCACAATGGTTCGGTTCATTCTTTCAATGACCCCATTTTCTTGCGGTGTATATGGAACCGTCTTCACTCTCCGAATGCCATTTCTCGCACAAAAATTTTCAAATTCATTAGAGCAAAATTCACCACCATTATCCGTTTGTAAACATTTGATGGTCTTTTCAATCTCGTTTTCAACACGGGTTTTAAACTTCTTAAAAGTTTCAAAAACTTGATCTTTTGAGGCCAAGGGATAAATCCAACATTTTCTAGAAAAATCATCTAAAAATGTAACAAAGTAAGATGCTCCACCAAGAGATTTGACATTAAATGGGCCACACACATCGGAATAAACCAACTCCAATGATTTTAATTTTCTATGGGATTCATTCCTCTTAAAATTCACTCTCTTTTGTTTTCCCATAATACAATGAACACAAAATTCAAGAGATGAACATTCAAAAGAAGGAATACATTTTTCATTTTGTAACACTTTCATACCTCTTTCACTTAGATGACCAAGTCGGTTGTGCCACACTTGCATATCCACATGCTTACTTGCCGTAGCCACAACATTTCTTCGAGGTGCTCCATGAAGAATGTACAAACTCCCATCCTTTTGCCCTTTCATTAATGTCATGCAACCTTTTGATATTTTCCATGATCCCTTGCCAAAAGTTACAACAAAACCACCGTCATCAAGTTGACCCGCCGAGATTAAATTCTTGGTAATTTCGGGTACATGCCTCACATTGCTCAACTTATATCGCCTCGCATCGGCTTGCTCAAGCTCAACATCACCAATTCCGACAATCTTACATGGTCGATCATCACCAAGATAGACATTTCCACCATCTACCTCTTTATAATTGACAAAATAAGAACGATCCGAGCAAATGTGGAATGAGGCACCCGAATCCAACACCCAAACATCCATGTTTGAACTTGCGGTACAAGCAACGCTTAGTGTCACCGCATCTCCTTTCTCATCGGAAACCATACTTACTTCACCATCTTGCTTCTCATATTTTTGCTTGCCTTTCAAGAGAGGACAATCTCTTTTCATGTGCCCTTCCTTCTTGCAATGCCAACAAGAATATTTTCGGCCTCGAGATTTTGATCTCCCCTTACTTTGAGATGCACCCTTTCTACCCGAGAAATTATTCCTAGTAACCGGCCTCCCCCTTTCACCAACCGTCAATGCCTCACTAGGCCCGGTTTCTAATTGGGTTGTAGCCTTCCTAGTTTCCTCATTCAACAATGAAGCAACAACATCACTCAACTTGAAATTGTTGCCCATTGTGTTCGCAACGGTAGTAACAAGAGTATCCCAACTAGTAGGTAAAGAACTCAAAAGTAATAAGCATAATATCTCTTCATCAAGGTTTAACTTCAAGGATTTCAATTGAGCCACAATCGAGTTGAACTCGCTCACATGCGCTCTCATTGATATGCCATCCTTCATTTTCAAGATAAATAACCTTTTCATAGCATGCATCTTGTTTACACCCGAAGGTTGCTCATATGATTGCTCTAATGTGGTTCAAAGCTCATGAGCGGTCTTACATTGATAGACATCAAACAAGATTGATGGTGAAATACACGGCCTTATAGCCGCCAAACATTTCCGATCAAGCTTCTCCCATTCATAATCCTCCATGTTCATAGGTTGCGCACTACCACCAATCAATGGTAAATCCAACTCCCTCGACACCAAGTAGTCCTCCATCAATATTTTCCAAATAGCCCAATTGCTACCATTCAACTTCTCAAATTCCATAGCCTTCTCCATTCTACACGTGTAATCACGATACAAGCTTAAATTAAACCAACTCAAGCTTCAATTACTCCTACGCCAAAGCCCAACTGTGCTCTGATACCAATTGTTGAGGGCGGTACGCGGAAGCGCTCAAGGAGTAATTTTGTCGAACACCTTGCGGGCATACACCAATACCCGAATAAATGGAGAAATATGAAACTCTAACAAAAGCCAATACAAGCAAGCAATCAAGCACATAAAATAAAAGGGGAGACACAAGATTTACGTGGAAACCCTTGCGGGAAAAACCACGGGAGCAACACGGCGCAAACTTCACTAAATCAAAGAGTCTTTACAAATACAAGGAGATTAACAAGCCATTAACACTCACTCTAACACTCTTACAATTTCATACACTAATCTATGAGATTTGTAAGTATATAGGTAGATTGAATTAAGAGAATAAAAACCTAGAGTGAGCACACAGAGAAGAAAGAAAAGAACGGTTTATGCTTTTTGCTTGACTTTAATTTCGCTACCCTCTCTGTCTCTATATTCTATTTCCCATACGGAACTCCAAACCAAAACAAAGCAAATTAATTTGCTTATTGGGCCGAAGCCCATTTGATTAATTGGCTTCATATATCAACATATTTATGTATTTCCAATTATACCATTCATGCAATTTCAAGGTTATTTGTCAAAATAGTATTTTTCTGTTAATTTTTTAATAAAAATAGCATAAGAATATAGTATAAATGACAAAATTAGGAATTGATGAAGTTTAGAGTGGCATTTTTACAATTTCAAATTTCGGGATGACATTTTTAGAATTAGAAGGTTTTGGAGTGGCAAATAACCAATTTTTCCTAGATTTTATCAATCTTTTGATGGAAAAATTAAGACAATAACAAAATGCTCTACTCAAAACGAAAAAAAAAAATGTATGAACTTTTTTGTCCCTTCTTTTGAATAAATATTGACAAAGTTAATTTGACATCAGACATCACATATGTACTAGAGTCAAAATAATAAAATATATAATTAGTATGATGCATGAAGTGAAACTAGTTCTGTCAATATTTTTCATCTTATGTAATTATTATTCTTTAACTTTGACGGAAGCAGGACACATCCGATGAGTATCCGATCCAAATCAATCATATACTCGCTTGAATCTGTCTCTTTCGTTTCATGATTCAAATCAATCATACACACCACTTTAATATTTGTGCGGATCAAGCACGCACGTATTATAAAACAAAATCGGATGGTTTGGAGCGAGCATCAGATCCAACAATACCCATCAAGCGTGCCATGCTTCCAACTTCGACACTTGTCTTAATTAAAGAAACTTTGTTCAATTCCTCCAACTGCTTTTTCCCAAAAATAAATGCTTTGCGCAACAATGTTGCACTTTTAGTCAATGTACCAAGTAAAGTGAGCATTTAGTCTGGAAAGTGGCGTGTAGGTCTGTCCCTTGTCTACTACTATGTAAATTGAATTGAATATTTGTATATATACTTAAAAATTTACTTTGATATTTTGATGTGGCCAGAGGGATTATTGTTCACATTGCTTTTTAATTTTGAGTCCAGCTTAGTGCCCATATATAGCATATATAGAGCTTTTACTTTCCAAGTTCAAATCATATGGCATTAAAGTTAATCTCTCGAGTCAAGTCAACAATAATAATCTTCAACAAAGAATCTGATTTGTAAATATTTAGCCTAAGTTATACTTCTTTTTCTCACAATTTTGTTAACAAGTTTTGGCCTCTTCTATGATATTTTTCTGTCTCTGTCTCTACATTAGTAAACTCTTAATACCATATATGTGAGATGAAATTTGTCATTTCATGGATATAAAATTAGAAAAACAACAGAAAAACAAAAATCTATTGATCTGCCGCTTGTACAGTTTTATGTCAGCCATGTGTTAAAACGAGAGACACGATCGAGGTGAAATTATATAACTTTCAAACTATAAAATTTATTCTGGTATAAAAAAGAGGTGATCTAAGAGGTAAAAAAAATTGGGCTGGATCCAAAAAAGAGGGAAAAAGCACGTGAGAAATAAAAATGAATCATGAATCCTGTATATTTTAGTTCTACACTAGATGACATAAGCATGTCGTACATGGATATGTTGTTTTAAAAAAACATTATGCGATTAACAAGTGGTTGATCACCGTATAATACATAATAAAATACATAATTAAGTAATACTCTGATCCATAATTCAAAAAAGAAGTCAAAATTTTACAAGCTTAACGCGGTTTTAAGAGATCAATGGTAAAAAATTATAAAATATACTGGAATACTGGTCTGAATTTATATTTATTTAATATAGACTGATCTTCACTTATATGTGATCAAGTTAAATTCAAAATAACAAGAGTGTGTTATTAAATATTCGGTGCAGTTTATCTAATGAATAAATTTGTACTGGGGTCCTTATTTTAAACATTTTGGACGAAAAAAAGCATAAAGTATATATGGTTTTGTTTATTTGATATTCACTTGTTGGAAAAAAGTTTAAAAAATGTGATTCATCAACTGACATTTAAAATTTTGAAACAAAATTTTACCATATGACTTGATATACATCAAAGAGTAGAACTAGGGTGTTCCTAAGCTCACCAAGCTCTTCCGTGAGCTCGACTCTTAAACCTATCAAATTGACTTCAAACGACATTTTCAAACAGTTAGATGTTCAATCTATATTAAAATGTGCTTGGAGACCAAATTTTACATTTTTTGGAATTTTTTTACTATTTATTAAGATGGTTTGAAAATCGCTGTTTTTCAATGGTGCATAATTTTAATAAAAACAGCGATTTTCAAACCATTTTAATAAATAGTAAAAAATTCCAAAAAGTGTAAAATTTGGTCTCCAAGCACATTTTAATATAGATTGAACATCTAACGGTTTGAAAATATCGTTTGAAGTCAATTCGATAGGTTTTAGAGTCGAGCTCACGAAGGGCTTGGTGAGCTTAGGAACACCCCAATTCTACTCTACATCAAATAATAATGAATAACAAGGACCTCAATCAGCTCAAATTAAATATAAAAGTTAAATTAGGACTAATAATAATTTTGAAAATTGTCATACATAAAATTTAGATTTAAAATATAATATTTTAGACATAATCTCTAGGTTACATGTATTATATGCATATGAAAAATAAACTAATATTTCTTCATTAAGTAAAAGAATGAAAAGCATCAAGGCAGAAACGCCATGCAATGCTTTGATCCCATAAAACAACTAACCAAGTTTTGCTTTGCTTTGGTTACAGTTAAAGCACTACTTCTAAAGGAAGCCTGGATGGCTTAATTTTATGAAAGTTTCCAGGATAGCAAAACCGTACGACAGAGCAAATCCCAATGGAATTATATGCTCAAGTGTGAACAATTTGATTAATCACTTATTTTCTCAACCGTTAGATTAAGAAGTTATTTAAAGATTCTCATACTTTTGAGATTAACAAAACAAATCTCCAATTCTTACCGTGCAAATTAAAAAAAGAAGCAAATTCAACTATTAATGTTACATTACGTTCTACGAGACTAAAAGGGCTAGTTCAGTAAAGGGTAAGCAAACATATATTCTTATACTATTTTTTTTTTGTCAAAGTCTTACACTTAATAATTTATATATCAAATGCAATACACTCACAGAAATTCATGTGATGTTAAAATTTTCAATAATAATCTATATACTTTAATTTCTTAGAGGACATTTTTGGCTAGTTAATTATGATGCAATAGTAATGTAGTACTTACAGTGAGCCAATTGCTTATTAAATAAATTAAAGAATTAGCTACTATATTCATATTGTGATTTTTAAAGATAGTTACATAGATTAAAAAAAAAAAAAATTTAAACTATTTCATGAAAGAAAGTAAGATTCAAAGAATGAGTTTGACTAATTAGATAACAATTTTACTTGATATGTACATTGAATTGAAAAAGATATTTATAAGCTTGAAATTTTTTTTATTAGACTGAACATAATTATCTATAAGGTTTTTTTTTAGTAAATTAACATCTACATGCATATTATCTGCAATTAGTACATTTTATATATGACTCATTCAAGTACTAAGCCTTGAGTATAAACTGAATTACTTAAAAAAGGATATATGTGCAAAATATATATTACAACAATCATGTAAGGTGCAATATAATTAATCTAAGTCTTTACTCTTTTGCATCTTTTATGTATCTCATATGTGCTGCTAACATTAATAGTTGAGTGAGGCTATGGTGCTATGCATAGCACCAATGGCTAGTGTACTACGGCTCAATATGGTACTTTTTAAAATCCTAACGGTCGATCCGACCGTTCAATGTGATATCCATATGAATATGTACTTGCAAACTAAATTTTATATTTTTTCGAATTTTTTTACTATTTTTTCAGATAGGTAGAAAAATCAGTGTTTTTTGAAAATTCTGGACCATCAAAATTCTACCTCTCTGAAAAAATAGTAAAAAAATTCGAAAAAATATAAAATTCAGTTTGCAAGTACATATTCATATGGTTATCACATTGAACGGTCGGATCGACCGTTAGGATTTTAAAAAGTACCATATTGAGCCGTAGTACACTAGCCATCCGTGCTATGCATAGCACCATAGCCTCACTCTTAATAGTTTGCTTGCATACTTTTAAAAATGCATTAACAGCTGATCAGAGGTTATATAATAATTTGTTTCATCCGACGGTCAAGAAAATGAGGGAACAATCAAAATGTTTACTCGCAGATATGCCACCTTGCTCCCCTACATTACAAAGAAACCGGATCAGGTTCTAACATTTAATTAGTTAACACTCAACTTAATTAATTAGTCTCAATAATTAATGGATATGAAATCTGAAGTGTTATGTACGTGTCAGTGAATAAAGTCTGAAGATGGGGAGGGAACTGTGAACTGTAAAGTGTTATTTACGTGCCAATAACATCTAATTTTTTAATTATATAATCAATTTTATATCCTCAGCCGGCTAGCCGCTAGCTAGAGTTCTTAAATATTTTCATTATTTGCTGAGGGCGTTGAAACTTGAAAGTGGGATCTTAATTCATCTATTTGCTAAATTTTTATAGGAATGTATCTCAATTCATTATTCCCTGGAATTAAAATCTTCTTTTTTCTATTTCCCAGTAATACAGGTCCAGTCACTGGAGCAGTGAATTTAAATTATATTTTTTTTTCAAGGAAAGAACTTTAACGAAATAAATATTTTGTGTTTGCTGAGGTTAGATTGTTTGAAAGATGGAAAATTGATTTCAATGTTTTGTGAAGTTGTTGAAAGTGCAATCTTAATTCATATTTCATGTAATTGTTCAACTTACCAAATATTCTGGCATTAGCCAACTTGTTAATTTTTTTATTCCAGGACTTATTCACAACTTCATGATTCACTTAATTAAATTTAAATTCCAAGATGCCCTTTTTATTTTTCTTTCACTTTTTTTTGCCAATATTTCATGGCTAGTACTAAATATTCTACTTTTTTACTTTGTGTAGCTCAGCATTTTTTTGAATTGTATAATTGACTTGTTAATCAATAATCTGACAAGGATCATCGCAATTGTATGATACATGACAGCTAGTGTACACTCAGATGGTCCTTTGCAGGGATCCGTATCCTCTGCATTAACTCAAAAGGGAATCTTTTGAGTTAATGAATTTCAACCGTCTGATTTTAAACGGAGCAAATCCGGTTAAAGTCTATAACATAGGGGGGTCTTTAATATTAGTGCAGATCTAGTTCGCACGAATTTTGAAACATATTGAACAGTCAAGATTCATTAACTCAAAAGATTCTCTTTTGAGTTAATGCAGAGGATACGGATTCCCTTTGCAGAGCTTCCTTGGTGTGACACATCATTTCTGTGAGCGAGTCTCATACAAACAGCCTCCTGCCTTTATACAGAAAGCAACCACAATACTGTGATTTTATCAATATACTCCCAAAATTTAACATTTTGGGTAAAACAGTAATTATATTAATTCTTAAAGATTTATGGGTATTACAGTATTTGGTTTAGGGTAATTATATTAATTCTTAAGGTTCAACAATTTGATGTGTGGTTATAACAAAATCTATTGTATGTCCTTGCAAAAAGTCCCTTAGTTTTTTTTATAGGAAAAACAGGAAAGTTCTTATATAAGGTTATATATCCTTTCTTATATAAATTTCTAATTACTAAAACAATGTTATATATATCTTTTCTTTCTTTTTTTAATTTTCTGAGTAACAATGGTATAACTTTTGGTAATTGGGCAACAGATGTAGTTTGTATTTTACTATCTATGCATTGGATATTAAATAATTGGATGCTTGATATTCAATCTTTACTCAAAACTATCTATGGATTGGCAAAAGTTTACCAGCAATAAATATCTCAACAAGCGATTATTAATTACAAAGAGGCCCCTCAAATAATTCTTGTTCACTAAATCCAGGAGAGGAAACAGACCAAGTTGTCCACCCAGGCAGCACAACTTATAAAAATATTCAAGAAAAAAAAAACTATATATTTTTCTCAATTTTACTAAACTAAAGTGGGACCAACCTTGCTATGCTTCTCTCTATATATACCCCATTTAGCCTTCCTCATTAGAAACACAGAAAGACCCATCTTGCTTACCCCCCTCTCTGAAAAAAATCCATTACAACCATCTCTCCTCTCACCGGTTTCCAATCAAAACTCAACTCCTCTACCATACCACACTGGTACACAACACCAAACACCATGCCAGAGGCACCAAAAATTGACATACCAGAAGAGCACCTTAGAGCTCTCCGGTTCATCGAGGATGTGACCGAGAATGCTGATGTGGTGCAACAACGCGTGCTCGAAGAGATCTTAACGCAAAATGCACCGGCCGAATATTTGCACCGACACGGCTTACCGGCATGTACCGCGCCAAATCTGGATGCTTTCAAAAAGATAATGCCTATTGTGTCATACGAGGATATACAGCCTGATATTTTGCGCATCGCAGATGGTGATACCTCGCCTATCCTTTCCGGCCGACCCATATCTGAATTTCTCACTAGGTATATATATTAGCTATGCAAAATCTTACTGAATTATCTTTTACTTTTTAAAATATTTATTAGTTTCGCAGGGAACTTTTAAAAAAAGAGAGTATAAATTCCATTAAAGAAAACGTAATTAAAATTTAAAACAAACCTTTTGCCAACTTTAGAGAGATTTTTTGAATCCGGTGCATTAATTGGTGACAAGAAACATAGTGCGTGTATATGTACCGTCGTAAAGGCTTTCTGGTTTTTGTACTCTACGAACAATCTGGCCATGTGGGCTAACGAAGGGCCCACTTTTGTTCATAAGCAAAGCAAAACGAGCTTTTGTGTTTCTTTTTATAGAAATCTCTATCCAATTACTCATGACAAGAAGTGAAGTAGTGCTTTCGCCTACTGATCCAAACAAAAAGAAAAATAGTGGCACATTGGATCAATATATGCACACATTGAAAGATGCAAGAGAACTGCATATGACACAACCAAGTAACCCTAATGCTTCTTTTATTACTAACTCTTTCTAATACAGAACTTGTTTAACTGTATTTTATCAGCTCGGGCACATCAGGCGGTGAGAGAAAGCTGATGCCAACAATCGAAGACGAACTTGACCGGCGCTCGCACCTTTATAGTCTACTCATGCCAGTAATGAACCGATCTGTACCAGGTCTGAACAAAGGCAAAGGCATGTATCTGTATTTTGTCAAATCCGAATCCAAAACTCCTAGCGGGCTCGTAGCCCGGCCGGTACTGACAAGTTACTACAGAAGTCGACATTTTAGAAACCGACCCTTTGATCCCTACAACAATTACACAAGCCCCGACGAGACCATTCTATGTCCTGATTCTTACCAAAGCATGTATGCACAACTTTTGTGTGGTCTGATCCATCGGTCAGAGGTTCTTCGTGTGGGTGCAGTTTTCGCGTCGGGCTTTATACGCGCCATAAAGTTCCTTGAAAAGAATTGGCCTAGCTTGTGCCAGGACATACGTAATGGAGTCATGAATGAAACCATTACCGACAAGTCAGTGCGTGAGGCGGTCGGGCGGGTACTCCACCCGGACCCAAATGAAGCCAAATTGATCGAGTCTGAGTGCAGTAAGGGTTCTTGGCAAGGTATTATTAGGCGCTTATGGCCTAATACAGAGTACATTGACGTCATTGTGACCGGAACAATGGCACAATACATACCCACCCTTGAATTCTACGGGGGCGGATTGCCGTTGACATGCACCATGTATGCATCATCCGAATGCTATTTTGGGTTGAACCTCAACCCGATGTGTAAGCCAAGTGAGGTTGCTTACACATTGATTCCAACCATGGGTTATTTTGAGTTTTTACCAGTGAAAGGTAGTGTTGCTAATGGAAAGAGTGAATTGGACCCTCGCGACTTAGTCGATCTTGTCAATGTTAAGCTCGGACAAGAGTACGAACTTGTGGTGACTACCTATGCAGGTAAATTTTATATGGATATAAAAGTCTTTTATGAATTATGAAAAAATAAATAGGAAAGTTTGGTTTTTTTTCTTAAACCATATGTGTACAATTTGGTTTATATTGAGTTACTGACTAATGTCTAATTTTATGATAGGGCTCTATCGTTATCGCGTGGGTGATGTGCTACGGGTAGTAGGTTTCCACAACAAGGCACCGGAATTCAAGTTCGTGCGCCGCAAAAATGTTGCCCTGAGCATCGACTCAGACAAAACTGATGAAACCGAGCTGCACAATGCGGTTCAACATGCGGTGCCCAATCTGGAGCCATTTGGTGCATGTCTAGCTGAATACACCAGCTATGCCGATGCAACCACAATACCTGGCCACTATGTGTTGTTTTGGGAGCTACAACCAAACAAGACAACACCAGTTCCTCCTTCTGTGTTTGAAGACTGTTGCTTGGCGGTTGAGGAATGCTTAAACAGTGTGTATAGGCAGGGACGGTCGTGCGACAAGTCGATCGGGCCATTGGAGATACGAATTGTTGAAGAAGGAACGTTCGACAAGTTAATGGATTATGCATTAAGCCAGGGAGCATCAATCAACCAGTACAAGGCACCGCGTTGTGTTCGACCGGGACCGGTTGTGGAGCTGCTTAACGGCCGTGTGCAATCCAAGTATTTTAGCCCAAAGTCTCCCAAGTGGGCCCCTGGGCACAAGAAGTGGTGCAAGGAAAATGGAGCAGTCTAATTCATAGATGGAGGCCTTTGAGTGAAGGATGGTGTTTTGACATAAATTAATTTAGAGAGGATTTTTTTTTCTTTATTTTATCTCTTTCTGGTGTTTGTAGTTTAATTACTTTCCTTGGAGTTAATTAATTAGACTAAAATTAATTAAGGAGAGCCTTGTTAGAGGCTTGCTATGGTAGAAGATACTGTTGACTGTGTACAAATAGTTCGTGCATGTTCAGAAATATTTTATCCGTTGTTGATCTCAATAGTGCACTTTGCTTTCTTGACTGTTAAGGTGTCATGACCACTGAAAACCCGGACCGGCACATATTGCTAAAGCAAAGGTACTATAACATGTTACTCATGCAATAAAATGTAAGAATGACGAAATATGTATTTATTATTTATAAGAGAACAGTTGGAGAAATTAAAATATTTTTTTATGGATAGGGGTGTGAACTGAAAATATTTAGCCAGACCAAAAAACAATCAAGCAGAAATTAAGCAAACACAACAAATTCTTTTTTGTGATTGCTGTGCTTGTTTGGCTATATTTGAGGTGCAATTAGCTGGATATGCCAAACTTGGTAATTATAACAAGAAATAGGGGCACCCCACCAAGTCTCATGTCTTGTTCCTTGTTTTGCAAAGGGCACAATGCCAACTGTGGGTCTGTGGCCTACTTACTGAGGTGAGCAACAAAAGGATTAGGCTCATCCACATGTTTGCTCCAAAAAAATATCTGCATAAATGCACTGACATTAATTATTCATGATCTGATCAACTGAATCTGAATTAATATGCATGCATTAGGGGATCTGCACCACGGCCCTGATCAGAAAATTAGTTGCTCGGCCTAATTCTTTTGGCAGTTTAATTATTTATCTGGATAAATTATATTTTGTATTTGGAATGAAATAAATATCTAAGCCCAACTAACTATGCATGTGCACTAAATAATTGATACTGTACATTCATATTTTGTACCAGTTGCCTATCACCCTGCTTTTGTGAACGTTGAATACCTAATTAAGTCTTTAATTAATTATACGGTGTAGTATAACAAGCGTTCTTTAATCATTTACATTATGAGCATAACTCACTACTACAAAAAAAACACATTTACTATCGCCCCTTTTACCATCGAGTGTTCTTCGACACGGATGGTGTATGTAACCAGTGACAACACTAAGACATTGCTTTCTTAGTTGTCCCATTTTGTTCTGTTGTCCTCTTGCTTGACACCCCTCCATTCAATACAAAATGCACGCGTTGTTTTCAGCAGATGGATATTTAAGTTGAGGAGGGATCCAATTACACCTTTTTTGGTGACACATCATGACACCGTTTTTTTTATAGGTCAATTTTGCAATTTCAAAATCCAAACAGTCGATCCGAACCGTTCAACATGATCACCATATTAAAATGTGCTTGGAGATCAAATTTTACATTTTTTTGAATTTTTTTACTATTTATTAAGATGGTTACAAAATCGTTGTTTTTCAATGGTCTGAAAACAACGATTTTGTAACCATCTTAATAAATAGTAAAAAAATTCAAAAAAAATGTAAAATTTGATCTCCAAGCACATTTTAATATATCTATCATGTTGAACGGTTTGGATCGACTATTTGGACTTTGAAAATGATAGGTGTCAAAGTGTGTCACCAAAAAAGATGTAATTTGATCCCTCCTCATTTAAGTTAGCTTAAGCATAACATGAATTGTTCGATCTAAATGAAGTGCCACAAAATATGCGCTTCATAGTTTAATCCGGGTTCTGATTTTGACCTCTAAATTAAGAAACTACACTTCACATGCTTTCATCTCAATCGTGTAGTTTTTACAAGGAAGTTACATTGATGAAAAGCCAATATTTTTTTTTTTTTAAATTGATGGACTTGCTCAAGTGTCCCAATATTCTACTTTCTAGCTAGTGTAGTTTTCTTTTGAATTATATTGGAAAACTAGTGTGTGTAGAGAAGTTGGGAAATTATTTCTCCTCAAAAAATCTTTACCAGTGAAATTTGGTCCTATTTTGTCCAATCCTGAATTCACCTTCATAAAGTTGTATATTTCACCGAATGAGATAGAGGTATTTAAGTACAAAACTAAGCACTTGAATATAAATTTTCAGTTCAATTAGACAGATCCAACTTGTATGTTCAATATTATTTCAATTCAATTTAACTATTCTTCACTATTTCAAAACCTATACCGAACTGATCCTACTGTAGTTTAGAATCTATAATCAGGTGTAACTAAATTAATGGTTTTTCTTTTATAAAAATTTGCCAACAATTGACAATTTTAAATAGATTTTATTAGTACAAAGTTCGATATATATAATTTCTTCACCTGAAAAACTGTTTAGTTTACCCTAAAAAAAAAAAATTTGTTTAGTCGGGTGCACAATAGATCTGCCACAACAAAAGATGTAATTATCTTATCCAATTCATACGAAAAAGGACAGAAAAAAGTAGGATGACTTTACATCCTTACAGTGGGACTTTACATCCTTACAGTGGAGAGGTACATGCATGCTAGTGACAAATGTGTAATTGTTGCAACAAGCCAACGACTCCGATTTGATTAAGAGTAATGTCATTATCGTAGAAAAAAAATGATCAAGAATCTTAGTTTAGGCAAAAACCTATATCTGATTGGAATCTATTGATAATTACATGTCTTGACAACTTTGGTAAATATCCTCAAATTATTTCAGAAAATTATCATAAATAGAAAATTTAATAATAGAAATGGTGTTGTCTTATATATTAGTTGTTTATCAATATATAATTTTCATGCAATATATTATTGTTTAATGTTCCATCAGATACCGTTAAAGATGGATTGTATATATAAACTTTATGTTATTTGATAAACACTAAAATTTGCATTAAATTTTATCAATTTTCAATTTTTCATATATATTATGTGTTTATAGATTACATTTCACTTGTTGGATTTCAAATATACTCGTGTTTATATTCTACCAAGGAGATTTTAGTTAGGTCAGATTTATATTTCAAAAGATATTCCTTGACAGTAAGTATTCTAAAAAATTGAAAAATATATAAGAAATTGATGTAATTTAAGTATTGTTTGATGATACATTAAGAACTGATAATTTCAAACCTTCAAATTTAAATAAATTGGAGGTATGATGCAACATACATCAAGTTTCAATGTTTTTATCAAGGTTCTAAATAGCGTTTATAGCGTCATAGCGGGAAGGCTACAAAAAAAGCTATAGCGAATAGCGTCGCTATAGCGGAAGCTATGCCACATAATGTTTTTTTTTTTACATTCCGTATATTCAATATTTGTACTAAATATCAACATTATCTAAAGTCTCATAGAACAATAAATAACACCAAAGTAATTCAGAAATTATAATATTCATATTGAACCCGTACAAAGTCCAAATTGTAGTTCAAAATATCCATAGTAATATCATAAACATCGATTTTTCCTATTAAAAATATCTTAAGCATCATGATTCATGACATAATCTTTTTTTTTTCTATTCAAATTTCAATTTCGGTTTGGAATTTTTTCTATTCAAATTTTAATTTTTATTCCCAATTTCAAATTGATTTATCTGTAGCAAGTAGCAACAAATTCAATTTCGGTTTGAGCTTTTTGGGTCTTTATTTAAAGTCCATATAAATTGCTTAAAAAAACTCATATTGTATAGCGGTCATAGCGCAAATAGCGGACCTCTATCACCGCTATAGCGGCCGCAGCGCAAATAGCGCATTTTGATGTCATAAGTTAGCATTTGGAGTCCAAAAACACTATAGCGCCGCTATTTAGAACACTGGTTTTTATAGACATATTAGTGGATAATATGTTTGTGAATTTCACGGATTAATTCATGAATATATGCTCATGAAATTTTAATACCGTACAAATAAGATTATATAAAATGAGTGAGGCTATATTACTTTGCAATACACACATAGGCATGTTACGATTCATATACTCATTTTTAAAACTTGAACGCCGATCTGAATTCAACGTGATATTTATATGAAAATATATTTGGAAATTTTTTGTTACAAATTTTCAGAATTCTTGTACAACTCTTTAGATAGAACGTTACCAAATCTAAAAGTTTTAGACTATCCAAAAATAGTAATTTTTTGCCTATCTAAAAAAGATAAAAATCATCTTATCTAGATTCTATACCATCTGAAATTTAAAAAATTAACAAAAAAAAAGATAAAATTCGGTCTATAAATATATTTTCATATGAAGATTATTCAAGCAGTTCAAATTTACTGTTTAAATTTTAGAAACAGAAACGTGTATTAATAACACGTACTGATCTGTAAATTGCAAAGTTCCATATTCTTACACATATAAAGTAAGGCTTAGGTAATATGAATAACATAAGGCCTTTCGTGCTATTATCTCAAAAACCTATCGTATAAACTTCAAACTTTAGCTCAGTAAATTGGTTATATAATGAACTTGTAGAATACTAATTTTTACTATTTTTGAAATTTTTTACTATCTTTTATGAATTATGAAAGATGGTAAAAAATGACTTAAAAATAAAACAATTGCCAATATATTAGACCATTTTTTGTCATCTTTCATAAATTATAAAACATAGTAAAAAAACTATCAAAAATAGTAAAAATTATTCTACAAGTTCATTATATATCTAATTTACTGAGCTACTTAGATCAAAGTTTGAAATTTATACGATAATTTTTTGAGACAATAACACAAAAGATAGTTGACCACATAGGTCTAAATACTTCAGTGCAGAGGTATAAATATTTGCAGTACTTGATATTAATATTTTCAGATGTCATCTAGTGTCATATGTAAAAATACTTGCAAGTATAGGAATAAATACTTGCACGCCAAGGTATAAATACTTGTATGGCGATGAGTCCAAAAGTACGCCATCATGAATCTCATTTGAAAGAGAAAATTGCGTAGAAGACGTTCGTCGTTTTAAATTCGCAAAATTCCTCACAGATCGTCAGAAATATGGACGAGATGGAACGGAAAAAAAAAATTCACTTCTAAAAACGTGTATGGTCTCCTCATGTAGTTTGAGTGCCCCTCCACATGTATTTATGGTACGGGTACGTTTGAGAGATTTGGTCGGAGAGATAATTATTTACGTAAAAATTGTTTACCTCACAAGTATAAATACTTTCATATATAGGTATAAATACTTCCATGCATAGATATAAATTACTTCATTACATAGTTATGGTAGTTATGATAGTTATAGTGTGGATACAGTGCGAGTAATATAGCATTTGAAACTTTAGAGGAGGAAATACATAATTTTGAAGTTTTTGAGGGGTACACGTGAAATTCCCCCCTATACATTAACTGTCCACACACACCGCCAACAGCGACAATTAACAGCCACTATGATGTAGCATTTGAAAAACATTTAAAAATTATAGAGAGTAGAGAGAGATGGAAGACGACAAACTAAAGTTACTGTGCAGAGGTCCTAATTCCTAAACATTTGGTTGCTTGGTCGTTATCCGCCGTTATTATCGGGAATCCACAACAAATGCTACTACTATTTGATTCAAAAAAAAAAAATGCTACTACTATTTAATTCAAATTTGAGTCCCATTTTATGCGAACAGTCGGTACAGAACTACAGATACAAACATCCTTATCAATAGATATTGTTTTTGTACATTATCAATAGATATTGTATTTGTATACAAATTTTTATTTTTAGAAATTGAAAAAATAAATTATCAAAAAAGGATGGATTATTTTTTATCATATAAATGGTTTGGTCTCAGTAGATTTCAGAAAATTATAGCTTGTCGTGATCACATAAAATTTAGGAAGTATTGGAACTAAATTATTAATTCGGTTTTAGTGGAAGCTGTGAATTTTGTGAATTTAATGTATAAATTAACATTTGAGAATATAACTCAATCAATAGTTTGGTCCTATTGAGGATAGACAATATGTGGTCGTTGGTGTAGAAATCAGTGAGACTGAATTATTGGTGCTAGGCCACTCATGATTTTGAATACTTTAATCACTTATTTGGAAATTTAATTGAATTTTCATTTCCTCAAAGTTTTCATATAGCTCAGCCCGAATTTAGATCCTCACCGGTACCGTAATAGGGAATCTTTTATAATTAGTGGATATGGAACGTTCTTTTTAACTTGGCACGAATCTCAAAGCCCAATAATAATGCCCCCTGTGCTAGCCTGAATCTCAAAGCGATTGAGAGTAAATCTCAAGCCATAAAGTGAGGGGAGTCTTTTACAGTACCTGGGAGGATACTTGTCCGCTCAGCCCCCCTCCTCCCTATAAAATGTTAGATACGTAGTTTAGTGGTTACTAGTTAGAACTCTATTTTGTGATTGTGACAATTTCAGTTCAAATTACACTAACTATAAATTAATAATTATATATGCATTTTTAAGTTCCAATCCTCCCTAACTAATTTTACTAATTCTGCCCTGCATTGGCTTGTCCTCAATAAAATTGAACCAGGTTTATAACTCAATAAGAGCTACATTTATAAGAGAAATATTTATTGCTAAAATAATATTCTCAATGTCATAAGTTTAAAACTCAACACGAACCAATATTTATATATAAAAAACATTAATCCTTCATTTACTCAAAACATAAATATTTTTTTATTAACTAAAGACATGAATTGTGGTGAGCTTGTATAATACAAATTGGTGCGGATTAGCATTTTGCAAGAGTAACATAACGACAATAATAATAATAATAATAATAATATTCTCATCCATTTGAATTTGATCCTATTTATTCTTATCTATCCTTGTAAGTTAAACAGTGAAAATAGGCAGTAGGCGTGACGACAGGTGAAGGGGCAAAGGCCATGTGGGGGATATACAGAAAAGCTGTCAAGGCCCCCATCTGTTGACCAATGACCATGACTCGATTTTAGAGGCGACACGTGCTACTTCCGACAACGACCTCCCCAATCCCCATCCATCCTTCCATCCATGCATTTCCCTATTTTCACTGTTTCTATTATTCACCTTTGACTGCGACCTATGGTTGTATCACCTTTACTGACACAGGGGATCAGATTTCTTGAAAACGACATTGTTTAGATTGTCTAAGAGGCAATAATATGCATCAGGAGTCGTTAACGGTATAGATAATATCCTATCCGTATTTAATTCGTATTTGAAAATATTAGATATACATATCTTATATCTTCATATGAATATAAATATAAATATGATTTTACATTTTAATTATTCGATTCAGTAGATATATACTATATAGTTTAAAATATATTATGAACAAATTATGTTATTCACCTTTATAATTAGATAAATATTATGAATTTTAGTATTTTTTTAAATAATATTTTTATACTTTTTAATAAATATCCGATTCAATTTGTATCTGTATCTGTTTTGTCTAATATTCAATCTGTATTTGTATCTAGAAAATTAAAAAGGAATGTGGATATGGTTTTACTACTATCAGCTTTGTATCCGCTCTGTTTTCACCCATGGGAGTGACTGTAATATGAATTTATATATATTTACAAAACTCAAATATTTGATTCGAATGGTTAAAGATGAATTTTATTTAAAAATATACTTTTTGGTTAAATTATATGTTTTAGAATTTTTCTATTATATTTTAGATAGGTAAAGTAAAAGAGTACTTTATTTAAAAACTGGGGCCATTGGAAAAGTAATATTTTTTTTATCTATCTAATAGAGATAGTAAAAAATAATATTTTTTTAATTCATTGCAATATCTACTAGATTGTTTACATGTATAAATTGTCAAAGTTAAAAAAACCTTTTAAGTTTTAAACGTCTCAAAATATGAATTGACTTGTGTCTGTGATGCTAAGTAAAGAATCAATATCAATATTTTTTTATATTTATATTTTAAATGTTGGATCCGCCTGCTTAAAGTGATCAAATATTAAAATCTTATTTGAAAGTACAGTTTATATTTATTTTTCAGCATTTTTTAAATATATAGATTACTATTACTATTGGATATTAACGTAAGTTAGAGTATGATCAAATAAGAATTTTTTGGCAAATTTTTTAAACTAACTTGCGTTAATATCCAGCTTATGTTACAATCACAGCATTTAATTTTAATTTTAAAATTTGCCAAAACTAAAAGGCTTAAATATGTGGCTTCTTTACTTTTTTTAATTTGTTAGAAAGTTTGTACTCAAAATTGGCACAACCTAAACATCCTTTGAATTCTCAAATTTTTACATATATGATAATCATGACATTTGATATATTTTCAAAATGAGCTTTTTATTGAATTGTCAGGATTTAAAATGTGATGACGTACATTTTGATGGTTATGATTTATGAAATAAGTTAGTTGTCACTATATACACTGTCCCATGTTTGAAAATGAGATTCGGGAGTGGGGGTTGTGCTGCTAAGTCTTAAGTCTAGTGTTCCCTATCTGTCGGGTACCCCACAAGCGCACAAAAAGGGAACATGCCGGGCTGCTCTCTCCATACTCCTGTGTCACAACTCACAACCGTGAGGTGTGTGGTGAGAGAGAGAGAGAGAGAGAGAAATGGACGGTAGGTGTAGATGCTGGTCTTTTGGCAGTATCCATTCAATGTAAAGTATTTTGTTGGATACACTTTGGACCTACTGGCTACTGCTTACTAATTGGTCGTCTCTGATCAACACAAGAATTATTCTTTCAAGTAGCTAAGAATTGATTATTGACTACAGATGCCTTTAAGCATTACGGTACTAGATGCTAAAGTTTGATGGAGATGAAAAATGATAGATACAGATAATATATTTTTTTAATCATGAGGAGGACAAGATGTACTTTGTGCAAGCATTTACAATGATATGAAATTATGAAAGATAAAATGTGCTAAAAGTAGTCTATCGCTGCAAGGATTCGTTGTTCTTGTAATATTTACTTTTGAATGTGTTGAGCAGTTAATTATTTTGATATTTTTTTTATACATGTACATAGTCAGCTAGTTTATTTTAATATATATTACTTGAAAATGAAACAACGTGATTTTAGCAATTTTAATATTGTTAGTTACTTTTAACAAAAAAAAATGACATTCTCATAAATACTTAGTTAATTTTTTTTAACACATATACAGTTCTCCTTAACACCGGAATTTTTATTTCTACCATATTCACACAAAAACACAAACCAAAACACTCATGTTTGGTCAAAATTCGAAATTTACCCAGGCCGCACAATACCGCTGCACCCCAAAGAAAGAGGCCACTCAATGTCCCTGCGACCCCAACTTTTGTTTGTTTGTTTTACATATAAGAATGCACAAATTCCAATTAGCTAGAAAGAAGATCAAATGACAATTAAAATAGAAAGCACCAGGGAATGCACAAATTCCAAAATGTACTTATACCACATTTGTTCATTAAAAAAACAAAAATAATGGGGCCGCCGGGCATTGTGCGGCTTCTAGATTGGGGCCGCAGAGCCATTGAATGATCCTCAGTTTTTGGGGCCGCAACGGCATTGTGCAGTCTGGGCAGTTTTCAAATTCTCTCAAAACTGAAGTGTTTTGATTTTTTTTTTTATGGAAGATATACAAATTTCGGTCCTCAACATCCCTAAAATAAAAATTCTAAAGATGTGTCTGGTCGTCTGGTGTCGTACGAAAGTGCAATGCTAGCCAACCGTGTGATTTTCGTATGATCATCAGATTCATTTTGAGAATTCAAATTATTTAATTATGATTTTAACAAATGGACGTAAGTGAAAACTTAAAAAGGTGGACTAAAAAATATTCCTATAAAGTGATTTGCAATGAAAGCAGGTGCCAAATTTTATAATTGTTCAAGTTCAATTGCCATGGCTTCAGTGTTTTCTTCCTTCTGCTTTATTTTCTGGTTTAGTTCTCATTTTTTCAACAAACTTAATAATAAAACCTGTATTGCAATTACTAAATAGATCACGAATTGTACAACTGGCATATAATTCTCATCTGAAATGAACTTTCAATGTAAATTCGTTATGTTGGAAGCTTCAAATTTATTATTCTTAGTGGTGGTGTTTGGTTGTGGACTAAAATTAAGGTGGTCTAAGCAAGTTATTCTAACTTAGGCTGGTCTAAATTATTTATATTTGATTGTGTCTAAAGTTTTCAGGAGAGAGGGGTAAAATGGTTAAAGGTGAATAATAGTGGGCCAGTGGCTTAAAATTGAAGAAAAATTTAAGACACTTCTTGAGGTAGTTTAATTTAGACATGTTTAGGCTGGACTAAATTTAAAACTATTCCATATTAGACTAGTTAATTTAAATTGTGTTTTGTGAAATAACAGTGGCCTAAAATCTTTAGTCCACCTTTAGTCCTCAACCAAGCATAGTGAGCATCTCTAAAATCTAGCTCCAAAAGGAACATAAAGATATAAATCTAAAGCCCATTTGAGATTTTGTTCCACCTTTGGGCCAGGAATCTATAGGTGATTTGCCCAAAAATATATTGGGCAAGGGAAGGATCTAAATCCCTAAGATCACGGTTTGAAAACAAAATTTTAGTACAAACAATTTGAAAAGTTAGTAAACTTTAATTTAGTACAATCAATTCGAATAAAACATTTGAAAAAACCAACCAATTTAGATTCCCACTTGTTGAAACTATAACTTTCTTTTACATTTTTGAAAAAGAAGAGCCTTTTGCTTTCTCTGAAATTATTCTGATATTATTTGTCGACATAACCGGACAAATGCACCTAAAGATAGTAAGATACCAAAAATAGTAAAATATAGGTTAGTTAGGTAAAACCTCACAAAAACGACCTATTGCCTATTGGTGAACAAAAGGCATGGAATCAACAAATATAGTAGTATTAAAGGGCTCAAAAGTATCAAGGATGATAGGTTGTCTGTTTGTTGTCATTTGTTCAAGGAAGATGCTATTTTGAGAGCACAATTTATAATATTGACTATTGATAGTTGAGACATTTTTTCTGCTCTTTATACCAGTTTTATTCTTATTAAAAGTTCTTTGTATAATATATGCTAAAATTTTGTGATTAATGCAATATTGAGTAAGAAGTTAAAAGATAGTAAATATTCTAACATTTAATATTAAATGAGTACTTTATTCCATTTTCATCTCCTGGTTTGATTTTGGAAAGATCAAATTCTAAAAGATATCAACTTCATTTCTAACAAAGGATTGATGATGATTACTTAATAAATTTTTTTATCAATACTATATATTGTTTTCAGAACAAAGAAGATAGAGAAAATTAATATTTGAAACATAAACCTGCAAATTGAATCCAACGCAATTGAAAACCTCACCAAGATTTTTTATTTCCTTGTTCTCAAAAGTGAAGAACAAGGTCCTAGAGTGATTTTTTATATTAGTTTTTTTAATGTTTAAATTTTGCAAGTTTATAATTGATTGAATTTCAATTGTTCATGTGTGTTGGTTGTATTTATTATGTAGATTTTATTATTAAATTTTTTATTTATTTTTGTCTGTATTTTTTTTTTTTTTCATTCTGATTTTACTACTTTTTTACATTTAGTCATTTTAGTGCTCATAAAGAAAGACCTTATGTCAATACGTTAATACACTGTCATGATATCTAAATTAGGATTATGCGTTCCTTATAATTAATACATCTTTTCATAAAGTAGACAAAAACGTATTCACTATGAAACGACAACACAATTAAGTTGCTTAATCATATGTCTGCAGAAATTGCATATTTAAATTATAACTCACATAAAATAAGCAAGGGAGAATTTCTTTGTATAAAGCATTTAATAATTTCGTTCAATATATTGTATGTAACCGTTATTTAGTTTTGAAGGCAAAAAAATAAAGGTATTAAATAAGGGTTGAACTAGTATAAAGAAAAGAAAATTCTATCGGTCAATATTGTAATTTGAGCTCTCAAAATATTCTCTCTCTTTGTTTATTAGGTGACATGAAACGACATGATGACATCACATATAGCTGACCTTTTAAAAAAAGACACGGCATATATCCAAAATAGGTGATATGATATTTCTTTTTATAATTCCAAATCGGGAAATTTTAAATATTACAACAGCATTTACTAATAACCTTTCAATTTTCATAAAATAAGGATGTGGCGAAGCATCTCAGGGACCATAGCCTATGTAGAGAAATGCAAAAACGAAACTAAGCCAATCAAATGACAAAAACTCATAGCCAAGAGCATTATGACCAAGATATGGTCTACAAACTGAATAGATTCACTACATAAATATATTAAATTAAAAAAAAAAGATCTATGAAATCACCCAAAAAGCATATAGCATTGATATCTTATGAGAAGCTAAGCACCATTTGGTCCACTTACAAGAACAGATGAAAGACATGGAGGATATATTTCAAGTTTTATATATCTATATAGAGTAGAACTAATTAAGGTGTTCTTAAGCTCACCAAGCCTCTTTGTGAGCTTAACTCAATAACCTATCGTATTGACTTCAAACGACACATCCAAACCGTTGAAACCGTTCTATTTCACGAGTGATGCATTTACATGTCAAATTTATAATTTTTCGAACTAATTTAATATAAAGTCAAGCGGTCAAAAAATGTTGAAAAATGAACGCATTAAAATTAACTTATAAATCATCTATTTTTGACCGCTTGACTTTATACTAAATTAGTTCGAAAAATTTAAAAATTTGACATGTAAACGCATCACTCATGAAGTAGATCAGTTTCAACAGTTTGGATGCGTTATTTGAAGTCAATCCGATAGATTTTTGAGTTAAGCTCACAAAGAGACTTGGTGAGCTTAAGAACACCTTAGTTCTACTCATCGATATATATGGAATTTTATAAAAAGGAGGGGGTGTATAAAGCTCCATATATGTATATATACTAGTCAAGTGCCCATGCGTTACCGTGGAGATTGAATGTCTGTTTTGATTAATTTCTTTAAATGTGATTAATTTATGAATTGATTGTATAATCATGTATTAGTCAATATAATACTAAAATTTCAGATGCTTGCAACGAAGAAGCACAATACAATTATCATGATTTATATTGGCAAGTTTGTCCCAATATATTACCATCATTTTCAACTAATTACCAAATGAACAATAAACAAACAAAAATTGCTCACGCAATGGCTCGGATATTGGGTACCAAAACTACTTGGATTTATCAAAAAAAAACTACTTGGATTAAACTGTGAACTACAGAAATTGCTCGGATATGCTGCTGCTCAACCTGACATTTTACTCCAATGCTTGTTTTCATTAATGAGACTTGCAAATGAGATAAATAGCAGCTATAAAATACCAAATTTATATCCTAAACCAGATGACTTGTAATCATATCAAGAAAATGACAAACAAGCTCATAAAATATAGGAATTTAAAGTATTTACTGTGGGGCCACCTGGTCAGTGACAGAACCCCAATTGCCATGATCCGACCCAACCCTTGACGTGGCACGTGGCACCTTGGAGGATATGTTTGCATCTCTGCCTTTCTCCCGAGCCAGGGCAGGGCACGATTTGTTATAGGTGCTTTGTTAATTATCTCACATGTGTGTTGATTTTTTCCCACTTCTCCCCCTTGTGGTTAACCGTGACATAAAATCACAATTAAATTGAACAAAGGGATTACAAAAGTCATTTATAAGGACACAAAATGTGTGTAAATTACAAAAGTCAATCAAAACAGAAAGTTATTTGAAAAGTAAGATAAATACAAAAAAAAACAACATAAAACATGGACATTGCATTGTTTTATTTATCTTATATTTTTACGTGAAAAAAATAAATGATTGAGAGACAAGGAGATAAATATGCATTTTATTACCAATGCAATATGTCTTACAGTTGCACATTGCACAACCCGAGATTTTTATTTTTACCCAAAAAAAAAAATATTTTAATATAATTAACTAAGTTTTTGAAAAAATTAAATTTTTACCCAAACCGTAAATATTATTTACGGTTTGAAACTTTTTTTTTTTTTTTAGAGAAAAATAGCTAAAATGCTGAAATGAAATATAACACAAAAAAATCGAATTATTTTTTAAAATATTTGTTAGAAAATACGCTACGAATAGGGCCGATTTTGTGCTAAAATATGGTAAATTACAATAATTATGCTAAAATACGGTAAATTTACTAAAATGCTGAAATTATAATAATTATGTAGAATTATGCTAAAATACGGTAAATTACGCTAAATTACTATGAATTGGGCCGATTTTGTGGCATCTTTCATAAATCATAAAAAATAGTAAAAAAATTTCAAAAAATAATAAAAATTGGTATTCTACAAGTTCATTAGATAACTAATTTACTGAGCTACGTAGATGGAAAAATAGAAATGAAAATCTTAATCGGAAACTTCAACTGAAGTTTTGAGGCCCTTCTCTTTGTTTTTTGACGATTCTGAATTTGGAAAACTGGCGAAGCGAGTACGGACGCATGCGCATTTTCACAAGCTTTCCGAAAAGTGGTCATTTGCTGAAATCGGACACTCGAGCATCGTTTTATGGCCGTTTAAAGCTTCGTCGTCGTTTTTCGCCTTTTCAGTGAAAATATCATCCCAATTCATACGTAATTTAGCGTAATTTACCGTATTTTAGCATAATTCTACATAATTATTGTAATTTCAGCATTTTAGTACATTTACCGTATTTTAGCATAATTATTGTAATTTACCGTATTTTAGCACAAAATCGGCCCTATTCGTAGCGTATTTTCTAACAAATATTTTAAAAAACAATTCGATTTTTTTTTGTTATATTTCATTTCAGCATTTTAGCTATTTTTCTCTTAAAAAAAAAAAAAAGTTTCAAACCGTAAATAATATTTACGGTTTGGGTAAAAATTTAATTTTTTCAAAAACTTGGTTAATTATATTAAAAAATATTTTTTTTGGGGTAAAAATAAAAATCTCGGTTGCACAACAATTGCATACAATAATAATTAACCAGCTCATGTAAAACGAAAGAATCGCATTATGCAGCAAAGATAAACATTATAAAACTGATCTCTCGAATGAGTAATTCCAATAACTATATGCACCATTTTTTGTTCACCATTTTAATTTCGCCGGGAAGTACTACGTGAAAAAAAACATAACCTCAATTAGTATTAAGTAATGAAAACCTCACAAATGAATATACTACATTAAAAGATAAATGGAGCTAAGATAGCAAAACAATTACCAAATTTAGTATAAGTTATAACAGAGGGGATTATACCTTCTTAATTAGTGAAAATGGGAATCTGTCAGGATGGATGGAGAAGCACCTTTCCAAAGTCAATATGGATGGAGAAGAACCTTTCCAAGATCTGATATTTGAGGATCAGAGAAGCAATAATTAATCAAATGAAATGAATAATCTAAAAAAATGAATTCCATGTCTCACTGGTGCAAAATATCACTGCTACAGTAAATTCAATAGTAAATTTTGATCTTATTGAGTATTGACAATTTGCACCATAACATAGGAAATTTATTTCAGACCCCTCAAATTTAAAAAAATTATATATATTTTTAACTGTGAACTCTAAAGTTCAAAATTTAGTTCAGCCCCTCTCATCTACAAATTGGCTCCAATAATACAAAATTTCCAAATTTAATATTTGTAGGGACCTAGATGTGATTTATACAAGTTCCTCTTGTCAGTTTGTTTCATAATCTACTTGATATACAAGCTTTGGGAACAATTGGGCAGAGTTACCCTTGGCCAAGGCTTAACTGAGCAAACCATGTCACAACCCTAAAATTTTAAAACAAAATTCAAACTACAATTTCATCAATTTTAAACATTAATAGAGAGAGAGAGCCCGAAGGTACTTACCTAGAGGGAGACTGTCGGTGAGGCGCCGGGAGAGAAGAATAGCAAATGTGTGTATGATGTTAGAATTTATAAAAGCAAATCAGAAGCTTTGAATCTTTTACCGTTTTCTTAAATCTAGAAAGAAATCAAATACAATTGTAAAGGTAGCAGTACCTACAATATTGTTAAAGAAGTCGGTGAATTATTAATTGTATCCATTAAAAAACAGAAGCAACAGCATATGCATTACTACTTAAATAATCAAGAACACTGCGATTATAGTTCCATTGCAATACTGAGGCACATAGACGCTGGCCACTATAGATATATGTAATTTTTATTCGGTGAAAATTTTCCTTCAGCATTCTTTCAAAAGAGATAACTAAACTAAACAGAAATCAGCCTTTTGTTTCTTTTTACCAACTTTCACAGCTTTGGAAAATATAGTATCTTTGAAATTTTAGATATGCAATAGTTTTGTTACACTCAGAAATTTTTTAGATTGATTATCATCTCACTTGCGATTTGGGAAAAAAGATTGCCCACTAAAATATAACATTTCATTTTTTTGTGACGGATCAAGCAACAAAATAGTCAGTTAATTAAAAAGAAAAAAATTCCGTTTTGTGTTACCTGGATGTGCATCTTTTCAGGAAAAAAATTAAGAGGGTTAGTTCTAGTCATAAATTGAGAGGTGAGATGTTCTTAAGACGTCCCCCCTTTTTTCCCATTACTTCAGATATCATTTAGTTTTCATTACTGTTCTTTATTGTAAATCCAAATGGGGGCCACAACAAGTTCTAATGCTGAATCAAGTATTTGGTGGAATCAATACCATCAGTAAATCAATACAAAAAAAAATGCTTACTTACCATCCTCTCCAACAGTCACATTTCCTAGGTCTCCAGCATGGCGATTTTCATCTTCAGGTGCACCATGCGTCTTTCCAACAGGGTTGAAATGCGGCCCTGCATAAAGTGAATAAAGTTCATAAACAATGGATGTAGATATCATATTCTGCCATTTGTCAGTCCACACGAGTTAGTATTCATCATGAATTGTCCAAATCATTACCCTTTTGACACATTTTTATACACAAAAACATTTAGAAATGTTCTTTCTTATTTTTTTTTTCTTTCACTCGACAAAAAATTGATAATGGTCAGTTGTCAAACTACCATGTATTGGTTCCAACTGACAAGTTAACAAACTACAGTAAATTTCTAAGAAAAGTGAAAAAAATCCTTGCAAATACAAAGGGAGAAACACGTACCAGTTGACATGCAGCCATTGGTGGTGTCACCAAGTGCATGAACATAAAATCCATGTAGAACAGGCTTGAGTCCAGAGATGCTACCAGTTACAGTTGTGGAAGCTAAAAAATATTACAAAATTACAAGTTTACATGAAATGTAGTCTCTTTTCTCGGAAAAAAAACTATCCAGAAATTTATTCCCAAAATAAAATTAAGTGATGTATTAACACTTGCATCATCAAAAGAAGCGTCTGAAATGCTAAAATCTTTTGTAGGATGTTATTTGGGTTCACTACTTTATTAGCTTTCTTGCATAAAATCTTAACCTATCAATCAATTTAAAAAAGGGCAGCCTTTTAAAAGAAAAATAGGAGCATATACAGAAGAACACATTAAACCCAAAGCTTTATTAGCTTTCTTGCATAAAATCTTAAACCTATCCATCAATTTAAAAATGGCAGCCATTAAAAAAATTGGGAGTAAATAAAGAAGAACACATTAAACCAACTAAAAGTGGTACCTCTTTCCCATATCTTGAAGAGCTGTTGAGCTGCTGCCTTCCACATAATTGTTCAAGGAGGACATGTATTGGTGCTCTTGTCAACTCAATTAATATTAATCCTGATAGCATGCTCAAGTTGTTAGATCCTGCAATTAGAAGCAACCATGACTTGGAGAAATTTGGAACTAAATATCCTTTATTATTATTTTTGTGGAACAAAAAGTATTGCATTACACCTCAGCAATTCCCTTTTCCATCAAAGAAATATTTTTACCTTGATTTTTCAAAGCCAAAACAGGTCATGTTGTACTGGCCAGCTCCAAGCCAATATGCCATTTTTGAAGACCTAAATATGTATTCTGGTACCTTACTATACTATACCAGAAAAATACTGGTACGATCCCAGAAAAGTGGCCTGACTTTTTCAGTAGGTCAATGATACTCGCTGTTTTGTTAGATAGAGTTTCAATTAACATTCAAAGCACCATGCCTAATTGGATCACTGAACTCTATTTAGCTGCACATTAAAACAAATAGAAAAAAAATACTTTGGGTTGAATAATATATCACATTAAAAAAATATAACATCATTTCACCTTTGCAAAAGTGCCAGAGAGATCGTCTGTGTGAGATGCTGATGCATATGTTCAGTCTAAAATATAAGACATTGTAAGATAAAAGGAAATTTGTATGTTTAGTCCAATTTGCATAGTTAGCTAGGTTTCAGCCCATTCAAGAAGGGACCCTTGCAAATTGGTCCATATAAATTGTACGTCAAATGATCTAATCATGTAACCAATCCTTTGTCTTCAATTCAAAAATGGAACTCACAGTCAGGCGGAACAGGGGCAATTTCGTCATTTTCTTATCCTTCTAACCCTCCTAATTCTACTCCCTGCAGAATATCTTTGCCAAAAAAATAGATATTGTGAGGCATCAAAGTGAACATCATCTTTTCAAAGTGAACAGTTCTTTGCCAAGAACTGTTGTGAACATGTCACTTCCGTATGAAATCCTGAAGGTTTATTTTAAGTTTGTTCAAGCCTATAACAAACTAATTGAGGAATTAACTTCTAGAGCTTCTCTAAAGACTCGAGCAAAGTTAATTAATTGAAAAATTAACTGAAGTGTTTTTCAGCAAATATCAAATTGTTTCCTTCCACCTAGACTTTCATAAGAAAAGTCAGGTAAGCTATAAATAAATAATTCAATCAGTCAATTTTAGAGGGCCTGCTAATATATGAAGAATGCAAGTACTGTAAAAAAGAGAGTAAGCTCAGAATCAGTACCAGCCTTTTGAGTTTTTTTGTTAAATCATACAAAATAATTTCTAATAGATCAGGCCCCGGAATTAATAGTTTTGTTCGTTGAGGCCCTATATTTCATGCTGAAGTGACAGGTTAGAGAAATACATCACGCACACACAAAAATGATTAAAGAAAAACTAACTACCAATAATAAGTTCAAAATTTGAAAGGTTTGATATTTTCAGTGTAAACTGTAGTTGAACAAATTGCAGTTAGCATTGAGAAGTACTTTAACATAACATCTTTTGGATAACCAACCAAACTGCTCAAATAGAATAATAATCCAAAAGTACAGGGGGCTCAAGTAAAATAAAAAAAATAAGTTCAGTGGATATATTCCCCCCTCTAAAATGCACAAAAATAAGAGGGATCAAATGCCTCTGTAATATGAGGTCCGTCGCACCACTTTTGAAAATTAATAATATTAGAAACACAAACACTCAAACAACTAAAAAATAAGTTTTACATATCTGTATTCATTCTAACGGCCAAAAAAAAGACCACATTTCAGCATGGTCTTGGTTTGCAACAAAAGTACCAAAAGAAAGCACATAAAATGACAACCACAGGAATTAATTTTCATGAACCTCTTGATTCCCATAAAAACCAAACAGAAATGTTGTAACTGTTTATGAGTGGTTTGAAAGAATGAAATGTCAACATCTAACCATTTTTATTTGTTCTTTTAAGTTTTATTTTTCTACTACTAACTTCTATAAAAGTGAAGCCATGATGGAGAGAAATTTTGCAGAATATTTTTATCACTTATATTTTCACCAAGTAAGATCATCTAAGATTTCAGTATTGTATGAAGTTGGTTTTGTGAGTGGAGTGATACCAGATGTACTGCATAATATCATATGGATTCCAGTTGGGTTTTTTCCTTTATGAATTGATGACCTGAGACTCGTTAAAATAAAGGCTTAAATAAATTTTATAACAGAAGCGATCTATTGCTATGTTTTTAGAATTATGAACCACATAGTAAGGTGTGGTGCAAAGAATTAATTATCCAAAAGTTAACTAATTATTTTAGTAATAAATAAAATTTCTAGAACTGATGAGGACCAGCAGCAGGGTGCTTGCTTCAGGTATTTTTGTTCATACTGGAGCTTAGGGCTGGTTTTTGTGTCATCAGTACCAGTACCTCTACAAAACATAAAAAAATATTTAAAGAAACTCACCAGCCGATTGATTTTGTAACCACATAACTTTGGTTACCACACCCAGTACCTGTTTTTGACCCTTTACTTACTGAAGGGACGTTAAGAGAAGAACTCGGGTTGCTTCCACCAAAAAACAAAGCTCCCGAAAAACCCTTAAAATTACCAGCAACAGTACTGAAATACTTCTGCCTAGTACTCTGTTGTACAATTTTGTTGGTACCAGTTCCATGACATGTACCAATACTATCTCCTTTCTTATCCAACTCTTTCCTTTTCGCAGTTTCCCTAATAATAGACCTCTTATCAATTTCTTCGCAATCCGAGTTGCTCATATTAGAACTTCTATCTTTCCCTATCCTGCCTCTTTCTTGCTGTCTCTCTCTCCAACTGGTGTGACACCTTTGGACCTCTCTTCAGCCTCTAAATTCTCGTCTCTTAGCTTTCTTCTCTCTTCTACTAACCGCGCCATGGTCAGAAATAGCGAAATCTGAAAACCCTAATCAAATAAAATTAACTTTCAGACAGAGCGATCAAGATTCAAACCAAACCTTCTTTAAAATTCCTACATTTAGAGAAGAAACAGGTTCATCGAGTACCTTCAACGATCTTGAGGTTGCGCTGATGTGTCGGGCTGGGCTGAGACATAGACGGAGCCAGGTCACGCCTCGCGGCTTCGCTTGCTTCGTCTCCGCCGTCTGTCAATCTATCAGTTTTCTTGAAATTGAGGCGAGAAAGGAGGTGAGGAATGAGGTGCTCCATTTAAAAGGAGATGCACCGACACCAAAGTTGGTTTCGCCCCAGGAAGAGAAGAGCGTGAAAAGAAGAGAAAAAAATGGAGCACGTTCGCGTCGGGGAGGAGAGAAGAGTGAACACGCATCGGGAAGGAGAGAAGAAAGAGAAAAAACGCATCATTTGCGTCGGAGGAGGAGAAAGCATGTGAGAACGCAAAGTAACAGAGAAAAAAATGGAAAATATGTGGCGAGTATCATTGGTTGAGAGTATACTTTGTATTGAAACGGGTAGGTTTCTAACTAATTTTATAATTCTACACATAAGACTACATGAAAAACGTTGTATAAAATCAAACAATGATCAATGGCTGAGATTAATTGAATATGAGGCTGAGATCTCCTCAGGACAGATAGTCTCCTCGTCCCTCTAAAATTTAAGATGGTTTTCTTAGGAGTACTGATATATCAGGATATTATGTTGTTTTTTAACCACATCCAAATGATCATGATCCTAGTCTTAGGCATTACCCCACCAACTAATGAAAGAATCCCAGTTCCATCAAACTGTATAAACCTTAACCCACCAACAAAAATGTATTAACTGATGGTAAGTAGTTATAACAAAGCCAATATAAATGAGGATATTACACTCTGGTCATGCAATTGTTTTGTGAACTTCAAAAGTTTGAACCTAGATTGAGGCATTATTAATGCCAGGTGCTGGAGAAGATGCTAAGACAAACTAGTATTAAGTGATGTTTTGTGCCATGATGGCATTGCACTGGAACTGAAAGCTTGAAATTTTCAGGATATGGTCAGAGACAAACGTTTAATTGACAAGGTTCAATACTGGTACGAACTGGTCAGTCTAGATACTTGAACAAATAAGTGAAGTACAATACCATGTAAGTTCAAACTTGATATGACTGACTGGTACCAACTGGCAGATAATACATCTACCAGTTTTGCAATGGTTCAGTAAATACAGAGAAACTTCTGCAAGTTGTTATCTATTTCTCTTAAGTCAAGAGCCAAAATTCAATATGTCAAAGAGAGAGAAATATGAACAGAAGCCCCTACTATATTTTTTCACAAATTAAATAAAAAATGTTGATACATAGATATATACAACGAAAAAATACCGTAAAAACACTCAACTCACGATGATTTTGTTCCATTTTTCTTCATGATTATCAAATTCATTTTTGACCCATCCAAATTTACACTTCTAACCTCCAAAAGATTCAACCTTTTGAAAAGGCCCGCCACCTCGTCCACCTTGGCCACCTTTCTTGCCACCACTAACACCACGGCACCGCCTCTTCTCACCGTCCTCTCTAGTTCACTCACAAACCGGACCGGGTACAATGCGGTTGCCAATCCATCACTGAACCCAAGATCAAACACGTCATCAAAAAACGGTAAGTTATGTGGGTCGGCCCTTTTGACGAGAGGTGGATAGTTGATTAGATCCACTCCGGTGACATCCATTACGCCGGAATTCTGTAGCGCGTCCACCGCATGTCCCGCCCCAGCAGAAACGCAAAGGACATGGGACGAGTTGGAGAGGAGATGAAGCGATCGAATCTGGTCGAAGACTGAGCCGGAAAGGGAATGTACTCGGCGGAGATAGGAGCGCGACGATCGGAGCTTCGCAAAGCGGGTTTCGGGAGCGGAGACCCGGCGGGAAAAGGCGTCGCAAGAGGATGTGGGGAAGGGAGAGCGAGAGAGGGTGAGGTGAGAGTAGACCATGGAGGACGAGAAGCATGTGCGGGAGGAGTGGTGGAAGAGGTGGAAGAGAGAGGCGGTGGCGATGGTGGCGAACACCACGGACACGCGGTTGAGGAGTCGCCGGACATTTCGATCCATTTTGAGAGATTCTCTATTTGCGGGGAATGGAGAGGCGTGGATGAATAGACTGGATGATGGAAACTGGAGAGAAGTAATTTGGACTGATTGGGCTCATTTACAGAGAACCTAACTACATCCGGGCCTTGATTGTGGAATTCTGTTTTTTGGGCCCTAAAATCACCTATATGAAATTGGTTGTCGTTGGTCTAAGGCCCAATAGAGCGAAACCGTGTTTCTGGTGTGGGTTCTTTGTCAATTTTGCCAATTAATTCCGGGTCAGGAGAGAAATCCTGTGATCTCCCCTTCCCGGCTTCCCGCGTTAATACGCTGAAGGTGACGCGTAACTCTCTTCATTTATTAATTAGTGAGCAATGCAGTTGGAAGTTACACCAAGCTACTTCCGTCGAAATGTTGTTGGGATTGAATTAATAAAAGTAAAAAAGGATGGGCTTGACAATATTTTTTTCTCTAAAAAAAAGAACAGTAAAAAAAAGAAAATGTTTGCACCTAATAAGTCTCCAGTTTATAAAATCCACAGAGTCTCGACTCTCGACTCTCGCCTACGCTTGTACGGTGAGAATGGTGTCCTAGAAAAATAACTAGTAGAGGTTAAACTGCATTCAACTAATACCATGTAGTGTATATATGTTTTGATGGATGTATTGAATGACATTTATTTCTTTTATCGTCCTTGATGTGATTATGGATTCAAGTGCAGCTGAAATTTTACAGTTTATACAATTTGGAGACATTTCATAATTAATAAAATATAATTATTATAGAGGAGGGTTCAAATGTCTCCATTTTTTGTGCCTCCACCATGCCTCCATTTTTAAAAACTTTAATAACTCAAAATTTAAAACTTAAAAGTCAAAATAAAATCATTGAATATGATCTACATCATTTTATCTATGCACGTGTAAAAAATTATCACATTTCAATTTTGTTTTGGTTGTCATCAAGAGCTTGTAAAAAACGTACTAATGTGAATAATTTCTAGACGTTGATTTTTCAACTTATTGATTCACATAAAAATAAAATCAAAATGTGATAATTTTTTATCAGCACATAGATAAAATGATGTAGATCATATCCAACGGTTTTATTTTGACTTTTAAGTTTTAAATTTTGAGTTATTAAAGTTTTTAAAAATGAAAGCATGGCAGAGATATGAAAAATGGAGGCATTTGAATCCTTCTCATTATTATATGCAAACTACTGCAAATGTTGAATTTAATTTACAAGTTATACCCCAAATGTTAGTTTTTTAATATACAAATTTATCTATGACAAAATATCGAAATTTGATTTTAACCAAGTAAAAGCCAACATGGCAACATGGACAATGTATCACAATCTCTGATAATGACGTGGCAACAATTTATTACATGGAGATGTACGTTATCAATAACAACTGGAGAAGAGCTACATCATTTCAATCATCATTTTCAGACTCTCTTCACCAAATATACATCGACAATTAATTCCCTCTTGCTTAGTAGCAAAGAAAAGAGATCCTTATATAAAGTCGCTAAACTACTCTTCAATACCCAAAATACAAATCCTCTAAAATACTCTTTCATCTCAAAAGTGATAACCAAAATAAAATGGGGATAGTGCAGGAACAAAAACAGGAACAGGAACAACCCAACTGTTACTTCACGCTGATCATAAATGGATCAGAAACAGTGATTACAGAAGGCGTGTTCAAATCGAGGGATGGTATTGCGAGAATAACAAGTCCCGGCAATCTCTATGTTAGCCGTTTCGAGGGCATTCATGTCAGAGGGAACAATACTGGTAGTATCTCCTTTAACCACTGTACCAATATTCACGTTGAAGGGGTTAGAGAGATTTCGATTACACGGTGCAAGCATGTCCAGATTGAACAGAGTGGTAATGATCTCTATTTAACCGATTTTGCATAATTCATAGTGAAATTAAAAGTGCATATCATCAAGTAAATATTAACAATTCAATGACAACAATCTCAAGCAACCCGAAAGATTAGGATGTGGTACCATGAACGGTACTAGACCCCTCTCCATACTATTTTTCTTTTCTTTTTATTTGAATTGACCTGTTATCTTGAAAGAATCATTTTCTGATTTTTTATCTATGTGGTATGTACCAGTCAGATTTGGAAGAGTAGGCACCTAGAAAATGTTCAATTTTTGCTTCTAATCTAACAGAAATCTAAAATTATCCAAGGACTAGATACAAATTAAGTTAAGAGGCTTGTTATGAAGTCTAGAGATCTAATTGTCACAGAGAAGTGCTCTATTGTACAAGTTCATAGACCCTATTATCAACCAAGAATACCGAGTTCAGTATTGCAAAGCTCACCAAACTCAACCATGCTTCCTTAAACTTGAACTGCTTTCCTTAAACTCGCAAAAAGAGTCTGTTTAATATAAAATTTCTCAAACTCTCAATAACTGATATTATTTCACCAATTATTCTAATTGTATAATGTTAACTATGTTAATTATCTTAAATTTTCTGCTTAAATTAATGATTTTGAGTAATTTGAATTGAAATTAAACGAGTCACTGAATTTGGACAAAAAAAATAAAATTGTGGTGGTTATTGATGGACGAGTCAATTCAGTTCTCAGATGATGATAACCCAAACTATTCCATGCAATTTAGTAACACTAATTCTGATAAAATTATCCGGACAGGAAACATTTTTGTTAACCGCTGCAAAGAATTAAATGTCAATGGAGCTGGTGATCTTCGAGTAAACCGTTGCAGACTTGCACACCTGGTGAGCTGTGGCAACGTCTCGATCAATAGGTGCAAGATGCTCACGGTCGACTGGACCGGCAATGTCTGTGTCAATCGATGCAAGACTGCACAACTCAGCCGTTGTAATGCAGTTCGAATTGACCGTTGCCGTGGTGCAGATGTCATGAGCTGCGGTACAATTTCAGTTATCCGTGGAAAAGTGAATTATGTGAGCGAAATGCAGGGACAGCAGGTTGCCATGGGGGTGAATTATGGGAGCGAAATGCAGGGACAACAGGTTGCCATGGGGGTGAAAATTGTTGAGTAAGAGCACATTTTTTCGACCTTTATATATGTTTGCTTGATGGAAATATTCTATGAATAATGATGGCAAGTCTTGTGCACGAGTGCTAATTATAAATTTCTGTTATCCATGTTTGTAAATTTGATAAGATTATATATTTGAAACAAGTGTTCTTTTTCCAATGATAATCAGCTTGATACAAAACATGAATCATCCTGGCCGAGAAGGCCTTAATTTGCTCCTCCAAAGGATAATCCCAACCCAGCTCATATGATATCTAAGACTAGTACCGAGATGATAATTTACACGCTTAGATTCAGTCCATTAGAATCAACACCCAAGAAATTAACGAGACCAGTTGCATTTAATCACAAAACAAAGCTGCGACACTGAATAATGACTGCGTAATAAGTTTACTTTGCAGTTCACGATTGTAGTCAAGATTAAGCATGTAGGTGTAAAAATACCAACACATTAGAAACAATCTGTGTAAAAAATCCAGATTGATCAAAGTCACATGTTCCAATAATAAAACATAATTTAAATACTCACCAAGGTATTGATAGAGGAAGTGTTCAACAAATATAAGATTGGTTTATTCCAGTTATCCAGATTGATACATCAATTGATATGAAGATTCGAGGAGATCTAATTGGCGCAAAAAAACATTGGGTATAAGATTATAAGAATGCAAATCATGTTGAACCTACAGATGTGCAACTTCCAATCCATCTCACGGATATCTAAAAGTTACCCAGAAAAACTAGTACCAGCAGAAGTGAAAATATATGCTCAAAGGTGCCCAGCAAAACTAGTACCAGCAGAAGTGAAAATATATGCTCAAAGGTACCCAGCAAAACTAGTACCAGCAGAAGTGAAAATATATGCTCAAAGGTGCCCAGCAAAACTAGTACCAGCAGAAGTGAAAATATATAAAGAAGCATATATGAACATTTCACTACTACTAAGAAAGTGCATGCAACACAAAAGTGCTAAGAAGAAACCAAAAAGAGGGAATTTATCGGATAAAGGCTATTACAAACAAAACCCTAACCTAAAAACAGCAGCTAATACTTTTAAAGTCCTTCAAATTAATCACAGATCCAGCAAAGCTTAGAAAAAAGTTTTAGAATTTGCAGAAAATGCATTTTTATGTATCAAAGTGCACGAAGGCTGCATATTCTAGCAAAAAATAACATTTAGTTTTATCTTGCCTTTTAAAAGATTTCACATAAATGGGGCTCTCTTCTCCTTTTGTAATATATATTTCATAGATCTTACAGAGCGACAAAAGTTCATCTATTATATTTTTAAACTTAGAAATATCTTTAAATATGAAACATATCACAGCACTCAACTCATCATCTTACTTCAATAGTCCTATTTTTAAGTATTGAACGAATGACCAGGGTATCATAAAACTGAAGCTGCAGCTGAAACTTAAAATGACCTTTACCAAGGGGTAAAAATAACCACAATATTTCATCAGCATCATTATTTGCATCTCTCAACATCAACTTCTCTCGATCCAGATGCACAAACAACAAAAGTAGAAAAATTGAATTGTTATATCTTCATTTCTCATGCAGGCACATCAAACTATTTATCCATCCCATTACAACCAGACACGCTAACGTCAGAGAATACCATACGAATCATCAAAAGCTAACAACAGCTACAAACCTTTCCTTCAATCATGCTGACAAGGCAATTACGGGTCGGCCAACCACTCCATCATCTTCTGTCCAAGGGCACACTGACAAGGCATCGTGACACTTTCATTCCCCCCACAGTTGGAGCACAACACAAACTCCCCCAACTCCCGACCCGAATGCCAAATAAATACCTTCAGCCGCGACGCCTTCTCTAGTATTTCATTGTTAATAACTGAATCCTGGTACCCGGAAATATCAAGGTATTCTAACTCGTGCAATTCTTCAAGAAATGCAAGTATTGCCCGTCTCGAAAGCCTGATCGGGATCTCTAGCTTTCTCAAGTTGGGTAGAAAATAGCAAATGATCATGGCATGGTGATGCTCTAGACGGTCTTCTTGGCCAAATAACTTGAACTCGGTCAGATAAGGGCAATTCTTTTGGAGAAAAGAAAGTATGTTAACCGATTGACCAAAATACTGATCAATTGAAAGGCCTGTGAGGGATTCAAATTTTGGTAGAGCAATAAAGAACTCGTCTTCTTGGATCTCAGGATTTGGGAGGCTTAGGTATTTTAAATTTGGAAGCCTGAATTAAAAATGAGATAAAATATCAAGGGACTTTTACTACTGATGAATATATAAGCAATCTGACCATTTTATATATGTATCTGCACATTTTACTACTTAAATTGCAGTTTAACATTTTTCATTCTGATATGCGTTTTCTCCTTTAAGATACTGCCTTTTGTATAAAATTTGAAACCACTACAGTTTCCTCTGTAACACTCATCAGGCTGCTAACTATGTTAAAAAATCATATAATACAACACCTAAATTGAGTACAGATTTAGGATTTGGATATTTCTAATCAACAGTTCGTATTCTATGGTTTTAAGATTCAAATACTCGTGTACATCAGTATCAAATTAATAAGGCAACTTTATATTAGGCAGATAATGGTTCCCTACTAGACTAAGAAAACTATCTAACAGAGAACTAGAACTTGAAAGATGAGATTCACCAATCAAATCCTGCTATTTATTGATACAGTAGATACGAACACAGTATGAATTTTGCCAGCACAACCTTACTCTACATACTACATAGTTCATAATCTTGAAGTTGCATATTGAGTTGATTATTTCAAATTTCATTTAAAAATAAGGTGAGGTTAAGATGGACACAATATGGATATAGGTAATTAGTTCCAAGATTATTAACAAGAGTTAGAAAATGAAAAATGCACGGAATAATAAGACAACAAGAGAGAAAATTTAACAATAGCCTCACAAGTCAGCGACAAAGATTAGATCTTGACCATCAGCAGAGAGAGGGAAGTACAATTTCTCGATACGCGCCAAGCCACGGGAGAACGCCAAGATTCGCTGAAGCACCTGAGTAAAGGAGATGTGAGCACCGAACCGTGTAGTGGCGGCGTCCCAATCGGATAGATCGAGGATCCGCCAGCAGATCGGATCTCTCGCAGCGGCGCGCCAGGAGGAACAGACGGAGTTGGCGCCAGCGATGAGGTCGAGAGCGCTGATCCGCGGGAGGATGGACAGGATAAGTTCGTGATTTAATTCGTTCCATCCACTAGATACGCGGGATGAGGTAGTGGTGGAGGGGGAGGTGGAGAGGGCGGTGGTTGGGTTGGGATCGGTCGGAGAATCCATCGGATACGTGGGTTTGAGACTGCCCTTTGATTAGGGACAATCTGAGCTGTGCTTGAAATATAGGGTATGGATAAGTCCCCTTAAGTAACCCAAATTTTAAGTTTAAATCCAACCGTCCGATTGTTTTTAGAAGAATACTGAAGGGATTCGATTCCACCTCGGATCAGATTTGTTCGGATTCTGATCAAGTCCATATACAAAATTTTGAGTTACTTTAGGGGTCAGATTTGTTCGTTTCGGATACGAACGTTTGTTGGATCTGAATTTGAGTTACTTCAAGATTCGTGCACTTTTCGTCAAGATCCGCATAAAATCCGTATAAGCGTTGGTTCCTCCGGAATTGGAAATATTTGATTTGAGACAATTTGATAATTCAATAACTCGAGGAAGGTAAACCAACAAAATTTATGCAAATGTTAAACTAATAGTTCTAATTACAAAATTTTCAGGGGCAATTAAGGAAATGATTACGGATCAAGTGATCATGATGGATGCCTAACACTATTAAAGGAATTTCTCTTTATCTGAATTCTTGAAAAGAACTTCAGCACAAGATAACTATGCTACTTGAAGGATTGTTGTTAATTATAAGTTGTGGGGCTCAATTGTAATAAATTCAGGGAATTGGGGGGGGGGGGGGGGGGGGGGGGGGGGGATGCCCGGTCGGTGCCCTTCGATCGGCATCAAGATTCAAACTGACAACTTTACAATCTTGTGGAAAATGTTTACGTATCTTAACGAAGGTCGAACGACTACGATCAGACATCATGCATACTGAATTTGATTAGATGCCCATCTAACTGTCCCCACTCGTAAATTCAAATCTTTTGTGACTTATGCAGATGAAGAGTAAATTTTTTATGGTTTTAGGAAAAAGGTAATTGATGTTCACTATATTCTTAGTCAGTTTTTTGCAGAGTAGAAAAGCAGAGACAGTATGTTACTATGTTTATCTCATGTTCTCATGCACAAAAATACTAGTTTAATAAAAAAGAAAATACCATCCACGCAAGCCTAGTTCATGCACGAAAATTGGTGCGTGTGCCAGCTAGGCTTGTGCACCAATTTTTTTTAGTTTTGTTTTGTTGTGTTTGAAATTTTTTGACTAAGTTTTTTTTCCTGTTCTATTCTGTTTTGTTCTGTGGTGTTTAGAATTATATGTTCGCATTAAATTAAACGGAAAATTTTAGAAAATAAAATGCACTTAACAAATAAAATTTTATACTAAGTTTGAATTAAAAAATACTACAACAAATTATACAAACAATCTAAGCAACGTTTTGAACTCAGTAAGTTAGCGCACAAATTACTACAAATTATATGCACAATCTGATCAACGTTGTATACTACAAATTATACGCACAACAGAACAGAACAAAAACAAATGGTGTGCAAACCCAGCTGGTGCATCAAAAAAATTTGTGCGCGGATTGGGGTAGCGTGGGTAGTGGTTTTTGAATTTTGAAATTTAGGGTTGTAACTAATTAATTTTGAATTTTTAGCAGGGTAACTAAAAAAAATTCGGGTGCACGGCGAAGTTGGTCAGATATTTGGTTTTTGCTGAAACTCCTGCAAAATCATTTTAAAACTTCCATCTTGATAGTTCTTAGTTTTTTTTTTCTCGTACTGAAACTGAAACAGGGAGCACAATTGATAACTTGTTGGGATCTATGTAGTTAGATAGCGATGAGTCTAGTTTTAATTATATACTAAATGGTATTTTTGTTACTGAAAGCCGGTAGCAACTTTGGCTTAAATAAAAAAATCGAACTAATGGAAACTCCAAAATCATCCCATTATACACACCTCAATATCTCTTACATATAACAACTTTAATTTGTACAACTGATTAAACTACTAAATAAGCATGCATCTCTAAAACCGGGTAAATATTTTAACAGAGCAGTTTTGGCTTCATGCAACGCACATACTATAGAATCAAAACAGTGCTGCACACTGTTCATGCGATGCATGAAGCCAAAACTACTCCGTTGAAATCTTTACCCCTAAAACTCGCCAAAACCAAAACCCAAGCACGCATGCACACAAACAAAAGAGAAATGTGTGTGTCTAATTAATATCTATTTTTTTAACAAAAATATTATACATGTAAATACTTTAACTAAAGTCAGAGTTTGCCTTCTTCATTTTCTTGCCTAGTGACGCGAATGTAGCAAACAATTGCTGCCAATGTAGCTGCGGCAAGTCCAGCAATTATGATTTCTCCTCCTGTCTTTGACCTGTCAATATTTCGATGCCTCTTGAGAACTCCATGTTCTTGTTCAATTATGATTGGTGGTTGTGCAATGTTTAGGTGCATGCTAGAAGAAGGTGGTTTCGCTGTAGTCGATTCATGGAGATGCCGTGCGAATGAAGTAGAAATTAGAAAACAAGTAACTAAGATTATAGCGAAGATAGAGCGCGCCATGGATTGGGAAGTTTATATCAAAGACTGTTTAGTTTCGGCTTGAATTTTCAGGGTTTTTTAAAATGACTATGGAGTTCTGGTCTTTGGATTTGTATTTGTATTTGACTTGCTCTGAAGAAAGCTAATGGTTCTTATATAGGGATGGCCAGTGATTATAGAAATATGGATATTTCGGAAGTAGCCCTAGAGAACTTTTATTGTCAATGTCTCTGCAAACTTTAATATGGACTCGTTTGGCAACATGATTTAGATTAAATTTTATTTTAATGTAAGAAGTTTAACTTTTTAAGTTTAGTTGACTTAATTCAAAGTTTCAATATATAGATGTTTTTTTTTTTTAATATATAGCATGGATTTCTATCAAGTTTGGGTAGATTTGAAAGTTCTTTAACGTTTTATCAAACAATGAAACAATTAAAGTTTAAACAGTAGAGTTTTATTATTTTATATTGAATGAGCAATCATATTGCAAATTCACTCGAGTTTGATACGCATCCATTAAATAATTAAGACCATCTATAATTTGAATTTTCTAATTTACGTAATATTTTTCAAAATATCAAATGAATGTATCATAAAAATTATATATACACTGCAATTATATATCTATTTTTTTAAACTCATTTAAATAGTAGTCCAGAACAATTTGGACTAACATTCTTTCTAAAAATCTCCTCAATTCCAAAGATAGGTGATGATTTTGCTGGAAGTTGGAATTAAAAAGAATGAAGGACATATCTGAAAATTATTCCATAGTTTGAGTTTCTACTTTCTAGATAATGGAAAGGTGGGTAGGAGCAAATATGCATGCTGATTGCATAGGCCCATGGCAGCTGTTCGTTGCATGCATCTTTTCCCTTTGTATGCTTGATGGGTCTCTCATTAAGGCTTCTTAACTGATAGCAATGACATCTATAGTAGTGACACCTGTGCAAGTAGATTTTACAATTATATGACAGCTAAGTTACGGTACTCCTCACGTTTGCAATGATAAATATTTTGGTCCCATCTCTAAATCGTATGTCATCAATTTTTTGTGCCAAAAAAAAAAAACAAAGAAAAGAAAATTTTGCTCAACAGAAAGTTCAATAGGCAAGTTTCTTTACATTAGGCAACTTGCCATCTGACCTTCAAAAAAAAGTTTCTGGACATAATTAATGTGTAGACAATTCTCTTAGTTTAAACTCTGTTTTACAAAAATTGATTTTAGAAATTATAAGTTTACGATATACTGAAATATCGGTATAACACTGACACATGCTAATGCTGGTCCTATAAATTTTAGGAGCATGATGAAGAGCTAGAGTGAATGTATTTCACATGATTTTACCAATACATGTACATCAAATAGTTATTTTTAACCAGTAATTTGTCTGGAATGTGTAACAAACATAAAAAAAAAGAAAAGAATCTTTCTAATCGTCTTTGACTGTGGTCAAAGCGGTCTATACAGTACTGATAAGAAATGCTAAACATCTCCTAGTTTGTTGCTTAGCTATACTGATACAAGGATAAAGCTCAATCGCGAACCTTGTACTTTGTTATCATAATTCATTCCTTGTTTGCTTTATTTTCCCTTTTTATTTGAGACGGGGATTGTGGTGATGGTGGTTGATTCTTGATATCCATCACTAGATCATTTTTTTTTTTTTGAAAACTTGGCAGACCATCACTAGATCATTAATTTCTAAGTAATCAGTATTTACAAAACGTGCAAGCTATTGTTTTTTAGGGCATGAATTAACCTTTTAAATTTTAATTTCCATGATAACACTTCATCGGATCATCAATTCTTAGTTATTCAATTAAGCACCAAATAAATCAAGAAAACAAGAAACCAGAGAAAAATTAGGTCTAATGTGGCTCCAACTACTATGAATTAAACCAGCAGATATACATATAGGTACCTACATTGGTTAGCTGAAATGATCAGTCCGCTCAAGGAAAAATATCTTCATTTCAAAAGAAAAGAAGCCACGAACACCTAATCCATGCATGATTTGAGTAGTTGGTTTTCTTCCAAGTGCATTAATTCTGACCATATGATCATATGGTACCTTTCAAATCATTAAAAACTGAATCTCAAACTAGTATCTAGAGTTGATTCAATTTCGTTACTGATTTAAATAGGGGCCTAAGGAACCGAGTTTTCTGCCTCTAAAGTTACTGATACGTGGTTCCGAAATAGATTTTAAAGTAAAATTATATTCAATATTTAAATATCAAAACTCACTTCGGATCCACGTGTCAGTGACTAGGGGTGTTCATTGGATCCGGTTTAGTCGGTTTTGAACCGAACCGAATTAGTTTGGATCAAATAGTTCGGTTTGTTCGGTTTAATGGTTCGGTTCGGTTTAAAAAATTTTAAAACCGAAATAACCGAACTTTTATATATTATGAATTTGGTCCGGACCGTTCCGGTTTATTTCTTAATCAATTGCTTTAAATACTTCGGTTTATTTCTTAATATTCCGGTTTATTTATTAATATAATTCGGTTTATTATAAATCAATTGCTTTAAATAAAAAAATTAATATATTTTGGTTTGAACCGAACAAACCGAACAAACCGAAATAAAACTTTGGTTCAGTTGCAATACTAAATCGGTTCGGTTTGGTTCTATTTTAGAAACCGAATTATTACTTTAGTTTGTCTAGTTCGGTTTGATTTCAACCGAACCGAACTGAACTGATGAATACCCCTATCAGTGACTTTAGAAGCACACAGGAGCAGGTGATCCGGTTCCGGTGCCTAAACACTTTATACTGAAATGAATTTTTCAAAGACACGTTGAAAGTCAGTGCCGACAGATATGCACCCGTTTATGTGCAAATTTCGATTGAGGCATGCAGTAGCTCATGATTGGCTGGCCTTACATTAAAGATGGGATACCTTGTGTATGGCAAGAACTTCAAGTGTGATGTGCTGAAAGTGGGTCCCAGGACTAAACAATGCCAATTCCTGATAAATGATAATTAAATTGGGGTCCCAGACTAAAGTTCATCATCCATTAGTAATTATCCACCTTCATCTCCATGTATTTATCAATTCTGCATGGACAAACAGATTATTGCAAATTCAATCTCTTTTCAACTCGAGCCAGTAATACTTACTCTGAAGCCGAAGAAGCTGAACAAAATACACAATTTATTATGTACAACCCAATGCTCTAAAGACAGCAGTATACATTCAGACTTATTTCTAATTCAAGACGGAAAAAACAACAGTTGGTAATCAGACTTAGTTCTGAAGGCAAAAAAGAAGAAGATACACATCCTCTCAACAAATGCAAGAGAACAAACAATTAATGATAAAGCATGCTTTTGGTTTTATTAAATCTATTGATTTTGTGCTTTTGGTTTTATTAATAACAGCATGCTTTTGGTTTTATTAAATCAATTAATAAACAATGTGAGTAGGGTTAAAATGTATTATTGGTTTTGTATCCCAACCATACTCCATATTTTTATCTCTGTTTTCAAAGTTCAAATAGTTGATCCGAATCGCTCAACATGATCTCCATAATAAAATGTGCTTAGAGACCAAATTTTATATTTTTTGAAATTTTTTTACTATTTTTTCAATTAAATAGCTATAAAGTCAGTGCTTCTGGATCAACCAAAACCAGTGATTTTGTACCTATCTAAAAATAGTAAAAAATTTCCAAAAAAAAATATAAAATTTGGTCTCTAAGCACATTTTAATATGGATATTATATTGAACGGTTCGGATCAACTGTTTGAACTTTGAAAACAGAGATAGAGATGTAGAGATATGGTTTGAGCACAAAACCAATAATACATTTTAAACATACTCAATCAATATAGTTGAAATAATAATAATAAAGAAATTAGATACAATGCAGATGTGCTACCAGCTGTAGTATGGCAGTTCATTAATGCACACAAAAATCCAAAGGAATGTCAGAAATTGATGCCCTCACACGGACAAGTCACTTAAAAGCCGATGAACTCTCACTAAATGCCTCCATTCCACGTATCAATTCTCTGTATTTGACCTTACTTTCGATCCAGGCTCACATTTTTAAATAAAACATCTACAAATACAAATACAAATACCAAAAAAAAAAAAGCAAGCAACCCACAGCAATATTATTTTATGCTTACGCCATAAACCTGGTCATAAGATCAAGAAGATTTTGGTGCTTAATGATACTCAATCATAACTACAACCAATTGATGCAGACATCACAGAGACGAGTGGGATGACAAAAGAATTTCAGGCTCTAATTTCTTATGAACCTGATATTTACTCCAACCAACTGGTTCAACAGACGATATTGCCAGAATACAAACTAGTGCGTACTATGGAGAACTATCTATCTGGTTGCACTGAATATATTCGATGAAATGTCTCAAAGACAATTTCATTGTCAGATTAACAAGATACCATGAACAAAGTAGAAATCAATGTATGTACCTCATAAAATCAAAGCACCCATAACCACTACGATCAAACAAAAGAAAGATTGAAATCACATACTCATGGCATCATAACAAGTTAATAAACAATAATAACCAGGAGTTAAACAAATTCCTTTTCCCATACCAGATACGTAAGCACAGTTTAATCCATGTATGCCCGTTGAGCTGCTGCCAAATACCTAGCTTCAAAATACCCCAAAATAAACAATTTGAATGTAGGAATAGTGGGCTTCGGCTCCTCTCAAATTATTTGTGTAAATAATATTAATTGCCTCTTTGATCTATTATTTGAAAAGCAGTAGCAAATCCCATCCCGCCCCCATTAAAGATTCGTACAAATTAAGTGTGTATGAATCTTAATACGGATTTAACGGTTCCCATTAAACATCAGATCGTCCGACTCCAATACCTAGTGCTTTAAAATATAACACACAAATTTATATCTACCGCATCCTAAAAAAGATATTTATGTAAGCAACTTTTTTATTATATGATTAATATAATTTGTGTGTTATAAATATAATAAAAAAGTTTTTATTATATTTATGTAATATAACTTTTTTATTACATTTATTATATGATTAATATAACACACAAATTTTTATCTACCGAATCTTAAAATTTTCAAAAAACTCCGAGCATTTTTGTATTTTTGTATTTAATTGAGGATATTAATAAAGAGGAGGGTTCCAATAATTCATACTTTTCATATCTTATCATGCCTCATGTTTTATATCTTCGTTTTTTGAAATTCAAACTATTAATCCGAACCGCTCAACATGATATCCATATAAAATATGCTTGGCAACCAAATTTTATAATTTTTATAATTTTTTAACTAATTTTTAAGATAGGTAGAAAATCACTATTTTTGAACAATCCAAAAATAGTGATTTTGTACCTATCTTAAAAAATAGTAAACAATTTCCAAAAATTATAAAATTTCATCCCCAAGCATATTTTAGTATGGATATCATGTTGAGCGGTTCAGATCGACTGTTTGGACATCAAAAATGAAGATATAAAACACGAGATATGATGAGGTATGAAAGGCATGAGGTATTGGAACCCTCATCTTTATTAATATCCTCAATTAAATATAAAAATACAAAAATGCTCGGAGTTTTTTGAAAATTTAAAAAAATTTAAAAATATCCCAACCGTCAGAATTCCTGGCAGTTTTGAAAAGGAATGGACCGCTAGGTATTCTGGCGGTTAAGGTTTTTTTTTTTTGAAAAATTGAGGATTAATTGAAGAGTAATTGAGGGATAAAATTGTTCATCAATTAATTTTTTTAATGGATAATATAAAACCCTGACTAAATGACAGAACAAAACAGAAACACTGTATTAGTTCAATTAAAAAAAATGAAGAGCATCATTCTTTCAGACGGGTGTATATGAATGCTCCAACAATTGTACACAGTTTTACTATATGATTCGTACGTGATAAAAGAAATACAAACTTTTCCACGTCATCGATCCGTACATTTTTGTTATAATGCATCTCTATTTATTTTTTGTAAGTCATTTCTCTCATTTCTAAAGCACATGTATGTTGTACATGTATTTATCTAAGACATCTCTCATAAAACAGGTAAGGCTAGGGCAAGAGATAAGACAAGAGAAACGATATCTTCATCGAGAAGACATAAAATGACGAAGAAACTTCAAATAGGTATATCTCGGAGCTCGAGTGTCCAATTGCAGCATATGACCACTTTTCAGAAAGCTTACGAGAAGAAGATATAGATTTTGAACAAAGGGAAGTCAAAATTGCAAAAAAACAAAGAAAAGAACCTCAAAACTTGAGTTTAAGTTTCCGATTAAGTTTTTTCCGGTATAATTTTCGATTTTCTTGCCATTTACCATATTCTTTCCTACACATTGTTCATGTAAATGTATAAAGCTAAGATCTAGATTTTTTTTTTGTTATATTTTCATTTTCTAGTTCAAATGTTTTCATTTTCAAATTTAGTTTAGTGTATTTGATATTCAGATCTATGGTATTCTATAAAAAATAGATCATTTTGAGAATTTAGCTTAGTGTTTTCATTTTGAGAATTTTGCACAAAGAAAAACAAACCTGGACCGCCAGGATTCCTAGCGGTCCATTTCTTTTCAGAACCGCTGGCGATTTGAGTATTTTTAAAATTAAAAAAAAAACTGGGGTATTTTTGTATTTTTCTATTTAACTGAGGATATTGGGAGGATTGGGAGGATTTGGGTGCGGATTTTTAACCATAGAAGGAAAAATCGGAATCGGAATCGGGATCGGCCCCAACCGATCCCGATCCAGATCGGCCCCAACCGATCCCGATCCGGATCGGAAAAATCGGTCGGGATCGGCCGAATCGGATCGGAAAATCGGACTTTTGATTTGTATCAATCTGTGATATAAGTGTTATATATATACAAATGAGTTATGGTATAAATCAAAAACATTTGGATGGTGTGGTGGTAACTTGCTTGGACTCCATTCCAATGATCTAGAGATCGAATCCCAGCTGCCGCAAAAATTTTTCAACTTGTTTATATTTGCGTTTCGGCAGGAATTTGACTGGAACGGGCCGGAACGGTCCGAAATTTGACTGGAACTGGCCGAAATATGGCCGAAACGGCCGAAATTGACCGAAATTTGCACTGTCCGCGTAAATCGGTCTGGAATCGGATCGGCACCGTCCGATCCCGCTCCGGAACGGCCGATTCCGCTCCGGAACGGCCGATTTTGCCTTCTATGTTTTTAACAATTCAAACGAATATAGATCAAATTTGAACAATTATTAGACTCTGCGTTGCATGGTGCTTTGGGAGTCGAAATTGCTTAAGAGCATCTACATCCTAGCAACTCAAATGAGTTTCTAAATAACTGTTAATCACTTTTTAGAATTTGAGGTCTCTAAAGTTTTTAACTCTGATGACATCTCTAAATTAATTTTAGAGTTTCTATTAAGTCACGTCAACAATAAATTAAAAAGGAGAAATAATTTGAGACAATTATTTGACCAGCGTGAAGTTTATAAATAGTTTCTTAATAGGAAACTTTCTTGCATAGTTTCTAAATATAAAACTCTTCCACATCCCTGAAACTGAATTAGAAATTGTCACATCAGATTATAAACTCTGAGATGTAGATGCTAAGTATTCAACTATTGAAATTTAAATTATGAGAAAGCCAATTTCTTTAAAATTTATTTCAATACTTGTTATTTTTAAAGAAAACAAAAACATCGACTCTTTTTAGTAAAAAATGATTTTTTTATTTGCAAAACTAAATTTGTTCCTAAACGTATTTATATTAGAAAGATAATATTCACGTGAGGCGCCATTTGTGTAATTTTTCATGTAGCAGGCAGACGACTAACAAAATTGGAGCTTCAATACATGGCTGCACGGAAAACAATTTAGAAGATCCTAGAATCCTACATCCCTCTGTTAATTTCTTTTTCTTTTTTTTTGAGGAAAGACATCCCTCTGTTACTCTGTATCGCATGCTATGACGCTAAGGTTGTGCACCATATAGGGTTAGCGGAGGAGAGGGTGAGGAGATTTTTAACTTTTACCTGCTCCACAATTCGATTTTGGAAGGAAGAGAAGACAGAGCAGGTGGATAATTCACCCTGCGGAACCCAAAATCGTCACACCCGATTTGGGGTGTAGGCCCTTTCCTCCCCTCCCCTCCCCTCCCTTCCCCTCCCTCTCTAATACAATTATTGGAGCACAGCCTAATTCGCATTGTCTCATTGTCTATAACTGCGGGCCCCACCAGGTGTGCCTGCGAACGAGATCCTTCTAGCTGGGTGATCCTTGTGGGTAACCCGAATTCATATCCTCTGCATTAACTCAAAAGGAAATCTTTTGAGTTAATGAATTTCAACCGTTTGATTTTAAACAGAGCCAATCTGGCTCTTGTCTATAACATAGGGGTCCTTTAATATTAGTGCAGATCTAGTTTGCACGAATTTTAAAACAGATCGGGCAGTCGAGATTTATTAACTCAAAAGATTTTCTTTTGAGTTAAACAGAGGATATGAATTCGGATAACTGCGGGTTCCACCAAGAGTCCATGACGGATAGACCCGTTGGCAGAAAATTTGATTCCGTGCGTGTGATATTTTCTACGATACGCTGATCTTGAACCCCGCCACGTGGAGTACATGGTAGGCAATGAAAATTATAATGCGGAAAATCTTGTCAAAAACAAACATATCATATTATCATGCTATTTTTTCTAGAAAATTAGACAAATTGAAAAAGGAATAAAACGGCTCCATATAATTCACGAATAAATCAATGAAGGATACTTTTTGCATTATTAGTATTGGTGTATTTATGTTATTGTACACATCATCAAATATATAACTTGACAATTATAGATATGACGTTTTGTCTATGATATCTCTTATTTTTCAAATGGTTATTATAATTGTGTTTGATAAATAATTATCATGTTATTTTATTTTAAGAGAAAACTAAATAATATTTTTTCTATAAAATTAAAAAAATTCAAAGGATAAAATAAAAAAAATCCAATTCATAGGTAAGCTCGATACCCTTTTCCCGATGCGTACTTCCGTCTCTGAACTAAGATCAAGCCTATCAAAATAGTGTTGTTGTTGGTACTATTAATTAAATCTTAATGTAGTGATAGTGTAAATTTTTCATTATAAACTATACAATTAATTCAGTTTATTTTATTTTAATGATAATTCTTTTATATTGGGTACCAAATATTTAAAGTTGTCTACGTATTTTATTTGAGTGATGAGTACGACAGAAAAATTTATACTCTTCTTGTGTAAAAAGGCAGGAAAGCAAATGTTTTCAAATGATCCATGGGTTTAGATCCGGACCGTTCAATTAGAAAATTTCTGTTTAGATCACCTAATGCAAGGGTTCAGGTTGGAATGCAATTTATAATCTTCTATGTAAAAAGGCAGGAATCCAAGGAATTCATATCCTATGTATTAGCACAAAATTTGAGTTTAGATTCATTCCACTTGTTTTGTACTAGCGCAAATCTTCAAGAGGATCCGTGGCTGAAATTTTTATTTATAACATTTTTCCAAAAAAAAAAAACCAAAACACCTTTGTTTTTGGGGAATTTGATTTCTACCTAGGCTCAGGCCGCTCTGGCATTCTGTGGCCCCAAACACTGGGGTACGCACAACGCCGATGTGGCCCCAATCACCCCAATCAGGAACCGCACAATGCCCCTGCGGTCCCATATATTTTTTTTGGTTTTTTGTAAGTGCACAAATTCCAAAGCTATTTGTCATAATGAATAGCGGCCTGACAACATCCGGTAGATTAAAATCAAAGCACAAATTCCAAAGTTTTAAAACCAACGGCTTTAAAGAAATGAATAGGGCCGCAGGGGCATTGTGCGGCCTCTTGATTGGGGTCGCATCGGCATTGTGCAGACCCAGTGTTTGACGCCGTAGAATACCAGAGCGCCCTGGGTAGAAGTCGAATTCTCCCAAAACTGAATTGTTTTGGTTTATTTTTTTTTATATTATGTTATAAATAATTTTTTTGAGATCCGTGGATTACAAGTGAGACCAAATTAATTTAAATTTTGATTGGATGGTCTGAAATTTTTTTTTTAATTGTGCATTAATGCAGAGGATGAGGACTCATTACATGTTCTTATAATCAAGAGCGAAATATATTTCAACGTTTCTAATTATCTCTATCATTGTCTGCAACATCCAAAAATAGTACAATAAAATTTTGAAATCCAGATGAAAAAATATCATGTGAATATTAAATATCGGATAGCTTGATTTCGATCCTATCTTTAGTAAAGAAAAATAAAAATAGTCTTTTTTTTAACTTATCATTTGACAGAAAACCGTAGACATCTTTACCAACTTTACTAATATAGTATTAATGAGTTATCATAACAAATTGTTTAATTCATGTTGCTCCAACACATCTGTGGTCTGTGGATGCAAAATTGCGAGTCCGTATTCTCTGAGGTAGCTCAAAAGAATCCAAAACCAATTCAGTGCGAAATAGAATGTACATAGTAACTTCGATTCGTGCTAAAGCAGATCAGTCGGTCCGGATCTAAATATAAAATTTGAGTTAACTTATGTGGGATGAATTCCAAAATTGTAGGGGTAATTAGAAAAATTGTTCTGTTTTCTTAATTGATTATTGATTGCTCAGTGCTCACTTGTCGCTTCCCCGCCCCGCGAATAATCCAAATCATTTGGTACAGCAAAATTGTGTAATCAAAGAGAAGGAGAAATAAAAAAAATAACAAACAACTCCTCCTAATCGTGGTTTCTGACCCTTGCTCCGTTACCACCTAGCCAGCTCACTCACGATCCATCTGCGCGCAGCGTAGCTAACCCTAGGAAGCTGTAGAGCATCAGAGCAATGGAGTTCGACAAGGGTGCGCTTGCTTCCTTGGTGCCCTCTCTGAACTCAGTAAGCGCTACGAAACTAACTCTCTACCATCATTTCTTCTAATTTCCCCGAATTAAGCGTATGATGTTAAGAGAATGAGTCATACAGGTCGTTGTGTTGGGTTCGTACTTGGGTTATCTAGCCATTGCTGGGTCGGTGCTTCCAGGCAAGGTCGTACCCGGTGCAGTACTCTCTGATGGCTCTCGCCTCCATTACCGTTGCAACGGTCCGTTTCACTTTCTCTAATTTGTTGTTTATGATTTTTAGATGATTATTTCGTGAGTAGATATTTTCAGAATGTAGGACTGTCCCTTTCCTTGGCCGTGTAATTTGTTGGTGATTATGAAACTGGCGCTATTGTGAATAAATTAAATCCAACAGAAACCAAAATTTTAGAAGGAAGATCGAGTTAGGAAATAAATGAGATTCGGACCAGTACATTAATCAGTTATCTCTTTGCTGGAATTTAGTTCTGGCCTCGATCTGGAATTGAAGAGATCAATTTCTCTAAAATTCTCCACATGGGTTGGTTAATTTATAGGTTTGCTTTCTCTTGCTTTACTGCTTGTGCTTACTGGAGCTGGAGTTTACCTGGAATGGATATCTCCTACAGTTAAGTTATCGTTCCTATCAGTATTATCATCTTAGCCAATATATTATTGTGCTACTTGCAATTTTCTTATAAGGTATGTGCATTGATATTTTGAGCATAAGTAGGGCTCTAAGCATATTGTATTCAAACACGCAGAAAAAAAAATATGAAAGGGGGCTCTGTGCTCTACTAAATGTGCAAAAGTGGCAGTTTATCTGTGACTGTGTAAACATTGTGTTGGTCAATTTGAAAGTTAATACTGTTATTGTAGGTCGTAGCTGACAAGGGAATTGAGCTGCTATCAGCAACACTTATATTCAGCCTACTTGTAAGTTTTAATTCCTTTTTCCAATTTTATAGATTGAGGTTGACAAGCCTACTTCCTGCTATTGATTTAATTAAATCCAATACTAGCTTAGGGGAACAATGTTGGTAATTCTCCAAATTCTCATAATGCTGAAAGTTGTAACAATGGTATAAAAATATGTGCCATACTACCACAAAGTTCTTTATTTTTGAAAAGGCATTGTTGAGTAGAACTAGGGTGCTCCTAAGCTCACCAAGCCCTTCGTGAGCGCGACTCTAAAACCTATCGAATTGACTTCAAACGACATTTTCAAACCGTTAGATGTTCAATCTATATTAAAACGTGCTTGGAGACCAAATTTTACATTTTTTGGAATTTTTTTACTATTTATTAAGATGGTTTGAAAATCGCTGTTTTCCAATGGTGCAGAATTTTAATAAAAACAGCGATTTCAAACCATCTTAATAAATAGTAAAAAAATTCCAAAAAATGTAAAATTTGGTCTCCAAGCACATTTTAATATAGATTGAACATCTAACGGTTTGGAAATGTCGTTTGAAGTCAATTCGATAGGTTTTAGAGTTGCGCTCACGGAAGGGCTTGGTGAGCTTAGGAGCACCCTAGTTCTACTCAGGCATTGTTACATATATATATTTATATATCTGGTGGTAGCCTTCTTCCTTACTATGACCTTTTTTTTTTTTTTTTTGTTGTTATTGTGAGGTTTCTGTGGCACTTTACATTGCCGGTACAAATTCACGCAATAGAAGTGCTTCTCTGAAGCCACATGTCACTGGAAACTTCATAGATGACTGGTATGCATTACATATCACTCTGTTTTATAGTAAAAGCCTGTGTGCTATACCTAGTGTAGAGCACCCGAATTGACTGGAATTGGTGGAAATGTATAATCAGTGGGAGACTTCATAATCGAAGCCTCCTTCGATTACATTGAACGCATAATTGTGTAATGTATCATCTGACCTTGACTTTCACACCTATTAGAAACAAATAGGATAAAATGATGAATTAGTTTGTCTGTGTCGCAGGTGGTTTGGGATCCAGCTTAATCCCCACTTCATGGGAGTTGACCTCAAGTACATTGATTCTTTATTCTCTTTGTACAGTTTTTGTGGTTACCATGAACTGTCGTGTAACTTTACTACGTTCCCGATCAACCTACTTTTATTTTCTTCTCCATTTCCAAGATAATCATTTCGAATATATTTAAGTTCTCATGAAGGTGGGCAGACAGTTGTAATAACCCGATTTGGTTTATGGTAGCTTGTGGATTAAGAGTGAAGCTTTTATGAGCTTGTTCTCATCAAAGGTGTCTGTAAGTTTAACTAAAACCATAAAATCAGTTTTAAATGATGAATTCGAACATTGATCTTGGTCTACTTGTGACAAGATAATATTTTTGCTCCAAATTTCCATTTCTCAAACTCGTTTTGTATAAAGATCAAGTGTAGTTGTTGAAAAATAAATGCACCATTTTTTTCAACCTCTTAATCATATACAAAATGAACTAAAAAAAAAGAAAATGAAAATTTACAAATGCACAAGTCATGGCATTTCAAGTAGATCAAATATTTCGTCGTTTGAAGTAGGTCATATGATCTTTTAAGTTATTCTCACGAACCTTCTTGGTGAGCTCTCACTCATACTAGCTTTACTAATTTGTTACATCCATATGCTTATTTTTTTTCCTTAAAAGATGCTAATATGAATTGGGCTGTGTAAAACCTGTACAGAATTTATTATATTCTGTTTGTTAATTTGTTCATCTTATTTGATTTTACTTTATGCTGTTGTATAGGTTCTTCTTTGTTAGAGCAGGAATGATGGCATGGTTGTTCATAAACCTTTCTATACTGTCAAAGAGCTATCTTGCTGGGACCGCAAATCTTTCAGTTTTTCTCTATCAGCTATTTTGTGCAGTAATAAACTATCACTTCCCTAAAACAAGACACACTCTTGTATTTATCTGTGCACTTATTTTTTTTGTGTGTGTATCTGTGTAGCTCTATGTGATAGACTACTTCTATCATGAAGAATTCATGACCTCCACGTAAGCCTACCTTATTTTTTTGTATTTCAGAATATTCTATTTTATTCATGCTATACACTTGCTATACTAGTCCAATTCTTGGCTGATTTGGATTCTTTAAATATTGATTTTTTTGTTGCGATCTTTCTTTTTCCTGGCAAATAGAAAAAATTGTAATTATTGTTCTCTTGTTCAATTTTGTAGATGGGATATTATTGCTGAAAGATTGGGCTTTATGCTGGTTTTTGGCGATCTAGTTTTCATCCCCTTCACCTTTAGTATACAAGTTTGTCCTTGCTAGCTTAATTTTTTCTCTTTTCAAATAATCACATTTAATATTTCTCTTTTGAGCAGATTAATTTCAATGCTTATTAGTGTGCATTGATAATATTATTCAGTACATTTTATATGTTTACTTATCTATTTCTTCTTATGTTGTTCCCAAAAGGGTTGGTGGCTTCTGAAAAATCAAGTGGAGCTGCCCCTATTTGTTATTGTTATCAATTGTATCATCTTCATCACCGGGTATTTTGTTTGCTGTCTGGACCAGATTGATAAATCACTCACTTTTCATAATCTTTCATGATTAAAATTACTAAATAAGTGAACGCAACTACGAGATCAGTTAATTATCAGAACTAAATTCGATTATTTGTTTCTTTTATTGTGTGCATAGGTACCTGGTATTTAGAGGAGCGAATAAACAAAAACACATATTCAAAAAGAACCCTAAGGCTCTCATTTGGGGCAAACCGCCCAAATTGGTTGGTGGAAAGTTGCTTGCTTCTGGCTACTGGTATGCTGTTTGACTTGATCGTAATTTTTATATGTGAAATATTATGTTGCCTTTTCTAATAAAACAAAACATATCTCAACTGCACTTAAATTATATTTGCACACTGTACCTTGTATTTTTATTGAATTTGAAAAATGATATTTAACTTTTGAGGAGGGTTCTGTCATGACATGTTTTTTTTTTTTTTTTGGTAATAGTTGGGGGTTTCCAAGCCTGTTTAATTAAAAAAAAAAACTTTACTAAATTACAATCTCCTACAACTTTGTCTATTCCTAAATCTATAGGTTCCTTATCCTTAACAATTCCTTTTAAGAAAGGAGAAAATCTCATTGATTGATTCTATTTTTATTGTTTGATTGAATTATATGTTTCCAACATCCCTGAACTGAGAGTTATCAGTCCGTATGGCTCACCTTTTTCCTAGAAATGCTTATTCATTAGTTCCAAATCTGAAAGTCCTAAGCCTCCCTGATTGGTGCTTCTACATACAATATTCCGTCTCATTGAAGCATATTTTTTTCTTTAATTTATCACCATCATACTGCAAGAAGGGTAGAGGGGGTGAAAATTTATTCTTTCCCTCTTGACAGCCGCTGTCAATTTTCTCAAAAAAAGAGAATTTATTCTTTCCTTTCCTATTATAAATTTGTGGAGCATGTAAAAGTCAATTTGTACCCCCTCTCTGCCTTTTTTGGGGCACAGCCCAAGTTATCCTCCTTGCATAGCCTTATCAATTTGTGGAGCATGTAAAATTCAATTTGTATCCTTCCTTCCCTCCTCTTCACCTTTTGCGGAGCACAACCTAAGATATCCTCTTTGCATAGCATTTTTCAAAATTTAGTTAATACATCAACAACCAAGTCAAAAGGAAAGGAGGACAAGGGATCCCTTGCCTTACTTTTCTTTTACAAGACTCTCCTAAACACCATTAAAATTAATAGTATTGACTTTATCCAGTTGATATACATATCACCATTCCCTCTACCCTTTAACACCTCTTATGAGAAAATACCAATTTTCTCTATCAAAAGATTTTTCAAAGTCTAGTTTTGCCACCGCATGCTTTAAGTGCCAAAATTGCCAACCTCATTTTTCTAATTAATATTTCAAAATCTGTAACTCCAGCAATAGATAAGAACTGTTGATATTGTTCTACATCAAGATGGATGCATACCCATACAACATTTTTATTTTTTTTGTGACCATTTTGCCGAAGATATCTTAGAATCTGAATTCACAAACATTTCATGATAAAAGAATTATTTTTATTTTTTATTTTTTCTACGACAGGGGGATTGCAAGGCACTGTAACTACCTTGGTGATTTGATGCTAGCACTATCATTCAGCTTGCCATGTGGAGCAAGGTTAGGATATGCATTTTAATTTTTCATATGTCATGCTGTCGTTGTGCTAAGAAAATTACTTTTTGATTGACTTTTATTTCTCATTATCTTTTTACAGCTCCGTGATACCATATTTCTACCCAATATATCTTTTTATTCTTCTTATATGGAGGGAGAGGAGAGATGAAGCAAGGTGCTCACAGAAATACAAAGAAATCTGGGCCGAATATTGCAAACTTGTCCCGTGGAGAATATTTCCTTATATTTATTAGTAATATTCCTCTCTTTCGTTCTTATTTGATCTAGGGCTAGGCAGATTACTTTTCTAGCAAAGGCTCAAGCTTTTCCGAGGTTCGTTGAAGACAAGTTTTTCACTGGTTCTAGACACTGAATAATTTCAACATTTGTATTACATTCAATAAGAGGTTATATTATGTAGGTACAGGAAAGATTATAGGGACAACTCCAACCGGACCCAATTAACCATACTGGTTGATTTTTTAATCGTCCGACTCAAAACCAACCTGACCTGACCTTGGGCTACTTGAAAATTCCAGAAAATAAGACAGATCGGAGATAAACCCGGGCTAACTGAAGAAACAAAACTGGACATATGCACAAAGCATGACCCCAAAAAATGGTGAGTAGGGGTGTTTATCGGGTCCGGTTTAATTGATTTTAAACCAAACAGAGAGAGTTTGATTAAATGGTTCGGTTTTTCCGGTAAAATGGATTGGTTTGGTTTATTCTTTAAAACCAGTTTAATTGTTCGGTTCGGTTCGGTTTAGAAACTATAAAAACTGATTAGACCGAACCGATTAAAAAGTGGAGTATAATTCTTTTGAGCCAATAACAAATCAATTATGAATATTTTCTTTCTTCTTGAGTATGAAAATGACTAAATCTTAATTCAATTCTGTATATTGAAATAAATAATTCTTTTGAGTCTATAAAAAGTTCAAAAAATTAACAAAAACTGTTTTTTTATTAATATTCTTATTCGGTTCAACTGAACAAACCGAAATTTAGTTTGGTTTGTTTATTTCGGTTGTATATTTGGAAACTGAATAAAATTTTAGTTTGCCTTTTTATTTCGGTTTTAACCGAACCGATGAACACCTTACCCACTGTTGAGGTCCTTGTCCAGACAACTGAAGACATGAAATTGCCGAAATTTTTATTAATAGAAATTAAAATATTAAAATATTGAGATTGAAGAAGACTTTCGGCAGAATTCGAAATATAGGAATTCTGTGATTTACTGTGACGGCCAGAGGACGTTATACTCTATAACGGTCCGATTACTAATCAGATTAGCGAGCTGATTTACGAAAACTAAATCTCGGGCTGTTATAGAGAATCATGGTCAGGATGCAGCGGAAAAAAAAAAAACCCGGGCCATTATAGAGAATCACGGCTAGGAAGTGCGGAAAAAAAAAAAAAGCTGGCTGTTATAGAGAATAATGATCAGGACTGAATATTAAAATATTTAATCAATAAATTTTTTTGATGTTTGGTTACCATTATCACTATATTTTCTCGTAATGGACTTTTTCACCTCTCCGCTCTTTTCTCTCTTCTTCTTCAGATCTGCTTCCTTGGTATCCACAAACTTGATCAAATCTTTGAAACTAGACAAACTAGTAAGCCGTCTTGGTTGGTTGACACATGGCAGCGTTTTTTCAGCTGGCAAAGCTTCATTTTCTCTTGTATCGCTTGTTCTATTGTTGTATTTTTTAAATTGAACACATATCTTTATAAAATATATAATTAATATATTCAGTCTTGGCAGTTATTCTCTATAACAACTAGCTTTTTTTTTTTTTCTGCTAGGTCCTGGTCGTGATTCTCTATAACGGCATGAGATTTGGTTTTCCTAAATCAGTTTGCTAATCTGGTTAATAATTGGACCGTTATAGAGTATAACGTCCTCTAGCTGTCACATTAAATCACGGAATTTCTATATTTCAAATTCTGTCGAAAGTCTTCTTCAATCTCGATATTTTAATATTTTAATTTCTATTAATAAAAATTTCAGATGAAATCGACCTTAAACCCATTTCAGAGGACCAAAAATAATTGTTGACTACGTCTAAGGTGTGAGACAACATATTTTTATTATTATTATTATTATTATTATTATTATTATTATTATTATTATTATCATTATATTATAATATGTAGATGTGATTATTTTTTTTTTGACTTGTGAGATGTTAAGTTGGTGTTGTCGGAGGTTTTCGTGGTATAAAGTGTTTTTTTAAAAAAAAAAAAAATCGGGCGTATTAACGATACTCCTTTGTAAAAAACCTAAGTGTCTCTTTAATGAAATAGGTAGCACCGAGTGTACCTTTTCTAAAATAATAATAATAATAAATAATATAAACAATAAAGAAGAAGAAGAAGATTAATATTAATATTATTAATAATATTAATATTAATATTAATATTAATATTTTACCAAATTACATTTCTACCCTTCTAAAAAGCATAAAAATAACGCTATTCTAACTTTTACCCAAATAGAATTATTTAATCGCTATTCTTGCTTTAAATATTTGAATAGTGTTATTATAACACCATTTCTTAATTTGGCTCTTATACCGCACAACTATCAAATCACAAATGATAGAAGCGAAAGAAGTAAAAATCTTTCCATCCAAAAAGTATACATGAATGAGTTTTAAAAGTTTTCTTTTGGGAAAGGAAAATAATTACATGTAATTTAATCAACAAGTCAGAAATGGCCGAGTATCGCTCCACGGGTTTCTTTGCAAGCCTGAACCATGCCATGCTGACAACACAGTCATGAGGCATTTAATGTACATGTGGATGCGGTTAGAAATCGCAAAAGTGGGGTCATTGGGTCTGACCCGATTTTTTTATTAATAGAAAAAATAAAATAAAAATATTGATAATAGGGTACACAGTTTGGTGAAATTTCGAAAAGTAGGAAGAATGCTTTATAACGTTCAACAATAATTGAACGTCATAAATCATAACGTTCAGTTATTTAGGTTGTTAATGATTATTAATTAATTAAAAATACTGTAGCTGACCGTTATAGATTATAACGTTAAGCTACAGTTTTTTTTTTTTTTTTTTGCTTCTGTTTGCGAATTTTTTTGAAAATAAATTTCACTTTTTGCAACACTAATGAAAACGAAAGGAGAACTAAATTTTCACACCGGTGAGTTTAAGATCAACGGTTATTCTTTTATACTTTAAATCAAATTTTGGTATATTGATCTTGTGCGAAAAATTTCATCTTTCATTCTGCTCATCAAATTTTAGTAGCTTTATAGTTCTAATTATATTTTTATTTTTCTTGTGACTATGAAATAATTTTGTGGATCTTATAAAATTCATCATATTTTCATGAAAACTTTTTTGTGTTATGATTTAGATTGTATTAATTTCAAATATTTCACCTCAGGTTAAGGTTATTTTATTTGTTATCAAAGAAAACAAAATAAGAGGAAATTTAGCATATTACTTATCAGTTACTTGCAGTGTTCTAAATAGCGCGCTATAGCGTTTTTGGACCCCAAACGCTACGCTATGACATCAAAATGCGCTATTTGCGCTACGGCCGCTATAGTGGTCCGCTATTTGCGCTATACAATATGGGTTTTTTTTTTTAAGCAATTTATATGGGTTTTAAATAAAGGTAAAAAAAATCTCAAACCGAAATTTAATTTGTTGCTACTTGCTACAGATAAATCAATTTGAAATTGGGAATAGAAATAGAAATTTGAATAGAAAAAAAGTCCAAACCGAAATTAAAATTTGAATAGAAAAAAAAATAGATTATGTCATGAATCATGATGCTTAAGATATTTTTAATAAGAAAAATTGATAGTTTATGATATTACTATGGATATTTTGAACCGCAATTTGGACTTTGTACGGGTTCAATATGAATATTATAATTTCTTAATTACTTTGGTGTTATTTATTGTTATATGAGACTTTAGATAATGTTGATATTTAGTACAAATATTGAATATACGAAATGTAAAAAAAAAAACGCTATTTGGAATAGCTTCCGCTATAGCGACGCTATTCGCTATAGCTTTTTTTTTAGCCTTCCCACTACGACGCTATAAACGCTATTTAGAACCTTGGTTACTTGTACACTTGTACCAGTATTTGCTGGTCTAATTTTACTTGCTGACACTGTGATTTTATTTTATACTTTACAATATTAGTGACTAGATTTTATGCTAAATTATACTAGATATTTGAGGTTATCTTACCGGTCTATACCGAACATCAAGTACGGAAAATAAATCAAGTTCAATGTCCTGTATACACTTAATTTTCTATAGGAAAGTGAGGTTTTTTTCAAAAAAAAAAAAAAAATATATTGTAACTGAATGTTATTGACCATAACGTCCAGCTACAGTATTTTTTTGTTAATTAGAGAACATTAACGATCAGATTAACTGAACGTTATGGTTTATAACGTCCAATTACAGTGCCCTGAACGTTACAAACCATAACGTTCTTTCTATTTTTCAAAATCTAGCAAAACTATGCCTCATTGTCGATATTTTTTTTGTTTTTTCTATTAATAAAAAAAACGGCTGACGTATATGTAAGCTTTTTCAGTAAAAAATAAGGCTATGTCTACTTAAATTAGCAACTGTTGTACAATTATAAGATTCTGACTCAGTAATGGATTGGTCCGATTCAATGAGCAAGCACACTTAAATGCCAGTCATGAATTAATTCTTCATGGTTTACAGATTACAACAAAGCAAGGTAAAAGAGCCCTTGGATTAAGCAAATAAAGCTCCTCTATGTTAGCATACAATCCAACCTTTCCAGCCAAGGAATCAAATCCGGATTGTCCAGTGATCTCCTCTAAATTCTCCAGCGGTTTGTGTACCCTCCCAGCAATAACTCTGCACACCAACAATGCCTTTTTTTCCGGCATATCATCGCTGTAAATTTCAATGGATTCGAAAGCTCTCCCGCTCGTCGAAGTAGTGAAAACCCCGATCCCGTCTTTTGTTTCATTCTTTGCAGAGAAACCGTGCCTTATAATGCGGCAAATGTTGCACTTATCTGAAGAACAAAGGCTTGAGGAATTGTTGGTACCGAGCAAGCATGACACCGTGGTACCATAGAAGCGTAAGAGTTCATTACCGTCAGCCAGACAACGAGGATGCTTTTTTGGGAGCTTGCTTGCTCTTAGTTTTACCGCTTCTCGGTATTCTTCAAAACGGGCGAGAGTTCTTTGTGTGTTGTGAACTTTCAAGACTCGCTCAATTCGACAACAATTGTTGTCGGCTTTTAGCCAGCTTGTTCGACAGATGAGCTCGACGATTTTTTCTTGATGAGTCTCCTTCGGCAAGCTCAGTAACTACATATAAGAAAGGGTTAATTGATCGGATAACTCAGAGCATACCAGATGAAAGAAAAGGTAAAACATAGTATAACGAAACATTAGGCAAGAGGATATAATTTTAAAACATTCCATCTTCTGATAATTAAACTAACGCAGATTCTCTTTTCTTGAATAAAAACGGAAAATTATTGTATTTCTCAAATTTAATTTTAAATATTGAATATATGTTAAATATAGCGTACTATAAAATTTAAATGTATGCTTGAATCACACATAATGCAAATTCATGAGCTGGCTTTAAACGATGGTTTAAGTTCAAACTGAAAAAGTGGCCTGTTTTGTAGTAGAAATTATCTTAAAACAAAAAGATGGAAGTTCAGTTGTTGGAGATGGGCCACTAACTGAACTATATTTATTTGTTGTTATTATCATCATTATGATTATGATTATTTAACATAGTCATTATAATAATAATAATAATAATAATATAATAGTAGTAGTAGTAATAATAATAATAATAATAATAATAATAATAATAATTTATTATTATTATATTATTATTATTATTGTTGTTGTTGTGTTGTTGTTATTATTATTTAATTTGACCGGATGAACTGAGATACTATTTGTTAATGGCTGTGATACATTATTGGTTTTTGTTTCATTCAGTTTAGTCTACAAGTTCCATTTCCCGACTCAGCGACAGACAGCTACATTAACTCGACACGGAATCATATAACACAGAATTCATGGGTAATGAAGCTGCCTCCTATGAAATACCCATTTAATGTTATTAATTGTACCTACAAGACCTAGCTAGCCAAAAGAATTTAGATTAGAGGTGAGCTGTTGACCAAAAGCAACAGTCCATTGAGAGCTTGTGATATAAGAAGACTTTAACCAAGCTGCCTCCTAGGAAAATTCAATACCATTTAATTTTGTTACCTGTACCTAGAAGATCTAGCCAAAATATTTTAGATTTGAGGTGAGTTGTTGACCAAAAGCAACAGTCCAATTAAGAGCTTGAAATGTACGAATACTTCTTTAATGTATTTCTTAACATAATCTAAAAGCTTCAATATATCCGCACATTATATATACATGTGGCGTCATTAATTCTATATATAACATTATTTCTATTCTAAGATTATAGTATGTTTGTTTGTAAAAAAAGAATAAGCTAGAATAACTATTATTTGTCTTATTACAATAAATTAAATCTTTCAAAATATTTAAGAATAGTTTATTTTAATAAAACAAAAACTTTGAATATACCATTTTAACTATTTTAATCCAATCAAATACCGAATAATCTATTCCGAATAATCTAATTTCAAAAATAATTTTTTCTCAATCTAATCAAACATACTCTAACACTAAAACAATGGTGAACACTACCAAAAATCACATATCTTTAACTTAACAAATTTAGGTATTTGGAATTATATTCATTGCAATAAAATTAAGTTTCAAACAAACACCATGTAATAACCATGCAAAGGATTGAAAACAATCAGAAATCTCTGTTATTTTTAGTACCTGCATGCTTGGAGAGATGGTGCGATTCAAGAGCTTCCCACTTGCCGAACTGCTCGCCACACTTATGGCAACTCATACCACCCCCACCACCGCCTCTCTGTGCATCATGCGAAACCCTATGCCTCGACGAAGCATGGTTCAAAGAAGAAATCCCCCGATATATTCTCTTCCCTCTCACTCAATACATTCGGTGACCTCGGTGGTGTCGACCGGACTCCTCCTAAACGATGTGTTATGTGCCAGCCCATGCTGCCAGGTGGGACCCGGCGTACCAGGTGCAACCGTACGACATAGGACGAGTCTTGATTCGTACCATACGCAGTGATCTTCAGCTCACACCTCGAGTTACTGCACAGAATCACCTCATGCGTAATGGGGTTCAAAAATCACTACTGCCGATGGATCTTGGACTACAGCTCGGCGGCTTCTCGAGGTGTCTCTTGCTTCCATGGATGACATCTTTTAAATTGGCGATTGACCGGGAACAACCCGATCTGCCTCCGGCTTTCTTGGTCAGAATGCTGCTTAGTTGGCCTTTGGATTTCGGGTCATAGACATCGGACGGCTCAGATTTGCACTGGAGAGATCTCTTAAATGCAAACCACATTGTTGGTGCTTTTTCTTCTTTCTCTCTTTTGGTTCCTTCTCCCTGCTTTCTTCCTCTCCTCTGTTTTGAATCCGCTTGGGATTTCACTTGTGCCATTTTTTCTCCCTGCTTTCTTCAGAGTGCACAGTAGCAATAACACTTCAATGATAGTAATGCACAGAGTTGAAGCAGAGCTCAAGTCGCGTCAGAAATTAAATTCATCGACAAGAATACACAATGCAACAGCAGCTATTAGATATATATAGATTACGAATTAAAAAGAAATCTGGATATTGATGACTCAACGAGCAATTAAATACGAAACGGAGTATTGCCAAATTGGTACGCTCGGAGTCGTTGAAATGGCCAATGGGGCCTTCAGTATGGGAAAAAAACAAACTTAACAAACAAAAGACAACTTTTTATATATTTATTCACGACTTGAAAACTTTATTACATAACCACTGCATGAATATACTTGGAGTAATTAAATCAAAGAAAACTAAACAGAAAGGGAGAGGTTTTATATGCACATGTGTGAAACATATAGTAAACTAGCTTTGAACCTGACAATGAGCATTAGCTTGATAGATGTAGATTGCGCTAGAATACTTTGCTAGATTCGTAGGTGGGTAGATATGGCATTTGGAAA